>OZ010794.1:522243895-522942645 GCA_963932465.1 Maratus speciosus
TTCGGGTACAGAGAGGGCAGATCATTTGTCAAAGCTTTGTCAGAAATTTTGTTTTCTGCCCACTTAAAATTTCTGACGGACTACACGCTTCCCTCGTCTCACTCGACATTAAAGCAGCCTTCGAAAATGTTGAATGGCGGGATATCCTTCTACAACTCATATCTTTTAATAGCCCTGGTAACATTGCTGGAGTCATCCGCAGCTATCTTTCGAATAGAATCATTTTAGTTAACTGAGGAGCTTGTCTTTCTAGCCATCTACAAAAACGGATGCCCACAGGGGTCATGTCTGGCACTGATGTTATGGCTCTTTATTGCAAATTTATTCTGAAGAAACTAGAAAATTCAGATTACTTACTCTATGCCTTCGCGGATCACTTCAACTTATTTTCTCTGTCCGTCATCTTCTAGACCTGGAGCGGGAGGCAGCTTCAGCCCTTGCGATCTTTACACAGATCTTAGAATCTTTTCACCTACAGTTGTCATCTTCAAAATCAAATGCACTAACATTCGTTAAACCCCATAATTTAAAAAGAAAACCAACAATAAGAATAAACGGAACCAGTGTTCATAATGTGCCCAGCTCTTTGGAATTGTTATAGTAAACACCTCAATTGGTTTTCGCATATTAACTTTTTAAAATTAAACTTATCATATATTATCTTAACTCTACTAAGCTAACTACTAAATCATTGGATATTAACAATATAATGTTAAAAATTTTATACCTAACTATCACAGAAAAAATTATCACTTATGGTATTGGCATTTGGGGAGAGGAGGGAGGGGTAATTTAAGAAAATCCATAAAAGGAAAAGGAGTGTATTTTTGAAACAGGGTTGTTCAAATAATTCATACACATTACCGGATATCGACACCAATTACTGAAAATGGATATCGAGTAGCGTGTTTTTAAATTGCTTATTTAGATATCTCATTTCATTCTACGTAAAAATGAAACTTATTATGTTTGTGTTGGAACATAATGTATGGATTATTCATGATTTTTTGTTCTTGTTTACATCAATGGTGGTAATTTACTTTTTTTTACAACTTTTACTACTATTTGAACAGAACTTAAAATATGATACTACGAATACTTATCATACCGCCAATAGTACTATCTCAAGCTACTATACTACATTAAATTTTTTGTTTCATTATTATACACAAGACTTACATGCATCATATTCCTAACATTTCTTTTTATTGAGTATGTTTTTAAAAGCAAATTCTATCTTTTTCCACTCGCAACTTCTAAAAGTGAAATATTGATGATGCCATTATATTCTAAATATGCTCAAAAGAGTTCCTCAGCTTTAAAGTCCATTAAAAAAGCATTAAAAATTGCCATTAGAAGCATGTTGTCCCCATCAATTTGATGAATAAAAAAAATATTATCGCAAATTACACTAATCTCTCATTTTGTATGAATGATGACAATAACTTATTTATATATGTTTAGAAATAAATCATACGGGAGACCGGACCTAGTTGGCTACAGGGGTAAGTAGGCGCAGTCCTCATAAATCGCATGTTTGTGGATAGATTGCGTAACCAGTCACAGAGTACCTTTGTTCTTCTTTTTACAATCCTCATTGTAGTTTTGCAGCGTTACCTAAGTGCAGTGGACATTTATTGCGATTTTTCTGTTTTTTGAACTCATAAGTAATTTTTTGTTGCTCCATTCTTTTTCAAATTTCTAATACTTATCTTAATAATTGCGATTTAACTTGTGCATTTTTTCTTAGTGTATGATTAACTGTACCTACCCCATATGTGATTTGCTCTGATTATTTATGCTTAGAAGGTTACGTGTCCCTTTTGTGAAGAAATTTATTATGGGGCTAGTAGGCGCATTGAACACGGGGCAAGTTGGCTCGGTGTCTAGTGTATGCTGGGAGCGTGAAAAACAGAAAACACCGAGGAAAGTGGTTGCGATGCAAGATTTTGGGCACACGAGGCTTGCCCAAACGGAAACACTCATTTTTTTATTTGTGACAACTGTAACTCGGATGATGATATCGAGTAGGATAGAAGTTACTCAATGTTAATGTTTTATTCATTATTTTTATGTCTGTATAATTTAGAATTTGCATTGTACGGCGATAACGCCTTTGTTTAAACTTACTGGTAATACTGAAATTGATTTCTCTTAACTGCGTGTCTTATTTGAGTTTCATTTAAATTTTTATAAAACGTATGCCAACTTACCCCATAGGTATAGGCAACTTGCCCCGTGACGGGGTAGGTTGGCGCACAATTTTCCTTTTACTTTAGGCTTCCGCTAAACATAAACTACAAAAGCTGCAAACTCAAAATTCCGGGTATATATAGCCCAATGCCTGTTCTTTAAAAGTACAGTTAAAGTTTCATAAAAAACTTAAACAAAAAATTAATAAAAATCAATAACTAAAAACTGCGCCTAATAGCCCCGGTCTCCCCTACATCATAAGTTCTACATTAAAAAAATATACATCATTGATTTTATAATTATCATTTTAAATAAGTCTTAGATGCATCATATTACTAGAATTTATTTTTAGTGAGCATCTGTTTAAAAGCATGTTCTGTTTTTATTGATACTGTCAGCTTCTAAAAGTGAAATACTGATGATGCCATTATATTCTAAATATGTTCAAAATAGATCCATCAACTTTTAAACCTATCACAAAAGAATGACAAAGGACCATTAGCAGAATGTATTTCTTTTCGATTTGACTAACAAATAAAGTATTATTGCACGTCAAAATTATCCCTCGTTTTGTGTAAATTATGAAGATCACTTATTTATATATCTTTAGAAATAAATTTATTCAAAAACTAAATAGTAAACTCCCAACTATCCTGCCTAATGTGGCGGAAGGGTAGCCCGGATAACAATAAAGCCGGATAGGCCGGAGTTACAAATATTTACTAACTTCGTGTCGTCCCCCAGCCATGACATTTAAAACACATGTTGCACGTACTATTAAGATAAATTTTATGCATACAGTTTCAAAATAAGCAAAATATTAACATAAAACGTAATCCTAATTCCTAAAAAAATGAGTAAATCTTATTTTACTGATTATTAATAAATGATCGCACAAATATAAAAATTTATGCATAAGATAAGAGCCAAAACTTGCATTTTTTAGTTTTTCAAAAAGTCCTTAATTAAGGATTGCTTCTCCTTGTTAGCCCTCGTCACGACGTAATGTCCCTCCATTTATGCAAGTAGATGATTTCAGGTAGGTGCCGTCGATTCCTGCTGACTAATGTATTGCAGTGCTGCCTCAATCGTCTTGAACGTTTAAGAATGTGGGATGAGATTTTTCCGATAATCCTTTTAATATTTTTCTTCTGATATTTCTCCCCCTGTCAACAGTTCTAGAATATTGTTTTCAATTAATTCATTAACTTTGTCGTTTGCCATATCCATTCTGTAATATGTTCTGCATTGACATCGTCAGAGACCAGTATATTTTTCAGCAACGATAGAAGCTTATCGGTCTCTTGCAGTTCCCAACACGAGTTTATGTCCACCCTTTTAGTCCAAAAGCATGTTACAAGACCTTGCAATTACTATGTTTAGAATTTCTTTCCATGCTTTTGGCACCCGCCTGGATGGGAACCAGACTACTTTAGCCGCATACAACATCCCTAATTTTATTTTTACTAGGCCGGATAGTACGGAAGGCCGGATAGTCGTGAGCCGGATAGTCGGGAGTTTACTGAATAGTGAACTCTCGTTAGTGCGGGCTGTTTTTGTCCACATTACCTGAATTCGCAGTAAACGAAGTAAATAATTGAATAGTGTAAAATAATCTACTTCGTTAAATAAATTGAATAGAAGGTACTTTTATCTTAACCGATGCGTATCTCGTCAACGGCATTTTTTTTGCCGATAACAGCTGTTATTTTTCAAGTGTGAAAATTAGAAGCACTGCTTTGATGGTGAAATAAAATGTTTTTTGTATAGGGTGTTATTTATTATTTTGTTTCTCTTTTTTAATATTTTTAATGAAATTAGTTAAAGAAATGTATTTTAAATGAAATTAATAAAAGGCATTAATTTTAAATGTATATATTTTTAAACAAATGAGTGAAAAGCTTATATTTTAAATAAAACAAATGCAATAGGAATATGTTATGTGAAAAAATATTTGGAGATTTATCGCCTACGACCGGCAAACATAAAAGTCCCGAATTCAGTTTAAGTTAGAAATTAAGTACGTTGCAAACATGACACAAATTTTTTCTTCTTTATATTAGTAATATAAAAAAATGACAGCTATAAACAACTCGTTAATACAAAAGAATATATCACTGAGGAAAAACAAAATTGCAAAGAAATTGCACTATTTAGATACTTTAATTTTTAATTAATCTTTGAATTTTATTTGCGTTCTTTCAACAAAAGAATTTTCTACCCCACCGTTTTCGAGTTATTCGACACTCTCAAAATATTGGTTTGTTTTATCACATTTACATTGCAATATTCAAGGCAAACAGCCGGTAGAAATTTTATAACATCTGATGTTTTGGTGGTAGAATGTTGTCTTTCTCATCATCGGTGTCACTATAAATTTCTCTATATCTCAATAGCCGTAGTTGCACTAAATTTTGATCTGAAGAAAAAATGTACGGAATTAGTCTCAGTTTTCCCTGACAATTTGTGAAAATTTTTTCCAAATTTTCCGATGAATAGTAAGCTTTATAGGATATCCTTAGTATTAATTACAAATAGAAAATATCTGTGAAAACAAAAATGATTTCCTTAACCAGATATATGTCTTAAGCTGAGACGTATTAACGAGAGTTCACTGTATTTCGTAATTATGCATTATATATTGGAACATGATGCCCCCTCCCCCATTTGTACATATTTTCCTTGTAATTTTACACTTTTAATAATTTGTATTTCATTCAAAAATTTCCTTTCATTCCCATATCTTTGGATAGAAGTTAGAAAGCTCGTCGAAATAAAGTTTACTCTAAGGTATTATGAACATGTAACGTTTTTACATTGTATTATAAAGCACGATTCGGTTGTATTAAAAATAGTTTTAAAAGGAATTTAAAAATTTGTGTGAATTATTGTAAATACGAAAATATCTCATGCGATGATAAATATAATTTATGTTCATTTTTATCATTATACAAGTTCATTTTTTATATGTTCATATTTTAATTTATTCTGAATAGAATAAATCAAATGTGGAAATAGCTCATACTATACTAAAAATGAGCTTGTTTATGTTACTGTGAGAAAATGTTATTCACTGAAGTTTTAATTTTCATATATTACGTAAAAGTTGATAAAATGTACGATAAGTTTTAAAAACTCTTATATTTATTTTGAAGCATTGTTTTAATAAACATTTTGCATTATATAAGACCTATTTCTATTATACAGAGCATTACATGTTTTATATCAAAATTTCTGTTATTTTACTATAAAAAAAAGAAACTTTAATGTTAAAATTTTAAGCTTAAATTTCATTCAAAAGTTATAGCTTACTGAATAGGAATTAATATTTTAAAATTGTATATTTTAGCTTACAACTGTAATTTGCGTTTACGCATGAATTAAAAATGAAACAAAAAAGTTTTTTTTCTATTAATATTTTGGTTGTTCATTGTATTAAATTTATATTCAACTTTGATATAAATTTTTGCATAGTGGAAGAAGACCACATGCGCTTGACCAGGTCGTCACCTGTTCTCAGTACTTCCTCCACTACAAAATTCTCTATATCTTCGGAATATCGATCTGCGTGTCATACACTCCGTGCCATACACAATATACACATTTTGCATTGATGATAGATTTCACTTGCACTCACATTTAGTGCTGTTAAAAATTGCACGACCGCGCGTTAACACCGTTTGGAGCATCCATGATGCGAATGATGCTTTTAACGTGCTCCCACGCTATCACTCATGCATGTGGCGGGATCTGACGATATCGCGCGCATTCCCAGCATGTTGCGCCTTCTATAGGAGCAAGCGAAGTCATATTTTTCTTAAAATGGCGGAGTTATTACAACAATGTCACTTTCATTTGGGCGATCCTTATACAACAACCACCAAACTTACCTTTATTGTATGAATATAACATTTATTCGAACAAATAAATCGCGGTAACTTCGTCTACTACACTTTTTTACAACAATTGAGAACTGAAGAGCATCACTAGATCCGCCGCATCTCCAATGACTGAAATACAGTGACTTTGGCTCCAACCCGGTGTGCCATCGAACCTGGATTTAGCCTTCTGTCACAAGTCAATAATTTTTTACTATAAATTTTATAATTTGTTTGTTTTTTTAACTTTGGAGTTATATAGATAATAACTTGTAAAATTATTATTACTATATTTATATTATGTATAAAGTTTCTTATAATTAATGTAATGATTTGTATTTTAATATTTTTGACAATTTTAAAAGTTATACCCCACGGAAAAGCTGTTAAAGTATTTTTTAGATGTATGAATGAAACACGTCACACCCGCAACGGAAAATTTATAATTTGTAAAATTAAACTAAATCATTGGACAATGACATCGTCTTTTGTATAATATGTTGCATGTTACAGTTTAGCTACAAATGTAATAAGAAAATGTACCATGTCATCATTCGAATATATTTCGAATTATGCTTTACAAAATGGAAGGTTGCGTCACTTTTAAGTCACACCGACAACGCATAAAAAATAAATATTTTTATATATTAAAAAATGCATATTTGTTTTTAATTGGGCAATGTATCAAGACAGATAAAAACTTCTTCGACATAACAAAAATTTTAAGTAAATTTTAAGGCTTTAAATCTTTTACATATAGCGGTTATTTTGCTATATGGTTTTCACATCCACAGCGATTAATTTCACGTCCGAATTTCAATACACGCAAACGAAGAATTACCTTTAATACTACAGATTATTAACACCACCACCTAACATAAGAGTATATATTTATTTCATTTAAAAAATAAAAAAAAAACTTTGTCAAGAAAGCATTTATGTCTATATGAAAAAGTGTTCGTAAAATAGTATACAATAACATCAACTTACTTGCTTACAGACCCATTTCTTTATTTTCTGTAAACTTTTTCACAAAATAATCCGATTTCTAAAAAAAGAAATAAATTCAAGCGAAAATCAATTTATTGTGAATCTATATCAGAAAAAAAATGTGTTATTAATAATAAAAATAAATAATGCAAAAGTTAAAAAAAATATTGCCTCTAATTTTTTTTTTTAATTATGTATGTTAGTTGTGAAATCCTTCCCTGTAAAATTTACTTATTTTATTGTTTGTCAATTACATTTGGCGAAATTTCTAATAAAGCAGGATATATTATAATCTTTTTGTTAAAATTCTCTTCGGAGATTCAGTTTTTCACAATCTATTAATCTATTAATTAAAAAAAAATACATAATTATATTATATATATTTTAAATTATTATATATAATTATAAAATATATGTAATTATACATCCGAATTTCAATACACGCAAACGCAGAAGTAAAGAATTATCTTGAATGAGATAGATTAGTACTACCACCACCTAACATAAGAGTATATATTTATTTCATTAAAAAAATATTGTTAATAAAGCAGTTATGTCTACATGAAAAAGTGTTCGTAAAAGAGTAATACAAAAATACTAAACTACATACTTACCGACCCATTTCTTTATTTTCTGTGAAAGTTTTCACGAAATAATACGATTTCTAAAAAAAGAAAAAAAAATTCAAACGAAAAGCAATTTATTGTAAATCTACATCAGTAAAAAAAGTGTTATTAAAAATAAAAATATGTATTGCAAAAGTAAAAAAATATTGCCTCAAATTAAAAAAAAAGAAAAAAAATTCTACAATCTATAAATCTATTAATTTAAAAATATATAATTAAACTATTATAGTAAAGCAGATTATTGTTTTTTAATCTTGTGATATGAAAGGCAAATTATTTTTAACAGATGTATCTTTTTCCAACATTTTTCTGTGGAAATAAAGATTTGCTTTTTTCATATTTCTTCTATTTTTTTTTTATTACATACATTAAAAAATTTTTACCATTAAAAATTTTATTACGGAAGATCAAGCAAAACAGTAAAACACTTTAAAAATATTTTATACTTTTTAAGTACATTTATTCACCCTAAATAATATAAGAGTGATATAACTAGCAATAACTATAGCTGAACTTTCAATACAGTTTAATAGTTCGTAAGATAGATCTTGGGTCAATCGTAGATTAAGAGTCTCTTTCTATTACGTTAAATATAGTGTAAGAAAACTTCGCCATTTAATAAAATAAAATATAATAGCTAAGTAAACAACTTAAAAATCCATTTTTAGCAATTACCATCAAAATGGAGAAAAATATTAGCTTTCTTTTGTGAAGTCTTGTATATGATCTGCAGATTTGTTTATATACTATATTGTATACACAAATGTAGTCAATTACGAAGCATGTATTCTATTTCTTTTTGTACATCCCTGTATATGGCTATAGAATATACATGCACCGAGTAACATGAAAAAAACAAAAAAAATTAAAGAAGCATGCCACAACTGAAAACATTCTTTCACTAATTATCGCAAAGGGACAGTACTATAACCGATTTATTTTATGACCCTGTAAATGAAAAATAAACGTTATGCATTCCATATTCTTCAGTAAGTTTCTTTTAATGTACCTCAGCGTTTTAAATCAGTTTCAATTTTTTTGAAACAATCTAACATCATTAAAAGACATTCCGTACGATTTTTCATCATAAACTATAATGTAACGTAATTCTTTTCAGTTTACCTGTAAACGAACTATAAATGCTACATACATCATTTTCAACATCGAGCATGTCATAGCTGTAGTATCAAGACAGGTGATAATAGAGGAATCTCTCTTGAAATTATAATTATGATGTTTAGTAAACACTAATTGATATGTACAAAATTATTTAAACTTTGAAAAACTATATATCCATTTCCTATTATTTATGTGCTCATAATCCTTCCATAAAACCACAAATATTACGATTTAGAACAAAATCAATATTTACTCGGACGCACTAACGTCATACTACCTGTATCAGAAACCACCACTTGCTCCCTACTCCCTACTCTTCTCTTCACTCCAATTTACCAACAGGTTGAAGAGTTGGTCTCTTCACTTTAATTTACTTAAGTTAAAAAAGGTTGGAAGAAGGTTGGTTGCATTTAATGAACCTCAACAACATATATCAATTACGTGGTAATCCAATCATTCCTACGAGAGTTAAAACACATATAACCAGCCAGCCATTCAGAAAGACAGTCGAGAAGAGACGTAAAAGTCATAAACACTTATAGTCCAGTGGTAGGAGAGCAAAAAAATGGCCGAATTCGGAATTAATTAGGGGAAAGCTGGAAATTGTTTTAATCCCTTCAGTTTAGTTCTAGAATGAATATGCTATGTTTTCCCCCTCGTACTAGGATAGCGTTAGGAAATATGTATAGCCCGTAAGGCATGGTGACGTCACAGCGACGTCGTTGAGAAGTCACTCTGTGACTTTGTGACCGTCGATGTGAAGTCATGGTGACTACAATGGGAAGTCGTTATGGCCGTTTTAGAGCTCGTTTGTGATGTCCCATTGTTACCACTTTGTGAAGTCACGATGTTACAAATTTGTGAAAAATGTGTCATTTGTAACTATTTTGTCAATAACTTTGTGACGAAATTGTGACGAAAGCGACATTGCTTTGAAGTCACAATCTGACCAATTTGTGTAATATGTGCCATTTGTGACGAAATTGTCATTAACACTGTGATGATTCTGTTACGATTTAACACTAGAACGGCGGCGAGGGGTCATTTTGACCCTTGCCGAATGAATACATTTCGATTCGAACCAGAATTTTTTTTTATAATTTAAGATTAATATATGCTGCACAAAAATAACTTAAATAAATAAGTTAAATAGCTCTAAATAAAAATTCTGATGTGAAATATTTTTTATAAAACTTGAGCAAAATTTCCCGCCGTTCTAGTGTTAACTTCTTTTGAAGATTCTCTAACAATTTAAAAGAAACAGGATCGTTTGAAATTATTATTACTGCACGCGATCTTTCTGTTAGAATTGATTTGGAATCCTAAAATCGTATACTCACAATTTATGAATAAATACTATATAACATTATAAATAGTCATATACAGATTACAGACTTTCTTCTAAATTAAAGTTAAAAATTCAATTTCCCTCACTTGCCTTACAACTCTAACAGATTGTATTGTTTTCAATGTTTGATGAATGTTGCCTTTGAAAAATATTTATACATCCCCCCCCCCCCACACACACACACACATGCTAAAAACTGCACAGCTTTAATTGTATTTATAACATACACACAATGACTATTTTCTGTTGCTGTGGAGGGCCAAGCAAAAAGTAAAAAAAAAAAAAAAATACTTTTTTATTTCTCTCATTTTGTAGAAGGTCATTACAAACTTTTTTGCCATTAAGTATTTTTGCATTCTCTTTAAAAGCTTTTATTCACGTTGACATCCAAAGGTATCACCACATACGTAAAACTGTACAGCTTGCCAATATTTCTTACCAATAAACCTGATGTTCAAGCAAAATTATCTTTTACTGTAATTTTTCCAATTGAGTTAAAAAAGTGTCCAGGTCAGGATTCGAATTAGGGACCTTTGGCGTCAGCTGCCAATCTTCTGTCAACTGTCAACTGAGCTATTCTGGATAAATCTGATGCACACAGTTCTCCCAGTGAATATGAATATGTACTTATTATTATTATACAAACTTATATAATAATACTTTAATTATTTTCCATACTACTCGTATGAATAGCACATACTACTCATATAAGTACATAATAATAGTTCTCTGGGTGAAATTTGTTCGGGATAGCTCAGTTAACAGTGCATTGGCAGCATACGTCAAAGGTCTCTAGTTGGAATCCTGATTTGAACACTTTTTCACTCAGTTAGAGGAATTAAAACTTTGTTGATTAATTTACCAATTAGAATCATCCTGTTAAACCCTCCGACTGTCTTGGAAAAGGGCAAAATTGTAATGTTGTTTTCTCTGCATTTTGTTTTAAATGCTAAAAAAAAAGATTTTTTGAACATTTTATAAAAAAACTTAATAACAAATATGAATGCAATCCTGGCAGTACTAATCATTGTTCAATGCATTAAAATTACATTAAATCAATAGAATTATATTACTTTAAATATTGCTTGTATTGCAGTGAAACCTGGAGCTTAGTGAACGTATTAACACGGGCTTGTCAGTGAGGGGGTTAAAGTTAATATAGAATTATCTTTTGATAAAACTACGTGTATTATTTGCGCAATATTTCCACATACATATTTCAGTTGAAAATCTTGAGTATAAATGAAGGCGATGCAACTACTTCTGCCATTACTCTTTGGTACTTCCTTATTATAGTGGTCTGTGTATGTACGATTACGCCAAGGTTTCAGTTACGATTTTGCTAAAATCATAGTTTAACTTATATACGTATATATATATATATATATATATATATATATATATATATATATATATATATATATATATATATATCATGTGTAGGTCTTATATACGTTTTATATGTCATATAGGGTGGATGAGTAATGGACACCCTTAAGGAATTTCTTTTAAAATTATTTTTTAATTAATACCTATAATTTTTATATTCCAGTTTTTTCAGTATTATATTAATATATCAATAATATTTAACTATTCTCATAGTCTCATTTCCCAATATTAATCAAAATTTTATTGTAAATAACAGAAATATATCAAAATACCCACAATTCCAGTGATGGACACTCCACAAAATATAGTACATATAATTGTTTTTATGACTGTATTTAGAAACAGAATTTATCGAAAGCATACTAACTAATGAAGCAAAGTACTTATTTTCAAATAAATTTAACAATTAAGTTATCAATAATTAATAAAATATATGTGATAATTATTCACTGTTTAAATCAATTATTGTGATTATCACAAAATCAATATTTTAATTATTTTAGATAGATGGTTTAAAATAATAAATGACAGGGAATTACAGTTGTCAAATTTTAGAGACAGTGGTGGATTTAGGAAGGTAATTAAAAAAAAAGTTTTGGAATATTAGAGCATATATTCATATATTTACCACTATTTTGAACAGTGAAACACCCCGAAACTACTTGATATATTACTTGCAGTAATTAGTATTACAAATATGAAAGAAATAATACCGCAGGTTGAATGTTTTAAATATTAAATAAAATACCTTCAAAATAAAATTTCAGAACTGATGTTTGAGGCCACTAATTCGCAGATTTACTGGTATAAATTTAATTACTAATATGGTATTTTTATTTATTTATTTTGGTCAGAGATGAATGAAAAACGTTTAAGACAGGAAATAATAGGTATATTTTTAACAACTTCTGTAACTTTTTTTTTTTTTAATGGGTAGAAATTGAGCACTTCTTTCCCCTATGTCTTTAAACATTATTCTCTGATTTCTAATTTGTTTTATTCATTACTAGATTATAAAATATGTAAGGCAAAGTTATATAAAATTTGTGTTATTACTATCTGGTAAGTGCAATATAAATTATTAAATTTGATTACTTAGGTTTTCAGTTTTGTCAAAAGATTTTTATCTACTATGAACATTACTTAAATTGCATTTTTAGCTATGTCCACATGGGATGTCCATTACTGTAAATTGCGAAATTAAGCGTTTCAAAGTTTTCTATTACTACAAAAACAAAAACATGGATGTTTTGTAAGAAAATAAAGAGTATATAAAACTATTAAGTGAATTAAGCTTTTAACAGGTCCATTAAAACTTTCATTGAAAAACATTATTTTCTGCTTCCTGATTGCTTTGATTAAGAGTGTCAACAATAACCCAGTTTATAAAACATGCAAGAGGGAGTTATGAAATAAATAATAAAAGCTAAATTTCTATTGGTTATTTTTTTAGAAACCCAAAACATTCAAGGGTGTCCATTACTGGAAGGGTATCCATTACTTTCACACCTACCCTATATAATATTTATGCGTTTTATTATGTGATATGCTTCATATATGCCTTATACAAATGTTACATATATATGTCAAATGACAATTCGTCATATACATCATAAAATGATATGCACTTAAATTTTAAATTGTTGTTATCAAAGAATCAAAGAACTAAAGGTGAATCCTGTGGGTGAAAGGTGTAATTATCAAAGAACTATTTTAAACACTATTTAATGTTGAAATTGCTAGGATGTTAGAATAAACCATTTTAAGCATATAAAAAAACAAACAAAAATTAAGCATAAAAAATTATTGGCTAAAATGTATCTTTTTTTATAATCGCAATAAACAGTAAATTACCATAATTCTCATAATACTGTCAATTTTCTAGCACAAACTTGTAAAGAATACAAATTTACCTTTTAAAAAATAAATTTTTGGGCATCACCAGCCTTTTTAATTTTATAAAATTTAAGAAGTTGCTTTTAGCAATAACGATGTGAAACTGCTCAAAAGATAAATAAAACGTTGATGTGGAAGATTCCGTATTGCTGAGCAGATATCCATTTTTATTTTATAAAAAACATGTAATGCAAATTATTTCAAAACATTACTTAACGCAAAATTAAAAATTTAAGTTTGCAAACACTTTTATTCTATAAAAGGTTTTTTATTCAGTAATTTAATTAGCTTTAAATGTTTATTAATTATGTGAATTATTGATTATATATATATTTTAATTTACGAAAATGTGATTTTAACCAGATAGTTTTAAAAAGGAAAATAAATCCGATTAAACTGCAATTTATATGAATGGTTTTCACCATCTGATTAAGATTGTTGACATATTTTTTTTCTTTCAACTGTTCAAAATAAACATTAAATTTATTAAATTTTATTGAATAGATAAAAGTTAAATTAATGGCATTTATTACTTTTATAACATATTTTTTATGTGAAATTAACTGAAATCATAATAAAAGAAAGCAGGAAAAATCAATTTTTTCTTACCCATTTCTTGTTGACATCGTTCTACATAATTCCATTATGGTAATCCAAAAAGCGAAAGTTCTTAAAGTCGAAGAATTATGTCCGAATACAGTAAGTAAAATGACATTGGCCAGCTGAGATTAACCGGTCACAGAACATTGTACTTTTTTCAGACTGATATTTTATGTAAAATATTTCTTGACCGTGTTCCTGTATAACTTTTGTAAAATTAAAAAAAAACCGTGCCAACTACACACATTCATAAAAGAGCTACTGTTTTCAGCTGCTGCCACTGTTCGAAAGAATAAATACACAGTTTCCTCTTGTTATCGTCTGCAGAAAACAAAATTCGCATACAGATGGTATTATTTATTATTGTAGATTTGTAAGTTAAATGCGTAATACATTTATAAGAACGTGGCTAATTAAAATGTTCTGTTTGATTTTGATTTTTTTTTCGTGTGTGTGTGTGTGCATTTCACTTTAGCCTTCAATCAATTTCAAATCAATTCAAGTAATAATGGATTTTCTCTTTTTTGTAAATTACAAAAATCGTATTAATCATAATTAGAGTATATAAAATAAAACATTATTGAAATTTCTAGTGGACAATAAAGAAAGGTCTTTTGAAAAAAAAAAGTTAAAGTTTGTATCACATGTAATAAATACCAAATATGTTCCTAAAAAAAAAAAAAAAAAAAGAAAGAAAAGATTATCGGGGAAAGAAAGTTTCTTTTCTTTATAATATTTTACTTTTTTCTGTATTAATTTCCTGTAGAATAAATCAGCGCGCACAATAACTATTTTCTAAAGAAATTTCTGGGGAAAAATAGAATATGAATAAATATGTCATGCGTTTTGCATATATTTTGCATGTTTTATTATAGTTTCAGAAAATGTTAAATTTGTTAAAAAAAGTCAGAAACAATTAGCAACATTTTTTTTTTTTAAATAGTGACTTAAACTAGTTAAACATTAACAGAAAAGGAAAATATTATAGAAAGTATAAAAGTGGATTTATTTATTATAATAAAGAATACTACAAAATCAATCCGATCCAAGCTTCAAAATGCAATAAAACGGCCTGTTTAAAATATTTCTCTTCATTTTCAAAGCTTTCTGAAATTCACATTTTTGTCACACTGTGAGTTTACAAAATGGTGGAGCTTTGGCCACATATGTGACGTGACGTATGTTACATGCAGTGACATGACAGTGACGTCACAATTTTTTTTAAATTGCCAGTTTTACAGTAAATAACATGTTTTAAAGAGCTTTTGTAATTTTTGAAAGTTTTCTAAGAAGTTCACATCTCAGTCCCAATGTGACGTCACTGAGTGGTGGCATCTTGGTCACAGATTTGACGTGACCACAGTGACTTATAGTGACGTCACAATGACGTCACTGTGACCATGCATGCTATGAGGGAGATTTATAGTCAAAAAACACGTTTTTTTTATATACCATAGTAGTATCTCCAAACAGCTAACGCTGTCAAAAACATTGTCAATACAAATGTTGTAGAGCTTAAAGTGTTGAGTAATATGAGTACCTACACTTAATATTTTTGTTGAACATTAAGGCCACAATTCCACTTTAGAGTTTTAGACCCATGGTCACGGGGTTGAACTCAGAATTAATTAGGAGAAAACTGGAAATTGTTTTAATCCCTTCAGTTTAGGTCTAAAATGAACGTACTGTGCTTTCTTCTTCGTACTTGGGTGAATGTTAGAAAATATATGCATATTTATTTTCGAAAAACATGTTTTTTTTTT
This sequence comes from Maratus speciosus, assembly GCA_963932465.1. Classification (NCBI taxonomy): domain Eukaryota; kingdom Metazoa; phylum Arthropoda; class Arachnida; order Araneae; family Salticidae; genus Maratus; species Maratus speciosus. The sequence goes on from OZ010794.1 coordinate 522,259,698, forward strand.
AATTAACTTAACAATATCTCAAAACAGCTAATTCTATCTAAAACATTGCCAATACAAAAGTTGTAGAGCTTAAAATTCTGAATAAAATGGGTACCATCATTAATATTTTTGTTCAACATTAAGGTCGTAATTCTATTTCAAAATTTTGCATAATCGCTAATCAAGAGCTTGAAGCCAGGAGAGACGAAGTTAACTTAACAATATCTCAAAGAGCCTTTGTAGAGCCTAAAATTCTGAGTAAAATGTGTACCTACACTTAATACTTTTGTTCAATATTAAAGCCGGAATTTTGAGATATTGTTATGTTAACTTCGTCTCTCCTGGCTTCAAGCTCTCGATTTGAAAAATTTTGAAATAGAATTGCGACCTTAATGTTGAACAAAAATATTAATGATGGACTCATTTTATTCAGAATTTTAAGCTCTACAACATTTGTATTGTCAATGTTTTTTATAGAATAAGCTGTTTTGAGATATTGTTAAGGTAATTAAAAAAAAAAAACGTGTTTTTCGAAAATATATATGCATATATTTTCTAACATTCACCCAAGTACGAGGAAGAAAACATAGTACGTTCATTTTATACCTAAACAGAAGGGATTAAAACAATTTCCAGCTTTCTCCTAATTAATTCTGAGGTCATCCCCCTGATGATCGGTCTAAAACTTTGAAGTAGAATTGTGACCTTAATATTCAACATAAGTAAGGAGTGTAGGTACTCATTTCACTCAGAATTTTAAGCTCCACAACATTTGTACTGACAATGTTTTTAACAGAGTTAGCAGTTTTGAGATACTCCTATGGGATATAAAAAAAAACATGTTTTTTTACTATAAATCTATACATATTTCCTAACGCTCACCTAGTACGAGGTGGAAAACATAGCATGTTCATTCTAGACCTAAATTGGAGTGACTAAAACAATTTCCAGCTTTCCCCTAATTAATTCCGAATTCAACCCCCTAACCACAGGGCTATTATTCAATTATGTTGGAATGTGTTATAAAAGGTACCAAAGTAAGAGTAGAGATAAGGAAATTAAATGAATGATAATGAAAAAAAATCACAAGAAATTTACCGTCACAAGTCATTAAAATTTGTCCATGATATATATAATATGTAAAAGAAATGAATTATTTTTCGAATTGTGTAAAAAATCTAATTAAATGACTTTTCGTTTTAATATCTAATACTAAACAAAATAGATATTGCTTCCCAACTTACACTTTATTCATAAATTAAAAGATGATATAAAATAAACATTTCAATAAAATAAATCTCAACGTTTCGGTTTACTCTTTAAAACCATCATCAGGAGTAAAATTTTCTAAAATATAAATCGCCAGGAAATAATCAATATGCTGAATCTTTAAAAATTAAATCCAGACTGGGAAAAACTCGACGGAAACATCAAAATCCTTGAAAACAGTGGCGCCATTTGTTATTCAAAAAAAAAAAAAAAAAAAGAAGAAGAAGAAGAATGAAGGGCTGGGGAAACGTGGAAATTTCATTGTTCTTTCAAAAATATAAAGCCAGATTTCCTGAATGATGTAACGATAATGTTTTCTTTCTAATTTCTAGTGGTAAAAGAGCCAGTCAAGAGAATTCTAATCGTTTATTTAAAGCTTAAAGACCACGTTTCTTGCTATCTAAATAGAGCTGTTTCAACCACGCACATCCAATTTTATGCAAAGTAAACAAAATCGCCCATTTTTTAGCAGATATTATCGCTCAATCAATCAAAGTAGGGAAAAAAACAGAAAATAGTTGGACAAACAAAATGCCTTCTAGGTTGTCAAGGTAGTTGCTAGGTTGTAACGTAATTTGAAACAAACCTACTCTCTTAAATGTTTATTATTATTAAATATGTTTGCAAAGCATGTGTTTTACCTTTGTGCTAAAATTTAATGTTTAGTTGAAAAAACAGTCGCTCTTGAAACATTGAGCACTGAAATTGACTTATTTAAATCTATCCCGGCTTTTTTAATTATTTCTGTGAAAGTTTTTTGCAAACAACCAACCGAAAGCAAGTGGATAGAAAGAAACGTATTATTGATGAGCGATGGTTTATGAACCAACCAAACGAAAGTAAGCGCAGGGGGGGGGGGGGGGGGGGGGAAGCGCACTTTTGATGAGAGTGAGTTGCGATTTTTAATTAATTACTCAGCTAATAATTAGAATTAAAAAATTCTGAATCTCAGGTGCATCAGGAGAGACTTTGTGCATTCTCACAAATATTTTGAGTCTTGTACGTTCCGTAGATTCCGCTAGCCATCGCACACAAACACATAGACAGACAGAGCGATTTGTTCTTTTATTAATACGAGTCGGAACCCGTCGAAATTCGACGAACTAAAATGTTAGAAAGGAACTGTCAGATCGAATTTATAATAAACCTACAAAAATAATTACAATAAAAAATTCATCTAACATTGGTTGTCTCACGCTTAAAGCAAATAATATTTTTAACCTAAAATTACTAAAATATTATTTCCACAAACTTCAACTGCTTAAATTATTGAAAAATTAAACTCTATTAGAATACGTAATCAAGATGAGTAATTATGATGAATTTATCGATTGAGACTTTTATGTTTGTTTTTATGGGATAAAAAATCAGTAAAAAGGATTTCGCTTTGTCACATCATAAAATTTTTCCCCATGAAATTTAAATTGTACGTTATTTTCAATTCCCATAATTTACATACGCACCACTCAAATTCACAATTTGAAAGTATTTTAACGCGCAATAGATTATTAATGAATGTACTTCTAAACTTAAAGTTACGTTTGTCCGATACAACTTTTCATGGGAACATTCGCACAAACTTTAAGTTCTAATGTCAGTACCCGCGAAAGAAAAATTCAGAAATTTGCCTTTATTTGTCATAGTATTGGTCAAATATTTAGTTTTATCAAAAAAAAAAAAAAAAAAAAAAAGAAAAGGAAAATGATCGTTTTGTTTGAAATATGACATCATTTTTACTCACTGAATGATTTTGTCTAGCGTCTCAAACTCAGTATCAGCGTAATGTAAAAATATTGAAATGTAACTGATTTATGAAGAAGAATGCGTGTTTTTTTTTTTTATGTCTGACATCATTTTCTGTTCAAAATTATAAAAATGTTACCTTAATTTGTATTGTGAAAATGGCATCATTAAGGATATAATCAATAAAAATAATAAACCATGACTATTTTTCCTTTACTTTCAATATCAATGGAGTACTTCAGTTGCCACAATTACAAAATTTGTATTAAAAACTACAAAAAAAATTAATATCTCAAAAATAAATTGAGATACAGCTTTCAAACAAATTGCATTTAAAAGAGCATTTTTTCCTTATACGATGGTGTTAAAATTTAAAATGTGCGATGTTTAGTTTAAAAATTTGCGTAGATTTAATTGCAAAACCGAAATTTTAATTCAAATTTCAAAGTGTTGCCATTCGCAAAATGACGTATGCGTTACGCACTGATATGTTTGTCCTTTATAATATAGATAGATATTAATGATATGTTTTAGAACATTTTCATAGCTTCTCGGACATCTTACAAAAATATCACGTAGACTTCGATGTTTGAAGAATAAGTGAATTCGAAGACAGTAACTATCTCTACAAGCAGCATAATTTTTAGAGACAACTCAAAATCAGTAAAATTTTAAGCTTCAAGCAGAAGTGAATCGACTGAGACGATATTACGCGAGAAATCGAGTTATGGAATAAAAAGAAAGATGAAAAATAAGTGGCTTAAAAATGAAAAATGCTTTTAATAGAATGAATTCGGCTGTAAGATTTGGGAAGTAAAAAATTGTTTTTGGAGAAAGAATAAATATAGGGAGTGATTTCTAGATTTTATTTGAAGGGGAATAAATTAGATCTTTTCAAATTTAAAATAAAAGATTTAGATACAGAAATAAATGGAATATTGTTTGATGTAGGGAAAACTTAGTAAGCTAGGGTTGTAGAATGTATTAATAAAGGAAGCTATTTATAGACCAATTTTAAGGTGTCGGTTTGGTAGAGGGATGGATAATCCTCAGTATACTGCATATAAATATGTCCTTAGTAATAAAACTTCAGATATACCTTTCAATCCATTCGCTACTCTTTTATATGATTCTTAAAGTGCTTTTAATAACTCCAGCGATTTTCAGTAACATTAATAGTTTAATTAAAATTCTAATTTTTCCAAACTGGTCAAAAAATTTGTCCAGGACAGGATTATAACCAGGGACATTTTAGTTTAAAATGAATCCCCTATCAACTGAGCTATCCCAAGCAAACCTGGTAGATACTTAATACTCCCAGAAACCTAATAACTATGACATCTAGGCTGATATGTAAATCAGCTTCGCTGAATAAATCACAGGTAATGGAAACTCCAAAAAACGTTGGATACGTAATTATATTAATAAAATAAAGTTAATATAACTCCAGAAAACGCTGGATTCGTATTTACGCATGGATAATTAAAGCCGTAAATTTTCCAACCTAGGCGAAAAATCGTCCAGACAAGGGACCTTTTGGCTGTAGCCGCCAATGCTTTACCAACTGAGCTACGCAAAGTAGCTGATTTACATATCAGACCAGATGTCAACAGGTTTCTGGGCGAATTATGTGTCTGCCAGGTTTTTCCGGGATAATTCAGTTGGTAGAGAACTGGCGGCTTCAGCCAAAATGTCACTGGTTCGAATCCTGGCGTGTGCACACTTTCGTCCAGTTTGGTCAAGTTACAATTTTAATTATTTATGTATAAATACATACCCAGTGTTTTTCTGGAGTTATATTAGCTGCGTGTTATGAACATAATTACATGTCCAACGTTTCTTGGTGTTTCCATTGCCTGTGATTTATTCTGTGTAGCTGATTCACATGTCAGACCAGATGTCATAGTCATTAGATTTTTGGGTAATTTGCCTGCCAGATTTGCCTGAGATATCTCAGTTGGTAGAGCATTGGAATCTTCAGCCAAAAAGCTTCCTGGTTCGAATCCTAACCTGGACGCTTTTTCGCCCTGTTTGGAAAAATTACAACTTTAATTTATGTGTAAATACATATCCAGCTTTTTTCTAGTGTTACATTACCTGCGTTTTATGCGTTTTATATTTTAGTTAAAAATAAATAAATAAATAATAAGTCATGTTGTTTACTGTACTTTTAACTTTTTAAAATAATGTTAGATTAATTCGATTTGTCTGGCGAGCTGCCTGTCTGTCTGTCCGTTCTCTAACTTGTGTAAATGTGCACGGTTCGTCATGAAATCGAAAAGTTATAAAATTTCACCATCCGGAAATTACAAACAGAAATACTTTTAATTATTTCGCTATTGTGTCAAAAAGATATCTTGATAGCGAAAAAATAGCCATTTCTTCGTTTTTTAGCATTGTGTTAAATTGTTAATTAATTTCTTTTCGCAAAACATTATGTCAATGTTCACAAGCAAAACAGAACATATTCCAACAGCATACTGAATTTTAAAAGTGTTCCAAAATTAATAATATATAGCAAAGGGTCATTTCCATATTTAAAGATATTTTGTCATGAAATTTTAAAATTATGCGAGAAAAACAATTATTATGCATCTAACCCAAATTTCTACCATTTCCATGCAAATTTTCCTTTTTTTTTAATCAACATGGGTGGTATTCTATGGCAAAGAAAAAAAGAAATAATTGTTAGCAAATTGCATTATTTTAACGTGCATACCAGAGTCTTATTTTAGACGAATGAAATGTTTCTACTTAAATAATATCCAAACAAAAGGTATTAATTTTAAAACATGTACTAAAGTCGTTTTTCTTTTACAGCGAAAAAAAAAAATCAACTGTAAAATAATAATCTCCTCAAAGAACTTTTTGTGAATAAACTAATAAACTACGAAGAAAAATACGCATATTTTTTTATAATTTAATTATAGATTTTTTTAAGTTTTAAAACATTTGAAACACAAATGTTATTTTTCTGTGCTCATCAAAAAGAAAATAATAATTCCTTTACGAAAGACAATATTGGTTTTTTTTTAAAAAAAAAAACCTTTTTATGTATTAGTAGAAAAAATGTTAAACATAATTTCTAGATTATTTATATTAATTAATTATTTTATCTCTTCTTATTCTGTAAATAAAAATAGTAAATGTGAAATGTTTTTTATACATGTTTTCTTTATTTTGCTTCAAAAATCAATTTTCTTTATAATTTGTATTGATGTTTTTAAATCTCTTTTCACTAAATTAGCAACATATTAACAGGATATATGCAAAAAAGTGAAAGCACTTTTCTTTAATAGTTTTACTTCCACTTTTAGTTGTCCTTTTATTTTTTCTTAATTTATATTGTAAAAAAAAAAAAAAAAAAAAAAAAAAAAAAATGTCATTTTTATATAGTTAAAAATATATATCCTAATGTAAATTTTGTAACTTTATTACGTATCTATTTATATTGCATATTTGTATTGTATACACTGTTAAAAATTTGCAGCATTCTGGCAGGTCATTTATCCGTTTTTACCGAAAACGGTTAAAACAACCGTAATTTAACACTATTCTGACCGTATTAATGGCCATTTTATGATCAGAATATTGTTAAATTATGGTTATGAAACCGTTTTTAAAAAAAAAACGGTCGAATGACCTACCAGAATGCTGCAAAATTTTAACAGTGTGCGTATAAATTTTGTAATATTGTTACTGTATACGAGAATTGCAAATTGCTAAAAAGCAATAAATAAACAATAAAATAAATAAATAAATACAAGATCTATAATTAAATTAGGAAAATATATGGGTATTTTTTCTTTTAGCTTATTAGTTTGTAAATAGAAAGCTTTTAGTTCAGATGTTATTAAAATGTAAACATTTTTGTTAACTATAGGCCATATACGCAATTATACCATAGATACATATACACAATTAAACAAAAATTTTTTTACGGTTGCACAGGACCTTTGAGATTGTCGAAACGAACAAAAACATCAACTTTTTCAAAGAACAAAAATACAAATCATATGCTATTAAGATCGTTTTCCCTTTCGGCCTAAACTATATATGCTTAGCTATATCATACAGAAAAATTAATGTTGTACATACAAATTAGATAATATTAATACTTACATTTTAAATATAAAAATTCATTTCACTAATGCGTGAATTATAAACATTAAGTATGTGCGCATAATAAAACTTTAAATTATGGATATAGAAAACGATTTTAGAAAAAAATTTAATCAGAATATATACAAAAAGTTTTGATTAAAATTTAGTTTTAGCACAAAATATGAAAAAATATATATATAAATCAAGTTTGTCAAGTGCAAAAACAAAAACAAAAACAAAAAAAAAAAAAAAAAAAAAAAAAAAAAAAACCAAAATATATGTATTATTTTGGTTTTAGCATGAGAACTAGAAACGGTTTATTTTATTTTGGTTTATTTTTTTAAAGCTATATCTAATATAGTTTGAAAGTAACTTTGCACACAAATTCCAAATTTACAAATCTGTGAAAACGTGCTCAAAAGTTTCAATATCAACGACATTCAATTGCACTCACCGTCTATAAATGTTTATAACTCAAGAAATAATGCATATATGTGAATGAGGTTTTTCGAATACTTTTGAGAATTTTTTTTTTTTTATTATAAATATATCAAAACCTGAAAAATGATTTTTTGAAAATTTAAAGGTCCTGTGCCACTTATTACTTTCAATATTGTTGAAATGATTTTATAAATTCAGTATGTTTGTCTACCCACATTGCAGTGCTAATTCCCGTAAAGTCAGAATGCCATGTAAGCAGGGCCTGATTAATGCACGGGCCTCCGGGGCCTCGGCTCTGGGCCCACCAATTTCAGGGGCCCTCAAATTTGTGTGTATTTTCTCACAATTTAAGTTTTTCCACTGTTTGCATTTTATATTTTGGTCCCTGACGTAAAAACAAAGTTTTACTGTAATAAAAAACCTCCATATTTAATTTTTCTGCAAAAGTCCTTTTCAATTTGAGAGTACCTATAATTTTCAAAACTTGCCGTATCCAGAAAATCCAATTTGGGGAAAATGCCAAAAACTGTATACTGTGTCTATTGGTTTCAATATAAATAAGGATTTTAAAATGTCAGAATTATAGTTTAAAATGATTACTAGACTGTTAGGGAAAACTCAATTTTTATGATTTTAGGTAAGGCGAGTTTTGAAAAAGACGTCCTCATTTATTCTGCAACGTAAACTGAGGATCATAGATGTTTGTGAATTATACAAATGCTTATTTGAGAAAGTGGACGGTAATTCATTTTCTTGATTATTCTTGTAAGTTAATTGTTTTTTGTTAACTTGAAACTTTCACCCAAACAACTTTGTGAACTCATCAAATAAACCTACTTTTTTTCTGAAAGTGTCGCCGGGAATGAGGAGGTAGGGGGGGGGGGGATTTTTAGCAGGCCCTGGGCCCAACTTCAGCTTGATCGGGCTCTGCATGTAAGTTTTATATGTTATTGACGTTTACTCTAGAATGTTCGATGTTTAAAATGACGTATGTAGCATTTGTACATCAGTTATCGAGACAGACAAAGTTTTTGCGTTACATTATGGCCAATGGGAAAAAATCATTTCCCCTGCATTTTTTTATGTTACATGTATACTTTAAACATGAGATTGATTTGCACCCTCAAGGTGAACTGCTACTTCATTTCCCAGGAGTATAGAATACGCCGTATTCATAGTTCAACATCACGAGGCGTACAAAATAATTCCGTAGCATTATTAACTATGGGGGAAATTGTTTGCGTTAAATTATAATGATATCATTATACTTCAAAAATGCATGCATTTAAAAGGATCAGTGAGATGCTCTTTAACTCATTTTGTATTTATTATGAAGGGCGCAGCGTTTATCGTTCATTTACAAATGTGCGCAAAAGTATTCAGTTAAAGTACTGGCAATGGTCGATAATTGACGGAAGTGTGTTTCCCGCTGTGTTATGCATTTTTAAAGGTACAGTGGACTTTCAATATCACGAAATTAGACAAATAAATGAATTGTTTTAAATTGGGGAATTATGAAACTAAACTAGATGCACAAACTTATTTATGCAAAAAGAATTTGACAATTTGGATGTTACTTCTCATATATATAAGCTTACATATTTGTAAAACTGTATATATTTTTGCAGTTCATTTTGCTTAAAATGTGGGTTTCTCTGTGAAATTTATACTGTAGGGTTACTAGGATAGCAGACCGTAGGTTTTAAAGATTGAAATAAAAACTCTTTGAGTGAAAATACAAGAAATATTTATGCACATTTAAAATCCTTACACATATATTCATCATTTTTTTTGGGGGGGGGGGGGGGGGAATAACTAAATATTGAGAACAAAAAGTGTGAAACAAAATTGAAATTAAAATGGCAGATGGCCATGTCTTCTCGGCTCGAAGGAGATATGGCCATGCAATAAAAGAAAGAAAAAGTGAAATTAAAATAGCAAAAAATAACACATTTTATACAGTTAATCATGAAAAACATGTAGAAATTTGTAAATATGCAATTATGTCCCGAAAAATGAGTGAGTAAAATTCGAATAAACACAATTTGAAGTATAATTTCAATGCTCCAGTTTTCGTTAACTTTTGCCACATTTTTGGCAAAGGTCTTGATAGATTGCACACGTTTCATGGATCTAGTTCCAGCACCTTATGAATTGTATTCAGTCATCCTTTTTAGTTTTGGTATTATATTCTTCTCCACAACCAACACAGTGATCCTCATTCCATTCTATTCCTTCGGAATCTGTAGAATTTCATAATTTCAAATGTCTTTCTTGTTCTTCGCTGCTGAAAGTGTCGCTTTTTTTCTCCAGTTTATTTGAGACTTTTTCACTGTTTTAAGTTTATCAACTTTATCTGTTTTTGGGATGAAAGTTTCCGATATTTTCCAATATATTTTGAAAAATACGTCGTTAGGCCCTATATTGCATTATTATTATTGAAATCATTATATTAGTTAAAATTTAAACAATTATATCAGTTAATTTAGTTATAAACACAAAATATGTATAATTATTTTAAATAATATTATATACAATTAAAATCCTCACTCCATATAATTTTAAAATATTGATTAAAGGTGATCATCACTCCTGGATTTGATGTAGCCTTCTATCCTGAAATTTAAGGACAGATGGCCACCCAATTTAAAGCGTCACTTCGCCATTGTACGTCTATGTTTTAAGCTTAGAAGCAAAGATTTGATTTTATACGCGTATAGTCCGTATAGTAAATGCAAATTTTAGCGTACATACTGCAAAACATTCAGATACCTAAAGCTGCATGTCGCAATGAATGAACTCGTTGGACTATTTCATATGAACAAAGTTTATGCTGCAATCTATGATCAAGTTTTGGAAATATTTAGACTGGCCATCTCTACTCTATGACCTCTAGAGTTATACTGTGTCAATAAATTTTAGCATAAAAAGTTGCATTTCATGCGTAGTTTAGTTTTGAAATTTATGTGCATATGAATATATGTATTTTAGAAAATAAAAACAAAGCATAACTATAAAAATATTTATTTCTACTTATATATTCTACGATCTTTTATTATCTTATTTTAACAACAGATTTTGAATATAATATTTGAGCTTGCCATTAACAAGTCAAATTAATCCATTGAAAACTGCACCAAAGAATTCCCAAATATTACCAGATATAGACAGCAATTGCTGAAAATGGATATTGAGTAGTGTTTTTTTTTTTTTTTTTTAATTGCTCATTTAGTTATCTGATTTCGCTTTATGAAGGAATGAAACTTCTTAATAATATTTATTCTGTTTGTTTTGGAATACATTTCATAATGTATGCATTATTCACGATTTTTCTTCAGTGATGAATCAGTGACGAATAATTTACTTTTTATTTATAGTTATTACTACAATTTAATAAGATACAAAATATGATAACACGAATACTGCTCATACATCACAAGTGCTATGTTAAAATAATATACACCATTTAAAAAAATTATTTCGTTAACATAAACAAGTCTTAAAAGCATCTTATTCCATGCATTTATTTTTATATGGTGTCTGCTTAAAATCGATTTATTTTGACTGCTCACAACTTCTAAAAAAGAAAAAAAATCGATGGTGCTATTATATTCTAAATATGCTTTAAAGGGTTCCCCAAATTCAAGTCCATTACAAAAGAATGAAAAAGTGCCATTAGCAGAATGTTTTCCCCTTCAATTTGATGAACCAATAAAACATTTTAGCATGTTAGACTTAATACCTCATTTTGGGTGAATCAACACGATCACTTATTTATATATTTTCAGGAATAAATCATAAATCAAAAGTACTATATTAAAATAATATAAATCATTGATTGTTTTGATTATTGTTTTAAATAAATCTTAGATGCATCTTATAATAAGTATGTATTTTTAAAGAGCATCTGTTTTAAAGCAACTTTTTTATATTTTTTTACTCCCGAATTCTAAAATGAAATATTGATGATGCCATTATATTCTAAATATGCTTGAAAGAGTTCCTCAACTTTTAAACCCATTACAAAAGAATGAAAATGTGTCATTAGTAGAATGGTTTTCCCTTCAATCTGATGAACCAATAAAATATTATCGCACGTTAGACTAATCCCTCATTTTTTGTGAATCAAAACGATTACTTATTTATATATCTTTAGAAATATATCATATATTGGAAGTACTATATCAAAATAATACACATCATTTATTGTTTTCCTTATTATTTTAAATAAGTCTTAAATGCATCATATTCCCAGAATTTATTTTTATTGAGCATCTGTTTAAAAGCAAATACTGTTTTTTTTTTTCGCATCAAACTTCTAAAAGTGAAATATTGATGATGCTATTATATTATAAATATGCTTGAAAGAGTTTTTTTAACTTTTAAGCCCATTACAAAAGAATGAAATAGGGCAATAAGTATAACGTTTTCCTTTCAATTTGATGAACAAATAAAATATTATCGAACGTTACAGTAATCCCTCATTTTGTTTGTATCATCACAATCACTTATTTATATATATTTTGAAATAAATTATGCGTCATAAGTGCTGTATTAAAATAATATACATCATTGATTTATTTTTATTTTTATTTTAAATAAGTCATAGATGCATCATATTCCTAAAATATATTTTTATTAGATGTTTAAAAGCAAATTCTGTTTTTTTTTAATCCTCTCAAATTCCAAAAATTAAACATTGATAATGATTGATGCCATTACATTATAAATTTGCTCGAAAGACTTCCTTCAACTTTCAAACACATTACAAAAGGATAAAAAAAGGGCCATTAGTAGAATGTTTTTTTCATTCAATTTGAGGAACAAATAAAGTAATATAGTGCGTCAGAATAATCCCCCATTTTAAGTAAATTATGAAGATCTCTAATTTTTATATCTTCAGAAATAAATATGTTCAAGAACTAAATATATTGAACCCGCATTAGTGCGGAATTATTTTGACCAGACTACCTGAATCCCCGTTAAACAAAGTAAATATTTCAAGGGTGGAAAATATTTATTTCATTAAGGGGACAATGAAGACATTCAAACGCATAAAAAAAATATTAAATTGCACTTTATTATATTCTTCAAGGGGACTTTATATGAATTATGGCATATATTTATCACACCAAGAATTTAAAAATATATATATTATTTAAAAACTAATCATAATTAGAAAAGTTAAAGATAGTTAAGTACAGAAATATGATGCAAAAATCATGAAAATTTCATGAAATTTAGAAAAAGAAATATATTTTTTAGCATTTATATTCAAATATATAAAATTCGACGCACAGTTTTATTTGTATAGGTAAACCAAACTGGCATAAAAAATAATGGGGCTTTTAATAAATATGGAATGAGGTTGTGACATTTTGAAAGTTCTCGATAACGCTTAAAATTTTGAGTGAAATTTCTTATTTTTCTACATTTTTGTTTAATTTCTTGTGTGATAAATATATGCCATAATTAATAATCAATCCGTTAAATAGTATTTAAGGTGCAATTTAATAAAAAATAGAAAAATGAGTTTTAAGGTCCCTTGTTCCCAGATATAAATTGCATTGAGAGTACTTTTGTCTTGGCAGGACGCGTATCTCTTCAGCAACATTTTTTTCTATCAGTAACAGCTTTTACCTTTTGCACGTGCAAATTAGAAATAAAACTTTGATTGTAAAAGTATATGTGATGGTGTTATTTCTACTTAATACTTTTCTCTTTAATATTTTAAATGAAATGAGTGTAAGGCATGCATTTTAAATGAAATTAATGAGAGAAATTTATTCTCAATGTATGCATTTTAAATAAAATGTGTGAGAAACTTACATTTTAAAGGAAAGGAATGCAATATGAAGGCGCCATACTGGGGGATTTATCACGCTCGCCTGGCTAATATAAAAATATCGTATTAAATTTTTCAAAGAAATTAAGTAGATTGCCAACTTGATGCTAAAGTAAAGAATTTTTTCTTTAATTTAGTAATTTGAAATAAAACAAAAACGAAAAATCATGAGTACAGCATAATTATGAAACTCGTTCCAACACATTCAAAGTACTGTTACAAAAGTTTACAGTTTATTAAGGTGAAAGTTGATGTCAAAATAAAAAATTTAGAATATGCATAACGCATTCGAAACCTAATTTCTTTAATTACCATCAATAGTCGGATAATTATCCGAATTTTTTTGTGCAGACCTGTATATGAGCCTGTATATGACCTGGTATAAAAAAAGTTATTTCATTTAAGGGGTCTCAAAACTCTTAAAGCTTTAAAATTTTCGAAATTTTAATTTTTTACATGTTAAACTCCTATCTTTTTAATATAATTGTTTCCTTGAAATTCCCATTAGAACAGAAGTTATGTATTATGGAATTATTCCCGATCAATAGCTGAAGCAGCGTTTCCGAAACTTAGAAATTATTTTTCTCTAAATTACGTTTTTGGGTATAACGCGCACGATATCTCACAAATTTCTGAATATTTTTTCATGAAATTTTCCAATGATATGTTTTACGTTAGTCTGCTTACACTGAACCTAAAATTTCCTTTTTAATTATAATATATATATATATATATTTAGGTGATTATATTGTTGTTTTTTTTTTTTTAATTTTGCATTAGCTAAATACAACTTTGTATTAAAAATTTAATAATACTTTAATTACAAATTTATTTCGGTTCAGGGTAATTATTATAATCTGAAGTATAAGTAGACATTAAAATTTTCATTCTAGTTGCAAAATTTATTTTGTACTCCTGCGCGTAAGTTGTTATACTGATTTTCTGCTCATCAAATGACTGATAGTTTGGAGACCTCTGTAAATGCGAATTCTGCATCTTGCAATTTTTTAAATATTTGAAATGAAAAAAATATACTTATATCTTTCCTCCCAATTAAATTTGTGTCTGAAACTCAAATACATTTTACGATATTAAATGTTGAAAATGGTCCTTTTTTTATTTTTTTCCAATTTAAAGAGTCCAGAGACCCCTTAAACTGATAGAATAGTTGAAAATTCCAATTCAGCAATTTCCGTCATTAAACAGAAATGTACTTGAGGTCTTTTTTGCAACCCTGTGTATGATTTATAGAATTTATACACACGGACACCAAGTAATATGTAAAATAATAATAATTATAATAATAATTAAATTTTAAAATACTTACCGCAACTGAAACGCAGTCCTTGTAATTACACTCTAAATAAAGGAGTGTATTCTCTGTGGTGGAGGGAATACTCACTCTATCACAGAATCAAAATATGCCCAACCTCTTTCGAGTGACTATACATAGTGAGCAAAAGAGGAATTAATAACTCTTTGAAAGTGTTAATACACACTCCTGGTAAGAGTTAATACTCACTCGTCGGTAGTGAATATTCACTCTAAACAGGAGTGAATAATCACTCTTTCGGAGGAGTGAGTATTTACTCTTATAAAAGGAATGCGTTTTTTCTACGCTGGTAGGAGTGAATAATCATTCTTTCATATGAATGAATGCTCACTTTTTATGCAGTGAATTCTTTCATATGTTGCTTTTTTGGGCACTTTAAAAGAGTTATATCTTTTAGAGAATGCAATGAAAATAGACACAAGCGTAGTAAAGCTTGGAATAAAATACTTTATTAGCAATTTTTATTTAATTCATAGTTTGTAACATTAATTGAACTTTTAAGGAAAAATTCAATTAAAATTACATATGAATTAAATTAGATTACTGACAGAAATAAACTAAAATATTTTATTTCAATCTTATCCCTTATGTTTGCTTTCAGTGCATGCCTGATAGAGATATTACAGTTAAAAATGCCCATAAAGGCAATTGATTAACCGAAATATTAATAAGATAGTATTATTTCTTTCTTTTCAGTTACCTATTAAGTTGTATTTATTCTTTTAATAATGCCTGTTATGAACGTGAATTATGTTGTTTTTTTTTTCATGAGTAATTGAAATTTTAATATTTAGATCACAGTATTAATTCCTAATGAATTTGAATACAATCAAACGTAATTGTTTACTGTATTTTAGTTACTTTTAAAGTTTTAGTAATAGCTTTATACTAAGGAATGTATAAGAATTTTTTTTATACCTTGTGATTTGTCATTGAGCTATTAAATATGAACATGTAGTCTATATTTTATATTCTCTGGAGTATGTATATATTTTTCTTTTAAACAGATTCTTTAACTTAATCATGATTTCAAATTTTCTTCCGCTATTGCCGAAAAATAGATATTAATACAATGTCTGTTTATGGAACGACATGATGAGCCACATTTAATTTAATTTTTTTATTCCCGTATATATTGTATTTTGTGATTATGAGCTAAATAGATTTCGTATGTTTTATAGGAAAAGGTTGATCTAGGAAATAGAAAAAAAGAGTAAAATATAAAAAGAAAAGAAATGACTACATATGTACTGTTCTTACAGTTTAAAAAACATTTCTTATGTAAAAAATAGTTATTTGCCTCTATAAAAAATATTCAATATGATATTATATAAGTGATAATATGATGTTTTTAACATATGCTAAAGCAGTTTTATTGGTAAACTTCATATAACGCATAAAAAACATTTTATGTTAATGTTTAAATATCTTTTTTTATTTTTTGGTGCAAATAATTAACTGTATCATAAACGCAGAAAATGCGTTTACAATAGAAGGAAATTTAACTGATGCAGAATATCTATAATTAAATGTTTTGGTTAAAATACTGTAAGTGTCTATAACTAGAAAACTGTAAAGGAAAAAAAAATAATAAAACGAAAAAATCCGACATGAAAAAACATAATCTCACATAACTGTAAATTAATGTTTACATCTGTCATGACCAGGGTATCTTCTTGTCAGCGTTTCGAACGAAACAGATAGCTCGTTTTTTTCCCGACCGTTGGCATAATAAAATAATTTCCAACACAGTAACGAACAGACCAAATAAAATACTTGCATTCATTTTTTTTATCACTAAAGTTCAAACAAATGAAATCCTGATTATTTTTTGCTAAGCATTGTTTGTTTTACAATTGTTAAAGTAATTATATTTCAAACCGCTACACGAAGAATAAATATAACAGACAATTGCTTCTGAAATTAGGGAAACAATTCCAGATCAATATTTTTCTATATAACATAAAACTATTCAACCCATAATCATAACATACAAAATGAACAGGAATAACAGATTAAAATAAAATAACATTTACCTTTGCGTTCCATTAATAATCACTTTAATAGAACCCGTATACTTTAATCCTAAAATGGCGGTCGAAAAATTGATTCTCTCTCTTATTTTCGGCGTAGACTTACTGTTCTAATTGGCTGATGTGTAATACCGGTACATACAATACTACCTCCTGCTTAGAGTGAATATTCACTCTAAGCAGGAGTGAATAGTCTCTCTTTCAAAGTAGTGACTATTCACTCTTAAAAAGGGGTGCGCTTTAGTACCAAATCAGCTAATTTCCAAGTTTACATAATAAGTTTCTGAAAATTAAAAAGTGTTGTATCTTGGTTCTTTTAATTATTTTACTCCATATATTGGTTCAAAGTTCATTTTTTTTTTTTTTTTTAAGTGTACAATGTCAGGCTTTCACTCTCGTCAACGGAGTGAGATATTTTACTCTTGACAACGGAGAAACACATTTTACTCTCGACAATGGAATGGTATATTTCACTCCTATAAAATCTTTAAGCAGTGCATTTTCATAAAATTCACTACAAAAAGAGTGAAAATGCATGTAACTTTTTCGAAGAGTGAACTTTTCACTCCTCCCAATTTTAGAATGTATCATTCATTGGCAGTACTGTTGCCAAATTCTTTTGTGTGTCCATGTAAATTAACGATAAATTATATACACAGCAGATTCTACTGTAAGTGCATTATAGTACACCTCAATGATATATAGAAATTTCAACATTTTTTAAAATAGTGTAATATCATTAAAATATACAGCATACGATTTCCCTCCATAGACTGTAAAGTAACGGAATTCTTTTGAGTGTCCCTGTAAATGAACAATAAGTGGTACACACTAATAGAGCACGGACAGACAATAGACGCCAGATGGCAGAAGGCAGACGGCAGATAGACAAACGAAACTCATAAACACTTTTCAATTATGTTGGAAAGTGTTAAAAAAGTTAGTCACAGTTTGTTCATAGAAAATAATTTATAATTGATGGAAAACAAAATTCTAAAGGAGCTGCCGAATTTACATATAGTCCAGGTAATAGGGGATTTTACATAGCAAAATTAATGGTACTTCTGGAAATCGATTTACTTTATGTTTTTTGGGTAGCTGAATCCGAATTTGTTACTTCTCACCAAAATTTCTTCCGGCAACCCCAAATTTTGGTAAATTCCCCCTCAAAAAAGATTTTTATTAAAATAATCATTTTTTTTCTTTTTAGGGAAAAAGGATCTAGAAATTCAGGAAGTAGACAAAATTTTCAACAAATAAGATAGATTACATTATGACGTAGGATGAATGGGAAGTGGGGGGGGGGGATCTGGCCCGGAACATGCGCCGCGGTGCTGTGTAGAGTACGTTGTGCAATTTCACTTATCCACTCACATCGTTTACGTTCGCTCTTCCGTCTCCCCTCCGAACTTTCTCTATAAGGTTTACTTTAAGTTTTTTGGGTCGCTGAATCCGAATTTTTAACTTCCCACAAAATCCCCCCACCAAAATCCGCCACCCCCGCAACCCCCCCCCCCCCAAAAAAAAAAAAAACCGTTGTTTTTAAAATATTTTTCTTATTGTTTTAGGGGAAAGGTATCTAGAAAATCATAAAGTAGACAACATTTGCAACAAATAGGATATATGTCATTATGACGTAGGATAAGGCGTAGGGAGAGTGGGGGGGGGGGGGCTGCCTCGGAACACGCACCGCTGCACTGTTCTATAAAAACAAACTTTTTCAAAAAATAAATTTTTTGGGTGGTTATCAAAATTTTGGTGGTTCTTTTGGTGGGAAGTTACAAATTCGGATTCAGCGACCCAAAAAACATAAAGTGAGTCGAAATCCAGATATAGCATTAATTTTGCAAGGTAAAATCCCCTATTGCCTGGATTTGCATAACTTATTGCACATGTTCCGAGACAGCCCTCCCGCTCCCCGTTCATCCTACATCATAATGTCACATATCCTATTTGATGCACATTTTGCCTACTTTCTGAATTCCTAGATACTTTTCCTCTAAAACAATAAAAAGTTAAATTTTAAAACAACTATTTTGGGAGGTGCGCGGGGGTTGAAATTTTCGTGGGAAGTTAAAAATTCGGATTCAGCTACCCAAAAACTTACAGTAAACATTATAGGAAAAGTTCGGAGGTAAGACGGGAGAGTAAACGTAAAGGATGTGAGTGGTTAAATGGAATTCCGCAACTTAGTCCACGCACCACCGCGGCGTATGGTCCGAGGCAGGTCCCCGCCTCCACATTCATCCTATGTCATAATGTCATGTATCTTTTTTGCGGCCAATTTTGTCTACTTTCTGAATTTCTAGATACTTTCCTTCTAAAACAACAAAACATTGATTTTTTTAATAAAAACCTTTTTTTTTTCGGGGGGGGGGGGGTTGCCGGTGGAAATTTTAGTGGGGAGTTAAAAATTCGGATTCAGCGACCCAAAAAACATATAGAAGCCTTTTTCCAGAACTCCCATGAATTTTGCTAGGTAGAGCTCCTATACGGTCTCTATTGCCTGGAGTAATAAACTAACTCTCAATTCAAGGAATCCTCCGCTTTTCGTTACGTTCTTTGAACAAATGATGTTATAACATCATTTTTCGGTTTCGCGACAAACTCAAACATTTCATTTGTTATGGCACAGCTCCATTGGTGATATCAGCGATCATCCATTAGTACTTTTTTAACCTCTTATGCTTTTGGTTGTAGAACGTTTTCTTTCTCGTCATCTGTGTCAAAGGGATTTTCTGGATCTCTCAATAGCCAAAGATACACCAAATTTTAATGTGAAGAAATAATGTACAATAGTTTCAAATCTTCCCGGTCAATTTGAGAAAAAAAATTCCGAATTATCCGATGAGTAATACGATTTAGGCAATGCCCTTAATATTATATATATATATATATATATATATATATATATATATATATATATATGTGGGGGGGGAGGGAAAACTAAATTGCTTTATTTAACCGGGGCGCATTTTTTAGGGGCACGTGGAACATAAATTGGTTCAAATTTTGGAGTTTTGAATTGAGTTATAAATTGATAAATCATAACAAAATGATGATGAAATGTTAAATCAATATGATTATGATGCTGGAAGGTTTTAAAATAATATATTTAAGCATCGTGGGTGTATATTTAAGCATAGTTTTTTATTTTCGAAAAAAATGGTTTTTGATGCTTCGGTACAGTTTTCTAAAAATCTATTTAAGGTAAAAAGTTGAAATTTTCCAAATTGTGTAACTAACTCTATTTGAGAATAATAAGAAGCGATTTTCAATTTTGCTTAAAAGAAATAAAATTCAAAATATTTTACTAAAAACTTTGAAAACGATTTTCAGTGCAAAGTGATTTAAATGCATAGTTAATTTACATGGCTGTTAAATTTGAGCTTTATTTAAATTAATTATTTATTTATTTGCGAATGAATTTTTAACTACGTTATAAAATTTTACGCTACAACAAATTCTGAACTATTTATATTGTTTTGAGTGCAAAAGGATTTATCTTTCGTAATCTGGCTGCACGTTGTAGAGATAGATTTAAAAATATATATATTGCTAAAAAATTATTTTAAAAAGCTTAAAAATCAGTAAACAAATAGGTGGTATTTGACAAAAAAATTCGACGGTGTTAAATTTGAAATAGTGCAGTATTTAAAAGATTCAGTGAAAGGGAAATTTGTTGCCCAGTTTTTGCCATCGCCAATAACCGCGTTACGCACGTACATGATTTTTCTTTATAATATAGTTTTCCAATTGAAATTTCTTTGAATTAAAATGTTGTTTGATTACTTAGTGTCTAGTTTAATTACTTAGTATCTCGTACATATGCCTCCCATTTCTTCGAATATAATCACTCAAAGAATCTATATTATAAAGGACAAGCGAGTCCGTGCGTAACACAGACGTCATTTTGATGGTGGCAACAGCAGATCATTAAGTTTAACTTTTATTAAGTTCTATTGCAGTTTTTTTACTTCTAAATACCACACATTTTCAAAGCCACTTCGTCTCAATCTATTGAGGTCAATATGTCTAAGACGAATACTATGTTTCTTTTACCCCTGTTTGAATTTAATCCAATACCATTTAAATCTCCTTATTGTAGAGAAATTTTTTTTAATTTATCACAAACCATTGTTCATTTCTAAAATTCAAACATTAATGATTTTGTTAAAATCTAAATACTTTAACGATAGTTCAATAGGCCCACCGTGGCTGAGTGGATAAGACACCATGCCGCTAATCGCTTGAGAGCGTAGGTGGGGTCGTGTTCGAATCCCGCCGGTTCCGTTGCACACTCTTTGGGGAGCCAAAGGATGTAATTCTCTGGTGTTGTAAATTACCTAGTGCTATCTCGTCCCTGTATATCGAGAATGACATATAAGCGGGCCCTGGTGTCAAGCACACAAGTCTGATGTATGTGTTCAATAAAACAAACTAACAATAGTTCAAGAAGAATTTAAAGAAAATTTAAAAGAACGCTAAAGCGCTATTATAGGATGCTTCCGTTAAATTTAATTACTCGAAATAAAATACCAGTGTAAACTAAAATATTCCATCATTTTATGGAAATCATGAAGCTTTATTATTTCTATAAATATTTTTCCAAAAAAACATTATTAAAAAAAATCGATATGAAGCATCACCTAAAATAATACGCTACATTCGTACACATATTTCAGATATTTTTACTCTGTTTACCATTTTTATTTTGTCAAAATTCGCCCTTCACTGTGAATTACACTAATTTTTAAAAATTTTGACGAAATAAATTATATTATGTTGTATTATATGTAATGAAATATTTTTTTTTTACATTATATTTTGAAACGTGCCAGTACTACAGAGATTTTTGACTGTTTTATAAGTAACTTTATTAAATTTAGTAGACAACATTTATTATTCAAATATGTCCCATTTTATGATAAATATTAATGATAATGGTGAACAAGACATTTGATTTATTTTAGAAGTACATTAGAATATATTAAATTAAAAATGGCAAAAATTAATATTTTACGTGAAGTATTCGTTAACATGTTTAATTTATTGCGAGAAAATTTAATCCACGAAAATTTAAATCTCATTATTTTACAGGAAATTTGTTAAATTTTATCGCAATCCATAAAAATTATTATATGTATTATGAAGTATTCTAAACAAAAATGAAAGTTTCATTTAGAATTTTATTTGCCTAAGAAAGTGTCTTTATCATCTCTTTATAAAGTGAAACTTGCTTTACAATTTTATGTAAGCCTTATACGGACTTGCAATTACAATTTTTTAATCGATTCCCTTTGCATACAGTTTGGAATTACATAAAAATTTAAATTAAAATAACAGACGTTTATATTATCATTATTACTATAGTTGTCGATTTCAAGAAAATTCAGTGCTCTGTTTGTATATTAATGCATGAATTAGAGAATTATGAAACACACAAAAGTGTTTTTGTCCGTTTATGGGATTTTTTAGAAGCTGTTAAGGATGATCAATCAGCAAAAAGACTGACACGCGACTACTGCTGTGCTAAAAAAAAAAAAAAAAAATTACTGAAAGACCAGAGGTTTACCTACAATGTAGAATGATGTGGGAAAAGGATTCATAAGAAATGCAGGAAATTCTACACGGAAGCCATCCACAGTTTTTCTGTGTGCTGGTACCGATGCCTGTATATTGTCATCGATATAGTACATGTAAAATAGACCAAAAGCTGAGTAAAATGCAATTGTTATACGTTCACGAAAGTTTTTGAAAAACTTCGTTTTGTCACTAGAAATGAAGATTCGTTGAGTCCCGCCAAAATAAAGTTATTTTATCATGTTTTTTTTTTGAGGGGGGAGGGGGCAAAAGTGGGGAATGTAATCTACGAGAGGGGAAGGTGTCGAATAAAAAAAATCTTAATCGAATAGCCCCATTCGTAAGTCCATACGATCATTTGCTCCAAAGTTAGGCGGATTTTATGAATTTAAAGTCATGAATGATTTTATTATTACAAAATTCATAAAAATTCAAAACATTTTCATTCAAAACAAATCATACAAAATTTATGGTTTTATGACTACAAAAATGTGAATTCACGGAATTTGTCAAGTTTAATGACATTGAAAAACATTCAGATGATCATGATTTTCATTATGGCTATTTTGAAGACATTTAATATGCTTGAGATTATTTGATATGATATAAAGAAAATGTTTTGAACTTAAAATAAATGAGACGACAAAACTACGCTCAATAGTAAAATATAATTTTTGACTTTGTATTAATAAAACCTACCACAACTTTGTAATGAATGACCGTATCGACTTGCGGATGGTGCCATTCGATTCAGAATTAAAAGATAACAAAAGATACCCCAATTGGCCTAGTTAAAAAAAGTTTAATTCTCCCAACCTCCGAATTAAAAGCCCCACATTCCCCCCCCCCAAAAAAAAAACAAACAAACAAACAAACAAACAAAAAAGGGTAAAACAACTTTATTTTTGGAGAACTCATCGGATATTCTTTTCTAGTGCCAAAACGATGTTCTTCCTACATTTTCGTGAATAGCAATCAGTTAATACTGTAAAAATCAATTGTATCTGTATAAAGTATAATTTTCGACTTTGTATTCGTAAAACCTACCGTAAATTCGTAAAATATGATCGTACCGACTTGCGCATGGTGTCAATCGATTCAGAATTAAAAAAATACATTAGAAACAATACCCCTACTCATCTCCCTAAAAATTTTGAATTTTGCCCCCTCCCTGGGTTAAGAGTCCCCAGCTTCTTGCCACATAAAACATTTTAAAACAACTTTACTTTGGGGGCTACTCATCGGATCTCATTTTATAGTTCCAAGATTAAGGTCTTCACAAATTTAGGTAAATGACTATCAGTTGTTTAAAATTAACCTATTTTACCTGTACTATATGTATAGATGTTAAATTACACTTTAACTGAAATTCGATACTCTGTAATTAAAATATCAATTAGATTTATCATAGTTTCCTTTTTATTTGATCGTACCATATATTAATTGTTTGAAAGATTTTTTTTTTAAATGCAAAGAAAAAATTATTATTTTAAATGAATAAAATATTTTTTCTTAAATAATAATTAAACAAAAGGTATTAATTTTTAAATACATGTAAAACAAAAACCCCTTTTTTGTAAAAAAGAATAAACCAACAATAAAAGGACATTCTCCCAGAAGATTTTTTGTGAAAACAACTAATAATCTCCTTAGAAAATCACTCATATGTTTTCCTATTTTAATTAAAGAAAAATTTACTAAAAATAATCTTCATTTCTCATTCATTTTTTTTTGTTTGAAAATATTTAAAACACAATTATTATTTTTTGTAGATATTGAAAAAATAAAATATATATCCTTTTAGAAATGCATTATTGGTTTTAAAAACATTTTACAATTAGTTGTAAAAAATATAAAATCTTATTTCTTAAGTATTTGTATCTTTCGTATATTTTGTTATTTCTTTCATGGTTTTATTGTTTTTGGAAGTAATTAATGTTATTCATTTTTTTATGTATCTATCCTTTCTTGTCTTGTTAAAAAAATCAATATTCTTTCGTATTTTAATTGGTATTTGATAAATTATTAAAAGAAATCACACAGAGTGTACAGAATACGGAAGAAACTTGGTGATTAAGATAATAAACGAGTGGTTATTAAGTTGTTTTTAAAGGTTTTCGTATACAATTTTAGTTGAACAAAGTTAATTAATTAAAACACACATAAATTAACGTCTGAATTTAATTATTTAATTATTAAAGGTATATATATAATAAGACAGACTTGAACATAATTAATACAATAACCCAATAGGAGTGAAAAATTACCCAGGACCAGGATTTGAACCTGGGTCCACAGCGTACCGATCAGTTGCTTTACCTCTAAGCTACCCTGCCCGATATCCTAGCCGGGCAACGTCTCATTAATAATTTAACGCTCCATTTTCGGGAACGTTATCCTTTAATATATATGTACAGTCGTGGGAAGAAAAAGTAAACACCCCCCTACTAACTTCTCAATAAAGTATCGTAAAAGAAAGTTACTGGTACCGAACGATTGAAAATACAGTTTACTTTTAAATGATGTAGGTAAAATTTGCTTAGGGGCAATCTACATATTAAAACAAATCATAACTTTGTTTTTTTCAATAGCAGTACACAATTCGGACAGCATAAATGAACTCTACACCCTTCAATTAGTCTAAGACCAAATTTCTATGCAATTCGTACCGTAAGTTTACGAGAAATTAATTATTAAGTGTATTTTAAGGGCTGTATCCAAATTGAAGTCAGGTACTCGATTGTTAATCCATAAAGCTCCATTCTTGATCAAGGCATCTTAAGCAGTCAATAAATCCTGTTAGATTACAGAATAGCATAAGAAATTTTTAAATATTTAGTCACTTCTATCATAGACGGTCCCTTAAATCATCATTTCGCCGTTTTTTAAGCATAATTTGAAAACTACTTGGAAGAAAATTGTGAAATATTAGATTTCCATAAAGCAGGACTTAATAAATCTGAATCCATCAAAAAAATTGTAGATTGCAATTCATAATTTTTTAATTTTAATTTCCTAATTCATTATTCATATCAGAAAACTATAAAAATTGAAAATTCAACGTATTTATGCTTGGGTATATTAGTATTATTGCTACTCAAAAAATTAGAACATATAGGATCACAGTTTCAGAAGTTATAAATAAAACTATGAAAATATAATTTAACATTAGAAGCACTAAATTTTGAATGTTTATAATTCAAAAACTTATCAATCAAATGATTTGAAATTTGGTGTCTAGGCATAGTTTGAATCAAAAATTTGAGATATCTCGTTAAAATTGGGTATTGCGATTGAAAAAAAAAATGAAGTTTGGATTCGTTTTAATATGTAGATGGCCCCCTAAGCAAATTTTATATACGTCATTTAAAAGTGGACTTTATTTCCAATCGTTAAGTACCAGTAACTTTTGTCTACGATAATTTATTGAGGAGTTAGTAGGGGGTGTTTACTTTTTCCCCCCCACGACTGTACCTTTAATACATTTATTTAAGTTTTATTTATTCCTCGATGCCGTGGTACTTAAATATTTACTGTTTAACATATGTACATTAAAAAATTTAAAATTTGGTCACCAAGGTTTCATTACTTTCTACAAATTCTTCTTTCAGTAATATTCCATGTATTATACCAGCTTATTAATTTATAAACCTATTCTTATACTATCTATCAATCTCGATATGTAAAGGTATAAGATCATAATCCACCTAATAATATTTATTCCAAATTGCTTAAATCTAAAAATGGCGCTGTCTACTCATATTCCTTAAATAAAATCCTTTAAAAAAATCCCTAGTAAATTTCATTATGAGTTCCCGTGCATATCAAACCCCTCTAAATTCTTTATTTAATTGCTAATATGCCATAAATCATAAATTATCCCGTTTTAAAAAACCTATTTATTTAAAATCATTCTTTTATTAAAATTTCAAGGTGCATATTATAATATTTCAATGCTTTAATATTCTAATTTTTATTCCGCTTCAATAAATTCCTTTTTCCTTTTCTGTTAAAATTATCGTCTGGTACTCTAAAATCTATTTTTAGCCAGCATTCTCGATCGCTCAGATTATTTTTTATTTACACATTGCGTACCTCATTGTAGGATATAGAAGATTCTCGAACACATTGTTTGCGCTACGGAAATTGAATACGAGATTAATGAACTGGAACTATTACTAAGTCCCTTTTAAAGCGATCATGATTGGAGAAGTGAAGTCAGCTGATCTTGATTGTCGCTTTGCGCCAGAGTACGTTAAATGCATACGCACAGCCAGATACGTGAGAATAAAATTTGGGAGACGATTTTAAGACGAAATAAGGTACGAGACGGTCTTCGAGACTTCGAAGATAATACAAAGTTTTATTTTTTCTGAAACTGCGGCCAACACCTAGAGATGATTAAGTAATTATTGATTACATTGAGCATTTCTCCTCCTGAATGTTCCTGAATACCTAAATAGAGCTTGGAAATATCTCATTCGACTGCTTCATTTATGGAATTCACCTTTTTTTTTTTTTTTTTTGACATAAACATCCGGCAAAACGCCTGTGCGACAGCATTTGGAAACGCAAATCCAAAAAAATTTTCGCCAACTGCCTTTTTAAGCTTCAAAGGGTCACTATATCACATGTATGAAATAAAAATTGAAAAAAAAAACGGTTTAAAAATCATTGCTTTAAACTTTTATCAAAAATTTTTAAATTTATTTTCCATGTCATATGAGGCGGATCAATTTTCTTTTGTGGCTGGGGTGGGGGTGATGCACAGTTACATATAATCAACTCAGTAATGTACAGTGTAACATGTAAAAACTGAATTTGGTTATGACGGAATTTCGCCTTAAAGTAAGCAATATAAAAATAAGCTCTTAGATTTTGTATAAAAGATCATGAAGGTTATGTTAAAAATCAGGAGCTCAAACGTTCTTCTATTGCTCAACATTCTCGGTCTTTTCAACATAGGTTCGATTTTTTCTCAGCCACCATTATCCAAAAATGTTCTTCTAACCTTGATCTTGATTTTTGGAAAGCTTATCACATCATTAAAAATTCTCACTTTTAGTCACTTATCTAGTACTCCTGATTTTCCAAGTATTTGGAAAGCATTAATTTAATTTCCCCCTTTTTTGTTTTTTTTATCTCCTTCTCCGGTAGATGTCGCTACTTGTCCAACCAGTCATTTCCACTGCTTCTCTCTCATTGGTTGCTTTTGGCGTCTTCGCCACCCGCACATGGTATATAAGCCAGCGCGTCTCTGTCTATTGTTCCTTTTCCCCCTTCTTGCACTGAAGAAGATATCTCGCTAGTAGATTCGAAACAGCCGTTTGCTGCTTTTCACGCATTATTTGTGCATTTTAAACGTTGGTTTACTGCTTTTTAATATTCCTGCACAAGGGCTTTTATTGCTGTTTTAAGCAATATCGTCAAGAACAAAGGAAAACAATACGATGAACGGTTATATATAATATACGCAGTAATATACAATAAAATTTGTGAAAACAGAATTTGGTTATAACGGATTTTGTCTTAATCTAAAAAATATCGTCACGACGGAAGAAACACAATACAATGTACAGTTACATATAATCAACACAGTAATGTACAGTAAAACATGTCAAAACGGAAACTATCTATAACGTAATTTTGTCGTAAACTATAAAATATCGTCCCGATGGAGGGAACACAATACGATTGTACCCGCTTTATCGAAATCCTGTCTAAATCAAAACTATTATTTGGTCCCTAGCTATTCCTTTTAATCAGGTTTTACTGTATTTTATTACCATTATAATTAATGAATGACCACTAATGAATGGATTCCTTTATGATTTTATTTTATTTCTTTAAAAGTAGAAAAATTATGTCGCCAACTTACATAGAGCTAATAGTATTAGGGTGTATCAAAAGTATTTTCTTTTTTTCCCACTCTTCACATTCTATAAGTTATTTTAAGATTATGTAGACATCGACACCGGGCGTGGTTGGAGAGTCCGAGTTACTACGATAGATTTATGAGCGCTAATGTTTGGATTATTCTCTGCATTCCTTTTTAACTTTTGAAAATTTCCAGTTCGTTGCCAGCCATTTCTATGTTATATTTCAAAGTTGAAGTCTCTTTTTCATTAAATTATTGGAGCAAGTTTTTAGCTGTTAGAACATTAGTCTTCTCCAGACTTCCAATTTTACAAATTTTGGGAAAAGATTGAAGTTTAAATCCCAGTTTGAAACACTGACTTAAAGTCTATAAAATCCGAATATTCCTATATTCCCCCATTATCCGAATATTCCCCCATTATTTGAACTAAAAATAAACGGAAAAAGACTATATAATTATAGAATGCAGAATTCCAGAAGAACATATAACCTCTTTTGTAACATATTACTTTCAACAATAGTGGTGGTCAGATACCATCTACAGGCATTGGTATACAAACATTCAAAAAACGAAAAAACTTTTGATACATCCTAACAGCATTACGATAACCTGAATTTTCAAAAGATTTTGAGTGATATTTATATCACGAATAAGAAAATATAGTAAAACACGAGGAAAGGGAAACATTTTTTGAATGGAATCCTATCTTAAACATAAACATTTGGTGGTTTGGGCGAATAAAATATCAAACAAATATACCTTCTCAGACAAAAGCCTGTCTAAAACGGAATTTTGTTTGTAATTGTGTCATTGTAGGTTTGCTGTAATTATATCGGCTTAGCAAAAGAGAATGGGTTTAAATGTTAAAAAGAGCACTTAAAAATTTATAAGAAGAATACTATAACTATTTTGTTCTAATGGATAAATGAGGAGTAAAAACAACGAAAAGAAAAGCACAAATGGAAACATGAAGATGTTTTAAAGCTACACTGGTGGCCAAAATTGTGGAAATTTTTTAAAATTTTCCATGTTTTATAAATTTGCGTGCTTATAGAATATATTAATTGTAACTTAAATTCAAATGTTTTGAGCTTACGTTTTGAAGAATCTAAATCAGTGATAAATAAGGCAAGATCAGGCCAAAAAAATGTACAAGTGCTTCTGACGATAGAAAGATTAAAAGAATATGCCTCAAAAACACAAGAATTTCATCAGAGGCTATGTGAAATGAATGCAAGGGGTATTCAGTTGGTTCAAGAAAAATAAGAAGAAGATTAGCAGGTTTTGGAATGAACGGTAGAATTCCGGGGAAAAAAAACATTTTTAAATCTTCAGCAACGCAAGAAACGAGCTTATTGGGTAAAAGAACACATTAATTAATGAGAAAATCAGTGGAAGGAAAAGTGTGGAGCGATGGGAGTAAAATATCGCTCTTTGGTTGTGATAAGCGAAAATATGTGAGACGTAGATTAGGGGAAGAGCTGCAACCTGATTGCATTGAAGCAACTACAAAGAACCGAAAAAATGTCATGATTTGGACCTGTATGTCTGCAGATGATGTGAGCCGCATTCAAGTGATTTATAGCATTATGAATGAAAATAATACGTCCAAACTGTCCTGAAACCAAAATTGATACCTTCCATACTTTCGCCAAGAAAGTACCAGTTATCCTTTCTGCCGAATTCAGCTCCATGGCATGCGGCGAAAATTTACAAAGAATGGTTTAAAAATAAAATCATACAATTATTATCCTGGCCAAGAAACAGCCCTGATCTGAATCCCATAGAAAATTTGTGGCGACGTTTGAAAATCCTTGTACAAAAAATAGCGTTTAACTAATAAAACGCAACTTATTGAATCTATAATTGATTCTTGGCATCATCTGATTAAAAAGGATGAACTTCAACCACTAGTTCTCTTAATGAAAAGACGCTGTGAAGCTGTAATAAAAAACAAAAGTTACCCTACTAAATATTGAATCTGTAAGTGTACCTCTAAAATACAATTTAAATCTAAGACAGATCTTACTTCTTGTAAGCGTTTTTTTGTAAGGCAGATATTTTAATTATTTTTTTTATTAAATTGTGTGAGTCAAACTCGACTTAAGTATATGTATATATTATTTTTTCATCTTATTTTGTGTAGGTGTAATCGTGTAAAATTTAAATGTATTTTGTCTGTTAAAGTGAAATTTCATAATCAAATGTACCCAGCATTTGCAAGCCAAATATAAATTGTAGGAAAAGTTTTTTTTAAAGGGAATTGATATAATTAAATATGGGCCACTCTAATATATGAGCTAACATTTTCCCTTGCAGAATATTGCGTCTTGCACCCGAAATATGATTTGAGGGAGGGGTGTTGTGAGAATTCAACAATATCTCACACTGGAACTCTCAATATACAAGGCAAGAGCCAGTATAGGAAATCTAATGTAAATTCACCTAGACTCAGAATTTCTTCGAAGTCCAAGAAAAATTCGCAAAAGATAAAACAAATAGATCAATATCTATCCATCTTTTCAGTTGACACTAGCGTGAAGGGTATTCCTTTATTTAACGAGAGAAAATATTCTTTTGATGTTCACGCGGTCACCTTGGCCCGTGGGAACTAGAAAGTGAAACTACATCTCACTTTGACATCATGGTTCTCACTGCATCCTATAGAGAAAGATCTTGTTTATAAGCTCACGAGCGACAGATTGTGAGTGGCTAAGGGAGGGGCCTTTTGTTCTAGACGCAGAGCGCAGCTGAAAAAGAGGGATGCGAGAGCATTCTCGAGAGTTTTTTTGAAGTTGAGACTTCAAGTACATTTTGGCCGTGTACAGTAGAAATCTCTCACGGGTTAGTTTCTTCGGAACATTTTCCGGAGCACAGTAAGAGCGAAAGCCAGGTGCAGCTGTAAAATTTCTCCAGTACAGAGAACTCCGGAGTTTCCAAACCTTGTTTGTGATTCAACTAAAGAGGCGACATTTCAGTAGAGCATCTAAGATTCTTACCTTCTCCTGAATAAAATTCATTCACAGAAAATCTCACGTATTCGTAGACCTGACGAAAAACTTCGGACTCTGAGTCAATAGAGACTGTTTCACTGAAAACTATCTGACATTCAGTGACTGGACTTAAATTAATGGACAAGGTATTAAAAGCTGTAAACGAACCCTATTTTTTAAAAATGTTGTGTTTATAACTTATTCTAATCCAGAGAACCATCATTTAATTGTTTATAACGCAATAAAATATTTATTTGATTTTAATAAGACTCGGCCGTTGAAATTACACGCCCGTCACCGGCCTCCATTACAACTTGGTGGCAGCGGTGGGATTTACAGCAATAATAACTGTTATTAAAGATAAAGCCTAGGAGGAAATAGACGGTAATCACCCGGAGTTTCTGATGACAACTCGAGAGACAGCCGAAAAGAATCTAAAGAACAGTTCTGAGGAAGTCAAACAGACAGTCCTTTCGGAGCAAAAGACAATTCATCCAGAACAAAGGACAGTTCGTCCAGAACAAAAGTGAGTTCATCAAGAACAACGAGAACGGGACAGTTCATCTAGAACAACTAGACAGTGCATCGAGACAGTGCAAAGTGGACCTTCGACGGCAAATAGTGGAACGCAACATGCCCGATACGAGCTCTTGATCTACAGTGGACGACACCCGCGGAGTGCCATAACGGACGCTCCCCAGACAAGATACTTCAAGCAACAACTGCAACAGGTAAGCTCATTTCATTTTAAGTGGCTCTTAAACTATTATTTATCATACTGATAGGATATTAATATGTTGTTTAGATAAAAATAAGAGAAACTTTTTGATTTTGAGGTAAATGAAAATATTAAGATTACGATGTTTTGATAATGTGTAGTTAATTGAAATCTAACGATTAAAGCAAATTTGTATGTTATATTATCTTTATCGTTATTTTTAATGTTTGGAATGCAGAGATGATTAGATAGGCTAAATTCATAACTACTCAAAAAAAGAAAAAAAAAAGGCCCAGTAATTTTTTTCTTATATAACTTGTGTAAGAAATACATTTTGATGACTGATTGTATAAAGAGAAATTTTACATGCATGTTGGATTGCTAAATGACAAACAGAGTAAATTAACTTTTATCCTAAATAGTATAGGTGCATTTTGATAAAGGTTGCAGACAGTGTTCAGTTCTTGAGAAGTACTGGGAAGGTGGTTTGCCTATAGTATTTGAAAAATTACTTATTGTTTTCATATTATGTGTATAGGGACTCTAAAGATTTAAAATTTTGAATTTTATTTTTTGTTTTACGACTGGCACGAAAATATAGAAAATCTGAAAATCTTTGACAAAATTATAAAATTATTTTTACATATTGATTATGCATTTGAAATGTTTGTTTATATTGTGTGCTTAGGGCTAAAATATATCTTGTGAAGTGTAAGGTTCATATACCTTTAAATTGGTAAACAAAACAAATAGTTTCCGTTTGTATTATTTCAACATACCGTAGTCATGTCGAAGTTAACTTCACTTAAGTACTGCAGAAAAGCGGATTTACAGAATCTCGCGAAAGTTCTAGGTGTGGAAATAGATGGGCAAGACAATATGGCAATGATAATCGAAAAAATTGAATCGGCAGAAAAATACGATAAAGAACTTACTTTAGTGCAGGCAGAGTATGTCGTGAAAGTTTGCGAAGACCCAATCGCGGCAGAAAAAGAGAAAGAGAGGGAAAAAAAGAGAATGAGAGAGAGGAAAGAGAGAGATAAGAGAGAGATAGAGAAGAGAGAGGGAAAGAAAGGAAAGGGCGTTTACATTGGAACAGCTGAAATTAACGTAGAGGCCAGAAAGGCGAAATTCTACGGCTAGCAGGGGTTCCGAAAGATCCATTAAATTACCCCATAAAACTATTATGCATCGTTTTGATCCTGAACGATCCGATACAATTTTATTCTTGAATTTGATCGAACAGAAGCAAATAGGTCCGGGATAGAGGCAGACGAATACGTCACACACCTGTTAACATTACTGCCGGTAGGAATTGCGGAGCTGATATTACGCGAACCAACTGATAAAAATGACAATTTTGAAGATGTTAAATCGCTTTTATTATCCCGGTACAGATTGAGTGCGGAAGCTTATCGTCAAAAATTAAATAAACATGCACGTAATACAGGAAAGCCGTGGAGAGATCTCATATTCGAATTGAATAGTTTTCTTGAAGGATTGATAAACGGTTTGGGGATTACGCAATTTTCTATATCAAAAGATTTGTTGATCACTGATCAGATCAAACGACGCTCGCCTGTCGATTTGAAAGAGCATTTTATTGATTCGTGGGCGAATTATAAAGAGCCCTTGGTGCTCGCTACGGCAATAGACGAATATGAAGCGATAAAAGGAGGGTCAAAAAATCGTGGAATGCGAAACCAAAATTTGAAGGAAATTCGCGGGATAGGTGAATGGAAAAAACGGAAATTGAGGACGGAACGACAGATTGGCATTCGGAAAGCAAAACTAACTGGAGAGAAAAAAACGCTGAGAAAGAAAGAGAAAAGATCTTCGAACGTAAAAATTGGAATAAGTGTTTTATAGGCTCCAAAATTGGGCATTTAAAAGCCAATTGTCCCGAAAACAAGAGGAACATAGAACCTATTGCTACCTTTCAACACATTAGCGAAGGTACGAATTTCAAAGAAAGTTTCAAACCTTATCTTAGCCGTGCTCTAATTAACGGGAAGGAATGCACGACTTTAAGAGATACGGGAACCCAATTTGATGTGGCGCCTGGGAAATTAATTTACCCCAATCTGTTAGACGGTAGGTCCATACGAGTAAGGCAGCCATTGACGAATAATACGCGTCGTTTACCGACCGCCCACGTTGTCTTAGAAATTGAAGGATTGGGAAGTATAAAAACGAGGACCATAGTAGCAGAGAGTAAATCAGATTTGTCCTATTGCATTTTGGGGAACGAAACTCAAAAGTTAATTGATAAAATTAAGAGCAATAATGCCCAGATTTTAAACGTCGTGATAACTCGAAGTCAGTCCAAGCCGAAACTAGAAGAACAGGATGTCGATCGTACGAGAGGGGAGGAGTTGGAAAGTTAGAAATCCCCAGTCAAAAATGATGGAAGCGGATACGGGAGAAAAATCTAGCGAAGATGAAACCCTTTCTAGGGAAATAAATGGGAAATTGAAAGTAGACGGAGGGGACCTTTTGACCCGATCTAGAGGGAGATTTAAGCGTAGGATTAAGCAAGGTTGGGATGGAAAGGCTTAAAAGGGAACAATAGTAGGATGTATCGTTAAGCGAAGCTAGAACAAGGACAAAGATAAAGAAGACTCATTGTAATTGTGGGGAAATCGAGAAGTCAAGTGGCTCCCATCTAGGAATGGGTTTAACGGCCGATCAAAGAGAATTGTGCCGGTAAGAATTGTGCTGACCAGGAACAAAAGGAAATCTAGGCGCGATAAAGATGCGTTCAAAAGAAATTCAGTGTCAGGTAACGCAGGATTAGGATCCACCAGACATGAGTCGCATGAAAGTGTTACGAGAAGGATTAATCGGAGGAAAATTCTATCTAATCAGAGGAATCGATTCTAAGATTTTCAGTTGACACTAGCGTGAAGGGCCTTTATTTAGCGTGAGAAAATATTCTTTTGATGTTAACGCAGTCACCTTGGCCAAGGGAACGAGAAAGTGAAACTACATCTCACTTGGGCGTCATGGTTCTCACTGAATCCTATAGAAAAAATCTTGTTTATGAGCTCACGAGCGACTTATCGTGAGTGGCTAAGGGAGGGACCTTTTGTTCTAGACGGAGAACGGAGCTGATAAAGAGGGATGCGAGAGCATTCTCGAGAGTTTTTTTTGAAGTTGAGACTTCAAGTAGATTTTGGCCGTGTAGAGTAGAAATCTCCCACGGGTTAATGGCTTCGGAACATTTTCCGGAGCACAGTAAGAGAGAAAGCCAGGTGCGGCTGTAAAGTTTTTCCACTACGGAGAACCCCGGAGGTTCCAAACCTCATTTGTGATTCAACTAAAGAAGCGAAATTTCGGTCGAGCATCTACGACTCTTACCTTCTCCCGAATAAAAGTCATTCACAGAAAATCTCACGTATTCGTCGACCTGACGAAAAACTTCGGACTCTGAGTCAATAGAGACTGTTTCACTGAAAACGATCTGCCACTCGGTGACTGGACTTAAATTAATGGACAAGTTATTAAAAGCTGTAAACGAACCCTATTTTTCAAAATGTTGTGTTTATAACTTATTCTAATCCAGAAAACCATCATTTAATTGTTTATAATGCAATAAAATATTTCTTTGATTTTAATAAGACTCGGCAGTTGAAATTACATGCTACCACACCACATTACGTCACCGGCCTCCATTACACTACATTAAAGTTCCTTGAATTTGATAGATAAACATTTGTAGTTAAGTGACATTTAATATATTCTCCAAGAACAAAATTATAAAACATGAAAATTTCATAAAATGTTAAAAATTTTTGCTACTACTGTATACATGAAGGAATGCCCAGGTAAAAGGCAGTATAAAAAATAAACAAAAACAACTGCAGGACATTCGTTTGCTTTATTTATTTTTTCATTGGTTCACAAAGTATCTATATCTAATAAATTTATAGAGCTTATAAAACAAATTTTAGAACATTTAGCTTATTAGCGCCGTTAAACAGACTACATTGGCGTCATTTCAAGCATTTTTCTTCCGTTAGATGTATAATTAGGCTGTCATTGTTCAAATGCATGGCAGATATGGAAACATATATCTATTGACATGGTTCAATTTATTAACGAAGATTTTTTTTAAATATTTAATCTATATTATAAAGCAAAAACATGCGTAAAACATGTGGCACCTGCGAAGTATACTAAAACTACCACCTTTAAAACACATAAGAAAATTTCTAAACATGCCATAATTTCAATAACTACATCACCGAAAAGAAAAAAATGCGTACTTTCAAATAAATTTTGTTTAAATACTGTACACTCAAAGAAAATCAGTGGATTAACATGGCATTTTATGATAAGTATATTTTATTAAAATATGAAAACTTTAGCTTTGACTTAAGCCATTTTCCGTAAAACATGTAAATGTCACCAATCTAACATGGAAGTTACCTAAAAACCTATAATTTTAACTACTAATTTCATCAAGTTACGTAAGTGCGCCAATAACTCTGCTCTAGGCACTTTTGACTTTTATATATACTGTATGCGTAATAAGAAAGTAGTGTAATCATGGATATTTTTTGCTTTTATTTTCTGTTGGATCTATACGTTTTGCGATGTCCTGAACACCATTTGACTATTTTTGAAAAGTGTCTGTTTGTATGTGACACACATTTTGTGTGGCTCAATCTCAGAACTAATGCACCGAATTTTATCAGACTCCATATTATATTAGACGGTAAAACAAATACTGGAGATTATTACATTTGGGTGTATATCACTCAATAGCCAGCATTGTTATGCTATTTTTACCTCATTACCGCCATAGATATAACTTGTATCTATACAATGGAATTTTACCCAACATTACATTCAGTTAGACATTGGCACATGAAATCGTTGAAAAGGGTTTTGTGTATATAGCACAACAAATGGTGCTGCTATGCTCCATCAATGATTTCCTTGAAGGTTATAACTAAAAAGCAATGGAATGGAATTTTGTATTAAGTTAGACTTTGAAATAAACACTGAACTTTGGGAACGAAGCCCCCCTCCCACCATCTTTTTGTCTCAGTAGAACAGAGCCTAATTTTTGTCACCATTTTTAAGTCTATACGCTTCGCTGACAGTCATCGTGTTGATGTTTTTGAATACAATGTTGTGGTTTTATTAATATCTGTATTATGGCTTCCTTACAAGTACAAATGCCGGAATAATACGTCAGAGAGAATATTAATTTTTTTTTTATTTGTCAGCATAACTACAATTCAAAACACACGAAACATGATTATTTAAAGAAAATTTTATCATTTATTAAAAAATATTTTTTTATATACTTATAATATGATAAAATGTATTATTGCAAAACTTTACTTCATTGATATTGATACTACTAATGATAGCTTTTAAACAAATCATCCTCTATATCAATTTTCGATGGCGCGTGTATTTCAAAACTAGAAATTTATTTTACTCACACTTTCACTCCATTTATAAAAATGAAATATTGATGATGCCATTACATTCTAAATAAGCTCAAAATTGTTGCAGTAACTTTTAAAGCCATTACAAAAGAACGCAAAAACTCCATTAGTAGAATGTTTTTCCTTTCAATTTGATGATCTGGGATAAAGTATCATTGCATGTTAAACTAATCCCCGTTTTGTGTGATTCCTAAAAATAACATTTTTACAGAAATATCTTTCGAAATAACTTTATTATAAAACCTAAAGAACGTTCATGTATAAACTGTCAATTGAATGCATTCGTATATATTTTCAAGAGTTTCTTCTTATTCTTTTAATCAGTTTGATTGTACCTAACATTTGACATTACAAAGGTTTATTAGTGTAGAATTTATAAAGTTAAACAAGTTATGAGATACTAAATAACATGAAATATTTGAAATTTTGTTCTAATGGTATTCATTTTAATTACAAACTGTTTTATAAATAACTACCAAAACCCACGACTTTGCTCTCGTAATGGTCGAAATATGCAAAATGATATTTTTGAGCATCTTTTTATTAGAAAAAATTATACTGCTATGGATTATTCAAAAATTACTAATTAAGTGAATGTTTGACTAAACTTCGTTCTTGTATAGTCGTGGAAAAAAAAGTAAACACCCTCTACTAACTCCTCAACAAATTATCGTAGACAAAAGTTACTGGTACCGAACGATTGGAAATAAAGTCTACTTTTAAGTTATGCATATAAAATTTTCTTAGGTGGTCATCTACATATTAAAACGAATCCAAATTTCATTTTTTTTCAATGGCAATACTCAATTTTAACGAGATATCTCAAATTTTTGGTTCAAACTGTGCCTAGACACCAAATTTCAAATCATTTGATTGATAAGTTTTTGAATTATAAACATTCAA
Source organism: Maratus speciosus (assembly GCA_963932465.1). Taxonomy (NCBI): domain Eukaryota; kingdom Metazoa; phylum Arthropoda; class Arachnida; order Araneae; family Salticidae; genus Maratus; species Maratus speciosus. The sequence continues at coordinate 522,297,985 of OZ010794.1, forward strand.
AATTTAGTGCTTCTAATGTTGAAATCCTTATATTTTCATAGTGTTATTTATAACTTCTGAAACTGTGATCCTAATGTTCTAATTTTTTTGTAGCAATAATACTAATATACCCAAACATAAATACGCTGAATTTGCAATTTTTACAATTTTATGATATGAATTATGAAATTAATATTCGAAAAAAATATGAATTGCAACCTACAATTTTTTTAATGGATTAAGATTTATTAAGTCCTGCTTTATGGAAAACCAAGATTTCACATTTGTTTTCAAATTATGCTTAAAAAATGGCAAAATGATGGTTTAAGATGGAGTCTATGATGGAAGTGAGTAGATATTTTGAAATTTACTCTGCTGTACTGTACTCTAACAGGCTTCATTGACTCCTTGATTGGAGCTTAATGTACCTTGATCAAAAAAGGGGCTCTCTCGGTTAACAATCGAGTACGGAACTTCAATTTGGATACAGCCCTTAAAATACGCTCGTTTTAAAATAATTAATTTCCCGGAAACTTATCGTACCAATTGCATAAAAAATCATTTTTAGGCTAATTGAAGGGTGTAGAGTTCATTTAAGCTGTCAGAATTGTATACTGCTATTGAAGAAAACAAAGTTATGGTTCGTTTTAATATGTAGATGACCGTATGGACGTATGATTGTGAAATTAATATTTAAAAAAATATGAATTGCAACCTACAATTTTTTTGAGGGATTCAGATTTATTAAGGGCTGCTTTATTGAAATCCAAAATTTCACATTTTTCTTCCAAGTAGATTTCAAATTATGCTTTAAAAACGGCAAAATGATGGTTTAAAGGGCCGTCTACCATAGAAGTGACTAAATATTTTGAAATTTCTTATGCTATTCTTTAATCTAACAAGCTTAATTGACTGCTTAAGGTGCCTTGATCAAGAAGGGAGCTCTATCGGTTAACAATCGAATACCGAACTTCAATTTGGACACAGCCCTTAAAATATGCTCGTTTTAAAATAATTAATTTCTCAGAAACTTATGGTATAATTCCATAAAAATTTTTTTAGACTAATTGAAGGGTGTAGCTGTCAGAATTGTGTACTGCTATTGAAAAAAAAACAAAGTTATGTTTCGTTTTTATATGTAGATGGCCCCCTAAGCAAATTTGATATACATTATTTAAAAGTAGACTTTATTTCCAATCGTTTGGTACCAGTAACTTTCTTCTACGATATTTTGTTGAGGAGTTAGTACGGGGTGTTTACTTTTTTTCCACGACTGTACATTCCTGTTCATTCATTCACAAGTTCCTGTACATTCTTTTACTAAGTGTTTCTGAGTTTAACAAACAGTGAGATACTAAATAGCATAAAATATTTGAAATTTTGATCTAAATCTATAATACTATACAGCTATACAGTTACAAACTACTTTATAAATAACTGCCAAAGCTCGCGGATTTCTCCCGTCTCAAATAGCATAAACATTAGCAGCGAGTTTGATTTTTTCTGATATTATCTTGCGTTGACAAATTGAAATTGAGGAATTCGCAACAAATCTACCGCATGGTACAATCACCCATTTGCATGAGTAATTTGTTGTGAAACTGATGGCAATATTGTCCTTAATTCACGAAAGAGACTAAAGCAAAAAATCCCTTTGTTAAGAGAATAGACAATCAGCACATACGCAGAAATTACAGAAATTTATTCGTTAGACAGCGCTTTTTCTAAACGCTATACTTATCAAATACGAAAAAAAAAAATGCTCGAATTGAAAAGTACAAACATTTTCTTAACTTGTTTATGGTGATAAAAACGATGCATGCACTTTCTGACGGTGCGTTCGCATCAATGGACCTTATCAGGTCTATGAACGCCTTCGAAGGTGTTAAACTTATGGTGTAGCAGTACATATACATTTAACGTCTGAATTTAAAAACCATTAAAACAACAAATAAAATAAACTAAGACAGACTTGAGCACAGTTAAAAAATAAAATTTATAAAGACAATAAAAAACAATTAAAAATGCAATATGTAAACGTTTCGCCAAGCGACACGCAAGGCATCATCAGTACAAAAAATATCCATTGCATTTCAAACGTCAGAACAAACCAAGAACAGTTACAGTTAGCTATTTTAAAAACAAACAATATTCGCTAGGGACAGAACGAGCGTCATTCAAAGCATGCGACCGCAATTCAGTGAACCAAGCCTCAAGGAGCAATCTACCATGGTAGATGTTGCAACCAGCTGTAAACATTTCCATTTTTGAATCAGCGAAAAATGAAATTATAACTCAATTTTACTTAATAATAAAAAATATTTTCGATTAAAAAAATAGTAAATGAAATAATGCATTGTTACGACTAAATAATAATTGAAGCCAAAAGTGATTCACGTTCAATAAATAGCAAGTTACAACGTTTGGCGCAATTAGGGCGTCAGAAAGTGAGATTTGTTGCCGAATGGTATAATTAGTTATGAAAACAAACTTGATGGACTATTTTGCTTTAATATATATTTTTTAAATGTATGTATATTATTAATGTTTTGTCATACATATTAAATGGGTTTCGATATAAAATTAGATAATTGGCGTTATTACGTTGAATAAAATGTAAAAAAAAAAAAAAAAATGCTTGTGTATATGAAATGAAACAGTGAATAGGTTGTCAGAAAATATATTGCCAAATTTCCTATTCCGCCAAGGCTGTTTTTCCTATTTCGCCAAGGTACCGCTATTGAAAAAGTACCAAAAAATCTTTGCATGTTCAGATTTGAAATAAATGACACAATAGCAAACATTTTGGTATAGTGTTGATGTAATGTAAATGTTGCAAAATGTCTCCAAAAATTGTCCCAAATTACTCCAATTCTCTTTAAAACTCGATTATGGAATAGGTCCGCTTTAAAAACAAAGAATCAATTTAACTTATTTTATTAAGTTAATTATCATCAAACCACGACCGATAACATATGTCATTTGTTTGTAGACTGGATTATGTAATTTATTTGTACCAAGTATTTCAATTGTCTGTAGACTCGATTATATAATTTATTTCCTTAATTAATGCATACTTTACAAACTAAACCTACTTTCCAATTTTCCTGATTTTTTTTCTTTTTTTTTTTATTATTAATGGTTACAGTTAGATGTATATATGTTTGTCACTGTCATGGTATTTTAGTTTGATCTGCGAAATATTATTATAATATTCAATATTAGCACTATTTCTGATAGTATTAACAGTCATAGAAGCGGTCTTTGTTTGGTCACCAATAATTTTTTTTTATTATTTCTGTGATAGGTTGCCTCAAAAATCTCAAGGAAAAACAGTACTTTTATGTTAGCCGGCCACATTTGATAAACAATAAAGTATTGTTCCCATTGCCATTCATTTAAAATATAAAGCTTTCACTCTTTTAATTTAAAATACACACATGTTAAATATACATATTACATACATTTAAAATAGTTGCTTTTCACCCATTTCATAAAAAATTCAAAAGGATAAAAATAACAAATAATGCTATAAACATAAATATTATACTTCATCATCAATGTATTGTTTCTAATTTACACTTGTGAAAAATAAAATATGCTACTGCCCTGAAAAAAAAATGATATTGACGAGATTTGTGCCCGGCTAACTTAAAAGACCGTAAAAAAACATTCTCGCGTAGCTGGTTTCTACAAAATTTGTAAGTGAAATCTAAAACGAAAAATTTCGTAAGAAAATTGTGCTAGTCAAAACAGAGACCACTCTGACGCCTATATTAGTGAACAATCAAGTCTGATGTCAAATATCGGTCAGGAATTGTTTGATTAAACCCATTTAACGAATATTTCTCCCCAAATCGACGATGGTTAGCCACATAGCAATGCTGTCATTTGAGATCTGTCATAAACGGGTTCATCTGATTACATAATTTTCTATACTTTTCCAGTATAGGGGCCTTGTCGGGTTTTTTCTTTTTAAAGCATGGCGCAATTCGGACTTCAAAAAGTGAGATTTGTGGACAAATGATATGAACAGCTATAAAAATAAATATGATGAATTTTTATGCTTTTTTACCTATGTATTCATAAAATAAACTTTTTCAAGGAAATATATTATTACTATTGTTATTAATATTCAATTTAATTCTGTTTTTAAATAAAAAGAGATAAATGGCTTCTTTATAGTAAATAAATTCTATAATTATTGAACAAAAAATACTCATTGAAACTTTGCATCTTCCGTCAAGTCCATTTTCTGCATCTCGCCAAGGGATTGCCCAGGATCGCCAAAGATATTGGAAAATTACCAAAATTCCCCCCATTGATATATAACTAAGCAATGTAGAACAATATATTATATGCTAAAATTGTCTTTGAAAAATTACCAAACTAACAATGCAAACCTAGAAAAAACAGTTTATTAGAACTTTTTAAAAAGGTAAATGTTTGATAATTGGCGTCACCAGATTACACAATTCTCCCCATAGCTGTATAGCTGAGCAAGGTAGAAAGATATGTTAGGTACTTAAACCCTCCCTGTAAAATTATCTGATTAAAAGTGCAAGTTCTATCGAAAAACATTCGGCAGAATCTTTTCAAAAGATTTATTTTTTCATAATCTGGTTCATCTCATTAAAGAACTTTAAACCACAATTAAATACCTAAGCAACGTAGACAACGTAATGATATGTTATATACTAAAACCTTCCAAAAAAAGTACCTATTTAACAGTGCAAGTTCAGCAGAACTTGAGTTATAAGCAACCGTAGTGAAATTTCCATTTGTATTATATGCATATATATATATATATAATTCCATTTGTATTATATATATACATATATATGTGTGTGTAGTAGAATTAGATTACTCCAAAAAGGATACCGTCCGCTTGAAAAATCACCAATATTGTAAACGTCGCTCAAACCAATGCTACGCTTATGCTTTTAGGTAGCTTTCTTTACAAAAAGCTACCTATTGCAGCCGTTCGGAGGAAAGCGATTTCAAAAAATTTTGGTATATTTTCTTCGATCATGACCCCCAGACCCTGAAACCATCCTCCGCTCAAAATTGATATATATATATATATATATATATATATATATATATATATATATATATATATATATATATATATATATCTGACCTATGTCACACTGTAACTCTCGTATTTATGAACCGATTTGGATGTAATTCGGCGTGTACATAGTACATATCAATGTCTAGACCGAGTTCGTTGGCGAGCTTCATCCGCCCTTTTGAAACAAAATGGCGGCCATTTAAAATTTTTAAAAAATTTTAAATTTGAAATGTGGTACCAAAAAATTGAAAATGGAACAATATTTTTTTCTTATGTATTTGACCTTTATACAAAGACTCTGTAGCAGTTTTTTTTTCGTCTATATCTTAAAAAATGGCTGAGTTATAGCATTTTGAATTTCTAGCGAAGCTGACATTTTGAAACGTCCTGAATTTTGTCACGCGATAAAAGGCGTATTTATGAAACGATTTGGATGTAACTTCGTTTATACATAGTACAGATTAATGTCTCGACCGAGTTCGTTGGCCAGCTTCATCCGCCATTTTGTTTAAAAATGGCGGCCATTTAAAATTTTAAGAAAAATTTAAATTTGAAATGTAGTACCAAAAAATTGAAAATTGAAAAAATATTTTTTTCTTATGTATTTGACCTCGATAAAAAGATTCGAGAACAGTTTTTGTTTCGTCTATATCTTAAAAAATGGCTGAGTTATAGCATTTTGAATTTCTAGTGGGGCTGACACTTTGAAACGCCCTGATTTTTGCCACGTGATAACAGACATATTTATGAACTGATTTGGATGTACCTTGGTGTGTACATAGTACATACAAATAACTCAACCGAGTTCGTTGGCCAGCTTCATCCGCCAACTTGTTTCAAAATGGCGGCCATTTAAAAAAATTAAAAAAATTAAATTTAAAATAAGATACCAAAAAATTGGAAAACGAAAAAGAGTTTTTTCGTATGTGTTTGACCTTAATACAAAGATTCCGGAACAGGTTTTGTTTCGTCTATATCTAAAAAAAGGGCTGAGTAATAACATTTTGAATTTCTATTGTGGCTGACATTTTAAAACGACCTGATTTTTGACACGCGATAACAGGCGTATTTATGAACCGATTTGAATGTAATTTGGTCTGTACATAGTACATACCAATGTCTCGACCGAGTTCGTTGGCCAGCTTCATTCGCCATCTTGTTTCAAAAGGGTTGCCATTTTAAAAAAAAATGTAATTTAAAATTTAAAATGAGGTATTAAAAAATTGGAAAATGAAAAAGTATTTTTTTTTTCCTTGATACAAAGATTCTGGAGCAGTTTTTGTTTCTGAAAATTTGTTCTTTTGTTTATATCTTTAAAAGTGGTTGAATTATAGCACTTTGAATTTCTATCATGGCTAACACTTTGAAACGATCTTGTATTTGTATCGCGATACCACACGTATTCGCCTATTTCGATGGAAGAAGGCATGTGGATAGTATGCATCAATATCTCGACCAAGTTCGCTGGCCAGCTTCATCAGCCATCTTGTTTCAAAATGGCGGCCATTACATTAAAAAATGTATATATTTAAAGTGAGGTGCAAAAAAATTAGAAATTGAAAAAGGTTTCTTTCTTAAGTATTTGACCTTGATATAAGGATTCAGGAGCATTTTTTGTTTGTCTTTATCTTAAAAAATGGCTCAGATATAGCAGTTTCAATTTCTAACGTGGATGACATTTTGAAAAATCTGATTTTTGGCCTGCGACAGCACTCGTACATATCAACCGATTCCGATGTGAGTGAGCATGTGCACAGCAATTACTAAGGTCTCGACCAAGTTCACTGGTTAGCCTCATCCACCATGTTGTCTTAAAATGGCAGGCACTTTAAGAAATCGCCGAATTTGGCAGCCAAATATAAGTTACTTTAAATAAAAGCAGTTTGGATGAAGCTGACTAATTTCGCGAAATTCTCATTCATAATGATTTAGTATTGATAAAAATTAGTATTGAATCTCCTACATTCGGTTTCCACTTAATTGAGCTTCGTGTGTTTGAATAATATAAGTTGGCTTTTTTAAAATAAGGAATATGAAAGCTACCTCTTCCTCCCGGCACTGGCCGGAAGGACTTTTTTGGCTTAAAATCATATTATTTGGCGATAAAATCAATATCGTAAATAAACATTCAACATCTAACTCACAAGTACCATTATTTTAAGTCTAATGATGGATGCGCTTGATAAAAATAAAAAGGAAATAAAAAATTAATCCAAAACAAAAACAAAATTGTCAAAATAATATTGTCTTATCAAATTTTCTGGCGCATTTTTTCTTAACCTGACGCAATAGATAAATCGCCAAATGTTGTTTAAAACTACAATCTTTTTTTTGAATAAATTTTTACGCATTACGAATATTCTCTTTCTTGTTTAAATTAAATATTTTCTTTTTATAATATTACCACTCGTCAAAACAGTTTTTCATTTTCTCTTTTTCTTCTTTTTTTTCTTTTAATTAAATTTAGTAACAGTTTTTTCTTTTATTTTTCAAGGTGTAATAGCCGTTTCAATTTTTTTTATCAACGATAAATTTCGCCAAGAAACAAAATGGTAAACCTTATCGTCCAAAATAACAGAACTTTCCGTCATAATTCTATAACTGATCTAGGTAGAATGATGTGTTATAGCTTAAAATCTTCCCTGAAACGATACCTATCTAACGGTATAAGTTCCGTAAAAATCCATGCGGTAGAACCCGAAATCTATGCGTTCGGAACGAAATTTCCGTTTGCATTTTATATATATAACTAGCAGGCTATGCCCGCTGCGCTGGTCAATATTTCCAAATGAACCTTGGATTAAATTAAATGGTGAATTTGAACTTGTATTTTAAACAATATGGATCTTCAGCTTGACCTTGCACATTACTGAAAACGATGCGAACGCCATTGCGATATAATGTTATCTTAAGCGTTGGAGAAAATTTAGCAATTAAGAAGTAATTGTTTTAGTTGATTATAAACAGCGCACTTATGGTCGGGTAATGAGACCGTTATGACAACAGGAATTAATACCTCTGTAACTAATCAACATATAATGAAATCGTATATACTAACACCATTCCTAAAAGTCATGCAACAGGGCCACTTGTAACAAAATATGTTCTGTAGATTTTTTAAAAAAGGCTAAACTTTCATAATCAGGTTCACTTAATTTTTGAACTTTTATTATTGCTCTATAACTAAGTACCCTTGAACAATATGTATACACTAAAACCTTTCCAAAATTATTCCTATCTAATTGTGGTATATCCTACGAAAGTATTATAAACAATCGGAATGAAATACAAATTTCCGCTGTAAATATATAGTAGATGATGATGATGCGATTTTGTGTAACAGAATTCATAGTAAAGTTTTCGCTTCAAACAAAAACGATGCTTTCAACATTAAAGCTAATACACCAATATGTGATTTATCCGATTACGGAAGGTTAACTTGAATTCTCATGAGAAACTACTCAAAGAAAAGTGAATATGTAGCTTTTGTGATACTGTTATGTCAGCCGGGCGCAGGTAATAAATCAATAAAGATTGTTTTCATAGCATATTCTTATTTTATTATTTTCATTAAAACACAAACCTTTCACTCATTTAATTTAAAATGCATGCCTTATACTAATTTCATTTAAAAAAATGAAAAGATAAACAATAACAGGAAATAATGCCATAATTAAAAGCAAAAAAAATATTTTTAATTTACATACGCAAAATATAACTACTGCTACTGGGAATTTTAAAAATGCTATCAGCGAAATGTGCGCACGGTTGTTATAAATGTACCATTTTTTCTTCTTATCGAGGAGCAATTTATAAATCGCACAATATTATTCCAATTCCAATTTCTTTCATTGAGGAACCTATGACCGGAAAAAATGGAAAAAAGACTCTTGTAGATTCTTCGGATGACGGCATCTGACGCCATAAACCGAGTTTATATATATGAAAATAATTTTTAAGTCGTTACAAACATTGCTTTCATACTTAAATATTTTCATTGGTACTACTTGTTATCCCGTCGACCAATTTCGCCAAATTATATAAATCGCCAAACCATTCGCCAAATTATATAAATTGACATAATCTTTATTTTAAATATCGAAATAACAAATAAATTAGTATAACATTAATAAAAATACAAATAAAACGTCGAAATTAAAATCACTTGATGACGTAAAAATGTGTAGTTTGTTTAAATTCAAGTGAATTTGATATTTACGATCAACCATTATTGGCATTTAATCTTATAGTTTGACGATAGATTTTTGGTCGACGGAATGTCTAAGTAGTACCTTTTCCATTTTTGTTTTATAACGCTAAATTCTCAGTAATTTTTTCCCTTTTATTTTACATAAAATAACTATTCTTCTAAAAAATTAAGATGCTTGCATTTTTATTTCAAACTCATAGAGCCGTTTTTATTTTTTAGCCAAAAGGGTTGATTTGAATTTTTTTCCGTTGCTAGAGTAACGGATGTAATAATAGATATTTTGAGGTTTAGATGCCAAAGACACCGCCAAATTAGAAAAATCAAAAAATGAAATGTGTCATGAACTGTTGGACTTATAAAAATTTATTTGGTAGCATTCGATTCAGCATACAAAACTACATTAAAATATGCTATCATTTGACGCATAATTTTGATATTCGATTTTTTTCCCCTCCCCGTGCAAAAACCATTAGGGGTGACACTTTAGAAAATCCTTTCTTAGCAGAAGTTTATGTCATAAGAAGTATTTTTACCACGATTTTCAAGATTTTAGGTTCAGTAGTTTGCGCTGTGCGTTAATTAGTCCCCTAATCCAGACTTTATTTTATATACTATATTAGATATGCGATTTTCCGGTGAATCGATGATCGAAAATTAGCCCAATATCATTTGAAATATTACATAACAGAGGAGAAAGTACGAAAAAAGACGAAGAAGAAATGACGAATTACAAAAGACTTGTAATTTTTTTTTTTTCAAAATGTTGAATTTTTCCATAGTAATAACGTATTAAAACATAAATTTCCTTAAAAATTATCTTTATTTCCTAGATTTCGAATCTGTGAGTTTTCCTATAAATGAAATTGGCGAAATGACTTGAGAAAATAGGTAATATTTGCTTAAATAAAATGGATAATATTCGTTGATCTGAGTTCGAGTTTATAAATATCACATGCTTTCGGAATTACGGCGAAAAACATTTTAAAAAGTATGAAATTATTTTACAATATGTATGTGTGGCAGAAATTCACACTGAAATTTAAGTATTCGATTCCATTTTTAAAATATTAACTGATATCTATATAAGTTACAATTGAATATGAAAATGTACTCAAAAAATGATCTCTTTCACCTAAAAAAACACCATTTGTGAGAACATCCTCAAGCTAATGTCACGCTTATGCATTTTTGGCTTAAAATCACATTGTTTGGCGACAAAAGAAAAATAAAAAATTGTAAAGAAACAAATAGTAATTACACATGTGACTCACAATTACATCTGCTTGTTTTTTCTATAAGTCACGTGATGGGACAATTAGATATAAAAAAAAAGAAACGAACAGAACAGAAAGAAAACGTCGTTAAAATTTCATCTAATCAAATTTCCAGATTCGTTTCCATATCTAACGCAAGCGATAAAGAGCCAAGTATTGCGTATCAAGTGTAATATTTCTTATTAAATTAATTTTTAAGCATTACAAATATTTCTTTCAGGTTTTGATTAAATGTTTCCGTTTTTTAATATTATCACTCATTAAAACGGATTTTCTTCTTCTTTTTTTCTTTTTTTTTTTCATTTAAATAAAATTAGTAACAGATTTTCTTTTATTTTTCGAGGTTTAATAGCCGTTTCAATTTTTTTTATCAACGATGAATTTCGCCAAGAAATAAAATGGTAACCTTATCGCCCAAAACAACAGAATTTTCCGTCATAATTCTAAAACTAATATAGGTAGAATAATGTGTTATAGCTTAAAACCTTCCCTGAAACAATACCTATCTAACGGTATAGGTTCCGTAAAAATCCATGCAGTAGAACTCGAAATCTCGGCGTTCGGAACGAAATTTCCGTTTGGATTTTATATATATAATAGATAGAATAGATAATAGATTTTATATATATATAATAGAATAGATAATAGATTGTGTGTTATGAACTATCTCAAAGTTTAAAACAGATCGCATTGTTAGATTTCCTAATTTTAACAATATCGCGTTATGTTAGTTCCACATTCCACCACCAGGGAGCGCACTCTATTCTTAACGAAAGCGTATCTGAACGAAACTCCTTCATGCAACCTTTCCGTAGATACATGAATCGGAAGGGTGGCGGTCTTAACCAATAATTTAAGATAATTGCTGAAATTACTACGAAAAATATTTTAAAGGGGCTCTACGCGGGCCCCTAATAGAGTTAGAGGAAATCGGAAGACGTCAAAATAATCGCGGGGTAAAGTTTGCTTGGGTGCTTCGGAGCTACTTTTGGCGCGAGATCTAAGCTCTACGACCAATAGGAGCCCAGATATTTAAAGAAATATGAAGTAACAAAGTCCAAAATAATAGAATTTTCCGTAATAATTCTTAACTAATCTAGGTAGAATGATGTGTTATAGCTTAAAACCTTCCCTGGAACGATACTTATCTAACGGTATAAGTTCCGTAAAAATCCATGCGGTAGAACTCGAAATCTCGGCGTTCGGAACGAAATTTCCGTTTGGATTATATATATATAATAGACTAGCAGGCTATGCCCGCTGCGCTGGTCAATATTTCCAGATGAACCTTGGATTAAGCTAAATGGTGAATTTGAACTTGTATTTTAAACAATATGGATCTTCAGCTTTACCTTGCTCATTACTGAAAACGATGCGAACGCCATTGCGATATAAAGTTATCTTAAGCGTTGGACCAAATTTAGCAATTAAGAAGTAATTGTTTTAGTTGATTATAAACAGCGCACCTATGGTCGGGTATTGAGACCGTTATGACAACAGGAATTAATACCTCTGTAACTAATCAACATATAATGAAATCGTATATACTAACACCATTCCTAAAAGTCATGCAACAGGGCCACTTGTAACAAAATATGTTGTGTAGATTTTTTTTAAAAGGCTAAACTTTCATAATCAGGTTCACTTAATTTTTGAACTTTTACTGTTGCTCTATAACTAAGTACCCTTGAACAATATGTATACACTAAAACCTTTCGAAAATTATTACCTAACTAATTGTGGTATATCCTACGAAAGTATTATAAACAATCGGAATGAAATACAAATTTCTGTTGTAAATATATAGTAGATGATGATGATGCGATTTTTGTGTAATAGAATTCATAGTAAAGTTTTCGCTTCAAACATAAACGATGCTTTCAACATTAAAGCTAATACACCAATATGTGAAGTATCCGATTACGGAAGGTTAACTTGAATTCTCATGAGCAACTACTCAAAGAAAAGTGAATATGTGGCTTTTGTGATACTTTTATGTCAGCCGGGCGCAGGTAATAAATCAATAAAGATTGTTTTCATAGCATATTCTTATTTTATTATTTTCATTTAAAACACAAACCTTTCACTCATTTCATTTAAAATGCATGCCTTATACTAATTTCATTTAAAAAACTGAAAAGATAAACAATAACAGGAAATAATGCCATAATTAAAAACAAAAAAATATTTTTAATTTTCATACGCAAAATGTGACTACTGCTACTGGGAATTTTAAAAATGCTATCAGCGAGATGTGCGCACGGTTGTTATAAATGTACCCATTTTTTCTTCTTATCGAGGAGCAATTTATAAATCGCACAATATTATTCCAATTCCAATTTCTTTCATTGAGGAACCTATGTCCGGAAAAGAAGGAAAAAGACTCTTGTAGATAATTCGGATGACGGCATCTGACGCCATAAACCGAGTTTATATATATGAAAATAATTTCTAAGTCGTTACAAACATTGCTTTCATACTTAAATATTTTCATTGGTACTACTTGTTATCCCGTCGACCCATTTCGCCAAATTATATAAATCGCCAAACCATTCGCCAAATTATATAAATTGAAATAATCTTTATTTTAAATAACGAAATAACAAATAAATCAGTATAACATTAATAAAAATACAAATAAAACGTCAAAATTAAAATCACTTGATGACGTAAACACGTGTAGCTTGTTTAAATTCAAGTGAATTTGATATTTACGATCATCCATTATTGGCATTTAATCTTATAGTTTGACGATAGATTTTTGGTCGACTTTATATCTAAGTAGTACCTTTTCCAATTTTGTTTTATAACGCTAAATTCTCAGTAATTTTTTTCCTTTTATTTTATATAAAATCACTATTATTTAAAAAATTAAGATGTTTGCATTTTTATTTCAAACTCATAGAGCCATTTTTATTTTTTATCCAAAAGGGTTGATTTGAATTTTTTCCGTTGCTAGAGTAACGAATGTAATGATAGATATTTTCAGGTTTAGATGCCAAAGACACCGCCAAATTAGGAAAATATGAAATGTGTCATGAACTGTTGGACTTATAAAAATTTATTTGGTAGCATTCGATTCAGCATACAAAACTGCTTTAAAATATGCTATCATTTGACGCATAATTTTGATATTCGATTTTTTTCCCTCCCCGTGCACAAACCATTAGGGGTGACACTTTAGAAAATCCTTTCTTAGCAGAAGTCTATGTCATAAGAAGTATTTTCACCACGATTTTCAAGATTTTAGGTTCAGTAGTTTGCGCTGTGCGTTAATTAGTCCCCTAATCCAGACTTTATTTTATATACTATATTAGATATGCCATTTTGCGGTGAATCGATGATCGAAAATTAGTCCAATATCATTTGAAATATTACATAACAGAGGAGAAAGTACGAAGAAAGACGAAGAAGAAATGATGAATTACAAAAGACTTGTAATTTTTTTTTTTTTCAAAATGTTGAATTTTTCGATAGTAATAACGTATTAAAACATAAATTTCCTTAAAAATTATCTTTATTTCCTAGATTTCGAATCTGTGAATTTTCCTATAAATGAAATTGGCGATATGACATGAGAAAAAATGAAATAAACAATAGATAATATTTGCTTACATAAAATGGGTAATATTCGTTGATCTGAGTTCGAGTTTATAAATATCACATGCTTTCGGAGTTACGGCGAAAAACATTTTAAAAAGTATGAAATTATTTTACAATATGTATGTGTGGCAGAAATTCACACTGAAATTAAAGTATTCGATTCCATTTTTAAAATATTAACTGATATCTATATAAGTTACAATTGAATATGAAAATGTACTCAAAAAATGATCTCTTTCACCAAAAAAACACCATTTGTGAGAACATCCTCAAGTTAATATCACGCTTATGCATTTTTGGCTTAAAATCACATTGTTTGGCGACAAAAGAAAAATAAACAATTGTAAAGAAACAAATAGTAATTACACATGTGACTCACAATTACATCTGCATGTTTCTTCTATAAGTCACGTGATGGGACAATTAGATATATAAAAAAAAAGAACAGAACAGAACAGAAAGAAAATGTCGTTAATATTTCATCTAATCAAATTTTCAGATTCGTTTCCATATCTAACGCAAGCGATAAAGAGCCAAATATTGCGTATCAAGTGAAATATTTCTTATTAAATTAATTGTTAAGCATTACAAATATTTCTTTCAGGTTTTGATTAAATGTTGCCGTTTTTTTTAATATTATCACTCATTAAAACGGATTTTCTTCTTCTTTTTTTCTTTTTTTTCCCTTTAAATAAAATTAGTAACAGTTTTTCTTTTATTTTTCGAGGTTTAATAGCCGTTTCAATTTTTTTTATCAACGATGAATTTCGCCAAGAAATGAAATGGTAACCTTATCGCCCAAAATAACAGAATTTTCCGTCATAATTCTAAAACTAATATAGGTAGAATAATGTGTTATAGCTTAAAACCTTCCCTGAAACAACACCTATCTAACGGTATAAGTTCCGTAAAAATCATGCAGTAGAACTCTAAATCTAGGCGTTCGGAACGAAATTTCCGTTTGGATTTTATATATATAATAGATAATAGAATAGATAATAGATTTTATATATATATAATAGAATAGATAATAGATTATGTGTTATGAACTATCTCAAAGTTTAGAACAGATCGCATTGTTAGATTTCCTAATTTTAACAATATCGCGTTATGTTAGTTCCACATTCCACCACCAGGGAGCGCACTCTATTCTTAACGAAAGCGTATCTGAACGAAACTCCTTCATGCAACCTTTCCGTAGATACATGAATCGGAAGGGTGGCGGTCTTAACCAATAATTTAAGATAATTGCTGAAATTACTACGAAAAATATTTTAAAGGGGCCCTACGCGGGCCCCTAATAGAGTTAGAGGAAATCGGAAGACGGCAAAATAATCGCGGGGAAAAGTTTGCTTGGGTGCTTCGGAGCTACTTTTGGCGCGAGATCTAAGCTCTACGACCAATAGGAGCCCAGATATTTAAAGAAATATGAAGTAACAAAGTCCAAAATAATAGAATTTTCCGTAATAATTCTATAACTAATCTAGGTAGAATGATGTGTTATAGCTTAAAACCTTCCCTTGAATGATACATATCTAACGGTATAAGTTCCGTAAAAATCCATGCTGTAGAACTCGAAATCTCGGCGTTCGGAACGAAATTTCCGTTTGGATTATATATATATAATAGATAGATAGGACACAGATCACCTCCTCGAAATATAATTATCTCTGTGTTACTGATATGTGACCTCGACAACCTAGACATTTTTGTAAGCGGTCCTTCTCTTAAAAAGGTTGTGCAGCGCTAATTTAAGGGATGATGTTATATTTTATTTATTATCTTACATTATTAAGCTAACAAAAAACAGCATTAACCAACTTATACAAAAGACTTTCGATATTATTTGCAAAAAGATTGTCCTCCTAAATTCGCACTCTTGTAAAACCATTGTGGGCAGAGTACGCAGTAATGTGGGCAAGAGTGAGTAATATAAAAAATTAAAAAATAAAATTGCCCAGTTAAATTGATGACATTGAGCTCACAGGCTATTCACACTAATTGTATATTATACTCTTATTTCACAGAATAATGCCCCTCGAAAAATAAAAGAAGGGATTAGTCCCCGTTGCCCCCCTTTATACTTAACCAAAGAACCTCCAAATCTAATCAGGGAAGCTCCTTAACATAATAAACTGTTATACCTAATTTGAAGCAAATCAGATAGTTCTGCATGAAAAAATCATTTCGTTAAATTAAGGAGTATTAGCTCCCCATTTCTCCCTTTATGCTGAGCCAATGAACTTTCAAATCTAATTAAAAAAGCTCCTTATCAGAATGAACCTAGGAAAAAAATTAAACTATATTAGATAATTCAGCACGAAAACCCAATTATCTAAATTAAGGGGAGGGGAAATTGCCTGCCCCTTTCCCCCTTTTATACTTAACCAATGAACCTCCAAATCTAATGAAGGAAGCCAAATCGGAATAAACTGGTATATCAAATTTGAAGCAAGTCGAATAATTCTGTATGAAAAACCCATTTATCTAAATTAAGGGGAGACTATACCCCGTCCCTCCTTTATACTTAACCAATAAATTTCCATATCTAATCAAGGCAGCTCCTTAAAATAATAAGCCGGTATACGAAATTTGGAGAAAATCGAATAAATCTGCATGAAAAACCCATTTATCTAAATTAAGCGGGGGAGGGGGGGGGGGTCGAGCCTCCTTTTCCTCCCTTTATACTTAATTAATGAGCCTCCAAATCTAATCAAGGCTGCTCCTTAACATAGTAAACCGGTATAATAAATTTGGAGCAAATCGCATATTTCTGCATGAAAAACCCATTCATCTAAATTAAGGGGGGCGTGGCTAGCCCTCCTTTTCTCCTTTATATGTAACTAATGAACCTCCAAATCTAATCGAGGCAGGTCCTTAACATAATAAACTCGGTATACCAAATTTGGAGCAAATCAAATAATTCTATATGAAAAACCCATTTATCTAAATTAAAGGGGGGTAGATCCCTTTCCCCCCTTTATACTTAAGTAATCAGCTTCCAAATCTAATCAGGGAAGCTCCTTAACATAATAAACCGGTATACCAAATTTGGAGCAAATCGAATATTTCTGCATGAAAAACCCATTTATCTAAATTAGGTAGGGGGGTAACTAGACCCCCTTTTTCCCCTTTATCCTTAACCAGTGAACCCCAAAAACTAATCAGAGAAGCGTCTTATCAAAATGAACCTAGAAAAAAAATTTGAAGCAAATCGGATATTTCTATCAAGAGTTATCGCGGTACGTACGTACATACAGAACCGTTGGGCACATAAGCTCTCAGGCTTTGATAGCCTGTGACCTAAAAAGCAGCGCTTTACTTACAAACGACGTATTTTTAGTGACCAAAACCTGCGTAGTCTCTGCAAGAAATGCACTGTAAAAATAAATAAAAAGGCAGACAAAAAGACGTGGATCGAAGTGAGTATATTTGATATTAACAAGAACAATTACACAAACATACTGAAAGAAAACAGAAAATTTACAGGTATTTATAGATTTTGCAAGGCCCGTGGCAGAGAACTGGCGGCCGTGAAAGAAAGCTACATTAAACAACCAATCACAATAAACATTGTTGAACAAAAAGAAATTAATAAGAATTTAATGTAATGCTGTGATTATTTTCAACACCCGCCCATAATCTAGCATTACATCAGAAAACAAAGAAATTTCTTGAAATCAATCATTAATAATAATATGACACAATTTAAACATTACTTGTACAAACAACAAAGAAATAATAGTTCATAAAATTTAACTTTAGGTAATGCCTTTGTAAATAAATCAGCAATTTGCATATTCGTAGGAACATATTCAATTTTGATGTTATTTTCTTTTATAATATTGCGAACAAATTTCAATTTAATATCAATGTGTTTCATTCTACCATAATTACTCTCATTACTGATACATTTTATACATGATTGATTATCCTCAAAAATTACTAAATCCTTAATATTTACAATTTCACTAGCAATATTTTTAAACCATAACAAGTCTTGCAAACTTTTAGTTAAAGCAATGACTTCAGCTTCAGTTGACGATAAGGCAACTGATTTTTGTTTATTACAACACCACAGAACAGGCATGTTACAAAACATTAAAATATAACCTGTTACTGATTTGCGGTCATTTGTGTTAGCCCCCCAATCAGCATCAACATACATGGATAATTTAGGATCAGAATTTTGCTTTTTATACACAAGTTTTAAAGACAATGTTTTTTTTAAATATCTTAAGATTTTCTTAAGTGCTTTCCATGCAATTTCAGTAGGATTTTCTTGCAATTGACTTAAACAGTTAATAGCATACAAAATATCAGGTCGAGAAATATAAGCTAAATATAATAAACAACCTACAAGTTCACGATATGGGCCATTAAAAGGTTTACCATTTTTGAAATCAGATGGGGTGGACTTAGGAGAAATAGGAATGTCACTGGGTTTACAATCTAGCATATTAAACTTACTTAACAATTTAATTATGTAAGACTCTTGATCCATTATTAAACTATCAGAATTGAATTTCATTTGAATACCTAGAAATTCTGAAACACTTTCCGATTTTGACATGTGAAACTCGTTATGTAATAGGGAAATAACTACATTAGTTTCATTTACATCTGAACCTGCAATTAGCATATCATCTACATACAAAGCAATAATTATTTTATGATCATTATTATACCGAATAAAAATACAAGGTTCATTATCACAAGATTTAAAATTTAACTTTGAAATAAATTCATGAAACCTTTCAAACCATTGTCGTGGGGCTTGTTTTAAACCATATAAACTTCTTTTAAGTTTACACTTTCGCCCACTTTTATCATCATAGCCTTGCGGCTGATCCATAAAAACAAGTTCATTTAACTTACCATTCAGGAACGCTGTTTTAACATCTAACACAGATTCATATAAGTCTTAATTTAAAATCAAAATAAGAACCAAACGTAAAGCTGGCATACTTATTACAGGGGAAAAGGTTTCACTATAGTCTAGCCCTTCTTTTTGCATAAATCCACGAGCTACGAGTCTCGCCTTATGTCGACCATCTCTTTTGATGGTAAATACCCATTTGCAGGAAATAGGTCGTTTGTCAGGTGGTAATTTTTCAAGATCCCAGACATCGTTGATTTTCATACTTTCAATCTCCGCGTCCATAGCTTCTTTCCACAAGCGTTGTTCATCACTAGGGAGGGATCTGATATCATCAAACGTTAATGTTTCTTGTTGGCAAAGTAATGCTTCGTAAACTTCAGGATCTGGATACCGTACAGGTTGCTTTTTAAATCTTTCAGATTTTCTTGTTTTGTCTTCTTTCTCTTCAGGATCATCTAATTCATCACTCGTATTTTCTAGAACATCTGGATCAATTTCATTATCGACTGGTTCTAAATTTTCTAGAATGTATTGTTTCGACTGAACATTTTCCATTTCTCTTCGTCGAATTTCACATTTCTTGATACAGTTATGCGTTTCGTTTCAGGATCTAGTAATCTATATCCCATTGAAGAATAACCAATGAAGATCATTTGTTTAGACCTATCGTCAAGCTTCTTTCGATGAACGGAAGGAATTAACATGTAAGCACTGCATCCAAAAACACGTATGTGCTTGAAATCGGCTTCTTCTCCATATTTCAGGAAGTACGGAGTTTTGTTCTCAATAGTGCTGCTTGGCATTCGGTTTTTCAAGTAAGCTGCCGAAAGGATAGCTTGACCCCAAAAAGTCTTTGGTAAATTTGATTCAGCAATCAAAGCACGTCCTATATTCAGAAGCGACCTATTGCAGCGTTCAGCTACTCCATTCAAAGATTGCGTGTATGGAGGAGCGGGATCTATCACTATACCAAGATCTCTAGTAAAATTCACTAAATCATTAGAAAAATATTCCTTCCCGTTATCACATCTAATTTTCTTCACTGGAGGGTTGGATTTTAAGAACATTTTTAATTCTTCTGAGACTTCACTTTTATGTTTCAGTAAACGTACTTCAGTAAAACGAGAAAAATCATCGATAAGAGTCATAAAATAGCACTCGCCAGAAAAGGTTGTCGGAAAAATAGGTCCACAAATGTCACTATGAATCAAAGTCATTGGCTTGGTTTCTCTTTTTCTTGGTCCTCTTCCCATTGGTGTCGCACTCTGTTTTGCCCGAGCACAAATATCACAAAAAGAGTCAGGTACCGGAAGCTTCATATCTTTCAATACTTTGTCACTCGGATGACCAAGTCTGCGATGCCAGATATCACAATGATTTTTCTTTGAAGTAAGAACGGTTTCGTAAACAGGGACAAAGTCACTTACGTATTGTCCATTCAAATCCCGTTCACCGAAGTAAAAACGGTTTCTTCCTTTTTCGATAAATACTTTTTGGTTCTTGAAAATAACTGTATAATCTGCACTTACAATTTTCCTAACGGAAATGAGTTGCCCGTTTAAGTCTGGAACATAAGGGACATCCTTTAAAGTAATTTCCATTCCATTTGACAGTTTTCCATTAATATTTCCAATACCTTTGATTTCTAGATTCGTTGTTTTTGATGCGCATTTAATAGTTCCTGAAGAAGGTACTAAGGATGCGAAATAATTCTCATTAGAACACATATGGGAAGTTGCTCCGGAATCTACTATAAATTCATTGCTTTTCCTGGAAGCATTTCCAGCAACGAAAGAAACAGCTGAAGAGGCAAATTTTTCTTCATTTGAATTTTTAACAGCTTTACAGTTACGTTTTATGTGTCCGAATTTTCCACAAGAATGGCAAGTAATTTTCTTTCTACAATATTTCGCTGTATGCCCTTTAGAGTTGCAAATTTTGCAAAAGAATTCTTTGCGAGTCGACACAAATGCAGTATTATCATGAGCAGCCTTAGTATATACTTTTTCTTTCTTTGAATCCAAAAGAAGTGCTTCAGCATCTAATAATCTTTGTGTCACGAAATCTAATGTCAAAACGGAATTCGGTTGGTTTTCTAAAGCAATCTTAACATTTTCAAATTCCTGAGGCAATGACATCAAAATATAAACAATAGTATCCGTTTCATTAACTTCTGCCCCAGACAGCTTAAGATCCGAAATTAATTTATTTATTTCATCAATGTGATTTCTCATAGAATCTGTACGATCTTTCTTAATCGTTGCCAATCTCTTCCGAATTAAAATTTGATTCACTGCACGCTTTGTATCATAAGTGCGTTCTAATTTATTCCAAATTTTATGAGCTGTATTTTCATCTTGAAGTGATGCAAGAACATTATCACTTAATAATGATAATAATAAAGCGTAAGCCTTTTTTGCTTTCACGACATCGGCGGCATTGTTGGGAGCCGCTTCAATTTCCAAGAATTTTTCCAATTCTTTAGCAGCAAAAATTGCCATTACTCTTTGTTTCCATACCGAAAAAACTTTTCCATCACCTTCAAAAAGAGGGATATCGTAAACATCTTTTGAAGAATCCATTCTGCTCAATAAAATATATAAAAAGAAAGATAAAAACTTATTCACTCAAAATCCCAGCAGAAATGAAAAACAGAAAGATAACGGCGTCGTATGTCTCGCAGCTCATTTCAACACTTGCTAGAACCAACGCTCTGCTGTAAAAATAAATAAAAAGGCAGACAAAAAGACGTGGATCGAAGTGAGTATATTTGATATTAACAAGAACAATTACACAAACATACTGAAAGAAAACAGAAAATTTACAGGTATTTATAGATTTTGCAAGGCCCATGGCAGAGAACTGGCGGCCGTGAAAGAAAGCTACATTAAACAACCAATCACAATAAACATAGTTGTACAAAAAGAAATTAATAAGAATTTAATGTAATGCTGTGATTATTTTCAACATGCACTACATCCAATCTTCTACAATTGGATCTCTATAGATTTTTGAGCAGCCTGGACGTATACAAAGTTTTTTCTTTGGTGCAGTTTTTGACTTTATGAGTTTTATTTTAGTCTTTTTTTTTGGGGGGGGGGGGGTTATGGCTTTTTTCCACAGCGTCATGGTCAAACTGCGTTTTGTGTGGTGAAATGCTTAAAATTTCAGATTTCCTGCTTCTCTTATTATAGTATCGCAGCACAGATGGTTCTGGATATGGTGACAACTTTGTTAATTTGACGTTTTATGATAATTTCATGATGAATTTTTTGAAGGAGAAGTTGTACCTTGCGAAACAAGTTGGGTTCATTTCAAATTGAGCGTGCGTCTTTTCTTTACGTAGCTTTTCTGCAATATCATTTTCTATTGAATGTAATTATCTTTTCTCCTCATTTTTAGTGTTCTGTTGTTCAACTGACACATGTGGTTCAACAAGTTTAGATTCTTATGGTCTTCCAGTTATGCTGCTAGCTGAAAAGTCAGTATATAAAAAAGGCAATTTTTAAAAAGCTATAGAACCGTTATTTTAAATCTTCATTTAGCAACGGTAGGAGAATTTCAAAAGGCATGTGCGCACTCTTTCACACTTTGGCACTGCGCACTCTTGCATTATCGCTTAAACCCCAAAAATCAAATAAAGTAAATCAGATTTGTAATCTTTATTATGATTCTGTTTTCAAAAATTAAATATTATAACGGTATGGCCAAAATCACTTTTTACCTTCTAAATCATTAAAAGTTCCCCCCAAAACACGTAAATTTGTTTCACCATAAATTATAACGTTTACAACTGTAGCTAAATCTAAAACTCTGTTTTGGATTTAGACAATCGTTCTGCGTACATTTGTACAATGGTCACTCTTACACCACCTTATCCTATTTTATGATTTTTAAAAAAAAAAAAAAAAAAAAAAAACTTCTGTGAGTGCATTTACGATTCTGAAGTCACAGTGTTGTCAAGCTTTAAGTTTCCATCCGAAACAATTTCAGATAAAGCATAGTTGAGAAAGTCTTTAGAACGTTTCCTGCTTATTTATTCTTTTAAGCTTCTACGTTTTTTAGAAACAGTTCTTAGAGAGCACGTAAATCTTAAAATTAAACACCATGCCAAGTTTCACGTTTCTAGCCAAGCAGCATAACATAAATAACAATTTCAGAACTTTTTTTCACCTGCACCCTTTCGAAATGTTTTCTAAATTTCGAAATCGTAGAACAATTCTGTGGGCAATTATTTAGTTCTCAGCCATGCCAAATTTCAAGGTTAATAGTTCCAAATAAATCATAATTCAGAATGTTTTTGGAACGTTTTTCGCTCATTTCACTCATTAAATTTTCGAATTTTTTAGAAAATGTTCTTAGCGAACATTTAAATATTTACAGTAATCACCATTCTAAATTACAAGTATCTACAGAAACATTATCACATAAATCGCAATATTAGAGTTTTTTTTGCTCCTGCACCCTTTTAAATTTCAAGTTTTTTGAAAAATATTCTGATCGAGCATTTATGTCTCTGAAGTACATACCAAACTTTTGATTCTAGCCCTACCAGTTACAGATAAACCGTAATTCAGAACATTTTTAGAACGTTTTTCGGTTACTTCCCCCTTTTAAATTCTGTTTTTTTTTTTAAGAAACCGTTTATAGTAAATATTTACATCTTAAAAGTTACCAGTACACCAAGTTTCAAATTTATAGCCTCGACAATATCACAGAAATTGCAATTTTTGGACCCTTTTTGGTCCTTGGATGTTGTTGTACCGACATAAACTATAGCTTTTTGTTTGAGCAGAGAGGGTCAGCCGCATATTGCCACAATTATTTTGGATATCAGTTTGGTAGATACAGTGATTACCCTCTACAAACAAACACACAAACGTTTCTTCTTTATAATGGTATAGATTGTTTAAAAAAAAATATGGGAACGTATACTTTTAAAACATTTCATTTCTTCATAAGTATTTTGTTATTAGTGAAAAAAAATCAGCATCAATTTTCATTTCAATAAATATACAAATGTAAAGCTAATATAATACTAGAAAAATTTATAACACTTTTTACTTAACTGTGAGAAAAAAAATCCATTTCAATTTGAAACATGTTATTTAACGTAAAAGCGTTAAAATTGTCTACAAAATTTGAGTTAATATTATTTATTTTGCATTTTTGTTAAGAATTTTATTTGTTTAAAAACGAAAGTACTACAGTTCTATAAACAAAAATGTGCTTAAAGCTGAATTTTATGTAAGACGTATATCATGCAAAGGCATTAAGATATGTGGGAGTTATATATAAAATGTTGCCACGAATTTTGCCAAAAATGGCACTTGACACGTGTCTGGCACAGATTTTGTGCCGACTAAAGTGTCTGTCATTTTCAAAATATTTTTTTCTAAGCATAAATATTATTCTGTCTCAATCTCAGCGTGCCTCAAATACCTTTTTTGGCTAGTCAAAAAATGGCACTTGACACGTGTCTGGCACAGTTTTTGGGCCGACTAAAGTGTCTGTCATTTTCAAAATATTTTTTTCTACGTATAAATATTATTCTGTCTCAATCTCAGCGTGCCTCAAATACCTTTTTTGGGTGGTCCAAAAATGGCACGTGTCTGGCACAGTTTTTGGGCCACGATCCTTCAGCCAGACATTCGATTTTGTATTCAGATATTACAAAAGAAGTGTAGCACAAATTTTCAGGGTGCCTCAAATACCTACTCAAAAATGTTCAACAGCTCTCCTACTGTATGTCTTATCTTGTTTTATTATTTAGTTTCTTATTTATTTAGCTAATTAATTAAAGATTATACGTTACAATGCGAAACATCAAATTTGACTTCTAATATTTATATATTTTATTCAATATTTTCACAAAAAAATTGTAAAAAAAAAAAAAAAAAAAATTGCCGCGTATTTGTGTATTTTTATGTTGTTTTCAACACATTTGATTAAAGTTTCAGTTAAAACATGTTAGCAAGGCTTTTTACATTTTTTTCAGTTTTATGCTGCACTTCATTTAACTATATAATTATTATGAAATTAAAAGACATACCGTATATACTCGCGTATAAGTCGAGGAATTTCTGACAATTTTGGCAAGCAAATTTGGGGGGTCGACTTACACGCGAGTCAATTAAAAAAGAAAAAAGTAAAACTTCGAATACTGCAAAATTCTGACTTTTTATGTGCATAAAAAAACTAAATATTACAGAAAATATACAAATATTAATAATTTTTCGCATAGGCGAATGAAATATTTCGTTGATTTTACGCAAAATTGAAGTAAAAAGTTAGGGAGTCGACTTATACGCGGGTTTTTGATTTTTTGCAGAATTTGCATTCGAAAGTTAGGGGGTCGACTTATACGCGAGTCGACCTATACGCGAGTATATACGGTATATATAAACTACACTTAATAAGCTACAAAACATTTCAAAATGCTTTCAATTACATAAACGTCCAAGTACTTAAAGTATACGCATGCAAGGGCGGATGCAAAAGTGCTGCTTTATTATTTTCAGCTCTTTCGACATATTAAATTTGTCTATCGCCAAAGTAAAGTAAATCGATTTCACAGTGAGAAAACATATTCTGTTAAAAATTCGCATGGAACAGTCTACTCATTTAACCATTTTAATTGAAAAAAAATTATATAACCATAATGTATTTCTACTCACACCAATGATAACGCTTCACATTATAGTCACTTAATAGTTATTCATTAAACAGTTGAATGAATGGTTAATTTACTGAAGATTTTTAACAGTGTACACAACCTGATTATTGAATTAAAATGAATTCTACTTCTTTGTTTGAACGTTAACAAGACAATTCTGGTCTAATTCTGTCGTAATTGGAAATTACGTTAAAATGTAATAGTTTTACTATCGAGAACCGCATCTCTATTCAGTTACTACCTACCTTGCATTGCTAAAAATTTGCTATAAACAGCCCAGTCATTCGCCCACTTTTATAAAACATGGTTACACAACCCTAAATAAACTCTATTGTGACTATATTATTGACTATATTATGGTTCGATTAGAGTTAAATCACGAGTTCTATAACCGTTTTCTTAAAAAAATGGTCGAATGACTGGAGAGTTTGCTGCAAATTTTTAACAGCGTATAAAAATTTGCAGCAGAATGCCCAAACATTCGACCGTTATTATAGAAAACTATTACACAACCGTAATGTAGTACTATTTTGACCATGATATTGTTAATAATATGATGAGATTACGGTTAAATTAAAGTTACGCAACCGTATTGTATAAAAATGGTCGAATGATTGCACAGTTTTCCGCGAATTTTTAACAGTTCAGCGCTACATATCACATTTCTACATTCGGCTATTCTATTTAATTTTAAATGCATATTTAAACTATGTAAGACACTCCTACATTTTTAAAACAACAGACAACGATGAAAACGTCCCTTGTTGTGTTTTTGTGAGCTATTATTATTGTATGTCTAGGGAGGTGATGGTAGAGACGGCGTTCAGTATTCCATTTTGATTTTGAAATGGGTTTAAGAATAGTGCACAATAAATCGAAAATGATTATTGGATCCTACCACCGTTAATAAAGGTAACGCAAACCATTAAAATGACGTTATTTTTTCACTAAATTAATACTCCGATTGTCTTTTTTGTTGATATTCGAAAACGAAATAACACCATTATTATACCTTAATATCAGATTCACTAAATTTGTAATCCGAATAATTGCGTAATTTTTTAAATACGCCAAAAAGCCGAAAAGTTGTGAAAGAAATTTCAACATGATTTATTTTTAAAGATTTTTTTTTGGAAAAATCCAAAGATCTCGTTATATTAAACATTGATATATTAAACAAAAACATAATTTGAAGAAAAAAATAAAAAAATATATATTTCCTACATTGTTTAAACCCGAGAAGGGACATACATTAATATATTTCAATCAATAAGCTCCACAATTAATGTTAACTTTTTGTAACAAATAAGTTAAGCAAATTAAAGATGAAAAAAAAAATAAATTTTTTGTACAATATGATACTTAAAATACCCTAAACAATTAGATTCAGTTCAAATGAAATCGAAATAAATCTTAGACTTTTTACAAATTTAAGGCCCTACCAGTGGCCGAGAGGTTCTGCTCTCGAAGCTGGTAGACGGGAGGTGCTGGGTTCGATCCCAATCGCGCCCGTTGGCCTAATCGTTCGGAGTTTTCGTGGTTTTCTTCGAACCTTGGTTTTCCAAGCGTTAATACGGGTTAGGTTCCCTTAGAAAGACCTCCACGGAAGGCACCCCCCCCTCCTAGGGCCTATATCCCTCGTGCTGATAATTGGCCGACATAAATACAACCAACCAACCAACCAAATTTAAGTTGTAAATATATGTACTGAAGATTTTGTATATTGGGTACGACGGGTGTAAACAGAATTATAAAAAAAGTCTAAGAATTATTTGAATTATTTTATTCGATTTCATTCGATTTCGGAATCTTTTTTTAGGGTATCATATAGGGTATTTTCTAAGTATCATATTGTATGAATTTTATTTTTATTTTTCAATCTTATTTGTTACAAAAATTAAACGTTAAATGTATAACTAATTGAACGAAATATGTTAATATCTGACCCTTCTCTGGTTTAAATAATATTAGGAAATATATATTTCCTAAAAAATGCAATGTGGTAAATATATATATTTTTAATTATTTCTTCAAATCATGTTTTTGCTTAATATGTCAAGTTCTTTAATAATTACTGCATTTCGACGAACTCGTTTCATTATTAATGGAGGGTGAAATCATCAGGATTTGATGTATGTGGTATTGCTTTACAATGTGGGATGCAGTTTACCAATGTGTAATTCAAAATATTTCACCACTACAGTAATGCAGGTTGCTATAGTTTGGACAAAAACCTCCAATCTGACCGTAAAAAATCTATAATCAAACATACAAAATTAACTTCACTTAAATTTAGAAACCCAATTTCCCACTCAGGAACGCTATGAATGCAAAAATAAATTAGGTTGAATCCTTACTGCTAATATGTAACAAAATTATAGCCGTTGTACAGTAAAAAAAAAAAAAAAAAAGGTTTTACTTAATTTTTGTAACCTTATTCCCTCCCAGGGGGTGATGTAAACACAAGAGAAAATTATTACTTAAGTTTAACTCGGGATGTAAATACTCCCCCCCCCCCCACTTGGAAAAACTGATACATTTTAAAATTTAATGTAATTCCTCACTAAGCTCGCTACCTGCGTAAAAATAGCTATAATTTTGAAACCTTTTACTAAAACATATTCTTGACCAAAGCAAAAACTTATTCTGAAAATATTGTTTTTATTTCAACTGTGACGCTATATTCATCTTTTTAATCTATCTATTCTAAAAAAAAAAGTAACTAACGTTATCACCGCCGCCGTTAATGAGATTTTTTTTTGACCGGTAGTTGTTTTTTCGTTAATATTAAGAAAACAATACGAAAATATAAAAATCGGTGGTATTATTGAGAAATATTTGATAAACATGCTATGCAGACAGTTTTTAAATCGAATAATTATTTTAAGAGATATTTAATTTTAAAGTTTGCCAAAATCGCACCTTAAAAAAGTTTTATAGGAGCAAAAGTGTACATACAAATTTAATCATTTTTATATTTTTTTATACATTCCCGGTGTGCAGACTGCATTTATTTCTTTTATTTGACTATTTTCTTGTAGATTTATTCCCATTTTAAATTCAAATGTTCAGCATTCCGAGAGATATTTTTTTACATATTTTAGAAAAGGGTATTATGTTAAATTGCTACCAGTTTTAAAAACAGCGCAAAGAATAATATTTCTTTCAAATAAAAAAATCATTTACATGTAGCTATTATAAACAGAGAAAAGCGCAATAATAATAATACAGCGCAAAGAATAATATTTCTGTCAAATAAAAAAAAAAATATTTACACGTAGCTATTATAAACAGAAAAAAAAACTTTCAAATTAGAATTAAATGATTAAGCGTTAAAAGTAGGAAGATATTGAATATTACGTCATAAAAATTATATTTACACGTGAATTTTAAAAGAGAAAGAAAATTTGAAAATATTATGCGTTAAACCTCGTAAATGCAGGAAATTACGTGATATTTAAAATGGCCGTATAATAACAATGACAGTTTAAATTAAAAAATATATTTGCGCGCGACATTTATTAACTATTTTGAGATGATCTTTTGAACTATTCTTGTGAGTTTTAAGAGAGAGCAAGTAATATTTCATTTCTAACAACAGAAGTATTTTCCCGTGAATATTAAACAGATTAAGAAAATAATGTTAGTGAAAATTACGTCAGATTCAGAACGACATATTTAAAATGTCCTATTCAAAAGAACTTTCTTATGTCGTTGTTAAAAAAAATACCGGAAGACAAAGACTGTTTACGTAATTTATTTTACAATACCTTATTTTCAACTGTTTATCTGATTTTTTTAATCAAAGAAGAAAACAGCCATTGTATCTATTAATATTAGCCAATTTTGGTCTTGAAAATCCCCAATCAAAGGAAAATGAATGGAAACCCATTTGCAAGGAGATCGTCATTCTTTTTTAATTATAATTCAATTTTCAGAAATCTTTTTAAAGCTGATCAAATTAGCGTGCTTGTAGAATATGTGGTGCCTGAACGGGGGTTGGCGAGCGTAGCTCATAGGGGCAGAGTCCCCTAGTTCTTGAAAAAACCATTATTTTAGTTTAATTTTCACGATGAAACAATTCAATTTAAAAGAGATAAATTATTATTACGGCTTTTGAATTATTTGCAACAATGAAGAAAACGTTACATTTTATAGGGAAAATGCCCGTTAATTCTCAATAAAATGCGCAAATTTTGGAATTATTAAGAAACATATTTGAATAACGTAAATAAAAATCACCCCATGTATTCTCTGGATCATAATTCACCCATAGGAAAAAGCATTTAAAATCCTTTTTTACCCTGATGTCAGGCAAACATTTTTACACTTTAAATTTATAATATCATTAGAATAACTAAAGAATAAAAAAATTGTGGCAACAGGGACAAAAAGTTGGGAAGAAAAAAATTAAAAAGTTATGAACTCCATGGGCTTTTCTATGCTAAATTAACATTAAGAAGTGACACCGGAAATAAATAATTAATGCGCTGTCGCGAATTATTTGAATATTGCCATACTAGACAGGAGGGCCCCAGACTCTAAATTTGCAATATTGCGTTTTATGTTCTACAATGATTTCGTCAGTGTCGCAGTGAAAATTATACGACACCTTTGTTAATTATTTTCAAAATTAAAAAAAATTAATTTGGAAAAATTCTTAATAGCATATATATATTAAAATTCATTATTTATAATGGGTATAAAAACAAATGCATATATGTTTATGGGTGTCATTTCGTTTGAAAAAAAAAATATTAGGCTTACGAATATCGAACGTATTTTAAAATATGGCCGATATTTAAAAAAATTTAGAATTTATATGTATGTAAACAGTGTGATAAAAACTCACATAAACCTCAGACAAAGGCAATAAAATACAATAAAAATGCACACGGACGCCAGATCCAGACAAGTGATAAACAGCATCAGTCACATTTATTTACGACGATCGTAACAAAATTTTATGACTGCCAGGCAAAATTTATTAGTCCTCAACGTGTGTGGTAAGGTATCCAACACGATGCGACGCCAAAAATCCTGAAGTCATAACAAAATTTGCTATGCGACGAAAAAGTGAGAACGACGCCCAAAAAGGGGCTCCGAGAAAACGAATCATATAAAAAACAAGAAGAACAGTGTACCAATCAGAATGAAGATTCAAGCAGCAAATAAAAAAAATCATATTGTATAAAAGAATTCCTCCCACATTTGATTTTTGAGGAAGATATATTTTCAGTGAAGAGAATGAATTTTTCACTGTTGCTCTCTATCCTGAATGGTGCATGAGTATGAATCTCGTGATCTTACAGAATATTCGACCCATTTTCTCCGTAGAGAAAATCTTCGACGTGTGTTCAGGTAAGCGGAGGCCCAAGATTAAAAATCTCCTTATCTAGGGAGCAGGGGCGTAGCTACCGTGGAGCAGTTGGAGCAGACTGCTCCAGGCGCACAAATCCTAAGGGCGCAAAATTAGAAAGAGCAGAATAAAGATTTGTAAAAATATTTGCATATTTTTTCATTATTAATCAGATATATTACAGATGAATCTTGTTGCAATCAGCATATTCCTATGATGTTTAACCTTGTATTTTACCTCAACTATTTTGATTTGAAACATGTTTTATACACTGTTAAAAAAACTTATTTCTATTCGTGAAGTTTCAACTTTAATTCAATCCATATTGTAGTCTCAGGTAACTTCTCCAGTACCGTTTTAGCATGCCTGTTTTTATGTAGATTTCGTAAGAAATACTACCTATTGCAGTCATTACCATGGTGTGACTTTTGAAAAATTCCTTCAGAACTTTTTATTATATGATCCCATGAACCCAGAACCACCCCACCTCAAAAGTTTATATTATATGCATGTACTAAATTTTGTCCGCTTGATAAAAGTCGCAATTATGCACGAATCATCTTCAAACTCATCAAAAACAATCATATGGCTAATATCTCGGCGGGGATTGTAAATGGGCAAAACCGGGCAAAGGGTGGTAGAAATGGGGCGAATAAAAATAGGGTTTTAGGGGGAAGAAATTCATAACTTCTTCACTTCTTAAGATATCAAATCCATTTAACTTTATTATAAATCTTATTAATATTATGTTGACAAGTTTTTCATAGGACCAACTTTTACCTCAAAAAAATTAAAAACGAAGAGAAAAAGGGGAGGGGGGTTGAAGAAAAAAAAATCATAACTCCGTCAATTCACAAAATATCAAATCCGTTTAAATTTATTATAAATCTTCTTATATTTAACTTTTATATTGGCAAGTTTTTGATAGGACCAAATCTTACAGCAAATACAAAATAAGAATACATAGCGGTTAAAATAAAATTATCATATTATCGTATTCTGAAAAAAAAAACAGCTCTCACAGAAAAATGAAATTAAAATCTCCTCAAAAGCACCCAGATAAAATTTTTAAACTGAGTTCATCTCTAATCTTCATTTAGTTTTTGTTGTTAAATTTAGTACTTACTTTGAAATCTACCTGCTCCTGTGCGCCGAGAGGGCACTTTTTCAATTCCTACTATTAGTTCACACTCTCCCTATCGTTAATAAAATACGTATTATTCATCCACTCAAGTTCAAATAATTTTTTTTAAACTTGAAGTGGATGACACATTGATGTCAATACAGTTTTTTCAAATATTAATTCATTAATTAAATTTTAATTAATTAATTTTAGTTTTATACGGAAGAAAAAATGGCGGCCATTGTTTATTGAACAGCATTCAATGCATCTTCATACCTATAAGGGGGATTACCATAGGGGGTACCCTGTTCTGTCGCCAAATACCGCCAAGTTTATCGCCAACTTGGCAATATATCGCCAAATTTGGCTACCAAAATGAGTCGCCAAAAGGGACGCCAACTTGGCGATAGCTCTAATATTTCGCCAAATTCTCATAGACTTCCATTGTAAACCAATAGGGTTTACTTGCTTATAGAAAACCAATAGATTGAGACGTTTTAATGCAACAAAAACTAAAATTAGATAAGGGATTATATTAAATTTTTCTTTGATGACCTAAGTAGGAATTGACTTAAAAAAATATTTTTTATATTACTTGTTTCTGTTTTTTTTTTTTTTTCTGTAACTTTTCCTTGGACGACAGTTGAAGATCTCCAAACCTTAAAGTAATCAAAAAGTGTTTTCAGGGTTCTATCAGTCACTTTATTGTGTACCACTATTTCGAAAAAATAATCTTTCTGGTGCATTTCTTTTGAAAATATTTTAGAAATTTATCATGATTATTACTGTATGGAAATAATGGTAGCCCAAGAAGTCACCGTTGAGAAACCTATATTTACGATGTAAAAATGACTTGGCTATTTAGTTATTTTGCGATTAGAAGAAAAAAAAATTTTGACAAGTTGAAGAAAATTATTGACCATTTTACAAACAAAAAATCAAGAAAAATTCTTTGAAGGTTTTTTTTTGTGTGTGTTTGTGTGTGGAAACTAAACATGCATCAATACAGATAATTGTAAAACAATAATAAGAGCCGGATTTAGGCACATTCCTCATCAGTCCACGGCGACAAATCTTAGATGGGGGTGAGGGGGAAGCGGCGAATTAAATTTTGTCCGTATTGTTTTTTAGATTTTGAAAATATGGCAAGTCTCAAATGCAGAATTGATAAGCCTTTTTGATCAAAAATACAGAAGAAAAATTAAGTATCTAATTCAGTGCTCCTTAGAACCTGATTATCGCCTATGCAAACTTACACCAATTTCACCACCATCGAAATGTATTTTTACGCATTAAACCTTATTTAATCGCAAAATTTTAGGATTAAATAAGACAAAATATAGTAATGTGCATTTGCTTTGGCCGTAATCATGCTCTATCCCCGCTCCGCCGCTCTGTGAGTCTGTATGTGACACAAATTTTGTGTGTGCTCTATCTCAAGAACTAATGCACGGAATTTAATAAAACTTTATATTCAGTTAGTCCTTGATATAAATTGACGCTGATTACTTTTTGGTGTAAAGCGCCCAACAGGTGGTGCTGCTATGCTGCCTTTTTCACTATTTCCGGAATAGCTATATCTCAAGAGCTAATAAACAGATTTTCATAAACCTTCAGATTCAGTCAGTCCTTGACATACTTTGGTGCTCATTACGTTTTGGTGTAAATCGTCCAACAGGTGGCGCTGCTATACTACATTATTTATGATTATCGCGATAGCTCTATCTAAAGAACTAATGCACGAATTTTCAACAAACTTCAGATTCAGATAGTGCCTCATGTAAATTAGTGCGATTTACTTTATGGTGTAAATCGCCCAACAGGTGTCGCTGCTATGCTCTTCACTTTTGTGTACTTTTGAGCTCCTGCAGAGTCCGTGGAGGGATTTGGTACGCTGAAATTCACTGCTCTAAGTCATCCCACACATGCTCAATCGGGTTCAAGTTAATTGAGCAATGTGTCCAATCCATTCGAATGATATCTTCTGTTTGCAAGTATTCTGACAACACATATGCACGTTGTGGCCAAGCATTGTCATCCATTAAAAAATCTCAGGGCCAACAGCACCTCTAAACAGTCTAATTTGGAGTTCCAATACCTCCTCCACATATCTTCCAGCGGTTACAGAGCCTCCTTGAAAGATAAGTAGCTCAGTGCGGCCATTTTTTCATGATTCCCCCTTCCAAACCATTAAACCACTGTCGTGGAAACGGGATATTTCACGGACAAGGGAAGGCAAGTTGCGTGTTCCTTCTTCTCTCCAGATTAAAACACATCTACAATCAATGTTCAGACTAAATCTGGACTCGTTAGTAAAACATACTCGGGCCCAGTCTTTTTGTATGCGATGATCATGACGACGCCTTTGGAAGCTGGAGTGCACGGCACACAAACTATTGGTTTTATTGTATACAATCCACGCTCGTTAAGCCTTCGTGCAGCAGTAGAACGGCTAAGTCCAGTTTCTGTGGCAGCCTGAAGATCTGAAACCAAGTCCCTTGTAGTCCCCTTCGCTGTTTCTTCGAGCTGACAATGACAGAAAACAGTCTTCGGATGCAGTTGGTGCTCTTGATCGCGCTTGACCAGGCTGTTTATCAACGGAAGAGTACTTAAAAAGCAGCTCCTAGCTCTTCACGTGGCAATTTGAGGGATATTCAAATTTTGGGCGACTCCCATTTGCGTTTGACTCCCCTCGATTCTACCAATTATTCATCACGTTTGACCTTCACTTAAATGATGCCTTTGAGCCGTAACTAATGAATACTGATCACTCACAAACAATACATTCACTTTAAACAACATTACAGACCAGAATTCCAACATACGTCCATTGCGCACCACATTGTCAATCACCGAATTTGCATGTTTCTGACTGTAACGTATGTGCGGAAGTGCAATTTTGTGTCAAATTGTATTTAATTAACATAAATAATTGCAGCATTGGGCATTGGTTGCAACATTAACTTAGTGAGCATATTTTTTCTCATTATCCTTTAA
The DNA here is from genome assembly GCA_963932465.1 of Maratus speciosus. NCBI lineage: Eukaryota > Metazoa > Arthropoda > Arachnida > Araneae > Salticidae > Maratus > Maratus speciosus. Next base: position 522,333,165 of record OZ010794.1, read on the forward strand.
TTTTGATGAAAAGTGAAAAAACTGCAATCCATATAATATATAAGGGTGTCAATCAGGGTTCTCGCTGCCGATCGTCACTGCACCTAAACGTTTCATTTGGCAAAAAAATGACTGAAATCGTCAAATTGCCAGAGATCTTTCTTTTCTTTTGGCGACACTCTCAATGATGTTGTTCCACGATTAAACTTTCCCTATGTAACTCGATATTTGTGTTTTGATATTCTTAGTGCTTCACGACGAATCTATTACTACCATTATTTGAATTTGGCTAGTATAGTTTTTCTTTAACGATTTGCCAAATTGCTCAGATTAGTGAAAAGACAGTGAGGACACCGGTGTCTAGCTAATTTTCCAAACCATTAGCTGTAGAAATATAGTTCTAATAGTAGAACAGCTTCAAAGTTGTTCTTCATCCTCTTAAAAGTAATTTGTGTCAAAATTGTTATTTTTTAAATTATGAGGTTTACATTTTTATTCGTGTTACATTTAGGAAAATCTTCTCCGTACTTTAACAGGTAAAATAAAAATAAATGTTCTATATCCAAAATGTACCGAGTTATGATACTTTGAATTTTATGGAATTGTAGTATTTTTTGGCACTAAAAACAGTAAACCTGTTTCATCCATATGCGAAAAAAAATTGACAATATTGTGTTTTTTATTAGCATTCTAGAATGCTTCGAAACCCTTGAAAAGAAAAAAAAAATAGATATTAAGCACGGCAGATTGCATTGACTCATTGGCGCATTCAAAATTGAAATCCCGTCCAATTCGCAAAAAATATTCGTAGGTACTCCATACTTAAACAATTATAACTCATTTCATTATCCATTATCTATTTTTAATTATTTGAATTTAATACGTTTTTAAAATACTTTGACTTTTAAATAAAAGTAAAATTTTAAATAGAATTAAGGTTAATATATAAATTTTAAACTTGAAAACAAAATTGCACAGAACTTTTCGTGTGACAAGAGGGCGCACAAACTTTCCTTGCTCCAGGGCGCTGAATATGTAGCTACGCCACTGCTAGGGAGTGCTTTCCTGCAGAGTGCAAGCCTGTTACAGGATATTTGCGATAATATAGACTTACTTCAAAGGTATTTAGCAGGAATGTACATATATAATTACACATTTTAGTTGAAACCTTTTGTAAAACATTGCTTTATACAGTACCTATACTGTAAGGATGTAAATAGTGTATTAAAGGGTTTTTTTTTTTTATGGCCAGCTATTGAAGTAATTTTTCTCACCTATACGTCATATATAATTGTACATACTATTTTACATTTTTGTATTACTTTAGTTTACTCATTTGTTATTACAGATCACCTCAGCAAATATAGAAGAATACGTGTATTTATCAGGTTTTATAACATTTGTAAATAATACATGTATATATGTATATAGTAGATGTATATATGTATATAGCCTTTACGTGTAGCGCGTTTTTTTTTCTTTTCAAAAAAGGGATAGAACAATGTCACAGTGAAAATTATACGACATCGTTTGTTAATTATTTTCAAAATAAAAAAAAATAATTTGGGAAAATTCTTAATAGCATATATATATTAATATTCATTATAAAAAGAAAATATTATAAAAAGAAATGCATATATGTTTATGGGTATCATTTTGTTTAAAAAAATATTAGGATTTTGAATATCGAACGTATTTTAAAATATGGCCGATAATTAAAATTTTTTAGAATTTATATGTATGTAAACAGTGTGATAAAAACTCACATATACCTCAGACAAAGATAAGGTAATAAAAGGCAATAAAAATGAACACGGACGCCAGATCAAGTCAAGTGATGAATAGTATCAGTCACATTTATTTACGACGATCGTAACACAAAATTTATGACTGACAGGGCAAAATGTATTGGTCCTCAACGTGTGTGGTAAGGTATCCAACACGATGCGATGCCAAAAATCCTGGAGTCATAACAAAATTAGCTATGCGACGAAAAAGCGAAAACGATGCACAAGAGGGGGACCGAGAAAACGAATCATATAACAAGAAGAACAGTGTACCAATCAGAATGAAGATTCAAGCAGCGAATAACAAAAAATCATATTGTATAAACGAATCCCTCCCACATTTGATTTTTGAGGAAGATATTTTTTCAGTGAAGAGAATGAATTTTTCACTCTTGCTCTCTATCCTGAATGATGCATGAGTATGAATCTCGTGATCTTACAGAATATGTTGGACCATAGAAGCGAAGAATTCGGAGTGCACCTTGAGCACACCTTTCTTGTGATGATTCCTCGACTCTAAAATCAATGAAGAAGAAGTTCATTTTAAGAGAAAAATAAATGAGAAGGCCTCATGCTTCTAAAATTGCAGAAGACAGAAACACCGTGAGAAAAAATTCACCGATAAAAAAATTGTTCTGATGGAAAGAAGAAAATATTCCTGAAAGCTGAATGCACTTATGAGAGTTTATCAACAGCTCTGTGATCGGAAGAAGATACGTTCCAGGCATCTCTATGACCGAGTGAACTTCCATACCCAAGAAATTATCAAGAACTTTAAGGTGCTACACCTAAGTGATATTATAAAAAACTTCGATTTTGCGAACTAACAAAATGTGCATATGGACTAAAATGATTGGTGCTACGCCTAAGTGACATTATAACAAAAACTTGTGATTTTGTGGGCTAACAAAATGTGCGTATGGACTAAAATGATTACCCAGGATGATTCCCCTCTACATTTGACTGAGGTATATGGTGAGAATTATTTTGATATTTGATATTTGGCCATTCTTAACATTATCATTTTTAGCATTATTATTATTATTATTATTATTATGCATTTTATATTGTGTGAATTTAACTATTTCATTGATTAGTATGTGGTATACATAATTCCATAACAGATACAACTAATTATCTTTACTAATTGTTAGAGAAACTATAATCATAAAATATGATGATATTATAGACTCTTAAGATTTCGGCTAAGTAGCGCATTTTTTTTTTTTTTTTTTTTTTTTTTTTTTGTGCTATGAAAGTTTTAGATTAGAAATATTTTGAAAGGGTCAATCCATTTCAAGTGGTCCAGCACTGGTTGCTCGACCATTTTTAAAAAATCTGAAATTTTTTTGTAGAACAACCCTAACATGATGGAAGTTCAAAATGACTATTTTTTTAATTTTATTAATTTTTGTTTGTTCATGGCGGCCATCTTTGTTTCATCGTCTGCAGCAATTTTCTCACAAAAAGGGTTTACGGAATTCTAAATAATTCATCGTTTATTTATCTAATTCAAGTGCGGATTAAAGCAATTTGTACAGAATACATCGTGCTAAAAATTTGGTAATGGAGTAGTCTCCGAAACTAACTGCTTATTGGTAAAATTTAAGCATAAAGTTTCAGTTTTTTCCCCAAATTTGTCCGTTTACAAGAGGAAATTTTTCTAGCAAGGAAAACAGTCAACATGACATAATTTTGTTTACAAATAGGCTGAAAGTACTTGTACTCCCACGACGAGTTCCAGACCTGGGACTTAATTTCTCTTCGCTAAAAAAAATCCCAAATTTTTCAAAAATGACAAAAATCGCACTTTTCAGGCTTTGATATCTCTGGTGGGGCACGAGATAAAAATCTGAATTTTTTTTTTATAAGAGTATTGTATGGTAGTGTTATGCACAAGATATTTCAGGATGGAGATTTGACTACAAGCTGAGGTTTGGCAATGGCAACATGTCAAAACAATACTGCCAATCTATTGATTTGTTCTAGTCACAGCTAAGTATTTATCTCAGAGTATCATTTAAATTTATTTTTTATATTATTTTTAAATAATAGTAACAGGAAAGAAAGCCTTTTGCAATTAATTTAAAAAATAATTATGCCTAAGGCCTACATTTTGTATGGTTTCAGTAATTTTTGTTGTAATTTTACCAACTAAAAGAAACCTCAGCACTTTTACATATATATATATATGTATGTATATATATATATATATATATACAAGACTTGATACAAAAACAGAATAGTGAAAGAGAAAAGCTGTTAATGTTGGCATACTTGTTGAGACATGATCAAACGTGTCAAAACACATTCCAGCTTGTTGGTTTAAAAACCACAATTTTAATGCTGCTTGCCAGTCCCTGAAACTTGTTCCTACCATAAGTATGTTCCTGTAAATGAAATATTATGCGATGTTACCATGCATCAGCCTCAAGTAATTTTCAGAAAGTAAAGATACCCAAAGTCTTTTCAAAATTTATACTGCAGAAAAATCACATTTTTGCATAAGATGTAAGCGACGAGTTATTAATGAATTGAGACTTGCACATAGTGATTTCAAAGTACATTTCTATGAGCCATCAGGGTCAAGATCTTCAATCAAGTTATCAAGAGATGACAAGACGTGATTCCTACAAATAAAATTTTGAGAAAGATCAAAATTGTGGTTTTTGAACCAACAAGCAAGAATGTGTTTTGACGCGTTTGATCATGTCTCAACAAGTATGACAACATTAACAGCTTTTCTTTTTCCCTATGTTGTTTTTGTCTCAGGTCTTCCATAAAAATATTTTTTTTCTTTATGTAAAAGTGCTGAGGTTTCTTTTAGTTACTAAAATTACTGAAACCATACAAAATGTATGGCCTTAGGCATAATTATTTTTTTAGTTAATTAGTTAATTACTTAGCTTTGCAAAAGGCTTTATTTTCTGTTACTATTATTTGAAGATAATCAAAAACATAAATTTAAATGACAGTCTGAGATAAATACTTAGCTGTGACTACAACAAAACAATAGTTTGGCAGTATTGTTTTGACATGTTGTCCTTGCCATATCTCAGCTTGTATTCAAAGCTCCATCCTGAAATTCCTTGTGCATAACACTATCATACCATACTCTTATTAAAAAAAATTTCAGATTTTTATCTCGTGCCCCACCAGAGATATCAATGCCTGAAAAGTACGATTTTTAACATTTTTGAAAAATTTGGGATTTTTTTTAGCGAAGAGAAAGCAAGTTCCAGATCTGGGACTCGACGTGTGAGTACAAGTACTTTCCGCCTATTTGTAAAAATAAAATTATGTCATGTTGACAGTATTCCTTGCTAGAAAAATTTCCTCTTGTAAACGGACAAATTTTGGAAAAAAACTGAATCTTTATGCTTAATTTTTACCAATAAGCAGTTAGTTTCGGAAACTACTCTATTACTAAATTCTTATCCCAATTTATTCTGTACAAATTGCTTTAATCCGCAGTTGAATTGGATAAATAAACGATGAACTATTTACAATTCCGTAAACCCTTCTTGTGAGAAAATTGCTGCAGACGATGAAACAAAGATGGCCGCCATGCACAAACAAAAATTAATGAAATTAAAATAATAGTCATTTTGAACTTCCATCATGTTAGGGTTGTTGTACAAAAAATTTCAGATTTTTTAAAAATGGTCAAGCAACGAATTTATGATTTTCTGGACCACTTGAAATGGATTGACCCGAAACAAAATTGCACAAAATGAAATTTATACGAGTAGTGGTATGAGATTAATAAAATTAAAATGATATGAGATTGATATATAGAAATGAAATGAAAATGATATGAGATTGATATATAGAAATGAAATGATGATAATTGAAATATGAATTTAAATATTTGAAAATAAAAATTGTTTTATATGTATACTTTTCTGTCTTTTTCTTCGAATCATTTTCTTTTTTTTTTCTTTCAGACAATAATTAAATTTGTGTGTTTTGAGAATTAAAATTCTAGCAAATATTAAATTGGAGATACATCTGAGCAACGTGCTAGTTCTAAATTCACATTTCATGACGTTAAATAAGGCGATCTTGAGTTATTGACAGATTTAATTTATTCAAAATCTCTTCTCCCTCTATTTTATTAATTAATATTATCCCCTAAGATCTTTTCACAACGCGGATCGGGATAATAATTTTCTCTAGTGTACTAATCATTACATTGTCACGTGACCTTGTGTGTCGGTGCAGATCGTCACCACAGTCAGACCCCCTGTATTTTTCATTTAATAAATGGATCGAGCTCCTATGTTTTCCTCCACACTGTTAAAAGTCTGCATCAAACTGTTGAGCCATTCAGCTTTTTTTTTTTTTTTTTTTTTTTAACAAATGATGTTTACTTGACCATAATAAGAAATGTTCTCGCTGTTCACAATGTATATAAATTACGGTTGTGTAACCGTTTTCTATAAAAATAGATGAATGACTGGACAGTTTTAATAGTGTTACAAGAAATGTTTCTTGTAGTGTGTGTTACACTGTTAAATATTTGCAGCAAACTGTCCAGTCAATCGACCGTTTTTATAGTAAACGGTTACATAACCGTTATTTAACTTTATTCTGACCATAATATTGTCAATACGTTTGCCAGATATGCTTCAAAATATGATGAAGTAACCGTTTACTTTTAAATTGGTTGAACGACTGGGCAGTTTGATGCAGATGTTTAATAGTGTACTTTCTGCTAAAGATAGTCTCATCTTTTTAGAATCACACTGTATGGTTTAAAAACATGGTTGTAAATGAAAATATCCTAGGATTAGAACATAATTTAATGAAATACATATACAAGATTAAGATCACTGATAAAATTTTATCCATTTACAAACCGTTTAGTCATTCGAACCTTTTTATAGATAACAGTTAATTAAACGTAATTTTTATCAGTCATGATCAACACTGTCTCCTCTGAAATAAACTGTCGAGTCATTCGTCCTTTTTTAAAGCTAACATTTACTTGATCATATTATTAAGCGTATCTGGCTATATTATTTACTATATTAATATCAGAATACAGTTAAATTACGATTATGCAAACGATTTCATTTAAAACGGGCGAATGACTGCACAGTTTGCTGCAAAATTTTTAACACACTGTTAAAAATTTCCATCAAACTGTTTTTATATTGTCCTAAATATGTGAGAATAAAAGATAAAGTGTGGTACAATAAATATAATAGACTCAAGAGTTCGTAATATCCCAAGCGATACTCGAAAAAAATAAAGTGAAAAGAGGAAGGCGAGAGAAGGTGGTTCTATAGATTTGAGCCATAGTTATATTTGGTGACATTTTCAACGCAAGGCTCAGTGAAGCTTTTGTGGTAATTATTGTTCAGTTGCACAATGTTATTTGAATGTTAAGTTGTGTGTTGATAAACAATTGACCCTTTTTTATGCATATTCACAGTTTGAAGAATATCCGTTTTGATTAAGGAAAACAATATCCACCTTAATCCCACATGTATATGACATATTATATATATGATAGATGGCTGTCCGATATATTGTCCATATCACAGCTTGAAGAGTATTAAATTTCGGTTATGGAACAGAAAAACGGTCGAGTAACTGCACATTTTTTTTCAAATTTTTAACAGCACTGTGATAGCCTGCAGCCTCTGATTTTATGGAGTAATATTTTACACTTATAATATGGTGTAATTTAAACTGATATAATTGGAGTAATATTACACATTAGTGTAATGTAACACCCGTTATATCGGATAAAATACTCAATTAAATGGAGGCAGCACGGCTACTACCATTTTTATGGAGTAACGTTGCATATATTTTTTACAATGAGTGCAGTAAAAGTGATTTTTTTTATAATGTAGCCAAGTAGCCGTTATTTACAAAAATTGTAAACGGCTGAACAGTTTGTTACAAATTTTTAATACAGTAATCAAATTAAACTGAGTAAATAAAATATATCTAAGAATACGAGAAAATAGCTTTTCTTTTAAGGAGCTTTTCATTCCTTTTAACTTAATTTACATTATTGAAAAGCATACATTAAAGAAATAGAATTCTGAGAAAAAAAAATATATAAAAAACGGAATTTTACTTTTTTAACATATTCCGCTTTTAATCAATTTATAGAAGATCTAATGAAAATCTAAGAAGCTTCGTAATAAAATTTTAGTATTAATGACTACCCGAAAAGAAGATTTTGCATTCCAAAAAACTAAGAACATATTTGGAAAAATAAAATCAATAATTGCATTTCATTACGTTCAATAATTTGCAAGAAATGTAATTCAGCAAGAAAAGGTTGGGATTCGAATATTTTTATTAAAATGGGGATTTTTTCCGATGCATTAAAAGACATATTTTAATTATAAAAAAGCTTTGTTTCAAAGAAGACATGTTTATCTTGGTCACTGAACGTTTTCTTAAACAAATGGCTGTAAGTATGAAATAAAAAAATAGAATGAACCACGTAAAACTAAGAACTATAAACAACAGCACCATTGTGTTTGAATGATTTACTTAAAATAAATATTTAAGGAGGCACAGAACCATTAAACTTTCAAAAAAAAAAAAAAATTCGGATTCTCAACAATATTTAACAAAACATTCAAAAATTGGCATTATTTCTTGAGTTATAATCATTTATAGACAGTGAGTACGATTGAATGTCTGTTGATGTAGAAACTTTAAAACTCGTTTTCTCAGATTAGTCAACTTGGAGTTTGCGCGCGCTGTTACTTTGAAGTTATATAAGCTACAGCTTAAAAAAAAATAACCAAATATGCGTTTCTTTATAATCTTCATGCTAAAACCAAAGAAAATTACATATTTTGGTTATTATTATTATTATTTTTTTTGCACTTGAAAAAGTTGATTTTTTTTTTTTAATTATGATTTTTTTGTGTGCTAAAATTCAAATTTAAACAAAACATTTTGTGTATATTTTGGTTTTATGTGGCTTTATTTGGTAAATAGGTGTATTATTATTCTATTTTGTTCAAAAATTGTTTTCTGTATGCATAATTTACAGTTTTATCATGCGCGCAGTATCAAATACAACAACAGAGAACCACAGCTTTGGTCAGATTATGCAGCGACGAACCTTTACAGATCGATTTTGAAAATAGCAGGTTAATTTATCCATCAAGATCTTATTTACCATCCAAAATCTGTTAATCAATAGAGATATTTTTACGCAGCGAGAATATTTGTAATGATTCAGTGTCCCTTGATGTTGGATTCCAATGTAAATAAATCACTTAACTAAATGAATCCCTAAAAGTTAAGTATTAAAATATCTATAAGCTTAAAACTGCCCTCAATAATATTTCTTATTGTTAAAGCGAATATATTTCTAACTTAAAATCAATGACAGAAGAGCCATATATATTTCACATTACTTTATTTTTATAAACTTTTCTCTAGAACAAAACAAAACCAACTGTTGCCAGATATTGAAACAATGCAATTATAACCAGTTAAATAATTATGCAGGTGACGGATACATGGATGAAAGAAAAAGTTAGTCATTACGTAACACTTGATTTACTTAAAATTTGGAAAGAGATGATATGTAATTTTAGTAACAATACTAAAAATTAATCCTCGCTCGCAAACAGCCGAGTTAATTTTATTTTTATGTTATTTTATGTTTTGCAATGTTTTTCATTATGCATGATGTCTCGTGACATTGTTTACGATGTTACTGTTTTTAAATTATGTGAAAATTAATCCACGCTCGCAAATAGCCAATTTAGTTTTTATTTTACTTTATGTTTACAATGTTTTTCATAATGCAAGATGTCTCGTGACATTTACTATGTCATTGTTTTTAAATTATGCGAAAATATTTTCTAACAGGAATGATTTTGAAAATGTCGCCGTTTGTGCGATGAAACGTGCGTCAATCTTAAAGATATTTTATCACTTTTTGTAGCATTATTTAACTTAATCTGTTTGTAAGTGATTATTATGCATGTTATTATAAATTTTACCAAATTATGGGGTTTGCATGAAAACCTATAAATCATATGCAGACTGCTCAAAAGTGCTAAAATATTGTATTGACTATGGATGTTAATTGCTGAAATTGGGAGTTGGAAATATTTATGCGCTTCTAAATTGTTTATTCGAGTAACTTCTTTTACCTTATTATATGGTAAAGTTTTGTTGTAATATCTGGAAGTGGTGGAAAGTGTTTCATAATATATGATAGATGGTTGTTTTCTTTTTTTTTCACCAGACGGCGAAAAAAAAATACCTAATGCAAATATCTAGTAAAATAATATCTTACACATTACTTTAAAAAAATCTAAATCAGTTTTTTAAAAGATGTCTCACAGGTCACGAAATACAAAATATGAGCTTTATAAAACTCACCGTTTTACGTTAAAAGTCGACAAAGATAATAATAATATGGATGAATATCACGAAATGTGAGCTTTTGAAAAAGAAATTTTTTGAAAATTTGAATCGTTTCGAAGCTTCCGATTCTTTAAAAAAATGTTTTTTGAGCAGCTGAATAAAGGAATTTACACGTAAAATTGTTAAAGTTTGAAGAGCTTAAGTTCATTTTTATGTAATTATAGTTATATGTCATTTTCTTGGCATATGCATTCCAGGATAATGACAATTTCATTGCAAAACATTTTTCACATCCTCGTTTTTTTTTAGATGTAACATTTTAATTTCGTTTAAAGGGATATGTTTCCTCTATAGTATTTCAAATTCAGTGTAATGTGCAGTTTTATTTATAAATTATTGAAGCCAGGAAAATGACATAATGAAAGTCTACACAATTTTTACAAAACCTTTAAACACATTGTTTTCAAAGAGATGTCTAAAAGATCTTGCTGGTAGCAATGATTTTACTACTACTGACTTGAACTACGTCAAGAACAAGAAGAATTACTCTGCTGCGCCATCTTTACACTTCATAATGAACTAAAATGAGCAGGCCTGGAAAATGACATTCATTTTCCTGACAATAATATTTTAATTATGGAAAATTATTTGTAAAATACTGAACTTGTTACCTTGCTCATATATGTGTTATATAAAGTATAATTAATAATTAGACATTAAAAAAACTAGAAAAAGATATTTGTACAGTACAGCAGAAAGCCTTTTACTTTGCACACATCACAGTGTGACATGCCAGGAAAATGACAATCTGAAAGTTTAAGTCTTTTAATTGCTTTATTTTTTGTGTTATTATGAATATGATATCTCTCAAAAATACTTCTACGAATATTTTTAATTGGAATGTAAAAAAGAAAATTGCATTATTATTTAATAGATATTTTATTGTGCGGATTGCAATTTTCGTATTTTGCGATATTGTCCTATATAGATTTTACAAGTTAAAAATATACATTTTATTAAAATTTCCTAGTACTGTTGGCCTGCAATCCTGCGGCCATCGTCAGGGAATATTTTTATTAATTGCTGTTCCATTTACTCAAATACGCCACTTCTTTTGAAATGGGAGAGTCTGTAATTATATGGATAACTAGAAGTAGAAGTCGAAGTGCCTTTTAGATTGAACTAATGTATAGAAAAATATTTAACTGCGGCTCCATATATTTTAATGCGCCACTTTGTTCATATACGTCGCTTTCATTTTAAATACATAGCTGGACAGTAGATACAAATAAAAGCTTTATAAAACATCATTGGGATTCTTTTAAAATAACATACATGTATTATTTCAAAATATTATTTAATCAGTAATGAGGTCTTTTAAACTTAATTATATTTAATATATTCTCTTTAAATTTTTATTAAGTTTCTTTTTAGTTCTCTCACTGCTTATAAAATAAAATACTGACGTTAACTTTAAACTTTAAATTCACTCAAGCTATTTCTATCCACTTTTAAAATATCACAAAATAATGTTAAGATGCTGTTACTGTATTTTGTTCTTTTTAGTTTGGTGACATGAAGCAAACTTTCGTCTATGGAATTAACCCATCATTTCGTATAATTCATAAGTTCGTTTATTTGAATAACCATTTTTCGATATGAATTTAATGCGTAAGAGAAAGAATTAAGGATTAGAAATTTTGTGAAATATAAATGTTTTTCTTTGAAAATACATATTTTCAGATATTTTGAGTGTTCTTATTATCTAAAGTATTATATACCTATTTTACAGATATTTTAAGCGTACTTTTCTTATTAACTAAATTTCCCCTGTTTCAGTTATTTGCTCCAGAGATTAAAAGAGAAAAAAAACTGAATCTTATTTATTTTATTATACGTTCTGAAAAAAAAGATTAAATATTCAATTTTATTCATTATTATATGTAAAAGGACATTGAGAACCCGTTTATGCTTAGCGTTCCATTTTTGGGACTTTCCGAATTTTAATAAATGTTTGAAATTTTCTTCTTGTTTACAACATGAAAATTGTGGGAACTGTCTATGAATGTCTTTATCTATTACCAAGAGATGACAACATAAGATTCATATTTATGTGCTTAAATGAAGACCTTTTTTCGGAGTTTATAGATTTTTGCTTTTTCAAGATAACGAAATGTAAAAAGTAAGTTTATTTGTATTTTTTGAATCAAGGATCCAAACAAATAAGTTATAATCTTAGTTTGTAGACTTCCTTAAAATACATATTTTTTTAAATGGGAAATTATATCTTCAAGCCTATTTTTTATGGATGTTTGTAACGCACAAAATATAGAGCGAAAGGCACAAATGGGTATACATTTCTATTAGACATTTAGGGGGCAGTTATTTATGTAAAGTCCTTTTCAAGATGATTTTTAAATAAATTGTTTTTTGGCCTCAAATACGATTATTCTTAATTTATTATTAATAATACTTATAATATTATTAGTATAACGGCTTTCCCGTTATATATGCATTATTCCTCCTCTCCCCTCAAAAATCAACATTTAACCGTACTGGTTCATTATAAATTGTCATTATTCTCCCCCCCCCACCCTCCAAATAAAATATTTAGTTTAAATTTGACATTTTATAGTTAATTTCATATGGCTTTAGTCATTCTCTCCCCCCCCCCCCCCTTCACGCCACTGTAAGTTTCACTTTTACTTTTTAAAGTTCTTTTTAAATGCAGACATCAATTATCTCGGTTCCTTTTTCTCTCTTTCGAATTCACACGGATAGAAAAAGATCTTAACCGCAGCGTTTTCCGCCGAAATAAAATAAAAGAATAAAATACAAGTGAATGTCTTTTTCGCTTCGCAGCCGACGATATGTAATGCAAATTTTCTCAGCCTCTGGGCTTGCATTAGTATTCAATTCTCACCCTTGTACTTTGTCGGATACAAACCATATGCCCCTTGCTGACTAATTTGCAGCTGTCGTTTAATCTGTAACGTGCATGTAATGTCATGTGTTTGCTATTTCTTTAAGCCACTCTCACTTACCGCTGGCATGTTATTTATTGAAACTCTAAAGAGCCCACCATGGCATAGTTTTCAACTGAATGTAAAACTTCTGGATTATTTTGTCTACCCAATTTGTTTTTCGCCAAACATCTTACATATGGTTAAATAATGTTCGCCAATCTGTAAGTATTTGTAACAAATTCTAACTCTCTTTTGCTCCTGACCTCGAGCCATGTAGTCTGCAAATTAAGCCCCGCTGTGGGACGTCCGCCGTTGGGCAGTTATTGAAACTCCCCCGTTCCACTTTATACTGTTCACGGCCCTCCATTAAAAGGTGTTTCATAATAAAGATGTAAGTCCTCTAAACTTTTGTGTTGGAGTTTTTTTCTCTTACTCATATTGCGAACCTGGGCATACGAATTCACCGCCACATAAATTTGGCGCCGTTGCCCAGTTTTTCTCCAACAATAAAAAAAAATTACGGGGAGAAGTTTCATTCCGTTTCAGTTTTTTTATCAGCGACGCGAAGGACCTACAACATTTTTTTTCCTACGGGAGTTGGGGTTCTTGCCCCGACTCGGCTCGCATGCTCCGGCGGTAACTTAATGGGACTTTGCAGTGCCTGCTCTCGTCGCTCTAATGGACTTACAGAATGTGCTTTTTTGGATGACCCTAACCTCGCCTAACGAGATGTCTGCTCTGTGCCGTTCTGCTCATCGAAGACGCTGTATCTCGAAAATAGCAACTTTTATCTGCACCCACACCTTCTATTCCTGCCTGCACTGAATTTATGCTTTTCTAGACTGGAGGGTTTTCGCCGATCCCTCAACATTTCCAAATCGCGGACTTAACTCTACTCTGCTCCTGGGTGACAGTGTACCTCCCGTACACACGGATTATAGCTACTGCTCCTGTTGTCTGCAACATCAGATGTTGTCTCCAACGATGACTGCCCTCATCTTTGCTGTTTCTTCCTGACTCAAAATTCTGCTGTTTTCTCCAAAGACTCACCCAAGAAGTGCTATTCACTCAAAAAAAATTACAGCTGAACTATCCGCTGCTCCGTTGGTTCAGTGAGGTGTGTGTGTTCATTTAAAATTACCACCCCGTGTGCTCTTCTATGCCCTGTGGTCGCCGATTCACCCGTTTCCAGCGTTTGTGAAATGTGTCGGTGTGTTCATCTGCTCCACCGGTGTTGTTTTTTTACGCTGTGTTCAACCTCAAAGATGCAAGACCAATGTTTGTGAAAATCGTTTCATTAAAAAAAAAAAAGGCTGTGCAGTGATCACACAAACTACAAAATAATCCTACCCCACAAGTTGATCTCTGTGTGTGTTATTCAGTCATAAAAAAAAGAAAAAAGAATTCTGCATTAGAAATGAGATTTGTGAAGCAATCATCAAACGATATTTGTGCCAGCAAACTTTAAAGTGAAGTACCCAAACAAATATTTTTTCTTCCCAGTGTTCACTCGGTTTGTGTTTTATATGCTACAGTGCGCCGATCGTATTCTTTTAAAAATATTATCGTGTGAAGTAGTGCTATTTAATGTAAATCATAACAACTCTGCATCTACATCATTACTGATGAGATTACTTTCAAAAATATGTCTTCAAAAATTTATTAGGTGCTCTTGCAAAAAATCATGCAATAGCAATTAGTCATAACAGAATAATGGAAGTATGAAAACAGAACGGTAGTTATATCTACTGGTTTTCAAAATTTGCCCGTTTCAGTTTGTTACTGAAATCATTTTAATTTAAAAAAAAGAAGGTGTTGTTTTTCATTTCGCTCTGTTTTCATGCTCAAAATCAATACCCTCAACAAAAGTGACATACTTGATCGAATTCATTGAAATTAATTATGTCACTATACTGTTCTACGAAAAAAAAAAGAAACACAGTTTGCATTTAAGTATGAACGGGGAATATTTTTATATTAATTACTGTAAATTGTTTTAGTTTTTTTTTATTTTCGTTCCTTTCAATTTCAGTAAATTACCAGTTTCTTTTCATGTTATTTTTTGTTCCCTATTCATACTTGTACTTTCATAACAATTGCAATGTCATAAATTTGTTTTGTGTTGTCAGCTTGAACGGAGAAATTACTTCTAAGCTAATTTTAAAATATAATTATTATTGATAGCATTCTTAGCTCATTTTTTTCCTCCTTCCAGGCTGTTTTTGTTTCTAAAAAAAATAATAATCATAAGTGCAGATGCTAGTTGAAATGATATTTTTATTATACTTTTAGTAATATTTCATTTATTATATTTTTGTGTTTAAGTTATGACATACCTCTCATAGAATTTTTCTCTTTCGTGAATTTACATATATGCTATGTTTCTTTTTGTATATATGATTTTTTAAGGCATTTAAAAATCGAGAATTTAACCTTTTAGCCCCACTGGCATACTTTGAAAGGACACTTATTATGCCGAGGGGCAACAAAAAAAATTCTCTTCTCCAAGTATGAAGACTTTTTTTTTGCTAGTGAAAGAGATGGCCGTTTCGCGTTTACAAGATTGCGAGAATTAAACACCAGGTCCTATAAAAAAAACTCCAATTCGTAGAACGAACTTTTCCTTTATTTTATGATGAAGGTCGAAGGGAGAGGTACAGGGGGAAAGCCATAAGGAGCCTCTTTTAAGACGTCATCACGAGGCTAAAGAGAAAGCAGGAATCTCGAATATACAGTTACAACTTTCTTGCTTGGCGGACTACAATATCGCCAATCTAAAAGTATTTTTGCGCCATGCACAGGGGCTAAGAGAAACATTGGCTGGTATGTTCGCCAAAAATGTACGGTAGCCTTCTACCATATTAATTGTGTAGGGGGGGGGCAGATTGTGGGCTGCATACATTCCTGTGTCGTGATAGACGGAGACTCATCTGTACATTGATACAGCTGCGGTTAAATGTAAAAAATAAAAAGTGTTACCTGGAAAGGGCATAGTAACAGACCGAATTCGTTAGGCTAAAAAGCATGAGACTGTATTTTTCTAGACCAGATGTTAGATCAAAGATGAACCACTTTACCACAAAAATGCAGAATTGCCATACATCTGAACAAAAGGGTGTGAAGCGAAAATAATTCTAATAAGTAGATTGTATGTAAAGTGATTTTAAATGATGAGTTATATTCATGCCCAAATAAGGAAATGACCGAAGTTAAAATGCTTTTGAAACTAACAGTCAGCCGTAACGAATTTTGTACAAGGTTAAAGCGTATGTGTGAAAGAATCAGAAAGTGAAAATGGAGAGTGATTCACTGATTTTATTTTTTTAAAGAGATGAGTACTTAGAATAATTTAATTTAAATGTGAAGGGCTGTTAATACAATCGATTTAGTTTTTAAATGTTGAATTTAATTTAGGGGCTGCACTGTTTGACTATAGCGCACTAAAATAAATAAGTTATTAAACCGAATTTAATTGAAACAGGTGTGTGTGGGGGGGAGAATAAAATGCAAACATATATAACGAGATAGTCGTTATATATATCACCTGGGACACCGCAAGAAAAAAACTTTTGTTGACCCGTGTGCATGGGCAAAATATTAAGACAAATAGTTACACATATAAATATATTTTCAAAACAAAAGTTTAAAAAAAAAAAAAACAAGTTGCTGTCATGAACACAAAAAAAAAATATCTCTTTCATCAATAGTTCAACAGTCCTAAGAGATTATATGAATTAATATTTTCTAAATTAAGTTTATGGATCTCCACCTTCGGTAAAATTTTCTTCAAAATTGCATACCATGGTATATTTTTTTTTTTGACTGAGTCGACTCTGACAGCAAATATTTAAGCAGCATGTAACTAGACCCTTGGCTGCACATCATCAAAATATTGATCCTGATTCGGATCATTTTTATGAAAAAAACACAAGTAGTAACAATAAAAATATAATATATAAACACAAATGCAACACTAGAAGTAAAGAGTAAATAATAATAAGTGAAATGTGTAATTGTAATCTAATAAGTAATTGTAATATGACTTAAAAGAAATTGGACATGATTAAAAAAAATGTAATGTTTATGCATGCAGCATAGGATGACAAAAAAAGAGGTGCCTGAAGCACGCCGATGAAAAAGGTGTTACCCTGAATCTTGTGTAGACCACAAGTATTATGGCGTCGGCTTAGGGCTTCAGCCTTATATGAGGAGGGAGTTTTGAGACTCATACAGCGCCCGCTTATATGAGTCCCTGCTCCTCCGAAGACACTAGCGGTCCTCTAAAGGAGCACACGTCGGTTTACAAGCAAAAATTGATTTTTTGTGAATTGGAACACCAATTACAAGGGGTTGTCTCTAGACACAATGAAGTTTTGGACCCTAAGGGCAATAATTTTGAACGGGAACAAAACATTCGAAAGGGAGAATTAAAAAATAAAAAAAAAAATAGATATATATTTCACATATATATCAAATCAAAAAGGGGTAGACAATCCTAGAGTGAAGAGAGACATAAAAAAAATGAAAAGTCATAATCAGGTTAAATAATGCACAAGTCGTATAATTAGAAGGTAACTAACTGGTTGCCTTACAGAAAATGTTATCAAATTACATGTGAATTTTTTTTTTTTTTTACATAAGTGCAATTATTAAATGTGTTAGTCATCACTTTTAATTGAAAGGTAATCGTAAAAGAATGAAATGTAAAATAAATGTTAAACTGTAAATAATAGTTAAGTGTATGTAAATAACATAAAAGTGTACAGTAAAATGAAAAGAGTGTAAAGTGATTCAAAATATTGTTAACAAGAGATCTTCGAAGAAAACAGTCATGGGCCAGCCATAATGTTGTCAAAGATCTGTTGTAAGCAACATACATACAACCTAGGCCTCTGGTTGTACACTTAGCTTCACAATACATGTCATGAGAAAATAAATGTAAACCAAAGTATATTATTTTCTGTTTCTTAAATTATATGTATGTGGTTGATAAACATTAGGGAATTTGTGATTGTTTAAGTGACTTGTAGCATCGAATAAATGTTCATATCGAGGTGGTGCAAGAAGTAACCTATCAATGTGAACACGAAATGCTGTATTATCAGCAGCATATAATCTCTTGATCGAGAATGACACAGGTGAATGTTTGAAAGTTACAATATATGGTCCAGTGTATTTAGGTTTGAATTTATCAACAGATTTTAAGTACACAATATCTTTGAGACAAATGGTTCTTAATTTAGCTTTCTGACCGTAATGTTTATATCTTTTATCCTGTTCTGTTTTAATGTTATTGTAAGCCTTGTCATATATTTTGTGTAAATCTTCAAGTAGTTTATGTATTTCAGTATGTTTATCTAGAAAAGGTTGATTGCTATGCTGATCAAAAGTGTCAAAAATTAATGAAAGTTCACGTCCAAAGTGGAGAAGGTTAGGAGTGAATAAAGTAGTTGAATGTTTTGAACCATTATAGAGCGACTTGTGTATAAATATTGCATTTTCAAATGAGTGACCTTCTTGCAAAAGTATATTAACAGAGTATTTGATAGATTTATTTATTCTCTCCGAAAGAGCATTGCTTTGTGGCCTCGAAACAGAGCTGTGAAGTACCTTAATACCTAGAGTATCATTAAAAATGTTGTATATTTGAGATGTATATTGGGGTCCTAAGTCTGATAAGACAACAGAAGGTCTCCCAAAGGTGGTTATATAAGAGAATAAACATTTAACGACTTTAGCTGCAGATGTATCATTAAGTGGAAAAAGTTCAACATGTCTTGAAAAGTGATCTGTAATAGTTAAAATATGTTTACCATTAGAAAAAGGTCCAACGAGATCTGTACTAATGGTATGGCCAGGATATCTGGGCGTGTAGATGGGTTGTAAGGGTGCAGGAGGGGTTTGATGATGTTTACATTGAAGACATTTGACACATGAAGCTACAAAGTTTAAGGTGTCAACATACATGCCTTTCCAAAAGTATCTTGATGATAGGAACTCATAAGTTTTATTAAAACCAAAGTGAGATAAATGAGAGATTGTTAAAACTTTGCTTTTAAGAGAGTTAGGAACAACAATGTGATATGAAAAAGTGTTGTTAAGATTGTTTTCTTTTTTTAACATTAAAACTTTCGAATCAGGGTGTATGAAGTAATTAGGATATTTTTGAGAAGGTCCTTTCTTTAGAATATCCTTGTAAACAGTGGACAAGGTGGTGTCATTTTTTTGTTCAGTGCAGACAGTCTCATTTGAAATTTCCAATAAAGGATCTGGATTTGTTTGTTTACCAGATACAAGATAGTTTACATATTTCTTAGTGGCACATGAACATGAATTATTACTGTCTGGTGTATCATAGTCAATAATAGGTAATGGTTGAGGGTCATGGATAAGTTCACTGTTAGTATCCAGAGTTTGTTGATTGTTTTCAAAAGTACAGCGAGATAAATAGTCAGCAAGAACATTTTTCTTACCAGGGATATGTTTAAAAGTGTATGAGTACTCTGAAAGCTCCATGAGCCAACGAGAGATAATATCAGCTGGATTAGTAGTCTTGTTATATTTTTCTAAGGGTTTACTGTCAGAAAGAATTACAAATTGTCTGTTATATAAATAATATTTGAAAGCGGTAACAGATTTATAAATTGCCATGAGTTCTAATTTAAGTGCAGGGTATTTTTTTCTGATGGCTTAAGAGATTTAGAAAAATATGCTACTGGTAAAAGTTGTTGATCATGCTCTTGTAATAAAACACCAGAAATAGCAACATTTGACGCATCTGTATTTAAATAAAATGTCTTGTTCCAATCAGGTAATCTAACCATGGGAGAATTAAAGAAAATTTTCTGTATTGTGTTCATGATTTCTTGATGTTTAACTGTCCATTTAAATTTAACTTTTGGAGTAGTTAGGTTTATCAGTGGTTGTACTAACTCAGAAAAGAATGGAATTAGACTCTTATAAAATGTAATGACACCAATGAGTCTTTTTAGTTGACGCTTAGTTGTAGGTGTGGGAAAAGAGGTTATTTTTATGATATTTGACTGAATTGGGGAAACAGACTGATTTTCTACATGAAATCCCAAATAGTCAATACTAGATTTATGAAAAGTACACTTGCTGGGAGACAGGGTCAAGTTATATTTGGTTAGGATAGAGAGAATTTTTTTAAATTTATTACACATTTCATCAAAAGAGTTTGCACCTACAATGAAATCATCCTGATATGTATATACACTATCTAATTGTAATTCATCAAGCAAAGAGTCCATTAAAGCTTGGAAAATAGAAGCGCTGTTTTTTAATCCGAACACTAATCTCTTGTATCTAAAAGAACCAAACATAGTAGTAAATGTCAACTGATTTTGGAATTTTTCTGGCAAATCAATTTGATGATATGCCTGATGAAAGTCAAGAGAAGAAAAATATCGATACTGAGAAAGATTTGAAATGATGGTTTGAATTTTAGGTAGAGGGTAAGATGATCCTTGAATTACAGTATTGACCATTCGAAGATCTAAGGCGACACGAAATTTTTGTTTACCAGTTCCGTCTGGTTTCTTTTTGACTAAGAGCATGGGGCAAGCCCATTCTGAACAGTGGCGTTCAATAATTTTGGCATCAAGCAGATCTTTAATTTGTTCTGAAGTACCTTTTTGCAAAGATTGAGGAAGGGGGAATGGAAGAGTCTTTATAGGGTAGTCATTAATAAATTTCAAATCAGGTACAATCTTATCAGTATGTCCAAGTGTATTTAATGATTTTGAAAAGGCATGGTAATAATTAAGAAATAATTTAGTCATTGTATTTGCTTCATTAGAACTTAAATGTGTAAGATCGAAATCGGTAGCTGACAAATCCTCTTTCCTTTTTTTTAATGTTTCATTAGATGCCTGGATAAAATTTAGGATGTGTTGTTCTGAGTTATGATGCTTGTCCAAATTATCAGAGGGGTAGTCAAGAATTTCCTCAACTTCAGATAAATGTCCAATTTTTGTGTGTTTAGGGAGATGAATGGTAGTGTCAGAATTATTTTTAAGTGAAATAGAAAAGAAATGATTTAATTGTACAGGCTTCTTTTTGCGTTTAGTTTTCTTATCCATTTGAATAATGGCATCATGACCTATTACTTCTTTTTTATCTGCCAAATATTCAAATAGATAGTTTATGTCATGTTTGATATTATTGTTTGTGTAAACTGAGCACCATGTTTGTTCTTGGGGTTCTAGAATTATTTTACGGGTTAAGAAAAATTTTTGATTTGTCACCACATCACCTAAGGTGTTACATTGACTACTTTCACTGACTTTTGACTTAGTGTGTGATGTTTCTAGTGGAATAGTCAAGTTGTTGTTAATGTGAATGCATTTATTGAAAGTATCAATGATAATGTTAAATTTACTAATGAAATCAAAACCAAGAATGCCTTCAAAACTGGAGGATTCAGGAATATCCACTATATAAAAGTGGTGCGAGAAGGATTTTTTTTTCTAATTTAATGGATGCTCTAATACATGAAGAAAAAGAAACATCCGAATTGACGGTTTTAATATTTATGGCTGTTGATAGTCTCTTGTATTTTAATACAGGTTTAAGTTCATTAAATAAATTTTGTGAAAGTAACGAAACGCTACTTCCAGAGTCAGCCAATAGGGTGATTTTATGGTTTGCAATAGTGGCCTTTACAAGAGGGAGTGATGGAGAATGCGTATTAACACTACAAATGATGTGAACAATTTTATCGCTTTCATTTTCTGTTTGAGTAGTGATATTTCTTGCGATTTTAATGTGATCTGAAGTTTTTGACCCGGTTGAATTGACTAACCTTTCTTTAGAGATCTTTGGTAATGTAGGGTCAATAGGAAATGTTGCTGATGTTAAGTCACATGGTTGAGACACAAAATCATCAGCATAAAAATTGTGTCTCTGTTCCAGTTTTCCTGAACCTGGTAATTGTTGCGTCTGTTAAAATTTTCCCTTCTCTGTGTATTAACTCTTTTCCATTTAAAACACTGATGGGCCTGGTGGCCATTGCGGAAACAGAGTTGACAAGTCACAACTTTTCTTTGTGGAAAATTGTGAGGGGAAAAACGTTTTGGGAAATTTCGCGTTTTGAAATTTTTCCTATAGCGCATCGCATTTGCGTTATACTTTGGGCTACCTTGCATGTCATTTTTTTAGTTTCAGTTTTGGGTCCAGGCGGTGCGAGTGTTAACGCATTAATTTTTTTCGAGAGTTCTTTCAATTGTTCTTCAATGTTATTTTGAGATTTACTGACAGAGGGTAAGGAATGTAGAATCTTTTCGTTATGCAGAATTTCGTGTAATGTCTGTGCTCTTTCAACAGCAGCACGATATTCATTGACGCCTTCTTCTTGTAACTTTATTCGTATGTTAGCTGGCACAGCTTCCATAAATTTCATAAGTTTAATCGTGTTTCGGGCATTTTCGTCTTTAATATCTGAATAGACAGTTGCGGCTAACATGTTTAATCGGTGAGCTAAATTTTTAATTGACTCCGCTGGCAGAAGAGATAAGATCGAAAGTTCAACGCCAGCCACGCACTTGCTTGGGGGTGAGAAAAATGCGGCAAATTCTTTTTCAAGCGTATCTAGATCGTTGATTTTTTTGAATTTCCGGATTCTGAGCATAAAATTTTTGAGCGGGACCAATTAACTTCCCTACAAGTACAGCAATGGTAGGCTTAGGGCTGTATTTGTTAATTTCAGCAACTGACCTAATTTGGTTAAAAAAGAATTTAAGCAAATCCGGATCTCCATCAAATTGGTTAATGTTGATTTGAACTTGTTTAGCGGACATGGTCAACGGTTTACCTAACACAAATTCTCTAAACAAAAATTGTTACTGAAATTCTGCATACATATCTAAATATAACACACATATAACAGATAAAAATGTAAATGAAATAAAATAATGAAATAACATAGTATAATAATCACATTAAAAAATAACACACAACTTAAAATATAAACAAAAGGTCTTTTTTTTAAACCTTTTATAGAAAAATAAGATAAACAAACAACAAAAAAAATTATCCAGGGACAAAATTTGTGTTTCTCAAAGTAAAAATATCGTTGCTTATTTTAAGCAAAAGAAAGAGAAACAGAAACATATTTCGCAATAGCTCCTATTTTATTATTATTTTTTTTTAAATGGATTAAAATGTACGCCTTTGAAAGTAAAACTGGTAGGAGTAAGCAACTGAAATAAAAACTTATTTTATCCTTTTTAACAGAGAAAAAAAAACTTGCTATCTGTCCTTGTTTCTCTAAAAGGACAGAAATTAAAAAAAATTCTCAAATTAAAATATTTTCAAGCCGAAAGGCGGACTAGAAAAAATATATGAGACAAAATATAATCTTCGTTAACTCTTTTTGAGAGAAAAAAAAATTTAATATATTTTAATATGCATTAAAAGTTAAGCAAAGGTGGATGTATATCATAATAACTAAAGATATTGGAACATTCAATGCAATGGGAAAAAAAACTACTTATCTTATATTTATAAATATTATAATAGACAACACAAAATTTCAAAAATAGCAATATCACTGTGTTTTCGTATCCTGTACAAAAACACAATAATATTAATAAAATCAATTATGAAGTACTTGTGAGTACTTATGGAGTAAGAAAGCATAAAAATGGAACGAAACAACTTTGAAAATTTTAAAACAACGTTTCCAGAATTAACTGAAAAGAAAATTAGTCGAAAGGAAAGCCAATAAATGGGAGGAATGAAAATATGCTTTTGTACTCTAAAAATGTGCCATTTTAAGTAAATCTAGCACTATTGAAACTTTTTTTTCCTTTTTTATATACTAATGCACTTTCATGTTTTTTAATTGAGAACTTTTGTTTTCATTAGTGCATATTTATGTGACTCTCTATGAATCTTTTTTTTTATTTGTGTACAACGGAGAATTTATGGAGCACAACTTCAGGAGTCATTTGAATGATTTTTTGATTGACTCCTTTGATTAGAATGACTCAACAAACGCGCACACTAGCATTTTCACAAAATTGAGCAATTTCACAAACTCGTTGTAGTACGGAGGAAAGAAAAAAAAATCAACACACTTTTGAGAATTTTGAGGAGGCTGGCTGAATAAATAGAAATGTAAGTGAGAATCGTGATTCAATCGCTGACTCGCTCGGACGTTCTTTTCAGTTTCGTTTTTTGCAGGTTTTTTTTTCTTTTAACTGATAAGGCTTTTCTCACACTTTTGAATTGGGAGTTATCTCGCACGTGAAAATGTAGAGGGGTACTTTGAGCACTCACTGAGAAAAAAAAACACTTAGCAGATAGATACGTTTACGTTCGTTCTTGCGGGAAATGCACACAATTTTTTGCAGTGTATTTTTAAATGCAAATGACTCACTTGATTCGTTTGTCTTTGAAGACACAAATACGCGTTAACATATTTCACACAGTGAGGGCTCCTACAAAATTCAGGCACTTATCACAGACTTGTGTAAGCACTGGGGATGCCTTTGAGGCGAGAAGGGAAAAAAACACAAAAAACAGGCTTCTTTTTCATCGCGCAGCATTTTTTCTTCTTATTTTTCTAATTAAACGGAAAGGCTTCTGTTATATTCTTGAGCACATACATATTGCTGTAATTTTTGTGACACACACACATCGAAGTTGAGTTGACACTAATCACAGAATTCAGTGCAGAGGTGAACGAACATAGAACAGTGTGGATGAATTTTCAAGCTAAGATACCCTCACACGCAGATCCGCGGGATGCACGAAGAGAAGAGCACAGTTCCGTTGATGTCAACAACGCCGGTGGGACAGCCCAGAGCAGTTCAAAACAACCGTCGATGCGAGAGAAAGGGGTAATGCTCCGCTTGAAACAAGAGAGGGAAGCAGGATAGCAGGAGCATGCAGGCACGGACATTTCATCGAGGAAGAGCAGTCGTCCGGGGCGAAAAGTTCACTACATGATGAAATCCACGCAGCGGGTAAGCGAAGAAAATCAGCGCGTCGTTGTTTGGATAGGTGAGGGGGCGAGATCCTCGAAGCTCATTGCACCAGAGCGGTGCGACAGCCGGGAGGAATCCATCGCTGCAAGAAGTCCATGCAGAAAAAAAGGATTGGAAGCAAGTACCTCTCCCTTACATTTTTTTTGTTAATGGAGAAAAAAAACTGGTCAAGGAGACCAATTTATATGAAGACTTTTTTTTGCTAGTGAAAGAGATGACCGTTTCGCGTTTACAGGATTGCGAGAATTAAGCACCAGGTCTTATAAAAAAAACTCCAATTCGTAGAACGAACTTTTCCTTTATTTTATGATGAAGGTCGAAGGGAGAGGTACAGGGGGAAAGCCATAAGGAGCCTCTTTTAAGACGTCATCACGAGGCTAGAGAGAAAGCAGGAATCTCGAATATACAGTTACAACTTTCTTGCTTGGCGGACTACAATATCGCCAATCTAAAAGTATTTTTGCGCCATGCACAGGGGCTAAGAGAAACATTGGCTGGTATGTTCGCCAAAAATGTACGGTAGGCTTCTACCATATTAATTGTGTAGGGGGGGGCAGATTGTGGGCTGCATACATTCCTGAGTCATGATAGACGGAGACTCATCTGTACTTTGATACAGCTGCGGTTAAATGTAAAAAATTTAAAGTGTTATCTGGAAAGGGCATAGTAACAGACCGAATTCGTTAGGCTAAAAAGCATGAGACTGTATTTTTCTAGACCAGATGTTAGATCAAAGATGAACCGCTTTACCACAAAAATGCAGAATTGCCATACATCTGAACAAAAGGGTGTGAAGCGAAGATAATTCTAATAAGTAGATTGTATGTAAAGTGATTTTAAATGATGAGTTATATTCATGCCCAAATAAGGAAATGACCGAAGTTAAAATGCTTTTGAAACTAACAGTCAGCCGTAACGAATTTTGTACAATGTTAAAGCGTATGTGTGAAAGAATCAGAAAGTGAAAATGGAGAGTGATTCACTGATTTTATTTTATTAAAGAGATGAGTACTTAGAATAATTTAATTTAAATGTGAAGGGCTGTTAATACAATCGATTTAGTTTTTAGATGTTGAATTTAATGTAGGGGCTGCACTGTTTGACTATAGCGCACTAAAATAAATAAGTTATTAAACCGAATTTAATTGAAACAGGTGTGTGGGGGGGGGCATAAAATGCAAACATATATAACGAGATAGTCGTTATACCAAGCTTTGCAGTATTTGATATTTTTATATAAATATGTGCATTTTACGCTCACAACGTTAGCACATTTGCACTGGTGTGTGATATTTACACACTTACTCTCAGAATGTGTTGCTCGACTTTGACCTTGTTTGCATTTTTTTGTATTCTAAACCAGAATTACAATTTAGTTACCTGTTTTTTTTTATTTTATTGAATTTTGGACACTTTAATCCAACTGGATGTAGACAGAAATTTGACTTACAGAAGTCTTGTGGTTGATACACTCATATTTTTTTTACACTTCGCCCCCACTTTCATTTTTCTTTTTGTGTATAATTTATTTATGCAACTTTTTGTGTTTTATTTTATGTGCATGCATTTGATTTCTGATATGTATAGTTTTTGCATACTTACACCTTTTTGAAATACTCGTATTATTTATTTTGCATTATTTGTGTTGCTCTCTCTCAAAAAAAAAAAAGAATTCCTCTTCTTTTTTTTCCATTTTGGCTTTTCAAAAAAGTAAACAACAGAAATTAAATAAACACGTGATAAAAAAAAAAAGGTTTTGGAGATAACAGACACTTCACCAGTTTATTTTTAAAATATGGCAGCAAATGATGAAAATTCTGTTAGTGATTTAAATCACCCCATTTTTGTATCTCCATGGGTAGATTATTTCGAAGAGAGATATTACTAAGATATTCAGATTCCATTAATATGGAAGCCACATCTATTCAAAATTCACTTAAGACCGAAAATGTTGCATCCTTGTCTGAAAATATTATGGATTTCATTCAGATCATTAAATTCAATTTTCACGTGCTTAAACAAAATTTTAAGATACTGAAAGATGATTATTCCAAATTACAACAGGATAAAGATAATTTATTTCTTGTAAATCAGAAACTTGTAGAGAGATTACATGAAATCACAGCCCAACAGAAAAGTAAGGCGAAGCGTACTAAATGTAGTAAGACTATGGGTGATCAGGTGGTGGATATCAACAACAAACTCCCTCCATCTGCCCTACATAAATGAACTCAAACTGTCCCCTCTTATATGTGTAAACAAGAAAAGTTACCACAACTGGAAAATGATAAAAAAGACACATATCTTAGCCCCGACCTGCACACTCAAGGTAAGCACAATGAAAAATTTACAGATATTAGCGATTCCGCGCTAAAGTCCTTATCTCCTGTTAAACTTAATGTACCTAAGCCTATTCGTGTCATTATTTGTAACCTCCCTGAAAATTTAAATATTCCTGATATCTTGTTTGGTATTTCAGATTTAATCCATATACCTGAACCTGATTTTCACTTTGTTAAAAAGTACAAGCTCCTACATATTAAGTCCTTTAATTGGATCTTGGAGCTTGCACCACAAGATGCTAGGCCATTATTAATGCATAGAGAAATTATGATACAATCAAAACCGTACCCTGTTAAACCATATATAAATGTTAGACGTTGTTTCAAGTGTCAAGTATACAATGATCATCTTGCAATTTCGTGTTCTAATGACAATAGATGCTCTGTGTGTGCCTTGCCACACATTGACCCTCAGTGTAGAAATCCTCCAAAATGCATTAATTGCATTAGAAATAATGAAAGCAACAACACCAACTTTGACATTTTCCACAATGCCTATGCACCTTATTGTCCATCATTAAATAAATTCATCAAGCAAATGCGAGAAAAAGTATACAACTGCAATACATTCCCATAAACATCTCATGCAGCTTCCTTTGTAGTAAACAAAAAAATAAAACAATGTAACATACATTTTTACATTTTTCGTTTTTATTTAACATACATTACTGTGAAGGAGTTACTATCAACACCATTTCCTTTTAAAGTTTTTCATTTTCTTATACATTTACATACATATGTCAGTTTTCGACAGCATTATTCATACTGATTTGAAGTTTGAAGTTAGCTTAATTTTTTTCAAGATTTTTTTTTTTATTATAAACACAAGTGTACTATGAGTTGCTTTTTCATTTGATTATTTAGCCGGCAAATAGTTAAATGAATCTCGAAATGAAACATTAGTGAAAATTTTTCTGATGCTGGTCATCAGACATTGGGATTTTCCCTTTTGAGGAAGATTTTGCTGAAAGAGTACACATTCATTCAACTTTAAACATTCATCATTACACTAGTTACATTATTTAGAGTTATTTTTTTAGAAATTTGGATATAATTTCACTTGTTAATCTTAGTTAGGTTTATTCGGTTACATTTTATCACATAAGTAGCATTTCCTGGTCACATTTGTCCTTTTCACTTTTCTTTACTTAAAAGCACAGTTCTTTGTCTTTTTTTTTGTTGGTTTGTTTTAACTTTAGACGAAGCATTTTTGTACTTGTGATAAACTGCTCTTGGTTCCATATGCACACAATGAGTTTGTGTTCATAGTTCATACAACTGAGTTCATAGTTTACACAACTGAGTTCATAGTTTATTGAGTTCATAGAAAAAAAAAACTTTAAGCGAGTTCATAGCATTGCCAATTCTTTGTGTTCTTCAGGGCCAATTGCACTATCATTTTTCTTTCTTGACAATACTTAGATCATAGATTTTTTTTCCTTACACATATAAGTTCATAGTTTGTTTTCTTTCTTGTGATTTGTTTTGCATTTTAATTCGTACCAATTTTGTTTTGGTAGACACTTTAGTTCATTGTAATAATATTTTTTTTTGTTAGACACATGAGTTCATAGCATGTTTCATTTTTTTTACACACATTTTAGTTCATCGTATTACTTTTACACTTGAAGTCAGTGAAATACTTGCTCACTGTAGTGCATTGCAATAATATATACTTTGTTCATTGAGGTACTTAGATTGCTGTGTTCACAAACATACATCTAAGTCGTTGAAATTTTCCCTTTTTTCACTGACATACACTGTTTTGGTTCATTGTGAGATACTTTTTCTTTCCTTCGTTCATTGAAATACACATTTTTTCTTTGGTTCATAGAGATACACATACAATTTAGTTCATTGTTATTACAATTTAGTTCATTGATGACACTCAAGGTGCACACTCAAGGTAAGCACAATGAAAAATTTACAGATATTAGCGATTCCGCGCTAAAGTCCTTATCTCCTGTTAAACTTAATGTACCTAAGCCTATTCGTGTCATTATTTGTAACCTCCCTGAAAATTTAAATATTCCTGATATCTTGTTTGGTATTTCAGATTTAATCCATATACCTGAACCTGATTTTCACTTTGTTAAAAAGTACAAGCTCCTACATATTAAGTCCTTTAATTGGATCTTGGAGCTTGCACCACAAGATGCTAGGCAATTATTAATGCATAGAGAAATTATGATACAATCAAAACCGTACCCTGTTAAACCATATATAAATGTTAGACGTTGTTTCAAGTGTCAAGTATACAATGATCATCTTGCAATTTCGTGTTATAATGACAATAGATGCTCTGTGTGTGCCTTGCCACACATTGACCCTCAGTGTAGAAATCCTCCAAAATGCATTAATTGCATTAGAAATAATGAAAGCAACAACACCAACTTTGACATTTTCCACAATGCCTATGCACCTTATTGTCCATCATTAAATAAATTCATCAAGCAAATGCGAGAAAAAGTATACAACTGCAATACATTCCCATAAACATCTCATGCAGCTTCCTTTGTAGTAAACAAAAAAATAAAACAATGTAACATACATTTTTACATTTTTCGTTTTTATTTAACACACATTACTGTGAAGGAGTTACTATCAACACCATTTCCTTTTAAAGTTTTTCATTTTCTTATACATTTACATACATATGTCAGTTTTCGACAGCATTATTCATACTGATTTGAAGTTTGAAGTTAGCTTAATTTTTTTCAAGATTTTTTTTTTTTTATTATAAACACAAGTGTACTATGAGTTGCTTTTTCATTTGATTATTTAGCCGGCAAATAGTTAAATGAATCTCGAAATGAAACATTAGTGAAAATTTTTCTGATGCTGGTCATCAGACATTGGGATTTTCCCTTTTGAGGAAGATTTTGCTGAAAGAGTACACATTCATTCAACTTTAAACATTCATCATTACACTAGTTACATTTTTTAGAGTTATTTTTTTAGAAATTTGGATATAATTTCACTTGTTAATCTTAGTTAGGTTTATTCGGTTACATTTTATCACATAAGTAGCATTTCCTGGTCACATTTGTCCTTTTCACTTTTCTTTACTTAAAAGCACAGTTCTTTGTCTTTTTTTTTGTTGGTTTGTTTTAACTTTAGACGAAGCATTTTTGTACTTGTGATAAACTGCTCTTGGTTCCATATGCACACAATGAGTTTGTGTTCATAGTTCATACAACTGAGTTCATAGTTTACACAACTGAGTTCATAGTTTATTGAGTTCATAGAAAAAAAAAAACTTTAAGCGAGTTCATAGCATTGCCAATTCTTTGTGTTCTTCAGGGCCAATTGCACTATCATTTTTCTTTCTTGACAATACTTAGATCATAGATTTTTTTTCCTTACACATATAAGTTCATAGTTTGTTTTCTTTCTTGTGATTTGTTTTGCATTTTAATTCGTACCAATTTTGTTTTGGTAGACACTTTAGTTCATTGTAATAATATTTTTTTTTTGTTAGACACATGAGTTCATAGCAAGTTTCATTTTTTTTACACACATTTTAGTTCATCGTATTACTTTTACACTTGAAGTCAGTGAAATACTTGCTCACTGTAGTGCATTGCAATAATATATACTTTGTTCATTGAGGTACTTAGATTGCTGTGTTCACAAACATACATCTAAGTCGTTGAAATTTTCCCTTTTTTCACTGACATACACTGTTTTGGTTCATTGTGAGATACTTTTTCTTTCCTTCGTTCATTGAAATACACATTTTTTCTTTGGTTCATAGAGATACACATACAATTTAGTTCATTGTTATTACAATTTAGTTCATTGATATTACAATTTAGTTCATTGATATTTTGTTTGGTAAAAAAAACACACATTATACACAATTGAAAACATTTTGTTTCTAGGTTTCAACTTTACACATTGGGATATTTTCTTTTTATTTCTCATTATACCAGGAACTACTTTTGACTTCACATAATATTCACAATTTAAACATTTATTAATATGTTAATTTTTAACAGATTCTTAATTTTCCGTTATTATTATATTTCTTTTATGCCATGACATTTCATGTCACCATCAGTTTGTTTCACTACAAAGAATGCCCAGTTTACAGGATGCTGATCCTTCACATGCATTTTTCTTTAATTTCAAACTTAAGATGTTTTTATTGTTTTCATCACATTTGTTTTGCTTTTCTACATGTACATAATCACACGTTTTCTTTTAAATTTGGAGATTAAATAAAATCTCTGGTTAAGCTTCACTTAGACAATAAACACGTCTAAGATATTGTGTCGTTCTTGTAATAACATAACTTCACAATAACAAAAAAAAAGCTTTTTTTTCGTTTGTAGCATTAGTAACCTAGTGCAGTTACACTAAATGTTTAAAACATTATCTAAGGTCATACAATACACATACAGTTCATATCCTGCTCGCTACATTGTAAGGAATACAAAATTAGAATGTATTTAAAAAAAAAAACAATTGCAGTTGTTACACTTACCCGATCATGTCACCAGTCTCTCCACACACTCGGATTGATCTTTTACTTTTGATATGTGAGATATTTATCTCAGTTTTTTATTATTTTTAATTTATCCCCTCTGAAGTTTTGTTCCCGTTCAAAATTTTGCCCTAAGGGTCCAAACTTCATTGTGTAGAGAGACAAAACCCTCGAATTGTTGTTTCATTTCAATAAACATAACTTTTTATATGATACATCGACGCATGTTCTTTTGAAGATCAATGTGATCTTTGGGGAGCAGGGACCTAGGTATCACTTGATGTCTGGGTCTCATAACTCCCTCCCCCCCTAGGGCTGATGTTCTAAACTGACGCCATCACACTTGTTACTTAACCAGAATAAGGGCTACACCCATTCATAGCCATGCTATATGCATCCCGTTCTTTTGTAGTCCTGTGTGGTGTGCACGAAAACAAATTTTCTGCCTATTTTTTTTATTTTTATATTACTTCATTTAACTTTTTTTGCAGACATACATATGTCTTTTATTTGCCAGTTCATTTTAAAGTAGTATCTGTGTCTTTTGTTGCTTGCATTTATATTAAATTATTTTTATTATGAGAAGATATTATAACAAGTTATTAAAAGAAAATTACCTCTCTTATTTTGGTCATGAAAAATGCTGGTATGAGCCTCTTAATCAAATACAAAAAAAAAGCTATTTAAAAAAAAAAGGATCCTGTTAAGTACAAAAAATATTATTTGCTCTTTCTTGGTGACTGGTTAGGACTAATGAATACCAAGAAAAGAATAAAAAAAAGGCGCCATTTATCATGACCTGAAAGTTTTGCTTTATACAAACATTTAAAGAATTGGAAGCACACAGTTATATATATATATATATATATATATATGGAGACTTATCATTGTATTATGTTATATCTGTTTTAAATACTTATATGTATGGGGGTAGACAAAATAATCGTCAATTTAAAAAAAAACTGTTCTACAAGTTTCACAGTTTTTTTTTCTGGTGGTAATGGGTGATATATATAACAGCTTTCCCGTTATATACGCATTATTCCTCCTCTCCCCTCAAAAATCAACTTTTAACCGTACTGGTTCATTATAAATTGTCATTATTCTCCCCCCCCCCCCTTCACGCCACTGTAAGTTTCACTTTTACTTTTTAAATGCAAACATCATTTATCTCGGTTTCTTTTCCTCTCTTTCAAATTCACACGGATAGAAAAAGATCTTAACCGCAGCGTTTTCCGCCGAAATAAAATAAAAGAATAAAATACAAGTGAATGTATTTTTTGCTTCGCAGCCGACGATATGTAATGCATATTTTCCCAGCCTCTGGGCTTGCATTAGTATACAATTCTCACCCTTGTACTTTGTCGGATACAAACCATATGCCCCTTGCTGACTAATTTACAGCTGTCGTTAAATCTGTAACGTGCATGTAATGTCATGTGTTTGCTCTTTCTTTAAGCCACTCTCACTTACCGCTGGAATGTTATTTATTGTAACCCGCCATGGCATAGTTTTCAACTGAATGTAAAACATCTGAATTATTTTGTCTACCCAATTTGTTTTTCGCCAAACATCTTACATATGGTTAAATAATGTTCGCCAATCTGTAAGTATTTGTAACAAATTCTAACTCTCTTTTGCTCCTGACCTCAAGCCATGTAGTCTGCAAATTAAGCCCCGCTGTGGGGCGTCCGCCGTCGGGCAGTTATTGAAACTCCCCCGTTCCACTTTATACTGTTCACGGCCCTCCATTAAAAGGTATTTCATAATAAAAATGTAAGTCTTCTAAACTTTTGTGTTGGAGTTTTTTTCTCTTACTCATATTGTGAACCTGGGCATACGAATTCACCGCCACAATTAGTATCTGTAAAGAAATAAATATATTTTTGATAGTTCATAACAATACTAATTATAGTATATTATTACAATTTAAAAGTTTAATTTATAGAAATTTATAGAAAAAATATAAATTATGCATTTTGCCACATATGGATATTCCTATATTTAAAGTACGTTTACATTTTATCTAATAAATACAAAAATATTTTAGCGTAATTTTTTTAAGCATTTTTCCAGTTGATTTTGCAATATTTTTAAGTTATTTTACCAACAAATTTGAGAAAAGAAAAAATTAGGCATAAATGGGTTAATATATGTTAATATACGAATTTTACGGGTATATTAAACCAATTTTTTCTAATATTTAATTTCCTCGTGTTCCAAATATTTGCTCCAGAGATACACACACACAAAAAAAGATTAATCTTAAATTATTATAACATGCATTGAAATATTTTAAAACTTTGTATTTAAATATTCGATTTTTTTTGTAGTAGCTATAAAAGGACAATGTTAAACATTTGAAAGATTTATGTTAATTTGTGGTAAAAAAAAAAAAAAATATATATATATATATATATATATATATATATATATATATATATATTAGTTCATCATTACAAAATTTTTTTCATAAAAGTTTGATTAACTTTTTTTGAAAATTTACAAGTCCATTGAATTGAAATAATATTATTTAATTAAAATATACATATATATCACATATTTTCTTTTTCTGTGAAAATATTTTATTCATTAGAATTATCATCCTTTTTTGTTATTGAAAATTTATAAATTGTGGTATTTTTTATATTAGATTATTTTATGTTATTTAATCAGTAATGAAATCTTTTAATTTATGATATTTAATATCTCCATTCAAAAAAGAAGACTAAATTTCCCTTTAGTTTTCTCAATTTTTATAAAATAAATATTGACGATGACGTTAAGCACTAAAATCAAAGCATTTCTAGCAACTTTAAAAAACATCAAAAAAGAACGTTAAGATGTTATTACTGGATTTTATTTTCAGTTTCATGTCTTGAAGAAAAATGCCTTATATGGAATTAATCAAACATTTTAAATAACTCAAGCCTGCGATGAAAAAATTGCCGGTAAAGCAAGTGGTATTTTTTCTGGTTTTTTGTATGCTGATTACTAGAAAAATAATGAAACAATGCCATCACGTACAGTTTCGTGACAAATCGCAATCTAATTTTTTTATGAATTTAGTATATTTCGAACCAAAAATTATTATTTATGTAAGTTTGATAAATAAATTTATGGACTTAAAATAGTAAATTGGTGCATTAAACTAATAAAAAAGAAAAAAGAAACTATTTCAATACAGAATATTTCGGTAAACTGCCTATTAAATACAATATTCAAGACAGAGGAAACCAGTTAAAATCGGATCTCTCTATGCATGCAGGTGTCTGCTTGCCACCCCTTCTTGCCACCCCTTTTGACTGACCTTATCTCTACCCCTTAATCAGTGTCTTTCTTTACTATGTGCTGAACACATGTTTTTTTTTTTTTTTCTAGATTTTACTGCATTAGAGAACATGGCTTCCAAAGGATGTGCTAAATCACCTAATTGTTTCTGGTATATTTGTGGTAACTATAAAGTGAAAAAACAACAAAGAAGCATTTCTGATTTCGTAAAAAAAGGTGTATTTTGCTTATTTTGGTATAAAATTGGGCGGTCAAGACAAGCCTTGGGCTCCACACAAAGTTTGTTGTATTTGTGTACAATAATTAAGGCAATGGTTTCAAGGTAAAAAGCAATCTTTTCGATTTGGTATACCAAAGGTTTGAAGAGATGCTAAAAATCACAGTTTTTATCCAGAGATTCTATCTGCCATACGTCCTGTCCCTCATGGACCTGGTAAAGGAAAAATCTTGTTGATCCAAAAAAGGCGTTACTTCCACCTATTAATATAAAATTAGGTCTTATGAAACAATTTGTCAAGGCTTTACCAAAAGAAGGTGAATGTTTCAAATACCTTTGTGAGCAGATCCCGGGTTTATCAGAAGCAAAACTGAAGAATGCTGTGTTTGTAAAACCAGACATCAGGAAAATGATGAAAGATGAGAATTTTGAGAATAAAATGAAAACAAACGAAAGAAAAGCTTGGAAATCTTTCAAACTAGTTATTACTAGATTTCTTGGCAACAAAAATGACCCAAACTACAAATATATTGTAGAAGAGATGGTAAAAAATTTCAAGATTTTAGGGGGTAATATGAGCTTAAAAGTTCATTTTCTCGATTCACACCGAATATTTTCCTGAAAATTTAGGTGCAGTTAGTGGGGAACAAGGTGAAAGATTCCACCGGGACATAAAGGAAATGGAGAGGCGATATCAAAGCAAAATTGAATGTCAGCATGATAGCCGACTACTGCTGGATGCTACAAAGAGACAATCTCTGCAAAGTTCACATTAGGAAAAGTGGCAAAAAACTTTTAATGTAAAGAAAAAACATTACTCTAAGGAATTGTTACCTTCTGCATATACGTAAATATTACCTGAACTCAAATATAAATATAATTTATATGGATTTATAAATAAATGAAATGTCAAAATTTCGTGATTTCAACTTTTTCATTAAAAATATGCAATCATTTTGTGAAAAATCCTTACATGATAGAAAGAAATGGATTTCATTTTCGGAATCAGCAATAAAAAAAAATTAGTTATCAAAATTGATGCAATTTTCAAAAAGTATTTTTTTGCAGGTCTGTGTAATTTATGGAAATCGCTTTTTTGAATAACTATTTTTCGATATACATTTAATGCATAAACCAAAGAATTGAGAATTTGACTTTATTTTGTGAAATATATTTTTATTTGTATATACAATACATACTTTAGAAATATTTTAAATATAATTTTTCTATTTTTTGAATTCCTCGTGTTTCAATTATTTGCTTCAGAAATTAAAGTAGATAAAAAAGGTGAATCTTATTTTGATATTTTAATACTTATTGAAATTTCGTGCTTTAATATTCGAATTTTTTCATTGTAGTAGCCATAAAAGAGCAATTGTTAAATATTTAAACAATTTTTGTATAATTTATGTTAAAAGTATTTTAATTCACCATATGTAAAACTCAAAATTTCAAAAGTTTTATTATTTTTTTCTGAATTTATCTATCTATTGAACTGAAACAATTCTATTTAATGTTGTCCAAGAGCTGTTAAACATTTTAGGGAAGGTATTTGAGGCACCCTGAAAATTTGTGCAACACTTCTTTTGTAATGCCTGAATACAAAATCGAATGTCTGGCTGAAGGATCGTGGCCCAAAACCTGTGCCAGACAAAAAATGGCACTTGACACGTGTCTGGCACAGTTTTTGTGCCGACTAAAGTGTCTGTCATTTTCAAAATTTTTTTCTAAGCATAAATATTATTGTGCCTCAATATCAGCGTGCCTCAAATACCGTTTTTGGGTAGTCAAAAAATGGCACTTGACACGTGTCTGGCACAGTTTTTGGGCCGACTAAAGTGTCTGTCATTTTCAAAATATTTTTTTCTAAGTATAAATATTATTCTGTTTCAATCTCAGCGTGCCTCAAATACTTTTTTTGAGTAGTGTCAAAAAATGGCACTTGACACGTGTCTGGCACAGGTTTTGGGCCACGATCCTTCAGCCAGACATTCGATTTTGTATTCAGGCATTACAAAAGAAGTGCTGCACAAATTTTCAGGGTGCCTCAAATACCTACTCAAAAATGTTCAACAGCTCTCCTACTATATCGCTCACCCGCAAGAAAAGTGACATATCTCGACAAATTTAAATTTTACATGAGAGGCAAAAGAAAATTTGCATGGTTTTACAGTAACATGACATTATATAACTTAGCCGTTCATGCTGGAATAAATATCTGCATAAAAGCATAAAACCCGTTAAAATGAAGACGTAGGATGAGGTTTGGAGGGTTGGGTAATTTTACCTCCCCACACAATCCACCCCTCTTCTGTGGTCACAAATGGACAGAGATCGTAATAATGTGATTTTCCATATAACTACACTTATGAAACTCTTTGTGTAGCTAGACGCACCTATGACAGACATTTTAGTAGAATAAAACGCAAAATGAATTTTTGCGAGATGTGTCACTTTTATTGCGGGTGAGTGATCAATTTCTTTTCTGTGAAAATATTTTATTCATTAAAATGACGTTCTTTTAACTGTATCGAAATTTTAAAATTGTGGTATTTGAAAAACGCAATTTCAGAAGAAAATATTGTAATTGAAATTTTTTTCGACGGATTTACACGTTTTAGGGCTCAGAGATCCCCCAAAACATGTTTATACAAAATTTCTGTCTGTCTGTCGGTGTGTCGCCATTGTGCCATAGAAAAGTGTATGAAGTTATGCATAGAATTGAACCAAATTTTTCCTGTACGTTTTTGGTTCAGGCAAGCAGGGAGGTTCTCCTTCAATTTAGAAATATTTCGCCGGAAGGGGGCTGAGTAATAGTAATTTTTGTGCCATTTTCAATATTGTCCCATCGAAAAGTGTATGAAAAAACGCATAGAATTGAAACAATTTTTTGTGTATATTTCCGGCTATCGACAGCATGTCCTTCTTCAATTTCGAATATTTCACCGGAAGGGGGCGCTAAAATATCGATGTCTGTACTATTTTCATTATTGTACCATTGAAAAGTGTATGAAGTTATGCATAGAATTGAACCAAATTTTTTGTATATGTTTTTATCCATGGCAAGCAGGTCCTCACTGAATTTGAAAAAAAATCTGTCGAAAGAGGATCACTTTAATAGCGATCTCTGTGCCATTTTTACTTTTGTGTCATAGAAATGCATATATAGTTATGCATAAAATTTTATCAAATATTTTGTGCACGTCTTTGGCTATGGCCAGCAGGTCCTCTTTCCTCTTGCAGATATTCCACGAGAAAGGCGTATAGCGATGGAGAATAGAGCTACTCGATTTTCGGTAGCTCTATTCTCCATCGGCGGCTCGTGCAGCGACGACAACTCGCGTCCTGCTAATCCGGTTATTTGCAAGCACTTGATAACAACACAATAACAAAAACTATAGATTTTAATTAATATCATGATCTACATTAACTCGTTTTTACCCTGGTTAATTGACTGAAGCAGAAATTTAAGATGAAAATCACAGTTGGTATACTAATAATGAACTAATAATAAATTGAACTAATAATATTGAAGTATTAATATGTGTATTAGTATAACTACTTTTTGAAATATTAAGACGTATTGAGATAGAAGAATGTTTAGGGATTGGTACATGCAGCTTGTTTTTTTTTTATTATTAAAGGTGGTATAATTTATTGAATCTTGGGCAGCTTTCTTCTATTTTGATAAAAAATAAATAGTTTGAGCTGTACGCCAAATAGGTCGGAAATAAACCTTTTATAAAATGGCTGACATTTTGTTGATTTTCAACTTTTTGATATTGAAGAGGTTGATGTTCCTGACAGTATTATCTACTTTCATAATCCTTAACGGAAATTGGTTGCAACTGACTGTGGCGATCCGGTCCGATTCGAAGTGCACAGCGCGCACATTAGAGAATTATCGAGCCACTACATCAATTTTTCATTATTATTTTTTTTTAATGTTTTTGAAATGATAACAAATAACATGCAAAAAACCGGAGATAAATGCTTAATTCCTACTCGATAAAAAATGCTAATAAACACGCTTTTGAAGGCCTTCTGTCGGCAAATTCCCCTTTAATTCCCCTCTATTGTGTTGAAATACACAGACTGGTGAGTGGATATACTCGTATCAGTTCATAGCGCTGAGACAGTGTTTTAATATTTGTAAATGAGACAAAAGTAACCTGAATGTGAAAAAAAATCTTTTTTTAAAATTTGAATTACACATAAGAGTTAAAATTCTTCAACAAAAATTAGTTTCGAACTAAAAGCGTAGCATTATTTTATATAATTAAATTTGGAATTTTAAATTTATTAAAATACTAAATGCACCTCAAATGTGACAAACTTACCAGAAATAATATCACGTGTTTTCACGATGACCTTATGCACTAGTTCTGTATAATGTACTGATTTTTTACTGTTTCTCAAATCGCTTTTGTAAAGCAAAAGAAAAAATGCAATTTGTTACAAAAATGTTTTTTAAAGCGTAGATGTATTTAAATGAATAAAATAATCTTGCGTAAAAAATACCTAGCCGTAAAATATGAGTTTAAAAAAAATTCTTTTAGGTAAAAGATTAAATTAACAATAAAAGCATGATTTCTTAAAATAATTTTCAGTTACAAAGACTAATAACATCCGTCAAAAACATTCCATATAGGTTTTCATAATTTAATTATACAGAAATTTAATACAAAAACTACCCCGAGTTAGCATAATACAGTAGAGCTCCGATTATCGGAACTAAATTTAACCGAACTTCGAACTTCTCTCAAAAAAAAAAAAAAAAAATTAAAACCGAACTTCCATTTATCCGAACAACCTATTTCTCTCAAAAATTTTTTTATGATGATGAGATTGTGGATGATATTTAAGATGAAAAAGAAATTGAAGAAATGAAAACGAATGTTCTGAAAATGACCAAGGTCATTCACGTAACGAAACCTTTGAATGTTTGGAAACAGCT
Source organism: Maratus speciosus (assembly GCA_963932465.1). Lineage (NCBI taxonomy): Eukaryota > Metazoa > Arthropoda > Arachnida > Araneae > Salticidae > Maratus > Maratus speciosus. The sequence goes on from OZ010794.1 coordinate 522,373,571, forward strand.
ATGAAATGGCTCGAATGGCAGAAGAACTCTGATCTTATTCAACTAACGTATTTAAGAAGAATTCAAGATGTGACAGTATTGGAATGAACGTCTTCTTTGAAGCAAGCAACAATCAAAAGCTTTTTTGCTTAAATTATAATCTCTGGAGTTCAGGAAATGATCAAAAGAGAAAAAGAAAATTTTAAATGATTAAAAAGTAAAAAAAAAAAGAAAGAAAGAAAGAAAAAGAAAGTTTTAAACACGATAGCACTAATTGGTGCTGCCAGTACTAAGCCTGGATAAAGTGTGAAGGCTTTAGTATAGTCCGGAAAGCCTTTAAATTGTCTGTCTATTTATCCGAACTAGGGTCGGTCCCGAGTTGTTCGGGTAATCGTTGCTCTACTGTCATTTTTATGTTCAATCTGTTTTTGTCTGTAAAATTTTGAAAAATTTAAAACACGATTGTTTTGTGAATTCCATTAAAAAAAGAATTTTTTCTTCAGAAATGAGCTGTTGGTTTAAAACCTCGAAAGGTATCTTTCCTGTGCGATTATCAGTTCATTGAATATCGGTTTCGACATCGTTTTTACACGATAATTGAATTGTTTGATGTTGCTTTGATTATGAAGATACCCTAAAGTACTGATATATAAAGACACTTTTGGACGAAAGAGAGTTTTGTTCAAAACATGTGAAGTCGGAATAAAATGCGTTTTGGTAAATGATGGATTTCACTAGAGGCGGTTTTTTGAATGGAGTGTATCTATTTTAATTATTTTTGCATTATGGTTATTCTTTACAAAGATACTTTAATTATCCTGTGATTAAATATAGGAGGATAGTATATGAGGTCGACACATAAATCTTCACATGGGGAAGCCTTAAACATACAAAGGAATTTCCTGCTTTCTGCATTCGCCATATTTCAGCAGTTCCAAGCGAAAAACTTGGTGTGTCAAACATGTAGAATAATGGAAGGTAGGACCAGCTTCAAGTGACGTCATAATTACCGAGGCTCCCTATTCTAGCATCCTATGTGTACATTTACAACGAAACGTACTTTTTAACTACCTGTACTTATGCAAATATTTAGGGAAATTTTTCGGTTGATTTCAACTGAGGCGTTGAGAAAGAGAATGGACTGTCCTACTTTAAAAAAATAAATAAACGGTCAAGTGCGATTATTACTCGCGCTCAGAGGGTTCCGTATGATAAATATATAAATTATTAACTGTATTATTAATGATCATTGATAAAAGAATAATAAGACGGTGTAAAAAAGATTACGGTTAGGTATACAGTATGTACTAGAAAATCATGAACGAGCATACCATAAAAGTTCAAAGAGATATTAATCCTAAATAATATCAAATATTGCTATTTTGTATAACTCTTTTTTTAATCTTGTACTAATATGCTTATGATGAACTTAATTTGGTACTGACAATAAAAATAGTGCATATTTAAACTTCATTTGGCATTTCGTAAAACTATATTCAGCGTAGTAATAATCTTTTATTTTTTACAGTATAGCTAAAACAAAACCGTTGTTCAAAGTTTACACCTGCATTGTGCTAAGCGCGCCTCGAAGGGATATCGCAAAGTTGCAACACCGCCTTGGTCCGTGCTGTGTTTTTCCGGATAGGTTTTTAACTAATTTTTAAAGACACGGTAGGCGTATTAAGACATCCACTCAATGCAAACTAGTCGCGAATCCCATAGTATAATCACATAGCTATGTGATTCATTCTAAATAAATTAGTCTGTTTTTAACAATTTGATGTTTATTGCTTTTATACAGCTATTGGGTATCTGTTCCACAAATGTATCATTAAGAAAGTTGCTACCTGCGCTTCAAAAGTCGGTGGAACATAGAGTACGCCGCCCGAGTCATTATATATGTCCAAACCGCCCGTGTCTTTAAGGTTTAATATTTTGTCTAATTACCGACGATTTTTTTCGAAAATAATCATCAACAATGCGTTTATACTTCTTCTACGATAGGTGCCTCAGCTCTCCTCAATACCTTTGCAGAATGCCTACAAATCAAAATTTGTGTGTAACGAAAAATGCGCTTTTTTCAAAAACTATGTGACCTAGTGTTAATCGCTATAATTATCCTGCAAGGTTTAAATTAACGTCTAATACCTCTATTTTTTTCATACTTTTAGTTTCAGTAGATTCGGAAATAGATAGGGGAGGGTACATATTTTTGCACTACATTTTCGACGATATCTCTGAAAATATAATACCTTGCGTTAAAAGAAATGTATTTTTGGGTTCAGCGTTACGAAAGTTTTCACACGATGTACAAAGATAAGATTTTCTTTTCAAGTAACTTAATTAGAACGCTGTACATTTTTCCTAAATATATTTGTGAATGTTTAATAATCTCTAAATATGCGGGTCTTTGTTACTTCCCCTAATTTGAACTTTCCACGATCGAAAGTTTACGAGTAAAATGACTGTGACAGACAGACAGACACAGCAGTTATCTTATGATGGTTTCATTTTTACTTTTTTAGTACGGACACTAAAAATGAGATTGGACTGTCAAATCATTGTATGTTATGTCAACTGTTGCTTTGATAGTGAGTTTTGTTAATTTCAAAACTGTTTAAGCGCTGAAATCAGTATAATAGGGTTCAACTTACCTTGTTACTAGTGCAAGTTACTAGTGCAAGAATGGATCAAGTGTCGTGGTCTACTGTTACACTGTTAACTTAATCTCCATATGCTTCCTGAAAAGCGTGGCCCGCCTGGAACTGGAATAACTGGCGTAAAATGTCAGTTTCGTAAACATTCACACAAATTTTGGAAAGCATTTTTTTTCAAAATCGCAGTTGGCAAGATTTGTCATCTCTAGTTATGGTTGTCTCAATTATAAAAGTTACGTTTAGGCTAGCTCAGTGTGTTTGCTGATGCTTTCTAGATGTTCTGGTAGATTTCCTATGGCGTCAGGTGAGAAAAGGCTTTTGATTTATCTTGAATAAAGAATTTTCGAGTTACGGAGATCATAGCTTATAAAGATAAATATTCAGTCTAAAATCTAAAATTGAGCTAAGTTCTTTTATAAGCATTGAGTGAATTTTATAATTTTCATAAACCTTATTTAGTAATGCTAACGACTGTTATTTAGATATACCTGGCCTATTAATGTAAATGTTTGCAGCTAAATTTTGCCAGACTGGTAGTTTTATATACGCCCTGTGGCGTAGTGATTAACACGTATGATTGCCACACTGCAGGTCAAAAGTTCGACACTCGACCTTAAACGGTCGTTTAAAGGGTCCGTGGACCTTTATTTGAGAAAAAATCGACCCCCAAATGGACATTTATTTTTGTGTGTATTAATATTCTCCAATTGTACTATGTCATTCGTTGTAATGCAGATGCAATTATTTTATATGCATGCAGATGCAATTATTTTATGCAAAGCTATAAGTATTTTGATTTTCTTCATAAACAATTTCTTGGTTTTTAATATACTTTAAATTAGATTTTATCAATTCTGATGTTTCAGTTTTTTAAAAAAAATTTTAAAAGCTCCTTGCTACTTAATTTTTGATCAAAATTCATGAAACTGATAAGGAATAATACTTTTTAAAATTCAACTTTATTAACCCTTAAATCCTGGGTGTTGCTTTTCGGCAACATACCCAATTTAGGCTCTAAAATACTGTTAGAATAATATTGAAGCTATAATGCCTAATGTTGCCAATAAAATACCTTCTGAAAATATTATTAAATCGATTTTCAACATGTAGATGGCAACACTTGTGCTGTTTCTGAATAAAGATAGATTTATTTTTTCAATTGTTGCTACTTGTTCTTTTTGTTTTGTTTGGAAGCTTGCGAAATACCCTATTTTCTTCTATTGTGAGCAAGTAAAATTTATTTCTTATTATAGCTCCTAAAATTCTTGTGTGTTTAATATTGTAGAATTTTATCAAGGAAAATTATTTTTTAATTAAAGACCAGTATTGCCGATTTAGTAACAAACTGTTTTTTAGCCGTAAACCATACTTAAAACAAAATATGATTTTTAAAGTATTTTTCTCATGATTTATTTAAAAATGGAAAGCCGAAAAATATTATTACAATGATTTTTGAAAAATCAGGCATTTAAGGGTTAAGACAATTAAATTTGGCAGAATTTTGATGAAAATCGATATAGAAATCAGAAATATATCTCCAAAAAAGGAACTATTTCACGGATTTAAAAAATCGATACACAGATTTGTTTGTAATAGAGTTTTAGGTCATTAAAATCCATAATCGAGAAAATATCTAAAAAATTAAGATGTAAGGAGCATTTTAAACTTTCGTTTTAAATTTTTAATTTTTTTATAAGATCTTAAAATTTTAACAAGATTGAAAATTTCTTTTAAGGTGTTTTATATACTTATGGTGAAATGTGTTTTTGCACAAAATTTCAAATCTCTATTATGAAAATTAAAATATTTTTTTAAACGTCCACCGTTCCTTTAAATGGGAACCAAACTAGCTTGGGAACTAAACACCGAAGGTTTCGCGTTAGGTTGACCATCTGGCAGGGACATAAGGTGTAGAGCACCTTGTGGCACTGGGCCATGAAACAGGGAAGGGCACATTAGGCCCTTGTCCTTCCTGTGTTGTGTAAATACTACAGATTTATTTTTTAGGTATTTTTATATACGAAAAACAATAATTTATTCTTAGTTTAAAGTAAGTCGTAATTTTATTTTCCATTAAAGTGTTTTCCATTTGCCATAATAACTCGGCTGTCTCAGATGGTAAAATACAACATTGGCATTGTTATTGGCTTAAAATCTTATTTCTAAAATATAACATATTAATTTTTTATCTCTTATAAAATTTCTATTGGCATTTTTCTTTTACATACATGCATAATATAGTCCTTCTTTTATATGAAAAATGTATCTTTACATAAATATTACCTAACGAAAAGATTATAATTTTAAAATTCATATTTATAAAACTTTTTCCTAACAAAAAAGAAAAAAAAACCTTATTAAAATAACATTTTCTTATCAGAATAATAAACCTCTTAGAAAAGTACGCATATGTTTTAGTAATGTAATTCTAGAAATTTTTACTTAAACTGTACTTCAGTTGTTATAACAAAACTCTTTACAAGTTTAAAAACATCTGAAACAAAATTAATGTTTTTATAGTTCCAAAAAAAAGAAAGCAAAAAAAGAAAACTTTTCAAATAGATTATTGGTTTTAAAAAGTTTTTATTATTAGGAGTACAAAATGTAAAACATCATTTCGAAAGAACTTCGAATGATTTTTTTGTTATTTTCATTACGCTTTTATTGTTTTTGTAAGTAATTAAAGTATTTCAATGTGTTTTTTTTTTTCAGCGATGTATCCATTTATTTTTTATCTTCCTCTAAAAGAAATAAATTTTTATCTGTATTGCTAAAACATGCTACGTTGAAACATTTTGAATAAAATAGTAATATACTTTGAATGTATGGAATAAAAAAAAGAGACGCTCAAATGTGAACTTAAAGCGTACTTAATAGAAATTAAATTACCTTATTTATGTTGATGATTGGAACTTTTTAATACGTTATTTAAAATAAAAATTCATGTACAGGATTTTTACTTTTTTCTATCTTTACAAGAAGATAGTATTGAATTCGTGAAAATTTCCGATTTCCTGTTTTCGGCGGATTTGCAAGTTTAAGGGGTCACAGATTAAAAAGAAAACATGTTTTTACAAAATGTCTGTCTGTGAGTTTGTGTGTCTGAGGGTCTTAGATTCTGTCTGCCTCAATGTGACACAAATTTTGTGGGTACTCGATCTCAAGAACTAATGAATGGAATTTAATAGAAATTTATATTCTGTTAGTCCCTGATACAAATTGTTTGCTTATTACTTTTCTTTGTAAATCGCCCAACAAGTGGTGCTATTATGCTGCATTTTTTACGATTTTCGCAATAGCTGTATCTCAAGAACTAATGCTCGAAATTTCATCAAACTTCAAATTCTGCTAGTCCTTTATATGGATATGTTTTAAAGTAAAACGCTCAGTATGTGGCGCTGCTACGCGGCATTTTTCATGATCTCCGCAATATAGCAGTTCACACCACGTAACTTTTACAGTAAAATGCTGAAAAAGGTGTAGGGCACACAAATGGAAAATGCATTGATAGAGATACTGACAGCTGTCTTACAACAGCAACAAAAAACTTTTCGTGACGCTACCTTGCAAATTTCTATAGCTCTATCTCAAGACGTAATCCACAAATTTTCACCAAACTTCAGATTCATGTGTACCTTGATAAATATTGGCTCTGATTATGTTTTGATGTAAATCTCCCAACAACTGGCACTTCTAAGCTGCATTTTTACAGTTTCTGCAATAGTTCTATCTCAAAAACTAATGCACGGATTTTCCCCCAACTTTATATTCAGTTAGATGTAGACATAAGTTGTTAATGATTAGATGATTGTTTAAATCACCCAACAGGTGGCGCTGCTGTGCTGTATTTTGAAGGATTTACGCGATTTTAGCCATAGTCAAATCTCAAAGTTAATACACGGAATTTCACATCTTTAGAATCCTCATAGTGGCGGGCATAAATTTGGCACTATGATAGCGAATTTTGAAGTATTAACATGTAGAGATAGAGGAAAGTTTTGGGATTGGCACATCCGACTAGTATATATTTTACAGTTACTATTGTGGAAGATATCCCAGTTGTAATAAATTATAAAATAAAAATATCTATTTCATTGTAATAAAAGAAAATCAAATAAAATTTCGGTGCTAACTTAAACTTTTAGAATTATTTACTCTTAATGTGTTTATACAGTCATTCGCAGGAAGATTAAAACGAGCTTTCATTTTTTACCAGTTGTAGATATGTCGACAATGTAACAGTTTAAAAAATTGGGTTTAAGATTATTTTAATATAATAGTTCCGCAATTAGTTAAAAGAAAACTTTACATTTTTTAAAAAGTTTAGTACGGTTTCTATGTCCTGTAGGGTATATTTAAGACAATGTTCCATGCACTGACAAGTTATCCCGTAAAAAATTCATAATAAATTCCTTTGATCGACACGAAGTCTCTGTGAGTTATAATATTGCGAATTTTATTATGCGTCGCAGCTTTCCGGAACTAAAGTTTCAATTGTAATTTATATTCCCTACGTATATCTCCAACAGGTAAATAATTAAAGCGCGTTTTAATGTTTTAGATGTTCAAACTCATTTACCCTTTAATATAAGTAAATTAGTATCTTTTACTTTATAATGTGATTTTTTATACTAAAAAAATATACCGTATATTCCAGCCTACAATGCTTACCTAAATTTTTAGACTTTATTTTTCGATTTTTCAGTTATATTCGCCGTATAACGCACAACTAAACTTGCATAATTTATCTGTCAGTTTTTAATAATATTCGCCGTACAATGAGCAGTAAAACTTTCAGACTTTATTTTTTGTTTTTAGTTAAATTAGTCGTATAAAGCGCGCCTAAACTTTCAGAATGTATTTTTCATTTTTTAGTTATTTTCGCCATATAAGGCTCAACTAAACTTTCAGACTTTATATTCAGTTTATAATCATATTAGTCGTATAAAGCGGACCTTCAGTATTTTTTAACATATAACGCGAAACTAAACTTTGCGACTTCATTTTTCACTTATCAGTTATACTAGCCGAATAAAGTGTAACTAAACTTTCAGACTTTATTTTTCAGTAATTAAAAATCTTACGATACTCATCAGCGTACATGTAAATAAAAACTATATTAAAAACACATTACAAATTATTCCCAACGTTTCGTGATCTTTCTAACGAGCCATCATCAGGGGAGAGAGTCCTTGAACTTCTCGAAAAACCGAAATAAACATTACGAATGTACTTTTTTTAAAATATTCAACCAAAGATTAGAAATCTGAAATGAAATATTGTCATTGCATATTCCGTTTTTTCTCAAACTTATTTCTATGGATTCACATATAAGAGCTTTAAGTGGGTTGGAATATTTAGAGATAATTTTTACATTGTCAAACTGAACCGACTTGACACTGCCTTTAAATGCTAATCTAGATAAAGCTGTAGATTGTCTATTGAATTTTAAATCTCTTTTATGTTCTTTAATTCCTTCAAACAGGAATCGTTTTGTCATTCCAATATATGAAGTTAATAGACCAGTATTGAGTTGAATAGGGATTTCATAAACACCAGGATGGAATAAAATTGGTAGAGGATCTTGCTTTCTGGTAATAGCTGCAAACAGATTTTTTGAGGGGGAGGCAACAAGAAGAATTCTGAATCTATTGAAAATTCTCTTTAATCTTTCAAACATTGCTGGAATATAAGAAAATTTTTCTATAAGTAGGACGAGTTAACTGGGCGCTTTGGGGGATAACTATTGAACTTCTCGATTAATTTATGGATAACCTGTGGGTTATATCCATGATCTATTCCAATCTTGAAAATATGGTTCAGCACATCTTCCAAAAATCCATCCGAACAAACAATATGTGCCCTCTTAATAAAAGAATTAAACGCAGACATTGCGATTTGCAATGTCAATATTCCAATCCACTTAAAGCCCTTATACGTGAATCCATAGAAATAAATTTGAGAAAAAACGTAATATGCAATGACAATATTTCATTTCAGATTTCTAATCTTTGGTTGAATATTTTAAAAGAAGTACATTCGTAATGTTTATTTCGGTTTTTCCTAGTTTCTTATTGTAGTGTGTTAACCTACCAACAGAAGGCGCCATATCCCGTGCTGTACTGATTTTGGTTGTTTTAATGATCATTTACCTAAATGCTTTCAGTTGTGATGTCGTGAAAGTGACTGTGCTGTTTGAAACTTCGCTTCGAGAAGGTCAAGGACTCTCTCCCCTGATGATGGCTCGTTACAAAGATCACGAAACGTTGGGAATAATTTGTAATGTGTTTTTAATATAGTTTTTATTTACATGTACGCTGATGAGTATCGTAAGATTTTTTAATTTATATTTTGACAGCGTAAGTCCAAGTATTTCTTATTGATTTTTCAGTTTTTAGTTATATTCGCCGTATAACGCGCAACTAAACTTTCCGACTTTATTTTTCAATTTATAGATATATTAGTCACATAAAGTGGTCCTAAACGTTCAGATTTATTTTTCAGTGTTTAGGCATATTCGACGTATATAGAGAAACTGAACTTTCCAAATTGATTTTTCGCTTATCAGTTATAGTAGCAGAATGAAGCGCATCTAAAATTTCAATCTTTATTTTTCAGTTTTATTTGAATTCACCGTATAACACGCACGTCCGTCTTTTGAAAGAAACTATCAGACGATACAAAGCAAAGAATGAAATAAATATTATTGTAAAGCATAAATGGGGCATTCTCACAATCTTTTGACTTTCATGTCCCTGAATAATAATTTATATTTTAATACGCTTTTTTGTGTTTTTTTTATTTCAAATACTGGGGAACATCCCATTGCATGATTGCACAACAATATTAACGAGATAAATAAGTTTTGGACGATGTTGGGGGTCCAAACACCTGGAAAACTCCTATACCGTCCCGTGTCCCTGATGCTGATTTTTAAGTTTGGAACTGTCTGGATAAAATTGTTTCAATAAAAATAATTCGATGTAATTTTTTTCTGAAACTGGAACTATTGTTTTATATAAATATATAGCTAAAAATTAACTTGCACACATTTTTAGGGTTGTTATTATTTTTTTAACTTTGTCCCTGGGTTTTAGTTTCCTTACCATCCCTCTTCTAAAATTATACAGAAAATCACTTCAGATGCAGCCACAGAATTTTTAGGTAGCTTTCTTTACAAAAAAGCTACCTATTGCAGCCGTTCGGAGGAAAGCGATTTCAAAAAATTTTGGTATATTTTCATCGATCATGACCCCCAGACCTCGAAACCACCCTCCGTTCAAAATTGATATATATATATATATATATATATATATATATATATATATCTGACCTATGTCACACTGTAACTCCCGTAATTATGAACCGATTTCGATGTAATTCGGTGTGTACATAGTACATACCAATGTCTCGACCGAGTTCGTTGGCCAACTTCATCCGCCGTTTTGTTTCAAAATGGCGGACATTTAAAATTTAAAAAAAAATTTTAAACTTGAAATGTGGTACCAAAAAATTAAAAATGGAAAAATATTTTTTTTTATGTATTTGACCTTTATACAAAGATTCCGCAGCAGTTTTTGTTTCGTCTATATCTTAAAAAATGGCTGAGTTATAGCATTTTGAATTTCTAGCGTGGCTGACATTTTGAAACGTCCTGAATTTTGTCACGCGATAAAAGGCGTATTTATGAACCGATTTGGATGTAATTCGGTGTGTACATAGTACATACCAATCTCTCGATCGAGTTCGTTGACCAGCTTCATCCGCCATTTTGTTTCAAAATAGCGGCCATTTAAAATTTTTTTAAAAATTTAAAATTTGAAATGTGGTACCAAAAAATTGAAAATGGAAAAATATTTTTTTCTTATGTATTTGACCTTTATTCAAAGATTTCGGAGCAGTTTTTGTTTCGTCTATATCTTAAAAAATGGCTGAGTTATAGCATTTTGAATTTCTAGCGTGGCTGACATTTTGAAACGTCCTGAATTTTGTCACGCGATAAAAGGCGTATTTATGAACCGATTTGGATGTAATTCGGTGTGTACATAGTACATACCAATGTCTCGACCGGGTTCGTTGGCCAGCTTCACCCGCCATCTTGTTTAAAAATGGCGGCCATTTAAATTTTTAAGAAAAATTTAAATTTGAAATGTGGTACCAAAAATTGAAAATTGAAAAAATATTTTCTTCTTATGTGTTTGACCTTGATAAAAAGATTCGGGAGCAGTTTTTGTTTCGTCTATATCTTAAGAAATGGCTGAGTTATATCATTTTGAATTTCTAGCGTGGCTGACATTTTGAAACGTCCTGATTTTTCTCACGTAATAACAGGCGTATTTTTGAACCGACATGGATGTACCTTGGTGTGTACATAGTACATACAAATATCTCGACCGAGTTCGTTGGCCAGCTTCATCCGCCATCTTGTTTCAAAATGGCGGCCATTTAAAAAATTAAAAAAATAAAAAAATTTAAATGAGATACCAAAAAATTGGAAAATGAAAAAGATTTTTTTTGTATGTGTTTGACCTTAATACAAAGATTCCGGAACAGTTTTTCTTTCGTCTATATCTAAAAAAAAAAAATGGCTGAGTAATAGCATTTTGAATTTCTCTTGTGGCTGACATTTTAAAACGACCTGATTTTTGTCACGCGATAACAGGCGTATTTATGAACCTATTTGAATGTAACTTGGTCTGTACATAGTACATACCAATGTCTCGACCGAGTTCGTTGGCCAGCTTCATTCGCCATCTTGTTTCAAAAGGGTTTCCATTTAAAAAAATTAAATTTAAAATTCAAAATGAGGTATTAAAAAATTGGAAAATGAAAAAGATTTTTTTTATGCATTTGGCCTTGATACAAAGATTCCGGAGCAGTTTTTGTTTCTGAAAATTTGTTCTTTTGTTGATATCTTAAAAAATGGTTGATTTATAGCACTTTGAATTTCTAGAATGGCTAACATTTTGAAACGATCTTGTATTTGTCACGCGATAACACACGTATTCACCTATTTCGATGTAAGAAGGCATGTGTTTAGTATACATCAACACCTCGACCAAGTTCGCTGGCCAGATTCATCAGCCATTTAGTTTCAAAATGGCGGCCATTGAATTAAAAAATATATATATATATATTTAAAGTGAGGTGCAAAAAAATTAGAAATTGGAAAAGGTTTCTTTCTTAAGTATTTGATCTTGATATAAGGATTCAGGAGCATTTTTTGTTTGTCTTTACCTTAAAAAATGGCTCAGATATAGCAGTTTCAATTTCTATTGTGGGTGACATTTGAAAAATCTGATATTTGCATGCGACAGCACTCCTATATATTAACCGATTCCGATGTGAGTGAGCATGTGCACAGCAATTACTAAGGTCTCGACAAAGTTCACTGCTCAGCCTCATCCACCATGTTGTCTTAAAATGACAGGCACTTTAAGAAATTGCCGAATTTGGCAGCCAAATATAAGTTACTTTAAAGAAAAGCAGCTTGGATAAAGCTGACTAATTTCGCAAAATTCTCATTCATTATATTGATAAAAATTAGTATTGAATCTCCTATATTCGGTTTCCACTAAATTGAGCTTCGTGTGTTTGCATGATATAAGTTGGCTTTCTTTAAATAAGGATTATGAAAGCTACCTCTTCCTCCCGGCACTGGCCGGAAGGACTTTTTTTTCAAGTTTTTTCTCATGCAGAAGTATGCTAGAGAAATAATGTCTAAAATTCTTTGGTAGGAAATTTACTGTAGAATTTAAATCAGCATTTAAATATCAATTTCAAGCATTGTGGCTTTATTGGTAGTCTCACCGTCCCCAAGGTTTATTCCTGCATTTTTCGAGGTAAATAAATAGAAAAAAATAATTTAATCCAATGTTAACAACTGTTTCTAAAAATCAATGAACATTGTGGCTATCACTTAGTCTTAACAAGAATTTCCTAAAAATAGGTGGTAATTTTCCTTACCGTTCCATCTTTACCGTCCCAATTTTTACCATTTCGTCCCTTTTTTCCAATGCTATCCCCTCTTTTTACCTTACCGCCCCTTCTTTAACACCCCTTTAACACAATGTTATACAAAAATTCTGTATTAAAATTACTACATTTTTATTTTTTCTTATTTGAATGTCCTGTGGCTACTATGCAAATTCATTATAAGTAAAAATTTAGAAGAAAACAAAAAGTTATAGGGGTAAAATGGTAAGGAAAATTATACTCGCAAGTTTAACTTAAACCTCAGTTAAATAAAAAAGTTTTCGCTGCTGACCATTTTTTGTTTATTTTGAATCATTAAGGCATTCGTCTATCAGATTAAAATGTTATTTTAGTAAGTTTAATTTTGTCAGATTTTTTCCCCAAAAGTCAAAAGATTGTGAGAATGCCCCAAATATAATTTATCATATAATCTGATAGTAAAAAGTATCATTTAGTAAATAAGTTGCATAATCATAAAATAAAAGTCTTTGCTCTTATGATCATCGTTTTTTCCCTTATAGTCCGAGTGCTACACGACCAAAATAAGGTGAAAACTGCAAATCGTGATAAGAATATAACGGTTGGTGAGTATCAACTTTATATTAATAGAATGCGTTTCAGAGGGGGCGGCATTGCGTAAAGTCGTGGGAATTCAAGATGGCGGCTGTTATTCAAAATGGCGTCATTTTCTGAATTTTCTTCTATCATATAAATGTGTGTTTCAGGTCGATTTCGATGCTTTTAACGTCAAACATTTCTTTTTCAATACTTTCCGTCATAGTTGAAAGAGTTTATGAGTTCAGTTTGTCTGTTTGTTTGCCTATCTGTCTGCTTGCCATTCCGTGCTCTAACTCGCTTAAATATCGCAACTCGCTTTTATTCACTCAGATTGTCATGTAATTTTCATATGTTATGGAAGTTTACAATAACATATTTCGAATAAAAATTGAAGTGTATAGCTTTTATAGTCCGTTTACAGGACCCTCAAAAGAATTCCTTTACGTTATTGTATATTAGTCTGGTTTCTACGGTTGAGAAAACTGCAAATTGTGAGAAGAACATATCGATTGGTGAGTATCTACTTTATATTAATACAGGGAGAGGCATCGCGTAAAGTCGTAGGAATTCAAGATATTGGCTGTTATTCAAAATGGAGTCATTTTCTAGAATTCTTGCAATTTTCATACTCATCATTGTATAAAATTGTGTTTGATGTTAATTTCTATGCTTTTAAGGTTATAAATGTCATTTGTAACACTTTCAAACATTGTTGAAAAGTTTTTATGAATCCTGTTTATGTGGTCGTCTGTCAGGCCGTGCTCTAATTCGCTTAAATGTACCCGGATATCCATGTAATTTAAATATTTTATTTATATATTTGCAATTTTTATATGTAATTTTAATATGTGGTATACAGCAAAAAGTTTTATATTGAAAATGAAGTGTGTAGCATTTATAGTTCGTTTACAGGCGCAATGAAAGGATTCCATTCCATTATGATCTATGGGAGAAAATAATTTCAATGTGTTTTAATGATGTTAAAATCTTTGAAACATATTTAAATTGATATATATCAGTGAGGTGCTGTACAATTAGGGATTACAATCCCGAGACTAATTTCCAATCCCGGGATTCGGAAAATTAGAATTTCTGTAATATCATCAATTTTTACTATAACTAAATATCACAATACTATAGAAAAGACAAAGCAAAATTACAGCCTAATTTACATATGAAAATATACCAAATTAAAAAAATTAACTTCAATTAACTATCAAAACTTATAGGATAAAATAGAACAATTGAAATTAAAAGAAATACGCTGTTGATGTTTGAAAATGCAACAAAAAACATGAAATGTCTATGCTTCATCTTCTAGATAATTTCTTTTATTTCCTGTTAAACAAGTTTTTGAATAATTTAATATTTACAATATTAAAAACTAATTAGTATCACGAATTAAATTATGAATTATTCTCATACCCACGTAATTAAAGTTTATAATTTTAGGATATTGCAAATGCAAGGTTTTCCCTAACATGAAGATTTTTTTCTTGAAATAAAAGAACTTAGCACACACACACATGGGATAAAATAATACATAGATGTATAGTTTAAATTTATAAATGCAATAGCTGTTAAAATTCGAAAACGTTGCATAATATAAAAAATTATTACGTACCTCGTGAAAGAAAAAAAAAAAAAAAAAAAAAAAAAGATAATTTTGAATAGTTCACTGTTTCCTAACTAATCGGTATTCCTTTGAAAATATGTTCTAAGAAATATGACGGCTTCTAAAGTTTCATCTCCAAGTCCCAGTTATAACATTGTCTGTTTTATGGGAAATGTCATATTCGTTTAAGCACTCTGTTAGCATTTCAATACACTTTTTTGCTGTAAAAGATCCATATATGCGCATAAGGCCTAAATTCCTGAATTTGCTCAAATTTAAATTTCTTGAATGGGCATTAATATTCATAAATCGCTTGCTTGCAGTAAATCTCCATTCGTCAAAAGTCAAACTAATTTTTTTCCTGAATTTTTAAAAGTTTGTATTTCACTTGTAATTAACTCTTTTATTATAGTTCACTACACGATTTCGAATTGATACTGCAGATTTTGGCAAATCATTATAGCCTTTAGCTATCAGTAAGTTTCTTAACTCAGTTGAAGTTAAATGAAAAACAGTCTTTAGCTGTCATTCGCAATAAAATTAAATCCAGTGATTCCTTATCACTACTAAAATAATCTTCTATTTCTGTTCTATGCAATCTTGACGTGTGGAAGGAAGAGATGATGTATTAAATTCTTTCTAAACTTTAGTACCATGTTTCGTCGATAAATGTGCATGCAACCCTTATTCGATGAACCTAACGTTTTAAGCACTTGGCTACATCTTTTACGTTTAGCGATTTTTTCATCTTTTGACCTTAAATAGCAGTGCCATACTGAAGATGTATCATTATCTTTCCTATGAGCTACAAAATCCTTTTCATTAGACATCTTTAAAGCAAAATAGGTATAAACGCCCGAAAAGCAAAGAAGTTAGCACATAATAATGACTATGAAACTCAAATGCGACGCTTATAAGTAAACTCTAATTCGAAATTTTGTGATTCCCAGTTACTGAAACGACCGGCTTTCTAATCGCGGCGAAATCGAAATAAACAAATGATTTCATTGCTCCCGAATAATAGCCGAGCGGGTTACATCTGTTTGCAAGTCAAAAGGTTTTCATGTTAAACGATTTAACCGCTTTGAAATATGTAAAAAATACTTAAAATATGTATATTTTTTCGAGGATATATAAATTTCATAAAAATTAATTCTTTTTCTTTCCAAAAGAGAAAGTCTATAAACATACTGTTTTTTTTTTATTTCAGCTGAATATTGTTCCATTTAAAAAAAAGGACAATCCCGAAAATCCCGGGATTTGGCAGACAAGATCCCGGGATTTTCGGGATTAAAAATGATGCGGGATCCCGGGATTGTAATCCCTATGTACAATATACTTGTTGTAAAAATGATGTGCATAGCATTTATCGTTCATTTACAGGGGCTCAAAAAAGAAAACGGCTACAGTACTGTTTATAACCTATGTGTTTTTTACTTTTATCTACCTTTACAAGATTAAAGTATTGGATTACTGAAAATTTTCGATTTCCGGTTTTCTACGGTTTTATATGTTTTAGGGGTCAGGGACACCAAAAAAAACATGTTTATACAAAATGTCAATCTGTCTGTGTGTCGCCGTTGTACCATCGAAAAGTGTATGAAGTGATGCATAGAATTGAACATAAATTTTTGAGCATATTTTTGGCTTTGACAAGCAGGTCCTCCTTCAATATGGAATTATTTCGCCGGAAGGGGATGCTGTAATAGCGATTTTAGCATAATTTTCTCGATTTTTCGTAGTTCTATTATCTCACGGCGACTCGTGCAGCGACGGGATCTCAAGTCATGCTAAGCCGGCTATTCGGAAACGGCTGACGTACTACAGAATAACGAAAAACTTTTGACTGTAATAAATATCATGATCGAGTTTAACTCGTTTAATCGTTAACTCAGATTAATTCACTGAAGAAAAAAATTTAAGATGAAAATCAAAGTCGGTGTAGTATTGAACTAATAATATTGAAATATTAATATCTGTATACATTTCCCTTTGTATTCGGAACATGTTATTGTAAACTTCAATAACATATATAAATTACAAGATACTCAGAGTGAATTTAAGCGAGCGGCGATATTAAAGCTAGTTAGAGCATGGAACGGCAAGCAGACAGACACACAAACAAACAGACAAACTGAATTCATAAACTCATTAAACTATGACAGAAAGTGTTAAAAACAGCGAAATCGACCTGAAACACACATTTATATGCTGGATAGCAAGAAAATTGAGAAAATGACGCCATTTTGAATAACAGCCGCCATCTTGAATTCATACGACTTTACGCAATACCTCCCCCTCTTATATGGATTGTATTAATATGAAGTAGATACTCACCAATCGGTATATTCTTATTAAAATTTACAGTTTTTTCAACCGTAGCACCCGGGCTAATAGACAATAACGTAATGGAATTCTTTTGAGGGTCCTGTAAACGGACTATAAAAGCTTCATTCACTTCATTTTTTATTTGGAACATGTTATTGTAAACAATAACATATATAAATTACATGACACTCTGAGTGAATTTAAGCGAGTAGCGATATTTAGGCGAGTTAGAGCATGGAATGACAAGCAGAGAGACAGACAAACAAACAGACAAACTGGATTTATAAACTCATTCAACTATGGCGGAAAGTGTTACAAACGAAATTTTTGACGTTAAAAACATCGAAATCGACCTGAAACACACATTTATATGATGGATAGTAAGAAAATTCAGAAAATGACGCCATTTTGAATTCCCACGACTTTACACGATGCCTCCCCTTCTGAAATGTATTGTATTAATATAAAGTAGATACTCACCAATCGGTATATTCTTATCACGATTTGCAGTTTTCTCAACCGTAGCACTCGGACAATTAAATTTAATCCTTTATTTTTATAACTAACGTATAATAGAGGTCTGCACGGGCCCGGGCTTGGCCCGAGGCCCGTAGGAGAATTTACGGGCCCGTAGTAGAAGTACGGGCCGTAGGAGAATTTTCAAACGGGCCGGGCCGGGCCGGCAAAATTAGGACAATTTTTTCAACGGGCCGGGCCGGGCCGATGAAAAAAATTAATCGGGCCTACCGGCCCGATATAAGAATTTGAGAGAAGCAGATAAAATACGAGGCCATTTTCAATGAATATGACTTTTTCGAGAAGTATAAATGTGCGTTACAAGCCGATGCGAATTTAACAACATCAATACAGAAATGTAACATGTCCATCGTAGAGATCGGCATCGTACAGTTACATGATACCTGATCCCAGGTTTAATTTTTTCGGCACACTTGTGCCGGAACGGAACTGGTCTTAATTGTTCTCAGGATATGTAAGACAGGCATTATGTTTTGTAAATGTATTAATAGCGATAATGAACTTCTGTTAACAGTGTCTTTGGAAATGTACCTTAAGGTGGTTCTCATATTTACTGCTCAACAATGGGAAACTTTCAGACACATTTTCTGACTCATTTTTAACTATAAAGGCATAAAATTGACAGGCCTGAGTATGGAAGGCATTTGAAATCGAATAGCGTTTCCATTTTTGATAAATTACGTACAGAGATAACAGAGACTCTTGTCACGTGACTGTACGTTTTTCTCCTTTCCTGTGCTATCGCTTCCGGAAATTCGATTCAAAACGCTAACTTTGGCAGTATTTTCTGAAAGATAGATTACTTTTATCTAAGAGAAAAACGGCATTTAGATGGTTTCTGAATAAGAATACGTGCCAATCTCATGCGTTTCCGAAAAGAAATGAATTCATAAATGTGTCAAAATGTAGCTCCTTTGGATTTGAGAAAAGCCTGAAAAATGACAGAAATATTTTCACAAATCTACTTTTTATTATAAGCTTAAAAAATTATCATGTTTTTGAAGTTTCATGTCTTTATTCTAAACTACATTAATCTTTTAATGAACCCTTATTTAAATTTTGAAACGTCTGTAGAGACGTTGTCTAAAACACTGTAAGTAATCGTTAATGTTTACTATTGTGTGTTTTCTATTTTGCGAACACATAGTAATTTAAAACATACTACAAAATGTTCCCATAAATATGCATGTAGTATTCATTAAAAGAATTTTAATTGTATGTCGAGAAAAAACGGAATTTTTTGTAGAAATTGAGTCGGGCCGGGCCTGTTTTCACTGATTTTTGTACGGGCCGGGCCGAGAACGGTAAAAATGTAAACGGGCCGGGCCGGGCTCGGGCCGAACTTTCAATTTTTACTCCGGGCCGGGCCAAAATAGCTTTTCTTCGGGCCGGGCCGGGCCGGGCCCGGGCCTGGAAATTCCGGCCCATGCAGACCTCTAACGTATAATGCGCACATATGATTTTCGATAAAAATTCTTGTATAAAAAATATTATAAAGAGTTAAAAATTCAGTGCTAAATTCACCCTGATTAATAATTATAACTAGCAGGAATGACCAAGCTAAGCTCGGTCAAAATTAGCTTTGTGTTTGTCTCGATATATTATTCCCACTGAATCATTCTTGCTGTTTTAGCTACAATTAGCTTGACCCTGAGACATAGTGACCCAAAATGACCCACTAATCGAATTTTTTCGAACATGCGACCAAAAAAACAATGCTCTTCTCGAGCCTGAAAACGATGGAATTCAAATTTTAGTGAAAATCGTTAGTCGTTTTCTAGATAAAATGAACTTGACCCACGTTGATTCAAAAACCCACTAACCGAAATTTATCGAACATGTGAGCTATTTCAATGGTCTTTTTGTACTGTGAAACGGTATAACAAAAAACGATTGTCAAAATTGTTTGAACCTTTTTGAGATGCCGTTAGCTTGATCCCGACCCATTATTACCAAAATGATCCACTAAGAATTTTCTTGAGAATGCGACTCAGCCCAATGGTTTTATCTTGTCCAGAAACGGTGTAGTACAAAGTTTTGTCAAAATCTTTTGAGCCGTTTTTAGATACAGTTAGCTTGATCCTGATCCATTAGGACCCAAATGATCCATTGACTGAATTTTCTTGAACATGCGACCCTGCCCAATGGTCTTATCATGCCCGGAAACGGTATTATACAAAATTTTGTCAAAATGTTTTGAAGCGATTTTTAAATACAATTAGCTTGACCCTGACCCATTGTGACCCAAAATGACCCACTAATCGAATTTTCTTGAACATGCGACCTAGCCCAATGGTCTCCTCGAGCTCCAAAACGATAGAATACAAAATTTAGTCAAAATCGTTTAAGCTGTATTTTAGGTACAATAAGCTGGACCCTGGCCCATTGGAACCCAAAATGACTCACTAATAGAATTTTCTCGAACATGTGACTTAGCCCAATGGTCATCTCATGACCAGCAACAGTCGTATATTAAAAAAAATTGTGAAAATGTCTTGAGCCTTTTTTTAGATATAATCAGCTTGACCCTAACCAATAATGACCACTAATCGAATTTTCTTGAACACGTGACTCATCCCAATTTTCTTTTCGTGCCCGAAAACGATAGATTACAGAATTTCGTCAAAATCGTAGAGCCGTTATCTAGATAAAGTTAGCTGGTCCCACGGTGACCCAAAAATGACCCATTAATCGAATTTTCTTGAGCACATTACCCATCCCAATGGTCTTTTCGTGCCCGAAAATGTTTAGATACAAAATTTAGTCAAAATTGATTGAGCCATTCTCTAGATATAATTAGCTTGACCCTGACCCATTATGACCCAAAATGACCCACAAATCGAATTTTCTCGAACACGAGACCCATCCCAATGGTCTTTTCATGCCTGAAAACAGTCGGGTGCAAATTTTCATCAAAATCGTTATTGCCGTTATCTAGATAAACTTAACTTGAGCCCAGTGACCCACTAATCGAATTTTCTTGAACATGTGACATAGTCCAATAGTCTTCTCGTAACCCAAAACTGTAGAATATAGAGTTTAGTGAAAATCGTTTGAGCCGTTTTTTAGATAAAAATACCTTGACCCACAGTGACCCAAAAATGACCCACTAATCGAAAATTTTCTCGAACACGTGACCCATCCCAATGGTCTTTTCGTGACCGAAAATGGTTAGATAGAAAATTTAGTCAAAATCGATTGCGCCGTTCTCTAGATATAATTAGCTTTACCCTGACCCATTATGACCCAAAATGACCTACTAATCGAATTTTCTCGTACACGAGACCCATCCCAATGGTCTTTTTGTGCCCGAAAATTGTTAGACACAAAATTTAGTTAAAATCGATAGAGCCGTTCTCTAGATATAATTAGCTTTACCCTGACCAATTATGACCCAAAATGACCCACTAAACCAATTTTCTCGAACACGAGACCCATCCCAACGGTCTTTTCGTGCCCGAAAACAGTAGGGTGCAAAATTCCGTCAAAATCGTTAGAGTCGTTATCTAGATAAACTTAGCTTGACCCACGGTGAACTAAAAATGACCCACTAATCGAATTTTCTCGAACATGTGATTTAGCCCAATGGTCTTCTCGTAATCCAAAACTGTAGAATATAGAGTTTAGTGAAAATCGTTAGAGCCGTTTTTTAGATAAAAATAGCTTGACCCACAGTGACCCCAAAATGACCCACTAATCGAATTTTCTCGAACACGTGACCCAATCCAATGGTCTTGCCGTGCCTGAAAATGGTTAGATACAAAATTTAGTCAAAATCGATTGAGCAGTTGTTTAGATATAATTAGCTTGACCCTGACCCATTATGACCCAAAATGACCCACTAATCGAATTTTCTCGAACACGAGACCCATCTCAATGGTCTTTTCCTGCCTGAAATCGTTAGGGTGCAAAATTTAATTTAGAGCCATTTTCAAGATAAAATTTACATACACACGCACACACACACACACAATTTTTGCTCGCATTATAGTATAAGATTTATAGAAAAGTACAAATATGTACTATTATTACTAAAAGGTGCATGCAATACAATATATCAATTTTTCTAACACATTTTATTAATACATTTATAGCACATTTTATTAAAGTTAAACTTACACTAAGTTACTACCGCTCGTTTGTGTATACTTTGTTTTCCGATTACTTAACGTTATAACATGTTGTTTGGCACCTGCACATTGCTACTCAAGTTAGTCTCGTAATTTAGAACCATGATCAGATGACGAGACCTTCACATGGCAAGGCACCTCCAGAGGTATAATTCGCCTCTGGACTTCGTAACTTGGAGGATTTTTCACCCACGACACATTTTATTATTTTATAAATAACACAATTATTGTACTGTGTTGTACGCACCGTTAAGTATTGATGGTACATTTTTTTGCATTTTTCTATAAATTTTAAAAAGCGCAAATTATACACCGGAATATACGGTATATATTAAGTAAAATATTACGGAAACAGACTTTAGAAAATCTTTACATAGAATAGAAATGATTGAGATAAAAAAAAAAAATCGATAATTTTTATTTATCTTTTATATATATACACATTTCCCAATAAACTTTTAGAATTCCATTACATACTTTTATTCGAAATCCATAAACATTCTTCGTACCGAATACTTTTATGGATTTTGCATCGTAAAATTTCATTTTCAAAGAAATATTGAACGCGTTATAAAATATTCCAAACATTCGAACACAAAATGTGCATTTGCATATCATATTGGTCTTAATCGGAAAATCAATTTTTCTCCTGCAAGATTTCATAATAATAATAATAAAAAATATTTTATTGAATTATTTTTTGAATTATCAGAAAAATTTGGAATAACTAACATACATTCAGAAAGTGAAAATAATTTATATAAAGTGGTATAAAAAACAAATTTTATTTGTAGTTTCCAAAATCTATAAATACAAAGTAATAAAAAATATATTGAATCTCAAATACGTGAATTTTTTTTTCTCTGCTAACTGCGATGCCGAATATGAGAAATGCCAAATAAAACTATTTATAAAGGATTTTATTTCGTCTCATGTTTGATGCAAGGTTGTGTGCTCATAAATAATATTCCATCTTGTGGCTGCCGTTGTAGCCTTACCGACATTTAAGAAAGAGAGATGATAAGCTGGGTATCGTTCTCGTGGCTTAATCGTAGAGCATTCAAGCGTTATTCCAAGGAACCGGGATCGATTCCTGGCTTGGAAATTTTTCTCTCTGTTGGTTTACGCTCAGTTAGTATTGCGAAAAAAATACATGTCATTGTATTTAACATTCAATAATAATTTGCGTAATTTCTCTTCAGTAATATAATTGAAAATTAATTAAAATTATACTTACATGTGTTCCCCTATGCTGGGCTTTATTTAATCTCTTGTTTGCCGCAAGGTTTTGTGCTCATAAAGAATATTCTATCTTCTGGCTACGGTTGTAGCCTTACCGACATTTAAGAGTGAGAGATGATAAAATTGGTATCGTTCTCACAGCTTAATGGCAGAGTATTCGAGCGTTAATCCAAGGAACCGGGTTCCAATACCGGCTTGGAAATTTTTTTCTCTGTTGGTTTACGCTCAGTTACTAATGTGAAAAAAAAATGTTCACCTATTTAACATACAATAATAATTCGAGGCGTAATTTCACTTCCGAAAATTAATTGAAAAATTAAATAACATTATACTTATACAGCGCTTTAAGAAATTATAAGAGCACTAACAATTCGTGCACTTCTGAATAAGGAGACACAATGTATAAATTTTAAGCGCGTGTATCTAAAATTGATCGCAGATAGTTTCCTGTAATAATTGCTAAATCAAAATTTAAGTTACATTTTATTAAAATCTTCTATTTAAAAAAAAAAAAAAAACGTGAATAAGGTGACAGTTAAGAAATTATAAGACTATCTGAGGAAATTAGCATATTATACGTCACA
This sequence comes from Maratus speciosus, assembly GCA_963932465.1. Lineage (NCBI taxonomy): Eukaryota > Metazoa > Arthropoda > Arachnida > Araneae > Salticidae > Maratus > Maratus speciosus. Next base: position 522,397,176 of record OZ010794.1, read on the forward strand.
TCAGAATAATTATAAAACTTACTTGTCTGTATATTGTAAAAGTATTTCCGAGAAGCAAAGGTGCAGATTTAGATAGTGTTATTTACGATATATTTGAAGATGCGACGGGGTAAAGAGTTGTCTGCGACCTACGTAAAAAGAAATTGGTTTTATAACGGTGCTGGTAAATAAATCTGAACGAGAAATAACTCAGTTAATGAAGCGTTCTAAAACTGCCATTCACAATGAAATAATTTGAAAAAAGGATCAAAATAAAATTAAACGATCTGGAAGAAAAAGGATTTTCACAGCACGGGATGATCGACAAATATTTCGATTATCAACTGAAAAAGGTCTTTGAACTCATGAAATTTCGAGCCGTTTCAACAAAAGAACCTCACATGTAATAGTTTGGAAGAGTCTGAAATCAAATAGTAATGCAAAATGTATAAAACTGTTGAAAAAACGCAGGTTAATGAAACACCATAAAGAAGAAAGACTGGAATGGGTTAAAAATGCCATGTCATGGGACAAGAAATGGAAACAAGTATTATTTTTAAATGAAAAAAAATTAATCTTGACATTCCGGGTGGTTATAAACACTATTGGCATGATTTGAGGTAGGAATCGAAACAATGATTCAATCGACAAATAGGAGGAGGATCAGTAATGATTTGAGGAGCTTTTAGCCATGATTATGCGAATTAACCCGAATTTCGAGACGTACGTACTCGGTTAAAAAAAAATCATGTTTTGTCATGGCCAACTCGAAGTCCAGACTTCAACTGTACGGAAAATCTCTGGGGCGTATTAAGTTGCAAACTTTATGCTAATAATAAACAGTTTTATCTGCCAATGAACTAGAAGTAGCCATTTTAAAGGAATGGCGCAATATTTCTGAACCTGTAATCACCTGGTCACTTCTATGAAAAACAGAGTGTTTGAGTTTATAAGGAAATATGGAAGACCAATATCGTATTAATTTACATATTATTTTTGTTTTTAGACAAGTTGTCTTATAATTTGTTAACAGTGTATTTTTCAATCATTGCTTATATTTTTTTTAACATACTTATTTATTGCATTATTCAAATTTATTGCAAACTAATTCTAATAAATATGTTGTATTTTTCTATCTCACATGTTTAAACTATAATTAGAATCTTTATTTAGTTCATAATTTTCAGAGCCAAAGCGGTCTTATAATTTCTTAACGCACTGTATGTGTTCACCTATGCCCTATTTCGTCTTAAGTGTGCTGCAAGGTTGTGTGCTCATGAGGGTTATTCCATCTTGTTCTGTGGTTGCAGTCTTACTTACTTTAAAGAGTGAGAGATGCCAAGCTGGGTATCGTCCTTCTTGCTTAATGGTCGAGCATTGGAGCGCGATTCCAAGTAACCGGATTCGATTCCCGGCTTGCTCATTTTCAGCCAGTTGGTTTATTCTCAGTTAGCAATGTGCAAAACAAAATTCACATATTTAACAGTCAATAATAATTTAGGGTGTAATGTCAAGTCTGAAAATTAATTGAAAAATGAATTAAAATTATACTTGTAGGTTTAATAAATATGTTTAATAAATATATGTTTCAATAAAAAAAAATTCACTATACTGAAATTTGATCCATGGTAACACAATTACAACGAAGTGCTTCGTATAATTATACATGGTTATCTAAATATAATAAAGTATGCAAAGTAATTTTTAAGCAAATTAATGAAGGCGACTTGCATTGATAGTTTCTTATTCTACAGTTACATAAAATTTTGTCATCATCGCTAAGTGTCATCTCTAAGTGTGCTGTAATGGGGATTGGTTTTCCCAAGCAATTCTTAAAGTACTAACACTACATCTAACTTAAATAGCTTTGTTGATAGATTGCAGTTACCTGCTCTATTTTATTTAGAAATGTCATCCGCTACACTATAAATAGCCCTGTATAAAATACCACTTTAAGATATTTGCGATAGTTCTATGAGGATAACCCCGTGAATTCAAATATTATTCAAATTGTTTAAATAAAATACGTTAAATTTTATATATTTCTATTAAACTTTTGAAAATGTTCAATAAATAGGAAATGCTACATTTCCCAATAAGCAATCATTAAAATTTATGTCAAATGTTCAGAAAATGATTAAATTTATTTAAATCAAATCATTCTCACGGAATATTTATCTCTTCTGATACGAGTACTTGAAACGTCTTAAGAAAATGTTATTAATTGAGTTTTCTAAAGTATCGACTTTATAATGCGATGGACAGTTAACTACAATTAGTTTCATTATTAATATGAAAATAGTTTAATGTCGCAATTTAAATATCTCGCCTTTAATGAGTTAAGCGGTAGAATATATCAATAGTTATGAAACATTTTGAATTTTATTTCGTTTTTAGAATGAAATTTGAAGAACGTAAATAGTTTTCTGTATGAAAACTTCCGCTATAATCAGCATCACCTCTAGATTTTCTTAATATAACTTTTATTAGCATCATAAATAATCCATTAAAAATACAACATAACACAGCAAAATTTCTGAAAACTGAATTGCTGAAGACCGGAAGAATATTCCGTTTTCGAGATGTTTATATCTCAACAGGTTTGATAATATTTAGTTCTCTTCGGATTATGAGAATTTTCCTTTATGGGAAAATTCGTTTATTACTTTACTAATCGATATATTAAATAACTTGTTATAAAATTTAAGACATCGATTAGTAGTAATACAGTTTAGAATGAGTTATAGGTGCATTACTTTATCTTGTTCCAAGAGCATTATTGGTTACAAAAAAAAATAAATAAATAAATATATATATATATATATATTACCATTAATTAAACATAACCTGCCACCGTCAATTATTATGAATTAAAGCTGTAAGTATTAAAAAAATATTATAAGAATTATTATGGAAGAAAAAAGAAAAAAGTGGACACCGACATATTTTTAAGAATGATTTATTTTGCCTTTGCATCTTTTCCAGCTATCTTGGCGTTGTGGAGGGGGGGCAATTTTTCAATTCGGAAACATTTCTATATTTCTATTGTAAGAACATTATATTTGTACTTTTCCTAACGCTACAAAATGTTAAAAAATATATTTAAATAAAAGGTTTTAGTTTGGGTTATAAATATTGCACAAAATCCATTTAAATTCAAATTTAATTAATCCTTCTAAATCCTTCAGTCCTTTTAAAATCCTTCAAAAATTTTTTAAATGATTATGTGAATCTTCTATTATAGTTTCAAAAATTCACGAAAAGTGCTTTTGAAGATAAAATTTTCATGAATTCATAATTCAGTCCATAAATCAGGGTTAAAAGCAAGTTTTGTCATCATTAGTTTAGTTGTAATAACAAATATGTCATTTATCTATATAAAATTGTCTTAAACGAAACTGAACATTAAAAATTTAATAAGAAATTAACGGTGATAGTTAAATTACTCCTGCGGGAGATTAATAAGTAAAGCTAGGATTTATTTACTACGTTTCTTTGTTTAGTTAGTTCCATATATCACCGATAGATGGCTTTGCACTGATGCATACCGCGCTAAAACTAACGATTCGGAAATGGCAATCCCAAAACTTTCTTACTCATATTTGTTAATACTTCAAAACTCGCTATCACAGTGCCAAAACTAAAATCCAATCTATTCTTATCTCCATCATGAGGATTCTAAGAACATAATTTCAGCGAACTCTGTGCATTTTAAAAGGAGATATAAGCATCGCACCTTTCAAACAAATAACTCAATTTCGGCATACACCCTCTTAGAAGTTTGCAACAAAAATTTGCAGCTCAAAGTGTTTAAAAGCGACACCTGTCCCGCTGTATACACCCAAGCCTAATAAAGATCTATTTATGTGAAACACTATCAGAAATATTTGCTTCAGTTCACGAAAATTTCCTGGCAGAGTGCTGCCAGTAGTTTTTCGTTACTTGACGAATTTCCATTTTTTTTCTCTGTTACAAGAGGTAAAATATCCATCAATTGAAGAAAGTTAAAGAAATAAATAAATGCTGCGGACCTTGGATTCGGACCAGTCATCTTAGCGTTACTTGACGATAACGTTAACCACTGGGCTGTAGTTGCACAGCATGTAAACACGTTGAAGGAAATATGTTTGCTTCAGAGGAGTGTGGTTACATCAAGGAGTAAATAGCAAGAAAACTCTTTCTAATTAAAAAAATGAAGTAATTATACTCATATTAACCGAGTTACAATGTGCTACTAAAGAAAGTTTGGTAAACCAAAAAAAACAAAAACAAAACAAGTAACAATGAAATAATATTTTACGACACTCTAAGCTACCGTGTGAAAGATGAGGTATGTAATTGTGTTCGATAAAGTGAATAGTTTTTATTAAATTCCATAATTGAAGGAATTTCGAATCAGTATTATTTATTTCAGTGTTCAAATAATGTTTTTCGAGAGTTTTAAAAACAATAAATTTTACAAACAGTTTAATTTCATTAAATTTTCATTTAAAAAAAAAGGTACTAAATGTTGCAAATGTAAAAAATAATGTATGACTTGTGAATGGTTTTTAATTTTCTTGTAGGGAGGAGGTTGTATTTTGCATAAGGCGGAATATTGTCTACAGCGGAAACTTTTCTCGTGTCCCAATCGATTCCGCCTTAGACAGTGTTTACTGCACTATAATTCATGTGTTTGATAAAATTGTGAAAGAACTTCACACACGCTAGAAGTGTCTAAGTTCTTTGGCTCCACTGAAAAATCGTACTTTCAGGCAAAAATACCATTTTCTAATAAAGTATTCGATTTATTTTGATAAGTTTGTCGTTGGAATTACAGTATGTACGATCATATGAGGCAGACGAGTTTTTAAAAAAATTATTCGTTTTAGAAAAACTAATTTTAATAGAACAAATAAAAAAAAATAAATAAATAAAATTTCTGAAAAATTGCCATTACTCTATAATAAAAGTTGTAGTCGCAGAAAAAAACTGTCTGCCATTAGCCTTGAGCATAATACGGTGAATATGGATTCAAAATCTCATCAAAATGGGTCTGGTAGTTTTAGAGGAAGCAGGTATTAAATTTAAGTATATTTTCCCCATGATTGCATCCAGACGTTTCTTCTCTTAAATATTTTTAAATAAAAGAATGTGAATGTTTCTAAATAACTATGATATTTTATTTATAAATTAGTTACCGTATGATTACATATCAAATACGTAATTTGTCATAAAATAAAAGATCTTAGGAATAATTATTTTTCATTGAAGATTTAACTGAGAGAACTTCATACGACAAGTATAACTAATGAAAATAATTATCTCTAATCTTCTATTTCATGAAAATTCAGTTTTTTAAATGTATGTCTTTTGATGATGTGTTTTATTTTCAATTAATCAAATACATACTATTATCATGATTTTGTAGTATAAGAAAAAAAATGCTCATTATGGCATTATTTTATTTGCATATGAAATACTCGATCGGTGTGGATGATGTAAAATCGTAAATGAAAATTTACACCCCTAACACCTCGTTTCGCAGAAGTAATTTATTTTAATGAATTACAATATTGGTCGATTTGTTTTGCATAAATTATACGATTCCCTTAATGAACACATTAAGAGTGATGATGATTAATTTATTGTTACAAATTATCCGTTCTCCAACAATTCTTCACCGCAAGTGAATTTTCAGGCAACGTGAGGTTATTGCAAATTTTCTTGATGCTAGTTGATTATCTTAAATCTTCTTGAAAAATTGAACATTAAATTTATAAAAGAAATTTTGGTTTAAATACGAATTTTTTTGTTATTTGTGATTTTTATTTTTGGGTCTACTTTTGGTGTATATTGATATAAGGCCATTTTGAAGACTATATAAGCGGCATACATAGTTGGTTTTCGACCTAGGACACTTTTAAAAGAGACAGAGACTACAAAGAGTGCAAAACTTCCGTATTTCTTCCAAGTCAAAAATATACAGGATATCCGAACCAAATGCCCAGGATTTTGAGACATTGCTACAGTTAACAAAAAGGTTTGAATCATGAGAAAAATGTAGGAACAGATAACAGCGCTCAAAATGTTGTTAATAAAACATCAATTCACTTCCACATATGCTCCTTTACAGCGCACAACACTTTGACTTTTGGACAGTTTCTTTGCACTTCTTGCACTACATGAAGATTTTCTCAGCCCCAAATTATGCTACTGTAATTATTAACTTTGTTGAAGACATTTTTAACTTTCGGCCGCCATCTACTTATAATAAAATCTGAGTGCAGAAAACTGTTGGAACAATGCCGGTATGAACCACTCTGGTCTGCGAATCGACCGTAGCTAAACGCCATGTTAGGCTTAATGAAAAACATATCCTAGCATATGACGACGAGATGATAATTTGTTCTGCTTGATATCATGTCTGTGCAGCATATTTTCACATAAAACATGTGTATCATATCCATTTATAATGCATTAATTTCTAAATTTAAATTAAGCTATTATAAACATAGAAATCAGATCTAAACAAACGATACTGTTGCAATTCAGATTCTAATTCCAGCAAATCTACAAACAAATGAATGACTCTTTGAACGTTTCATCAAAAAAAAAAAAAAAAATACAGGTTAACGTCGATGCTGGTCTGTAATATTTGTAATAGTACATTAAAACCTTTAAATATTTTAACTTTGTTTAAAACCTTCAAAAATTATCCAATTAAGTTCTAAATTTAAGGACAAAATCATCATCAACAACAACAAGTTCTAAATTAAAAATAACGGATAATTATCGACATCTGGTAGAGAAAAGATATAGCTTTCGCTCTAAAAAAGTCCGTGCAAGCACATTGCATTACATGTATTTTTAATTTATTCAGAATGATTATTCTTTTGCACCATTTCAGATTTCCTGTGACATTTGTTTTCTGTCTTATACGACAAAGTAAAAATTATCTGAATTTGAATATCTAAAACTTTTAAATGCATTTACAATAAAGAATTATTTCAATGGCACTTTAGCGTTGTTTAAAGGGAAATTAACCCTTTATGTACTGAATTATGAATTCATGGAAATTTCATCATCTAAAGCATTTTTCGTAAATTTTTGAAGCAAAATTAGAAGATTTACATAATCATTTAATAAATTTTAGAAGGTTTTTGGAAGGATTAAAGGATTTAGAAGGATTCATTAAATGTGAATTTATAGGGATTTTGTGTAATATTTATAACCCAACTCAAATCTTTTATTTTAAATATTTTTCTTAGTATTTTGTAGAAATTGGGAAATCTACAAATATAATCTCTCTATTCTAAAAAAATGTAACTACCGCTGTCACCGCCGCCGCCGCCGCTGGTTTTGATTTTTTTGTGACCGGAGGCCTTTCTTCGTTAATATTAACAAAAATAATGCATACAAAAATATGAAAATCGGTGGTTTTATACAGAAATGTTTGATAAACACGCTGATGCAGACAGTTTTCAAATCGAAGATTTTATTTTAAGAGTTATTTAATGCTAAAGTTGGACAAAATCGTTCCACTAAAAAAGTTTTATAGCAGCAAAAACTATACTTGGCAGTGTAATCATTTTTAGATCATTTTATGCGTTAGAATTTGCCGGAGTGCAGATTGCATTAATTTTTTTATTTTGACTCATTTTTTCAGGTTTTATTTCTATTTTAAATTCAAATTTTTAGCATTTATAGAGATATTTTTTACAGATTTCAGAAAATTGTACTAATTTAAACTGTTGTCAACTGTATAAAAAGCGCAAGCAATAATGCTTGCTTCAAATTAAAAATTTATTTACACGTGACTATTATAAACAGGAAAAAAAACTTTCAAATTAGAATTAAATAATTACGTATAAAAAGCAAGAACTTATTAAAAATTACGTCATAAAAAGTATACACCTGAATTTTAAAAGAGAAAGGATATTGTAAAATAATAAATTCATTAACATGCGTTAGAAGTCTTAGGAGAAATTACGTCATATTATATGTCACATTATAGTTATTACATAAAATGAACACAAAATAATATTGCAAAAAAGTTTAAATTTAGAAATTGCGCTAGACATTTATTTGATATTTTGAGAATTAATTTAAAATGTCTCATTTAAAAGAACTTTCTTTTCGCTTTGTTAAAAAATACCAGGAGACAAAGACTCTCTTTACTTAATTCCTTTTATATTAGCTTATTTTGAAATGTTGTTACACGTGTATACGTCATCAAGTTATTTTTATTTTGACGTTTTATTTGTGTTTTTATTAATGTTGTACGAATTTATTTGTTCTTTCGTTATTTAAAATAAAAATTATATCAATTTGTATAATTTGGCGAGTGGTTTGGCGATTTATATAATTTGGCGAAATTGGTCGACAGGATAATCAGTACCGCAGCGGATTTGGCGTTAAAATTCCCCAATCAAAGAGAAATGAATAAAAATTCGTTTATAGGGAGATCGCCACTGTTTTTTAAATTATAATTCAATCTTTCGAAATCTTTTTAAAGCCGATCAAATTAGCGTGCATTTAGAGTCTGCGGTGTCTGGACGGGGGTTGGCGAGCGTAGCTCGTAGGAGGCCGAGCCCCCTAGTGTTCTTACAATAGAAATATAGAAATATTTCTGAATTGAAAATTGCCTCACCCCCCCCCCCCTCTCCAACGCCAAGAAAGCTAAAAAGATGCAAATGCCAAAGAAATCATCCTTTAAAAAATATTTTTCTTTTGTGTAACCCATAATGCTTTTGAAACACTATAAATTAATGCATCTATAACTCATTCTAAATTGTATTACTACTAATGATGTATTAAATTAATTTTATAACAAGTTTTTTAATGGTACTTATAAGAACCGCCAGTAGATAAAGCATTAAAGGGACAATATTTTTTTCACCGAAGGCTGCGTGCAGCGCCTCTTTAGGCCGTGTTAATTCCCAATAAATCAGAGCTTACGTTTCTTCATAATTCTTTTGGTGTCAACTTTCTGCTTTAATCGTACTTTTTTTTTTTTTTTTTTTTTTTGCAATGCATTTCATCAGATTTGAAGACATTGCAAATAAAATGAATATTTGTTATCGGTACAATATATTTTAATGATCTTGCAGATAAAATTATGAATTTTACATAATTTGTAGCGAAAAAAAAAAAGTCCCACTAAACAACAAATTTTTAATGTAGAGGGAATCTAAATAAGCATTTTCGTCATAGAATGTGTAGCTGGAAATAACGCATTTTAGTGCTTGGTGACTAAATTGTAGTTTACATAATTTCTTTGTTCTAATCATAAAAAATCAAAGAATAATACTTTTTAATTAACAAAATGCATGAAGAATCTTTTTTTTTCTTTTTTAAGACAGAAAAATATTTTTTTAACTATTGTTTTGAAGATTTATCATTTACTTACCGTCATTTTTCGTCATAGAATGTGTAGATGGAAATGGCGCGTTTAAGTGCCGGTGACTAAATTGTAGTTTACATAATTTTTATGCTCGAATCATAAAAAATCAAAGGATAATACTTTTTGATTAAAAAAATGCATGAAGCATCTTTTTTTTTTTTTTTTTTTTTTTTTCAGAAAGTCAGAAAATATTTTTTTAACTACTAGGGGGCTCGGCCCCCTACGAGCTACGCTCGCCAACCCCCGTCCAGACACCGCAGGCTCTAAATGCACGCTAATTTGATCGGCTTTAAAAAGATTTCGAAAGATTGAATTATAATTTAAAAAACAGTGGCGATCTCCCTATAAACGAATTTCAATTCATTTCTCTTTGATTGGGGAATTTTAACGCCAAATCCGCTGCGGTACTACTTGATTATCCCGACGACCCATTTCGCCAAATTATATAAATCGCCAAACCATTCGCCAAATTATACAAATTGACATAATTTTTATTTTAAATAACGAAAGAACAAATAAATTCGTACAACATTAATAAAAATACAAATAAAACGTCGAAATAAAAATAACTTGATGACGTAGACACGTGTAACAACATTTCAAAATAAGCTAATATAAAAGGAATTAAGTAAACAGAGCCTTTGTCTCCTGGTATTTTTTAACAAAGCGAAAAGAATGTTCTTTTAAATGAGATATTTTAAATTAATCGTTTTTAATCTGACGTAATTTTTACCAAGCTATTCTTTCTCTTTTAAATAATCGCGTGAAAGTACTTTTGTTAGCAATGAAATATTATTTGCGGTTTCCTAACAAAAATAGTTGAAAATATCCTCTCAAAATATTAAATAAATGTCTAGCGCAATTTCTAAATTTAAACTTTTTTGCAATATTATTTTGTGTTCATTTTATGTAATAACTATAATGTGACGTAAATATGACATAATTTCTCCTAGGACTTCTAACGCATGTTAATGAATTTATTATTTTACAATATCCTTTCTCTTTTAAAATTCACGTGTGTACTTTTTATGACGTAATTTTTAATAAGTTCCTGCTTTTTATACATAATTATTTAATTCTAATTTGAAAGTTTTTTTCCTGTTTATAATAGTCACGTGTAAATAAATTTTTAATTTGCAGCAAACATTATTGCTTGCGCTTTTTATACAGTTGGCAACAGTTTAAATTAGTACAATTTTCTGAAATCTGTAAAAAATATCTCTAGAAATGCAGAAAATTTGAATTTAAAATAGAAATAAAACCTGAAAAAATGAGTCAAAATAAAAAAATTAATGCAATCTACACTCCGCAAATTCTAACGCATAAAATGATCTAAAAATGATTACACTGCCATGTATAGTTTTTGCTGCTATAAAACTTTTTTAGTGGAACGATTTTGTCCAACTTTAGCATTAAATATCTCTTAAAATAATTCTTCGATTTGAAAACTGTCTCCATCAGCGTGTTTATCAAACATTTCTGTATAAAACCACTGATTTTCATATTTTTGTATGCATTATTTTTCTCAATATTAACGAAGAAAGACCTCCGGGCACAAAAAATTCAAAACCGGCGGCGGCGGCGGCGGTGACAGCGGTAGTTACTTTTTTAGGTAGCTTTCTTTACAAAAAAGCTACCTATTGCAGCCGTTCGGAGGAAAGCGATTTCAAAAAATTTTGGTATATTTTCATCGATCATGACCCCCAGACCCCGAAACCACCCTCCGTTCAAAATTGATATATATATATATATATATATATCTGACCTATGTCACACTCTAATTCCCGTAATTGTGAACCGATTTCGATGTAATTCGGTGTGTACATAGTACATACCAATGTCTCGACCGAGTTCGTTGGCCAGCTTCATCCGCCGTTTTGTTTCAAAATGGCGGCCATTTAAAAATTTTAAAAAATTTTAAAACTTGAAATGTGGTACCAAAAACTTAAAAATGGAAATATATTTTTTTCTTATGTATTTGACCTTTATACAAAGATTCCGGAGCAGTTTTTGTTTCGTCTATCTCTCTATTCTAAAAAAAAGTAACTACCGCTGTCACCGCCGCCGCCGCCGCCGGTTTTGAATTTTTTGTGACCGGAGGTCTTTCTTCTTTAATATTAAGAAAAATAATGCATACAAAAATATGAAAAACGGTAGTATTATACAAAAATGTTTGATAAACACGCTGATGCAGACAGTTTTCAGATCGAAGAATTATTTTAAGAGATATTTAATGCTAAAGTTGGACAAAATCGTTCCACTAAAAAAGTTTTATAGGAGCAAAAACTGTTCATAGGAATTTAATCATTTTTAGATCATTTTAAGCGTTAGAATTTGCCGGAGTGCAGATTGCATTAATTTTTTTATTTTGACTAATTTTTTGAGGTTTTATTTCTATTTTAAATTCAAATTTTCAGCATTTCTAGAGATATTTTTTACAGATTTCAGAAAATTGTACTAATTTAAACTGCTGCCAACGGTATAAACAGCGGAAACAATAATGTTTGCTTCAATATATATATATATATATATATATATATATATATACGCCTAAATAAATTAAAAATTTATTTACACGTGACTATTATAAACAGAAAAAAACATTTGGAATTAGAATTAAATAATTATGTACAAAAAGCAGGAACTTATTAAAAATTACGTCAAAAAAACTATAATTACACGTGAATTTTAAGAGAGAAAGGAATTTGTAAAACAATAAATTTATTAACATGCGTTAGAAGTCTTAAATAGGAGAAATTTCGTCATATTTACGTCACATTACAGTTATTACATAAAATGAACACAAAATAATATTGCAAAACGGTTTAAATTTAGAAATTGCGCTAGACATTTATTTGATATTTTAAGAGGATAGTTTTCAACTATTTTTGTTAGGAAACCGCAAATAATATTTAATTTCTAACACAAGTATTTTCATGTGAATATTAAAAAGAGAAAGAATAGTTTGGTCAAAATTACGTCAGATTAAAAACGATTAATTTAAAATGTCTCATTTAAAAGAACTTTCTTTTCACTTTGTTAAAATATACCAGGAGACAAAGACTCTGTTTACTTAATTCCTTTTATATTAGCTTATTTTGAAATGTTGTTACACGTGTCTACGTCATCAAGTTATTTTTATTTCGATGTTTTATTTGTATTTTAATTAATGTTGTACTAATTTATTTGTTTTTTCGTTATTTAAAATAAAAATGATGTCAATTTGTATAATTTGGCGAGTGGTTTGGCGATTTATATAATTTGGCGAAATGGGTCGACGGGATAATCAAGTAGTACCGCAACGGATTTGGCGTTAAAATTCCCCAATCAAAGAGAAATGAATAGAAATCCGTTTATAGAGAGATCGCCACTGTTTTTTAAATTATAATTCAATCTTTCGAAATCTTTTTAAAGCCGATCAAATTAGCGTGCATCTAGAGTCTACGGTGTCTGGACGGGGGTTGGCGAGCGTAGCTCGTAGGGGACCGAGCCCCCTAGTATCTTAAAAAATGGCTGAGTTATAGCATTTTGAATTTCTAGCGTAGCTGACATTTTGAAACGTCCTGAATTTTGTCACGCGATAAAAGGCGTATTTATGAACCGATTTGGATGTAATTCAGTGTGTACATAGTACATACCAATCTCTCGACCGAGTTCGTTGGCCAGCTTCATCCGCCGTTTTGTTTCAAAATGGCGGCCATTTAAAATTTTTTAAAAATTCTAAAACTTAAAATGTGGTACCAAAAAATTAAAAATGGAAAAATATTTTTTTCTTATGTATTTGACCTTTATACAAAGATTCCGGAGCAGTTTTAGTTTCGTCTATATCTTAAAAAATGGCTGAGTTATAGCATTTTGAATTTCTAGCGTGGCTGACATTTTGAAACGTCCTGAATTTTGTCACGCGATAAAAGGCGTATTTATGAACCGATTTGGATGTAACTTCGTTTATACATAGTACATACCAATGTCTCGACCGAGTTCGTTGGCCAGCATCATTCGCCATCTTGTTTCAAAGGGGTTGCCATTTAAAAAAAATTAAATTTAAAATTTAAAATGAGGTATTAAACAATTGGAAAATGAAAAAGATTTTTTATGTGTTTGGCGTTGATACAAGGATTCCGGAGCAGTTTTTGTTTCTGAAAATTTGTTCTTTTGTTTATATCTTAAAAAATGGTTGATTTATAGCACTTTGAATTTCTAGCATGGCTAACATTTTGAAACGATCTTGTATTTGTCACGCGATAACACACGTATTAGCTTATTTCGATGTAAGAAGGCATGTGGATAGTATACATCAACACCTCGACCAAGTTCGCTGGCCAGATTCATCAGCCATCTTGTTTCAAAATGGCGACCATTAAACTAAAAAATATATATATATTTAAAGTGAGGTGCAAAAAAATTAGAAATTGAAAAAGGTTTCTTTCTTAAGCATTTGACCTTGATATAAGGATTCAGGAGCATTTTTTGTTTGTCTTTACCTTAAAAAATGGCTCAGATATAGCAGTTTCAATTTCTATTGCGGGTGACATTTTGAAAAATCTGATTTTTTGCATGCGACAGCACTCCTATATATTAGCCGATTCCGATGTGAGTGAGCATGTGCACAGCAATTACTAAGGTCTCGACTAAGTTCACTGCTTAGCCTCATCCACCATGTTGTCTTAAAATGACAGGCACTTTAAGAAATTGCTGAATTTGGCAGCCAAATATATGTTACTTTAAAGAAAAGCAGCTTGGATAAAGCTGACTAATTTCGCGAAATTCTCATTCATTATATTGATAAAAATTAGTATTGAATCTCCTATATTCGGTTTCCACTAAATTGAGCTTCGTGTGTTTGAATGATATAATTTGGCAATTTTTAAATAAGGATTATGAAAGCTACCTCTTCCTCCCGGCACTGGCCGGAAGGACTTTTTTAGAATAGAGAGATTGTTCTGAAGATTTATCAGTCATTTTCCGTCATTTTTGACGGGGATTATGTACTAATATTCTATAAATAGCACCATACTGCGTCAGATATATCCCTCTATTCTAAAAAAAAGTAACTACCGCTGTCACCGCCGCCGCCGGTTTTGATTTTTTTGTGACCGGAGGCCTTTCTTCGTTAATATTAACAAAAGTAATGCATACAAAAATATGAAAATCGGTGGTTGTATACAGAAATGTTTGATAAACACGCTGATGCAGACAGTTTTCAAATCGAAGAATTATTTTAAGAGTTATTTAATGCTAAAGTTGGACAAAATCGTTCCACTAAAAAAGTTTTATAGCAGCAAAAACTATACATGGCAGTGTAATCATTTTTAGATCATTTTATGCGTGAGAATTTGCCGGAGTGCAGATTGCATTAATTTTTTTATTTTGACTCATTTTTTCAGGTTTTATTTCTATTTTAAATTCAAATTTTCAGCATTTCTAGAGATATTTTTTACAGATTTCAGAAAATTGTACTAATTTAAACTGTTGCCAATTGTATAAAAAGCGCAAGCAATAATGTTTGCTTCAAATTAAAAATTTATTTACACGTGACTATTATAAACAGGAAAAAAACTTTCAAATTAGAATTAAATAATTACGTATAAAAAGCAGGAACTTATTAAAAATTACGTCATAAAAAGTATACGCGTGAATTTTAAAAGAGAAAGGATATTGTAAAATAATAAATACATTAACATGCGTTAGAAGTCTTAGGAGAAATTAAGTCATATTTACGTCCCATTATAGTTATTACATAAAATGAACACAAAATAATATTGCAAAAAAGTTTAAATTTAGAAATAGCGCTAGACATTTATTTGATATTTTGAGAATTAATTTAAAATGTCTCAATTAAAAGAACTTTCTTTTCGCTTTGTTAAAAAATACCAGGAGACAAAGACTCCCTTTACTTAATTCCTTTTATATTAGCTTATTTTGAAATGTTGTTACACGTGTATACGTCATCAAGTTATTTTTATTTCGACGTTTTATTTGTGTTTTTATTAATGTTGTACGAATTTATTTGTTCTTTCGTTATTTAAAATAAAAGTTATATCAATTTGTATAATTTGGCGAGTGGTTTGGCGATTTATATAATTTGGCGAAATTGGTCGACAGGATAATCAAGTAGTACCGCAGCGGATTTGGCGTTAAAATTCCCCAATCAAAGAGAAATGAATAGAAATTCGTTTATTGGGAGATCGCCACTGTTTTTTAAATTATAATTCAATCTTTCGAAATCTTTTTAAAGCCGATCAAATTAGCGTCCATTTAGAGTCTGCGGTGTCTGGACGGGGGTTGGCGAGCGTAGCTCGTAGGGCGCCGAGCCCCCTAGTTTTTTAAAATATAAGTGTTAAATTAGGGGCATTTGATTCGGACACCTTGCATTTTGAGAAACCATATTTAAGAAATTAAATCAAATAAATTCCGCAAAGATACAAAACGCATTTTTTAAATTAATTTTCTGGTACAAAAATACGTAAAAATTCTGGAAGTTAGCAAATATTCAGAGGGAAAGTAAAAGCTTAATTTTTCAGTATTTTCTTTTGTTTTGAAATATATTTTACTTGTGTTATAAGCTGTTCATTGCCTTTTCAAAATAGTTTGAAGATTAGTTATAAAAACATACTATACATAATATACTATGCATAAAATTTCCTTTTTCAGTAGGCAGATTGGCGTTCCAATAACTGACAGTAGGGAATTAAACACTCCGTGATGGTGTCCTGTACAGTAAGGCTCCTATAATACGGGCTGACTCACGCCGCCATTTAATTGTCGGTAGGAGAAGAACGATTGTCCATGCCGCGTGGGCAACAATCGCTCATTGGTCAAAGTGGGAAACAAAATGCTTGACAGCCTGTATAGGCACACTGTGCGCGGGGATGTTCTGAAATCGATAAGAATTTCAGGCGTGGCTGCGGCGTTAAGGAAACAGTTAATCATGTCATACAGCAGTGCCATCACACGCATTTCGGCCATATAAAGCGACACAATGCGCTCGTGGATTATGTTGAGCGAGTCACTCAGGACAGACGTATGATTGTTCATAAGGAACCCGAGTTTATGTTTGCAGATAGAAAATTTATCCTCAACTTGGTGATCTACATTCAGGACAGGGTGGTATTTGTCGATGATCAGGTGATCAACGAACAATTCCCCTAACAGACTGCGTGCACGAACAAAGTAAATAAGTACCTAGCTCTCGGTGATCAGTTAGCCGGACTCCGACCTGGAGGATTCCTATGCAGCACTCTGATGATGAATTGGAGGGGCGTTATGGCGGAGTCCACTGGGAAGAAATTGGTTGCATTCAACATCCTAAAGAAGCAAGACTTGAAGATCCTGGCGCCCAGAAATTTGGTTGGTTCGACACTCATACATCAGCGTATGACCAGTTCAGGAAGAACGGTGATGAAGCGTTGGCTGAGGCCGTTCAGCCGCTTTTGTTGGGCGCCAGTAGACGGGTTCTACTAAATGCGACCTGGGTGGTCGATTAAAAAAGAAATAAGCTCTATATAAATGTGTTCAAGCTCTTAAAACACAAATATCTAAATTTCGTAAGGATTTCTACGTAAAAGCTTTTTAACGTTTCATTTAATTGTTTGAATTTAACGTATGTACTTGTATTTTTACCACTAAGCTATGATTAAAATATTTTTATCCAATGCCATAAATAATCTTTTTTTTTTTTTACTTTAAAAATAACATTTAGGGGGTGAGAAATAATTAAGGTTGGATTTTTGCTTCAGTTTAATTTTCCAAGTAAAATCAAATTATTTAAGATCGATATTACACACTTTCAAAATGGTTCAAAATATGTGTGTTTTTTTTTCCACAACTTGCATTTATAGATTGAAAATATACAGCATATTTAACATTTGAATCAATATCATGTAATATTTCATCTTCAGTTTTATTAATTTGCCTAAAATCAAGTCACATATATACCCATATATACCACTTTTATTCTCGGCGTTGAAAATAAAAAAATTTGCATTTGAAAAAATAGCAATTAGTGGTTTGAAAAATGAACTTCATTTTCGAAGGAAGTGCATTCTATTTAAATTCAATATTGCTCACTTTAAAAAGACTGCAAAATATTTTTTCTTCTATCAAATATGCATTTGTTGTGGAAAATGTATTGCATTTAGAACTAGAATCAATATCATATAATACTTTTCTGAATAATGCCTTTTGTTTCATTTAATTAACCCATTAAGCGCCATTGCTCCCATTTTGGGAACATTACTTTAAGATTTTTTTCTAAAATGGGTATATTATATATTGGCAAAAAGTTTATGTTATTTGTATTATGAATATACGAGATAACTTCTGTAAGTTTTTTAAAAAGTTTCATCTGTATTTTCTATTTTTTAAAACGGGTTTAAAAAGACGAAATTTAGCTTTTTGACCTCTTTCGCAAGAATATTTTTTAGAAAAATAACTTACTAATAAAAATTATATTTTTTATTCAAAATATGTTGATAACTGTCTATTGTCGAATACTACATAAATCCGTAGTTAATAAGTATAATAGATTCATCACAAGTCATGAAAGAACGAGTTGCTCCCGTAACAGGAGCAATGGCCCTTTCGTTAATTTTCAAGACCAGACGGAATGCTGCAAATTAGGAAGATCTAATACGGTGCTTTTATTATGCGCGTGAAAACAGTCTGTATAGAAACTTTGGAAATGCTTTTTATTCGTTCCTAGCAAACTTTATTTAGAAGTGTTACCCTTATAATCTGTTTCTTACTTATTAGATATCTTCTTTTTTTCTAAAAGCTATATTTTTAGCAGGATTTTCTATTTTTTCGTATAGCAGATTTCGATTTTAAGGAAAAGATGCCTGTGAAAGTTTTAACTGTGTCTCAAGCTTTGTATTATTTTGAACAGATGATTATTCGGATGATACGGAAATCGTTTGTTTGCCACCTGATCCCGGAATTATATAATGATAATTATTTTATGTCCTTATCAATATTATTAGAAACGAGGGACTGGCATTTTCGGACTACTGGAACAATTCGAGAGAGTACAAGATTGTCCTTTGATAGATTCCAAAGCTTTGAAGAAAAAAGACAGAAGAACATTTGGCTCTATTTCTACGAAATCATTTAGCATTGTGAAATAGAAAGACAATCCGGTTGTTTGTCTGGCTTTAAATATTGAACCTATATAACCAGTAGGTTCGGCAAAAACATTGAACATAGCAGATAAGAAAAAAACTGACATACCGCAGTCATATCTTGTAGCATCTTATAACAAAAACATGGGAGGTGTCGATTTGCTTGATCGGTTTTTGAGTATTTATCGCCCAAAATTAAGAGGGAAGAAATGGTGGTGGCCATTTTTCATCAACATGCTAAATATGGGAGTTGTAGCAGCTTGGCGAATGCATAAGGAATGTAAAGGAAAACTTACTCAGATAGAATTCTCCGTTAAATTGTTTCGTCATTGATAAAAGTAGAACAGAAAATAGAAGCATATCCACTTTCGGGCCCTTCTGGATTTCTGTAAAATGACGTGCCTTTTGATGGCGTGAAACATTTTCTAGAAAATACTTGGAAACAATCTAGGTGAAAAGTATGTTAAAAAAATGCTCGTGTTTCCTGCAAAAGGTACAATGTAATACTGCATAAAAATTGTCCAGTTTTCTTTCATGTAAAATAGAGAGAAAAGATAATGTAATGGTGAAAAATAAAGATATATAATGAAAATGCTTATGAACAAGTAAATTGATTTTTCAAAATTTATTATAAAATTACATGTTTATTATAATTCTAAATGTAATTTATCTGAATTTTTCATAAAATGTCTGTTTCAGAATGATGTAGTCCTTTTTATTCCTAAAGAATTGAAAAATAACTGTTATAACTACACGGAGACAAAAGTTTATTTTTGTAAAAAATTTACACCCATTAAGCGCCATTGCTCCCATTTCGGGAACGTACTGTTTTTCATAAATAATCAAATTTTTTTCAATTTTTTTTTCAGAAGTACTTTAATGATATCTTGTTCATTAAGAAAAAACAATGATTCCATAAAAATGTCGGTTAATATATATAGCGGCGCTTAATAGGTTAACTAAAATCTACATCATATATTTTTAGATCTAGGCAATGGCTAAACTTTTTTTTTTTTTTTTTTTTTTGCTCATTGCTGTAACATAAAGCTTTTCTACTAAAAAAATAGCATTTAGTGAGTGAAAAAAAGAATTAAAATGTGATTTTACTAAAATATAATTTTTACGAAGACATTGCATATTATGTAAATTAAATATTATTTAATTTAAGGAGTCAAAAATTTTACACCAAACGTGGTAAATGAGGTGCGTTCGTACTTTAACTAGTTTTATAAGTACTCAGATATGGTGCAATAGCTGTTGCAACTTTATTCAGAAATGCATGAATACAAACTGTATTACGATACGGAAATAATATGACTCCATCTTAAATAGAATCTAATCACCATGGCAATCTGGAATCATTACCTATCATGGCATATCGTTGAATTAATTACGTATGATAGGATTTCATAGAATGAAGGAAACTTTTATTAACACCTCTTTAAGTTTTAATTCGATTTTCATAAAGATTGAAATGATTGGATAAGATTCTGCGACGATTATATATATTAAATTTCAAACCATTCGGTTGGATAGTTTTAGCGCAGTTATATGCGGACATGCGGACGGACTGGACGCCATTATAGGTGCTACGTATTTATATAAATATAAACGCATCTATAAATGGTGCGAAATATTTTTTCTATAAAACATCTATTGTATGTAAAACTTTAATCAATGCCATATCATATTTTTTTTTTTGCAAAAGGACTTGATTTTTATTTAGCTTCCTAATATCAACCCGCATATATACTTAGATTTTTATCACTAAACAATAATTAAAATATTTTTCTGTAAGATAAAGTTATTTTTCTATTTAAATATCATTCAGTTTCAAAACAGTTCAAAATCTATTTACACTATGCATTTTTTTTATGGATCAAAATATATATTATTTATTTAAACCTTGAACCAGCTTCATATCATAAACGTTTCTAATATGAATCCCCAATTTGTCAAAAACTTCTGAGGCATGTGACAACATAATTACACGCAATGCATCTTCCTATGTCGAAAAAAATAACTTTCATATTATATAAAAATATCTAGGCGGTACGTCAATCAATGTTTATGTTTATGCTTTTTAAGAAAGTAGTTCGTCATGCTTATATTACCAGATTGTAGAGTTAGATTCAAAATGAGGTAAACAAATCAAATTAAATCAATTGAATTTTCCCTCATTCTAACATTTATGTCTGTTTAATTATAAAAAAATTCTTTGAATTATAAAAATAATATTTTTTTCACTTTGTTTATTTTTTAATGGCTTATTTGAAAGAAATAAGAAGCAAAATTGTTTTATTTCAATTTATCTTACCTGTCCCAAGACAAAATGTATTTGAATTTTGAAATAACAATAACAATAATAATAATAATAATAATAATAATAATAATAATAATAATAATAATAACTTTGACACGAAAATTGTGTATTTGGAAAATATGTAATTTTCTAGATTCTTTGCTTACAAAGAAATATGCTTTTTTTTTTTTTTTTTTTCGAATTTACCAAAAAGACATTTTCCATGGAATTTGGGTATCCAGACTAATGAAGCATTACATAGTTACAGTTTTATAAAGCACCTTAAGCTGTTCTCGAGCAAACTAATTGTTGAACTGGATATCTATGGTCAAATTTCTTTTAAATGGATTGAAAATCGGGATTAACATTAATTTTTTAGTAACGCCAAATTCCGAAAATAAACTCCAATTTTCAACAAATTTCACTCTTTGAAAAAATTCCTTTTCTAACTCCCCTATAAAAATTCCCTTTTATTTAATTTAAAATAAATCTATGCACGGTTTTTTTCTGCATAACATAACATGTTATACATCCATAGTTGATGATCGGATTCTGCTAACTTTCGATATCCGACTTCACGGAGTTGATTAAACAACAACAACAACAAAAAAAAAAAAAAAAAAAAAAAAAAAGCAATTTATCAAATTACAACGACCATTTGGAAAATGATTTTTTCGAAGACTAAAATTTAAGACATAAAAAATCGGACGAGTTGATCATACATTACGTACGCCATGAATTAAACATTAATAGTGTTATTACACGTAAAAATTCCAAGCGACGAAAATCGCCTACGACTCGTAAGTATTATCCACCTGAAACTTATGTATTATCCAAGCATTTCATTGGCTGTTCGGGAAAAGGCTTTTCCATCGTTAGGCCCAATCTGACGAAATCCAGTTAGGTCCAATCTGACGGCCAATTTTAAATGAAATTTATTTCTTAAACTTCTAAACATCCCACACTATTACTTTTTATATCGTCGTATAGAGAAAAAAATGTACTTTTAAATGCAATTAGTTTGAAAGCTGTATCTCAATTTGTTTCTGAGTTATTATTTTTTTTGTAGTTTTTATTACTTTTTTGTCATAGGGGCAACACTCTGTTGTCCATCTCTGTTGAAAGTAAAGGAAATACAGGTTACTGTATAGACCAATCAAAACACGAATAAAATGCAGATTAAACCAATAAAAACCTTTAGATACGCTTTTCATTTCCCATCCTGGCGAGAACAATAACCATTTTTCCAAATGGTTAAAAAAACATATCATAAATACACAATAAGAACTTTTAAAAACTCGCTATTTTACTTAAAAGGCGACTAAAATAATAAAATAGATGTTACAAGTTAAAAATATACATTTTATTTCAAACTTCTTAGCACTTTCGGCCTGCATTTCCCGAGACCATCACCAGTGAATATTTTAATAACTAATTGATGTTCATTTATACAAATACGTCACTTCACTTCGAAATGGGAGGGCAATAATTATTAGAGTTGAAGGTAGCAGTCCCTTGGATTAAACTGAATTAGAGAAAAATATATTAACTGCAATTCCATTTATTTTATTACATCACTTTGTTCTTATACATCTCTTTCTTTTACAAATACTTAGCTGGATAGTCAGAGTAGCAGTGTTCCAGATTAAAATTGCGTAGAGGAATTAAAAATGAAACTGACGTATGAAAACAAAGTGATGTAATAAAATAAATGGAACTGCAGTTAATATATATTTTTCCCTATTAATTTCAATCCAAGGGACTGCTACTTCTACTTCCAACTCTAATAATTATTTTCTCTCCCATTTCAAAACGAAGCGGCGTATTTATATAAATGAACAGCAATTAGTTATTAAAATATTCTCCGATGATGGCCTCGGGAAATGCAGACCGAAAGTACTGAAAAGTTTTACATAAAATGTATATTTTTAACTTGTAATATCTACATTATTATTTTTAACAGGTAACATCCATTTTATTATTTTAGGCGCCTTTTAACTAAAAAAGTGAGCTTTTGAAAGTTCAAATTCTGTAATTTATGAATGAGTCAAGGTGAAATATCGCATCTTATGATTTTATTTATTCTAACCACACATATTTCTTTTACTTTTTCTTCGCAGTTGCTCTACAGGGTGTCCGGTCTCAACGGTGTCCAATGGCTAATTCCTAAACCGTTAGTCATAGACATATAGTTCCAATTACAAAAATGTTTAAAATCAGGTAAAGAAATATTTTAAAAGCGATTTGGGTCAATAACAACATTTCTTAAAAAATTACGAAATTTAAATTTTTATACGGTCCCCCGTTCCTATAAATTATATTTAGTAAAATTTTCCTTTTACACTGACAAGTAATACACAAAAAGTCCCATTATTCTACGATTAAAATTGACCGAGTAATAGCTGTTTAAAGTTGGAGCATATTTTTTGCTGCAAATTGGGTGTCATTCACAAATTTAGTCGAAATATAATTTCATCAGATATATTAGAAAATGGTTGAGAGTAAAATTAACATTGCAATATAAATTTGAAATCGTTAATCATTCTGACATATTAATGCAAAATATACAATTTGTAATAAACATTTAAGAAGAAAGAAAAAAACCGAATTTTTGTTAAATAAAATGATGCAAAATTAACAGCCTCAATTCTTTACAAAATGATACGTATTTTAAAATAGTATTAGATTACACTAGCCTGCAAAAGTTGGGTTATGTCATGTTTTTTAGCTTTTGATAATTGATTCTTATGTATTCTGTACCGCTGAATCTGCAATTGATCTTCATTTTTAACCATCACATCAGGATTTATCTCAAATTTCAAAGTTAAAAAGTTCAAATTTAAAATTGAATTTCCTCCCTCATCTCATCGGACCACTCAGCTATTTAGCTGTAAGAATCCCAGGATAGGCAAAAGTATAGAATAAATTATTGAAAAAAATAAAATAAAATAAAACAAAAAAAAGTTTTACATACGTATTATAGTATGAGATTTTCGCTATATTTTAACTTATACATTTACGATTTGCATAAAAATTCTAACATGATAGTTAAAAATGAAGGTCATTTTCAGATTCAGTGTTAAAAAGTTCGTAAAAATCAATTATCAAAAGTAAAAAAAAACACAGCCATCTCCTCTACTTTATAGAATCCGACTTTTGTTATTCTTCAAATTTGACAAATTATGATTTGCGAAATATCCTGACATGATGGTTAAAAATGAATGTAATTTTCGGATTCAGTGCTATAAATTACATAAAAGTTTAAAAAAATCAACAATCGCGGTCTTGTATTATCTAATCTAAAACTTTTTCTTAAACTTCTTGGCGGTAATCTACCCGATTTTTTTTGTGCTATCCTGTAAAATAACTATACTTGGTAACAATCGAAAATCATAATAATATTAGATTGTCATTGGATTTGCGAAAGTATGTAAAATGTAATCTCGATCGATATTTAAAAGTGAGTTTAAGTCTGAATACAAAATTTTGAACTGGAAAAACATACATAAGATCGTTGAAGTAACATAAAATCTTTAAAAAATAACATATTTGTTAAAAGAAATCACAAAAGAAACAGCCTCAAATCCTGACACAATAAAACACATGTTATTTATGCCAATCTGAAACTTAATAAATTTTATCTTAATCGTAATACTTTTACGATTTTTTTCAAAGCGCAGATACACATGAAATAAGATCTTCGCACTTGGTATGTGATCCCTCAAAGCCAAGCCGAACTCATTTGTTTTCAGAGCAGAAAAGTGGCATAAGTCATGCATTTTTAAAGTTTCATAACTCACTCAATTTTAGCATTATATGAATGGGACTTTTTTTGTCTTACTTGTCAGTGTAATAGGAAAATTTTACTAAATATAACTTATAGGAACGAGAGATCGTATAAAAATTTAAATTTCGTAATTTTTTAAGAAATGTTTTTATTGAACCAAATCGCTTTTAAAATATTTCTTTACCTGATTTAAAACATTTTTGTAATTGGAACTATATGTCTATGACTAACGGTTTAGGAATTAGCCATTGGACACCGTTGAGACCGGACACCCTGTATAGTAGTTTTTTTATGCGTGCACTAATTTTCTATTACCTTATTATATTTTTATAGAAAACTTATTAACCGTTCAAACTTAGTATTATTGCAATTTTCTGGAAATTTGAATGAAATTGTCAGTTAACAACGGAGATATAAATTGCCTTTTAAAAGTAAAGAAGAAAACCTGTTTTATTTTTCGTTCGCTTTCTTTAAATATTTTTTTCGTTTGCTTGCAGCTCAATAATTTATTTTTCCCGCTCTCAGACAACGTGAACGTGCTGAGACATCCTTTTTATACGTAAATGAATATAATATAAATAGTCTCATCCTTGTTTTTGTTTATTTAAAAAATTTAAACCTTTCTTAAAAGCTTTTATTTGAAATTTTGACAGAATACACCCTACCATGTATCATTGATTTTCTGTTAATAGACAATAATGTTAAAAGTTAATATTGAGGAAAATTTTCAGAAACTTCCGTTTATAAGCCCCTCCTTACTTTTGAGTATTTTCTCCGTTGTACAACGAGAAACTCTCTGGCACTTTAGCGGGCTAATTTTTTAATGTTACATTATGGAATTTGCAGGCGTGAATATTTCAGTGAGTGGGAATGAAGAGTTTTCTTTTATTATTAGGTTGAGCAAAAAGTTCTGGGAAATTTTTAATCTAAGAGTTACCAGAATTTGTATCATATGTAGGAGTACTAGTGGTATGATATAAAAAACTGGTGGAACCAGAGAGAAAAGTAAAGCTCGATCTAAAAATTTACAGTAAAAAATTGTCAAATAGCTTCAGTTCAAAAAAGTAAGTAGTGGGTAGAAAAGTAGTGGAATCAAATTATCTGTAAAGCTCATGAAATTACCCAAATTTTTGTTGATAGCTGAAAATGTAGACTGAGCTTTACTGGTGCCTTAAAATCAATCAGGAATTCATAACAAGTTTAAAAATTTGGGCTCATAAGAATAGGTTAGAGGTTGATTTAGAAATGAGCGAGAACATGAGAGGTATCGATAACATGAGAGATCGTTTAGTACGAAGCATAGACCAAATTCCATTCCAGGGGTCACTGATAAGCCTGAAAGATCAAAGTCCAAAATAAGCCCAAAACCCTAAGCATGTACGATTCAACCATATGCTAACTACTTGTCTGGCTTAAGTCCATTGACATAAGGCTCCCTTTTCACAGTAATTACATGAATTAAAAATTATTAAGCTATATGTGTTATGTCAGAAATGTTAATAACAACAATTCCTCAACAACTTGAATATATTAATGTTATACTTAAAATATTACTTCATGGTTTACATTTTTCATCTTTGTGGAGTTTAGCTTGACTTGATGCAATCATATCCACAATTCTGGGCCTGACAGAAATTTTTTTGCACATAACTACACATTCTGTTTACTATACCCAGTACTCATTTTGAGTGGATAATATGATTTTGAATATAAGGCACCAATAAAGCTCCGTCCACATTTTCAGCTATCAACAAAAATTTGGGTAATTTCATGAGCTTTACAGATAATTTGATTCCACTACTTTTCTACGCACTACTTACTTTTTTGAACTGAAGCTATTTGAAAATTTTTTACTGTAACTTTTTTAGATCGAGCTTTACTTTTCTCTCTGGTTCCACCAGTTTTTTATATCATTTCATATCTTTTTCAGATCCTTTCAGGAACTTAATCAACCAACTTCAACTAACCAAACAATCGCCCCAATTAACCAGCCAATGATCCCAATTAACCGGCCCAGCCAATTGTCCCAATCAAAAACTAACAGAAACATTGGTTCACCAGTGTATTTCAAGAGCTCTGATAACTTCATACTTATTGCTAAACCCCATATTGGGATATTGAC
This sequence comes from Maratus speciosus, assembly GCA_963932465.1. Classification (NCBI taxonomy): domain Eukaryota; kingdom Metazoa; phylum Arthropoda; class Arachnida; order Araneae; family Salticidae; genus Maratus; species Maratus speciosus. The sequence goes on from OZ010794.1 coordinate 522,423,870, forward strand.
CTATACTTTACTCAGGACTAACCGCCAGACTAGTCCTTAGACTAAGTTTTATACATAGTGTGATCTCTTGAATTTTTCTGCTATGTACCTACGCTCCTCTGGTTTAAGGGACTATGCAGTATCCTAGGCCAACCCCTCAAACACACAAAAATCTAGGGTAAGAAACAGTCACAAGAAATTAATTAAAACTGCGAAAAAACTATAAAAAAGGAAAATTTCTGTCTTTGGAACTTAATGGGAATTTAAAATTAAAAAAAGTCTGAAAACGACTGAATGCAGAAAAATGATCAAAAGTGATTGAAAATACTATACAATACACCGGTAAATAATATCAGAAATATTACTAATATTAAATATTTATAATAATATTTCGGAGTTCAAACTAAAATATCACGATAATGACTAACATATTTATATCAAACTGTGACCATTGATCAAAAAATCAGGAAAATTAGAAAGTAGGTATGCATTAATTAAGGAGATAAATTACGTAAACTAGTCTATTGACAATTGGTGTATTTGGTACGGATAAATTATATAATTGAGCCTACAAACATTTGGCGCATGTTATCTTGTGTCGTTTAGGGCATAATTAACTTAACCGTAAGCGCAGGCGCCTACTTTTGTAACGTTAACACACGCCTGGGGTAAATCTCACCTCACTTTGTCTCCCATTATAGTTTTGGCTAAATGCGCTTTAAAAAAGTCTACTACTCTATATTGTAAAATGCATCAGTACTACTTCTTTTTAGGGAAAAATCAAGCGTTTCATATTTATTTTCCGCTTTTATAACAGTTTCTGTAAAAATTGCGTTTTTTTTTTTCCTTAGAAAATATGCAACGATTTGTTTTACCTCTTAAAACATGAATTATTTTATAAAATTACAGTAATTACATTTAATACACTTTCAGCAACATATGAAGGCAGCTTTTATTTCACTCTTTCAGTTAAATTATTTTAGTGTGTGTTATCCCGTAACGAAGGAACATATCGAAATGTAACGTTTGTGCACGTGCGGGATTATTTAATCCCAAAAGCCATATTTCTACTTTTCTAGCAAACAAACTAAAGACATTCCTTCATACAACCTTTCTCAACCTTGGCCTTGAAAGTTACAAGGAAGGTCAGAAGTGTTTCCTGACGTAATTTTGAAGTTTTTTCACCTGCATAACCCTTTCTCCCGCGGGTAAACGCAACGTCTCCCGAAAGCCAGACCGTCTGCATACGTACTACACCATAAAACGGAAGAGCATGTAAAAACATGAGCCTTGCTAAAATGACGTAATTTTGAATTTTTTTCATCTGCAAAACCCCTTCTCCCGCAGGTAAACGTAACGTCTGCCGCCAGCCAGACCGTTCGCATACATATTACACCATAAAACGGAAGAACATATAGAAAAATGAGCCTTGCTTAAATCAAGTGAGCTCAAAACGTTGCTAGCTCTTAGACCAGGGATTGCGAACCTTTTCACGTCCACGTTCCAAATTTTCCCAATGGATCAAATAATAATGAATCAAAACTACTTAAAATTTTGTTTTTAGCATTAAAAAAATACAGGTGATATTTGATGTTATACTGTAGAAATTTATTTAAAAAATATTATTTCTGTTGTCTCATCTTAATTGCCAAATTATTTATATCAGCTTTGTACTTAGTTATTTTCGATAGAATGCAAGTTTAATTGCACTCACTTAATAAGACGTTTTTAGTTAAATTTTTCATTTTTTTTTTTCTTTTTTCTTTTTTTTTTTTTTTTTTTTTTTTTTTTTTTTTTTTTTTTACGAAAATAATGTCTTGCAGAAAAAATTGTCAATATAGAAAGCGCCAGAAACTATAGCTTTTAGTGTCTGGAATTGAATTCCAAGTTGTTATAATTTTAAAATCAGCATTTTTGCTTATTACACTTTTAATTTTTGCTTAGCGATAATCTTCTAATTCTTAAAATTTTCCGAGCCAATATTGAGCTAGATTCAGATAAATTAAGTTATAATTTCAATTTCTTCAATCTGTGAGACAATCACAACCAACCGAACTAATCGGATTCAAGTGACACAGACAACATCTATATATTAATTAATGGGTCATTCCATGTCAAATCATCCAGCAATTTTACAAAATGTCACCCACCATCTCAGATTTTGACGAAACTTGGAACATGAAAACATACATATATAAGATGCTACCACATGAAATTTTAATTGAATCCAATTAAAATATTTCAAATTATAAGCATCTGAACATGTGACACTTTTCTTTTTCTATGGACATTTTTAAAGTGTTGATTTTCTGTATGGTTCTACAAAAAACTTCATAACTCTTTACCAAATAATTAAAATGGTTAAATTTTTTGGCAGAACTTTCTTCATATTATTTATTTTATAAAGTAATACCAATTTTTATTTTCTTTTTACAACAAATATATTTTTTAAATTTTTGAACTTTTGAATACCCATATAAAATTGATATTACATATATGAATTTCACAAAAATATTTTTAGATGTGCTACCCATTTTATTTTGCTAAATATTTTTTTATGAGCTCTTTATTATTCAATCTTTTCTCAATAAAAAAATTAAAGAGGTGTTTTTTGAAAAACTTGAGAAAAAAATTTTTCTTTGAGATTTTTTGAATATTCATATAAAATTGACACTTCATGTATGAATTTCAAAAGAAAAAAATATTTTTAGATGTACCACCCATTTTATTTTGTTAAATATTTTTTATGAGCTATTTATTAGTCAATCTTTTCTCAAAAAAAAATAAATAAAAAAAATAAATAAATAAAGAGGTGTTTTTTGAAAAACTTGAGAAAAAAAAAATGTTAGATTTTTTTTATATGCATGTATTTTGAAGACATATAAACATATAAAGAAATAATCTAGCATAAAGATGATCTGGAGACTGATAAACTTTATTAATATTCAATCAACTCATAAATTCTGGACGCCCCTCCCCTTACATTCCAAAGATTCATGAGATACATATTTAGACATTCAATATCCTGTCAAAATAAACATAAGTGCCATATTTTTCTAACTAATGCTAGATTTAAATATTTATTTATTTTTTTTGGGAGGGGGGGGGGGGGTGGCATCTTGACAGTTTTTGTCAAAATAGTTTTCAATTATTAATATATGATATTATAAGAGGATTGACTTTTAAAACTAACATCAAGTCTTTTAACTTCATAAACAGAAATAAAATTATAAATAAATTAAGTAGAATTAGTAGCAATTCAAGATAAAAATAATGAAGTTATTAAAAAAGCAAATGAATAAAGATTTATTTTGATAAATTTTCTGTATAATTTAACAATATGTTACATAAAATTCTAAGTTCTATATCCTGTAATAAAATCATACTTTTTTTTTCTTTGTTACTGATATAATATATACATACAAAATTTACTTACATATATGAGACAGAAGTTTTTCAAGTTTTAACCAATTTCAAATATTAGATTTATTTCTGTGCCAGATTTGCACTTTTTTATAATTGAATGGTTAAAGGTGTTTATGATAAATTTAAATGGAAATAGGAAATAGAAATTCAACATTATTTCACTAGATATTGCTTTTTATAAATGCTCCACTTACGATTGATTGTTTCAGTAGATTCTTTTGAAAGAGCATATGGCCGTCCTGTTGCAGTAGTCAATTCAATGCTACATAATATATGGTTGACGGGCACGTTGCAATAATCATTATTTGGCCAGCAAAATGAAGTGGAAGGTCCGTTGGGATGCATAAACTTTATATTTGCATCTTTTTCATCATAATCTATGCTCTGAATAATCTCAACATACCAGTGATTATTTAAGTTTTTATTACTTTATTTTTATTTCATTTTGAAGACTATAGGTGAAACAAAACTTATTTCCACATTTTTTAAAGAAGATGCAAAGCTTAGATTGTTTGAATGAATATAGCTTTATAAATCAGTTTATACTTACTGGTTGTTTTTGAGTTAGTATAATGGGAATTTTATTTGAATACATTGCGGAAGTTAATTTGGCACAGATGTCATATACTGGCGCGATTTTTTTCCTATGCCAATTTGGCGAAAACATCAACATCATAAACAACAACATCCGGGTTACCATATCAAGCAAAATAACGACACTTTGGCACCAGTTAAGTACCCGTTGCGTATGACTTCGCATTTTGTGAAATTCTACTATATTTCGATGTAAAACTTAAATCTATGCCGTGCGAAAAATAATCTGCAGCGTGCCACTTATGGCACGCGTGCCACATGTTCACCGTCCCTGTCTTAGATTATTACTTTCGTCCAACAATATTAAATTTTTTTTTTAACTCGCGAAACTGAATTTCATTTGTTGCAATAATGACGTAATTATACTAAAGTGTTTCGGCTTTTAAAATTAAAATGCATGTTTTCTTTGGCGTGTGCAATAGGAGTATACGAATTCCTTGACAATACGCAGGAAAATGCAATAAATACAACCAAATGAACTAGCATTTACCGAAAATTTCTTTCGTATGACTTAAAAATAAATCTTTTGTTTTATGTATGATAACTAGGGGGCTCGGCCCCCTACGAGCTACGCTCGCCAACCCCCGTCCAGACACCGCAGACTCTAAATGCACGCTAATTTGATCGGCTTTAAAAAGATTTCGAAAGATTGAATTATAATTTAAAAAACAGTGGCGAACTCCTTATAAACGGATTTCTATTCATTTCTCTTTGATTGGGGGATTTTAACGCCAAATCCGCTGCGGTACTACTTGATTATCCCGTCGACCCATTTCGCCAAATTATATAAATCGCCAAACCACTCGTCAAATTATACAAATTGACATAATTTTTTATTTTAAATAACGAAAGAACAAATAAATTAGTACAGCATTAATAAAAATACAAATAAAACGTCGAAATAAAAATAACTTGATGACGTAGACACATGTAACAACATTTCAAAATAAGCTAATATAAAAGGAATTAAGTAAACAGAGTCTTTGTATCCTGGTATTTTTTAACAAAGCGAAAAGAAAGTTCTTTTAAATGAGACATTTTAAATTAATCGTTTTTAATCTGACGTAATTTTTACCAAGCTATTCTTTCTCTGTTAAATATTCACTTGAAAATACCAGTTGAAAAGTATCCTCTCAAAATATCAAATAAATGTCTAGAGCAATATTTAAAATTAAACCGTTTTGCAATATTATTTTGCGTTCCTTTTATGTAATAACTGTAATGTGACGTAAATATGTCGTAATTTCTCCTATTTAATACTTCTAACGCATGTTAATAAATTTATTATTTTACAAATTCCTTTCTCACTTAAAATTCACGTGTAATTATAGTTTTTATGACGTAATTTTTAATAAGTTCCTGCTTTTTGCACATAATTATTTAATTCTAATTCCAAATGTTTTTTTTTCTGTTTATAATAGTCACGTGTAAATAAATTTTTAATTTATTTACACGTATAAATATTTTTTTTTAAGCAAACATTATTGCTTCCTCTGTTTATACAGTTGGCAACAGTTTAAATTAATATCACTTTCTGAAATCTGTAAAAAATATCTCTAGAAATGCTGAAAATTTGAATTTAAAATAGAAATAAAACCTCAAAAAATGAGTCAAAATAAAAAAATTAATGCAATCTGCACTCCGGCAAATTCTAACGCATAAAATGATCTAAAAATGATTACACTGCCATGTATAGTTTTTGCTGCTATAAAACTTTTTTAGTGGAACGATTTTGTCCAACTTTAGCATTAAATATCTCTTAAAATAATTCTTCGATTTGAAAACTGTCTACTTCAGCGTGTTTATCAAACATTTCTGTATAAAACCACCGATTTTTATATTTTTGTATGCATTATTTTTCTTAATATTAATGAAGAAAGACCTCCAGTCACAAAAAATTCAAAACCGGCGGCGGCGGCGGCGGCGGTGACAGCGGTAGTTACTTTTTTTTTAGAATAGAGAGATAATAAGGATTAATTTCAGAATATCAGGAGTCTCTTTTCAGAATAAAACATCATCACAAAGTTATGTCAGTTAAACAGAAATTGACGACATACCTAGCAAACGATTTTTTTTATTATTATCTTTTCCTATTTTTTTTTTTTTAATTAAAACTCCTGTATTAAAATAGATTTTTAAACATTAAAATCATTCAAATGAAGATACTGCGTCATTTTAACACGTGTTTAGTTAAAGTTTTTACATATATATAGGAAACATTTTCATTTTCTTATTTGAATGACGTCGATTTGAAAAATGCAAAAATATAAAGAAGAAATCTGATTTTTATTTAAAACAAGATACGCGTGTTATCAATTTTTAGGTGCGTTCGTAATTATATAAATACGTAGCACCTATAGTTGTCGTTCAGTCCGTCTGTCCGTCCGTCTGTCCGTCCGTCTGTCCGTCCGTCTGTCTGTCCGTCCGCATATAACAGAGCAAAAACTACCCAACCGAATCGTTTAAAATTTAAACTATATAATTGTTGCATAATTTTGTCGAGTCATTTCAATTTTTATGAAAATCGGATGTATAGTTTAATTACAGGGACAATCAAAAGTTTTCCGTTACATTACGGCCAATGGGAATAAATAATTGCATGTACATTTTAATGATGTTACAGCCTTCCTAATGGTCTGAAATTATAAATATATAATTGTTGCAAGATTTTGTCGAGTCATTTCAATTTTTATGAAAATCGGATGTATAGTTTAATTACAGGGACAATCAAAAGTTTTCCGTTACATTACGGCCAATGGGAAGAAATTATTGCAAGTGCATTTTAATGATGTTACAGCCTTCCGAATGGTCTGAAATTATAAATATATAATTGTTGCAAGATTTTGTCGAGTCATTTCATATTTTATGAAAATAGGATGTATAGTTTAATTACAGGGACAGTCATAAGTTTTCCGTTACATTACGGCCTATGGGAAAAATTGTTTCAAGTGCAAATGAATGATGTTATAGCCTTTCGAAGTACACTAAAATATACATTCTGTACAATATGCGGCGAAAAAAATATTTATAAAACTAGTTATAGTACGAGCGCACCTCATTTGCCACGTTTGACGAGCAATTTCCAACTTGTTTTAAATTATTGTGCCGCTTTTTAAGATTTGGCAACAGGAAAGAAAGATTGAAGGAGATATTTCTATATTGTTAAATTATTGAACGCTATGTAAAGTTTAAATGGATGCCATTCCCTTAATATTGGATATTTTTTGACCCGATCTTCGAAAGGCACATCGCTAAATTAAGACCTTTCCAAAAAGTCATTATTCATCACTGAATGTTTTCTGGTTTGGATTGTAATTGATTTGTTGTCTTTTCATCATGTTTCAAAACGTAAAAGATGCGGCTGAGCTCTACTATACAGCACGACCGTGCTGTATGATATCTATAGGAGTTCAGGAATTTCAACTCGAAAATGCCTATTGAACGGTATGATTTGCGTATGTTGATCCGGCATTGTTGGAGAAAAGGTCTAACGATTCTGAAAGCCGATTCTCAAGTGCCGTCGATTTGAATCCTTTAATGAAGTTGAAGAAGCATATCAAAAGTTTTTCGATTCCAAGGAGCCACCATGGTACTTCCAACAAATCCGGAATCTGACAGAAAGTCGTGGACTATGATGGTCTCTAATTTTACAAATAGTCCTTGTTGCTTTTGTTGTTAATTTCCGCATAACAACGAAACTTTCACAAATTTCCCAGAACTTTTTGCTTAACCTAGTATTATTTTACTGTAAATGTATTGAATTTTTTGTAAACGATTTAACTCTCTTGGTGACTTTTCTTGTGCAACCGAGTCTCGAATTTTTGTTAAAACGTTCTTAATTTTACGATGTCGGAATTTGAATAATTGCCAAATTTGTGCGTTTGTAAAAGAAAATGAATTAAGGAATGGATCAGAAAATATCCAATTTTAATTTTATCACAGCTTTAATGTATTCCAAACAAATAATGTGAAAATCTCTTTATTCACAATTGAAGTAATCAATAAACATTTCAGTTTTATAAAATTTATGATTTTTTATACATATTTTTTTAAAATGCCCACTTAATAATATACTTTATTCAAATCATTAGTAATAATAATAATTAATAATTAATAATATTTCGGTTGTTTAAATATATTAAAACAGTTTAATAATTTCACGATGAATAAGATTTCAAATATAAAATTAATGGTGATGTAAAAAGAAGTTAATACAATTGGATATATCTAAAAATTGTAAATAAACTTTATTTTTCAAATATCATGCATGTATATATATATATATATATATATATATATATACTATGATTTCTATTAGGCAATTTAAAAAGCTACCGATGGCAAATATTAACGTGATATATATTCTCGAAATTTTCAGCTAAATCGTTCAAAGATACAATGTTAGACAGTATAGTAGGAGAGCTGTTGAACATTTTTGAGTAGGTATTTGAGGCACCCTGAAAATTTGTGCAGCACTTCCTTTGTAATGCCTGAATACAATATCGAATGTCTGGCTGAAGGATCGTGGCCCAAAACCTGTGCCAGACACGTGTCAAGTGCCATTTTGTGACACTACCCCAAAAAAGTATTTGAGGCACGCTGAGATTGAGACAGAATAATATTTATACTTAGAAAAAAATATTTTGAAAATGACAGACACTTTAGTCGGCCCAAAAACTGTGCCAGACACGTGTCAAGTGCCATTTTTTGTCTGGCACAGGTTTTGGGCCACGATTATTCAGACAGACATTCGATTTTGTATTCAGGCATTACAAAAGAAATGTTGCACATATTTTCAGGATGCCTCAAATACCTTCCGTAAAATGTTTAACAGCTCTTGGACTAGTATACTTAGCGGATAATACTTTATTTTGGCCTTGTTTATTACTGTTCCTAAATGTTTTAACATTGGAGCTGAAAGTGATTATTGCATAAATATATTAATTGCTTTATTATATGAGTATTTTTATGAATAAATAATTTTTGTAAAATAGTCCTTTTGTAAATGATCATGATTTTTATAGAAAAGTTGCTATTATATATACTTATGTCAGTGAAAGGAATGAAACGACTAATAAGCTTTTCAAGAATTTACTTTTATTTTCCTTTAAATTACACGCATAAATTCTAATTTACTTAATAGATTTGACAGAGTTAGTTTCTTGATATGATGCATACAATTCTCCATTAAGTATATAGATGGCATTTTATTTTATAAATATAAATTCAATCTTTACAAATAAATATATTTTCACATTACCATAAGTACTATAGTTTCTAAAACAATTACATACGCAAGAAAATATATAAAATCGTGGAAAATCAGATATCTTCTTTCAACATAAGAAACACAAATATAAACCCAATTGCATTTAAGTAATGACGATTGTTTGCAATGGTAATTATAATAAAATAATGCTGTGTGTTTATAACAAAAATGTATGTGATTTATAATGAAATTGCTTGTGTCTTATAACAAAATTGCGTTTTTTAAAAATATAAAATAAAACTAGAACGCTCTTTTCCCAATATAAGCCTAAACAGAAAGGTACTTAGTAAACAAATCGCGATTTTCTCGCCAAAATGGCTATATGAAAATTCGCGCCAACTCCAGTGCCTCTGGTACAATTGTTCTTGCTTATGTTAGTAAAAATATTTTAACAATATTTTATTCATTGGAAATGGTTTCAATGAAATTGTTGCAAAACTATTAACTTTAAATTGCAAATATTTTCGATGAAACGCCAAAATGATAGAATTATTAGGAATGAAGTAATGAAATATTCCTTGCCAATTTTCCACGTACCATTGGGCAAAATTTAAGTGCGCCAATGTTGAGCTGATAAATTTAAAGCTACTAATCTATGATTACGTTTGATTAATTTTGAAACAATTATTCTAATTGGTAAATAAATCACACGAGTTGCAATTTTCCAGCAGTTGATAAATTGCAACTCATGTTTAACATAGCAAGATTTAGAAACCGCGCCACATTATTTTTACCTGATCTATATTTTAAACTGTTTTGATACTTCCTGTTTGATGTCAGTTAATTTGTTTATCTCATTTTGCCAGGACCTTAGTTCAGTTCAAAGATTGATATTAGAAAGTATTAACATCTGAGATATTTTTTTAACTCTGTCTTTCTCTTTCTGTGTGTGTTTCTCTGAGTGTGATACTATCCTTACACATCCGTGGATTCCTACCGCCGCCTATACGTATAATAAGGTATAAGCTGCAGCAGTCGTCGGACGTATTTAAAACACCAGTCTAACCCGAACAAATGGTTGATGCATTAAACATGTGGAATTTAGCTTTTAAGTTTTCCTGGTATGGAATTTAGGTTTAAATTCCGTCTATGAAATTTTCCGTCATTGGATTTGCTACCTAACGTTCCAGGCCAATGTTAGAAAGGGCGTGGGAAGCTTAGACTGTCGCGCTGACCACCTTCTCCACGAATTAGTGACGGTGTCCAAACCCGCCTATCCCTGACGGCTACTTATTAACGTCCAATTGTGAATGAAAATTATAATAATAATTGCGTTAAAATTAATCATGTGCAATGGCGTATCCAACGTTTCTTGGTGTTGCATTACAGGGGATTTAATGAGTCGGGTTGATTCTGATATCAGACTAAATATTATATCCAATAACGATAAATTGCGTGTCCGCCAGATTTGTCCAGGATAGCTCATTTTAAAAAGTATTGGCCGCTTTAGCTAATAGGTCCCCTGGACTGGACACTTTTTCTCCCAAAGGTATATATAAATATTATACAGACATACATACAATAAATATAACAACCCAACTGGAATGAAAAATTAGCCAGAGTTAGGAATCGAATCTGGGACCACAGCGTTCTAGGCTGTTGCGCTACCACTTAGCGACTCCGGCCGATACCTGGATCTGCAATTTTTCACTAATAAACCATGTTGGGATACGTTATCAGCCAAATATCAAACAGCCTTGGATGACAGGACAACGATGAATAGATTTTACTATTACATCTATCATCTATCTCCAATGTATAATATAATAAACCACACATACACAATATTTATGAAAACACGCATACACACATAAATAACGCCTGCATTCAACTGTTAAAGGTATATTTAAATATTATACTGACATATTATACATAGAATGACACTAAGTGTATAACGCTTCCGGGGTTGAACTCATCCGTTTCCTGATAATCCAAACGCGGCCATGTTAGGCTTAAGCATTCTGATGCCGTATTTGCCGACTGCCTTATTTAATCTGTCTATCTATTCGTTGTGTAACAAATTCTTCTTCATTTTTTCTCAAACCTTCAAAAAGTATACAATTATAACGCTTTAAGATCTAATTAAAAAATAACCAGATACCAACAACAGGGTTCCGATGTATACAAGCGATTACCGTTGCCATTCATAAGCACAAATTACAAATCCAAAAACAAATGAATGACTCTTTCCGCTATTCATTAAATGCTCTTAAAATATTTTGCAAAAGCATATTAATATTTTGAAATACTTTTTCACTTTTGTTTACATCTATTTACAGTTTGAATTCAGTATACACGGTTAAAAATATCGCGAAAAATTACCTCTGTTTTTCATGTGATTCATTCCCGTGAATTATTTTGTACCGGATTAACGTTTCCTTTCTAAAAACAAATGTATTTCAAATTATTTAAAGGCTTTATTATGGTTTTACAAATATTTTAAGAGCAAAATCGGATGTCAACCGTATTTTTTAATGATTCGTTCAAATGAGTCATTCAATTGCTTCTGGATTTAGAACATTGGAATTTGTGTTGTACATGTGGCATTACGAGTGAATGTTGATTTGATTTTCAATTTTTAAACGTTGAGTAAAATGTGCTTTCTTTTCCACTATTCGAAAAGTTACATTTTTAGACATATTATTCAAAATAAATTAACATTTAAGAGATTACATTAAATTATCTAATATTCTGCTGTGATAACTTCAGTTAAAATTAGATTGGTAGCTTTATCTATCCCTATATGAAAGTAAACAAACAATTGATTCATTCGTCTTGAACTTTTAAAATATTAAAACAAACGTTTATATGCTCTGTTGCGCCATCTGTCGATAGTTAAAAAAAAGAAATTTTCTTTTTTAAATGTTTTTTGAATTCTGAAGACATTAGGGGAAAAATGAATATTTCTTATAAAATGAAATTAGAATATCAGAAATATATAATGCCGTATATATACATATATGTATGTATATATATCAATGCATTATTATAATAAATAAAATTTTGTACTTTGTAGGGAAAATAATTTGTAATTTAATAACAGAAGTTGAGAAAATAAATTGTTAATGTAATTAATAGTTACAATTTACTTATGTGATAAAAGATGATTTTTAATTATCAAAATTTATTAAAGGTTTCTTTTAGGCATGTTTAAAAAAAATCGGGATTTTCTCTGTTCAACTTTTTAAAATTTAAGTTATATAATTATTATTTTGGCAATTAATAAAAACAAATAAACTTTCTGTTGGAATTGTCTTTTATTTTACCCCTTACCATCAGATAAAATAGTTAATTGACAATATATTTTAAAATAGCATTATTAGTACTAATTTGAATGTTTTTGTGAAATATTTCTTCAAATTTTGTGAGTGAAGTTCATTTGCATACTTTATATCAGTATTTTAACAATTCAATTAATAATTTTCTTGCCAATTAAATTTCAATGAAAAATGGGCTGTTTTTACTTTACCCACCTGACCCTATTAGTCAGACAAGACAAAATTTATTACTTCAGAATTCTGTTTATAATGCAATGCTATATAATTTTTTTGAAAATGCAAACACGTCATTCTGACGGGCTATATTCTAGTATGCAATAAATACAATAAACCCAACTGGAATGAAAAATTATCCAGAGCCAGGAATTGAAACTTGGACAACAGAGTTAACTATGTGTGTATGTGTGTTTTAATATACCTTTTCTCCCAGTTCGATAGTTGGAACTCGTATGAATCTTTACATTTGTCAAGACAATTCAAGAATTTTCACTCAAATTTCTTTTCTTCTAGGACGTTATTAAGGATTTTAATTTTTTGTTTGTTTGTTTAAGTATTAAAACAACCAGTTTTAAGCTAATTTAAAACATTTATTTTCCGTAAAGATATAGTATAAGGAAAGTAGTGTAATGCAAATAAAAATCTGATTATGGAAACATTAGTACGTTTTTTTTCATGTCGAGGTTTCTTGAATCCGTTTTCAATAATTTTATAACGATTCAACATATATATCTGGACGTATGACTGTGTATTAGAATGTTCTGATGCTTTCAGGTCCAAAAAGCTTATGATTGATGGGTTTCTGATTATGTTGACATGAATGCTTGTGTGTGAGTGAAATCATTACAGCCAAACGTACGTTTTCCGTAGAATTTCCGCTTGATAAATATGTTACTTACCGCTGTTGTAAAAACTTTATTCATTTTCGATGAAACCGGTGAAAGGGTTTTTAGTACCTAAAACTTTTTTCAACCATTTTATACGATAACTGATAAAGATTTTCTCCTATATATTAATTAAATTATTTATTTGCCTACGTTTATCTTATACACTGTTTAAAATTTGCAACAATCTGTCTAGTCATTTGACCGTTTTTATAGAAAACGGTTACATAAACGTAATTTAATTTTGTTCTGGCTGTAAAATGTTCTATAATTTGGCCTGATCTTCTTAACCCTTAAATGCCCGAGTTTTCAAAAATCATTTTAAAAATGTTTTTCGGCTTTCTTTTTTTAAATAAATCATGGGAAAAATACTTTAAAAAATTTGTTTTAAGTATGGTTTACGGCTAAAAAACTGGTTGTTACTAATCGGCAATACTAGTGTTCAATTGAAAATATAATTTTCCTTGATAAAATTCTATAATATTAAACACACAAGAATTTTGATAACTATGATAAGAAATGAATTTTACTTGCACACTGCAGAACAAAATAGGGTATTTCGCAAGCTTCCAAACAAAACAAAAAGAACATGTATCAACAATTGAAAAAATAAATCTATCTTTATTCACAAACAGCACATGTATTGCCATCTAAATGTTGAAAATCGATTTAATAATAATTTCAGAATGTATTTTATTGGCAACATTAGGCATTATAGCTTCAGTCTTATTCTGATAGTATTTATAAGCCTAAATTGGGTTGGGTATGTTGCCGAAAGGGGGCTGTTCAAATATTACGTAAGCATGTTTTTGACAATTTTTGACCCCCCCTCCCCCCTTGTCAGCCAAAATAAGCAAATCGCGAACCCCCCCTTAATAATTACGTAAGCAAATTGGAACCCCCCCCCCCTACTTAAAAAAAAATTAGGACACAATACAAATTAAAACACTCTACTCGACTAATATAACTACTAAATAATAATAAACGCTTGTTTTATTTCTTTACAATTCTATTTAAGAAAATTTCTTAGATCACAATTTTAGAAGAACTTAGCCATTTGAAAAATTTAAATTTGAACATGACAATATCTATTCCGATGCTGACCACGGCTGCTCAAGCCATTTTTCCATATCTGTTATGATATTGGTTTCCAGTTTTACTTGATTATCTTCATCGCTTACTTTTCGGATGCAATCTTTATCGACTTCACCTTCATTGATCCACTCAACATCTTCCACGAATTTTACGAAACGCATAAGTTCATTTGCTCGATGAGCAGCAATTCTCAATGGTCGTATAAGGCAGTCCTTCTCGCTTTTTTCACTCTGTTGAATTTTTTTTGTGTCTGTTTGCTGACTTCTGAGATGCATGATATTGGCCACAACTTCCACAAGTTCTTGCGGATAATTGCGTGAACTTTATGGAAGAGCAAAAATAATCATACAGTATCTTTAAAAATCCCTTTTCTGTAATATTCAGATTTAAGGCCAGGCGGAGACTTAATTCTATAAATTCCCCCTCTTCACTTGTAATGATGTCATTTGACGATTGTATCATTTTAATTGGAGGAGGAATGAATCGTCCTTTTAATATACGAAATAATCCACTACGTGCAGGAGAGCAACAATTCTTTTTTTCGCATTTTACAATTTGCAGCAAGTATTGACTTTCTTGTACGAGCTTCGAATACCAATCCAAGTCATAACCAAGAGACTCTGGTTCGCCTGAATCAACATGCTGTGGCAGTAACAGGATAACTGTCAATGTTCAATGAGTTCTAGACATCTGCGAGAGTTTTACCAGCATATGCTAAGTTATTTTGCTCCATTTCTTCATCAGTAGTGCGACCGTTCTCATCGAGATGGGAACCATAATGGTTATGAGGGTGTATAAGACAAGACAGTTCTCGACTGAGTGGTGTCATTCGCCTTTCTACTCAATTATATGCACTTCTTCCAGGAGCATTGCACGCTATGAAAATTCCATCCAAATCATGCTTTTTGAAATGGTCAATAGCAAACGATATAACTTTCTGGTAGCGGGGATTCTCGTCTGGACCTCCATCAACCGTAACTATGATTACATGTTTGATGAAACCCTCTTCTGTTTTCACTAATTTTTCAAAATCTTTGAGTATTAATAGAGTTTTAAAATCCTGAGCAGAGTATTTGCTGTGAAAGAACTGTGTTTTCCACTTCTTATAGCTATTAACATTGGACCATAATAACCTATGTATGGCTTTACTTTGACCTGCCATGCCAGGAGCAATCACAATACCAGCGTAAACACATGGGATAAGTTTGCGGCGTTCAGCGATGACCCAGTCGTGATCGCTTAAGGGTACACGATACTCCATATGCATCAGTATCGGAGCCTGTTTATTGGCTGCTGTAATTCCCAAAGGTACGCGCGCTTTGTCATCCTGTGAAAGAAGAAACACTCGCATGGGTCCAAGAATTGAAGCTAGTTTCTAAATAATGGATGGATATTACTGCAAATTGGGTATCAATGTGAGATCGGTGATAATCAGCCAGAATCCAAGAAAGTTTTATCGGCACTGTGGTGACATTTCTTCGGCACTCGATGGTTGAGGAATTTTTTGGAAGCAAACGAAGATATGTTCTACTCCTGCTTATTGCAAAACCAACCTTTTTCAGTTTTGCAGTCAAGTCATCGAGAGTTTTGACACTTCGGACTTGCTTCTTCTTTTTGCATCTGCAGCGCTTCCAATAATAGTTATGTCTGCTATTGCTTTAAGTAATAACGGTTGTTTAAACTTGGTTTTCCTACTGATTCCCTCAAAGCTATTTTTTTTTTTAATGTCTGGATTATCATGGCAGATTTCTCCAAGCTTTGTTCGTTTGGTGGTTCAATGTTTTCTTTGGTATTCAGCATTTTGTCGTTTCCTTTTTAAGGATTGTTTTTCCTTTTTTGAGATCACTGGAAACCTTATTTATCTGTTTTTGAATTTGAGATACATTGGTTTCAATTCAATTGGGTTACATTTCATTTTTAGTAAGGTTCAAAATTTGAAAACAGTTAGAAGATTATCTGCTACAAAACTAACATATTTTTTATTTTTTTCCCCCATGGATGCATTAATTTTTGAGTTATTTGAAAAGAAAAAATAAGGCTTAGCTTGGCTACGCCATATTTAAAAAGCAATAACTCGTTTTTTGACGTTTTTTTTTTGTCTTTATTTATTCCCATACTGACCATGTTTTCCCAAAGCTACACAGTCATTTTATCTTATCTATCTTTTTTTCCAATTTTTACAAGTAATTATGTAAACTTAAAGTTATGATAAAATATATTTAATATTTTAAGAATAAATTGATTATAATTACCTTTATAAAATAATCAAGAAAGACTGATTTCTTTTTGGTTGACTTACGCAATTCGTCCTCAGTTCTTTTTAGCACCAATACCGCTAACTCTTTGTCAGTTTTAGAAGACTTTTTGTACTGCCGTCACACATCATTAGTTTTACATTGGATATCCTTCAAAGGTTTATCTGATGCAGACTTTTTGAAACTTCCAAAAAGTTTTTTATACAAGATTTCTCGAAATGAAGACATATTTCTGATTTTATTTATTTTAAACACCACTACACTGCAGTACTGAGAGGTAGAGGTCTGCACGGGCCGAAATTTCCAGGCCCGGTCCAGGCTCGACTCATAGAGAAAAAAAATTCGGCCCGGCCCGTACAAAAAAATTATTGGCCCGGCCCGATAAAAAAGTTAAAAGCCCGGCCCGAGCCCGGCCCGACCCGGAAAAAAAGTTAAAATCTCGGCCCTGCCCGATTGAATTTCTACAAAACATTGATTTTTATGTCGATTTGGTTAAAGATTTGTCTCGTACGAGGAGTTCTGGCCAAAAATATGTCTTAACTATGTTTTTATGTTTATAATCTTCATTTTTATAGAAGTGGCGCAGGCTGCGACATTTATTTTTTTTAATCAATCTCTATTTCTTGTATGTAAATGAATCCGTTATCATTAATATTGTTAATCCATATTCCATGTATTGAAGTGCTAAAAATCTGAAAAATGCTATACAGTAAAATCTTCTAAAACGGAATTGTATAAAAAAGAAAAAAAATCCGTTATAGACAAGTGCCCTTCTTAGCAAGTTGTAAATGTATTATATATCCTATTCTTACGTATTAGTATATTAATTTTGTATGGATCAACACGTTTTTCAGTTTATAACAGGATTTTGTCATAGACAGGTTCATTCTCACATGTTTTCTTATATTTTCATTTAGCTATATTTTAATAAGCATAGAAATTTACTATTCTTTATAAAGAATAAATTTGAATGTTTAATTGTAGAATAAAAGCGATTTAAAAAGTGTACATTTTTTACAAAATTTTTTGAGCCTGGCCTAATTTTATTGACCTTTGAACGGATCAGGCCACGCCGGGACAATGATTTTCGTACGGGCTGCGTCAAAACTAGGACTTAAAATTTTATGCCTTGAAGACTTGGAATGAAACCAGTCCCGGCTCTGTACAGAAAAAAATGGGCCCGGCCCGATCTCCCAGGAAAAAAGTAAGGCCCGAACCCGGCCCGGCCCGTAAAGAATAGTAACTAAGTCCGGCCCGGCCCGAGCCTTCAAGAAAATGTATGGCCCGTGCCCGCCCCGAGTGCCGTGAATGAAAATAGGCCCGAGCCCGGCCCGTGCAGATCTCTACTGAGAGGTTTTCAAAATTCACGAGACACCAGACAGTAGAGCAGTCGGTCACTATGGTTATGGGGTTCAACAAATTGATAGAGGAGGGGTGGAAACAAAAAAGATGTAATTTTACTTACGTTTTGGAAGCTTTCCCGGAAAACTCATATTGTCACAATACATCATATCGTATCGGCCCATTCAATTCTATTCTATTCTATTCTCACAATTGGAAATAGTAGTAAGTTCTCAGAGATAATAAGCCCTCATGCATCAAACATGAACAGCCACCTCTAGATAAAAGAGATCGTTTATGTTTTCCTTGTGCGGTCAAAATAACTGACATCAGAACTTCAAGTTTAATATTCTTTTGCTATTTCTTTCTTTCAATTTGAAATTTTATAATTTTTTTTTTTTTTTTTTTTTTTTTTTTTTCAAATGATGGGACAGTTTGATGCCGTTTTTTAACAGTGTATCGAAACAAGAACGATGTCACCAGATAGTGACTAAATCTAGTAAAAACCTATGTTCTCAATATTTAAAAAAAGTATATGCTTTCATTTAAACACAGGCGAAATGAAAATTTATTGAAAGTTACGTCATTAGAATAATGTCCAGCTTTGTGAATAAAGGACACATTTTATTTAATATATGCCATTTTCGCTAATGATTTTTTTTTTTTTTTTTTTTTTTTTTTGTAAAATTGGGATTTTTATTTATTTTTATTTATTTGAACGCGCTGTATTCTGCAAATTGTTCGGAAAGTACCCTGGAGTCTCTCTAGATTTCTCTTCAATTACTGAATAAAATTAATATATGCTGACTATTTTCAAAATAATATTGATACGAATATAGGAATACTTCTGATATAGAACACAGTCTAATGTGTTCACATGGTACAGGTATTTACACAAATTATATAAAACTAAAAACATTAATAGGAAAATAAAAATGAAAATTACTCAATAACAGTATAGCGATATTTATCGATGTATGAAAAAGATAATATAACCCTTAAATTCCGTGTGGTTGCCTTTCGGCAACTTACCCAATCTAGTCTTCTAAAATACTATTAGAATAATATTGAAGTTCTAATGCCTAATGTTGCCAATAAAATAGATACAGAAAATATTATTAAATCAATTTTCAACTTGCAGATGGCGACACTAGTGCTGTTTATAATTAAAGATAGATTTATTTTTTCAAATGTTGCTACATGTGCTTTTTCTTTTGTTTGAAAGCTTGCGAAATACACCTATTTTGTTCTGCAGTGAGCAAGTAAAATTTATTTTTTATCATACTTCTTAAAAATCCTGTGTGGTTAATATTATAGAATTTTATCAAGAAAAATAATTTATTTTTAATTAATGGCCAGTGTTGGCGATTAGCAACAAACTGCTTTTTAGCCGTAAACCTACTTAAAACAAAATATCATTTTTAAAAGTATTTTTGTCATGATTTATTTAAGAAATGAAAGCCGGAAAACATTTTTAAATTTATTTTTGAAAAATTAGGCATTTAAGGGGCAAATAAGTTAGTTCATTTTAAAAATAATGTTACGTAGAAAACGCTACAAGAATTACATTATCTTCTAAACTTCTGAAATATAAATCTACAATCCTTTCGTCCTTTACAATACGTTTCTATATTAAAATATATATACTTTTAGATTCCTCACACAATATATTTATTTTCCTCTAGAATAATAGTATCAGCAAATGAATCTAGATTTGTTTTGAAAGCGTAACAATGCAACATAACGGAATCAGGAAGAAAGATAAATGTGGGTCAAAAGTCTTTAACAATACCCGAAATGAAAAGTAAATCACAATACATTGACATATAAGGAACGACCATATATTTTCATGGACGTATACTGTTCAATTTGTTTCTTTATTTCAGATTTATTACTTTTCCAGCTTTCGCTTACTATTATGAGAACAAAGTGATCCCCTTTTATTTTTATCACATGTAAAATATGCTTTTTTTCCATCCCACAGCGTATTGTTCTTTATTTAGATCGTGCATCTGCATATGTCATTTCTTAAATTTCGATTATTCTTGTGTCATTATATCCATAAATGTGTTAATCCTAATTTTTTGAACCATTAAACAAAAAAATGCATAGCTTAAAACACAGCTTCAACAATTTTTATCCAATATTTAATGTTTTGGATCTTACAAGGAGAGGGCCAACCTTGTTCATCACAGATTTTGATTATTTTAATATATATTGTAGGGTAGAGACACCTTAGTGTCATGTTCAACGGATTTTACCCAACGCTCCTTAGTTCTTGAGAAACCGGGGGGGGGGGGTCTAATAATAGTACACAACTTAAATACTTACATTGCAACCGCAATGACAGGTTGGTCGTAGCTCAGTTGGTACGGCGTTCGCTGGCTGATCTGCGGGCCCGAGTTCGATACCCAAACGCGCTACATTTGTTTTTCTCATTTTTAGGTAGATTTCGTATGAAATACTACCGATTGGCGTCGTTCCTATGTTAGAATTTCTGAAAAAGTTTTGCAGATCTACACCGATCATGACCCCTAGAACCCAAAACCACCATCAGTAAAAAACTTTATATTTATATATCTATCTATCTATGTATCTATCTATCTATATATATATATATATATATATATATATATATATATATCACTTTCTTCTGGACACGATAACTTCCACAATTCTGCACAAATATCTTCCAAACTGATACATAAAATCAAGGGGCATAAAATCTCGGTCAAGTTCGTGAATGGGCAAAATCGGACCAAGGGGATGGAAATAGGGAGGGGTTTTGTGAAAACAGAAATACTCCTATAACTTCTTAATTTTTGTACATATCAAATCAGTTTAAAGTTTTTATTACTTCTAAAAATAGGACAAAAAATTTATGTGTCACAGATTTTGAATAAAATTAAAAATGGGCTCAAGGGGCGCAAAAAATTGGTTTTTTGGGAGAAAAAAATTCATAACTTCGTCAATTCTCAAGATATCAAATCCAATTAATTTTATTATACATCTCCTTAATATTATCTACAACTTTTGTATTAACAAGTTTTTGATAGGACCAATTTGTACCACCAAAAAAATTAAAAACGAAACCAAAAAAAGGGGGGTGAAGAAGAAAAATTTCTATAACTCTGTCAATTCACAAGATATAAAATCCCGATGAATTTATCATATATCTTGTTAATATTGTCGTCAACTTTTATATAGACAAGTTTTTGATAGGACCAATTCTTACATAAAAAACAAATTAAAAATACATAGCGGTTGAAGAAAAAAAAAATCTTATTAAGAATGTATTCAAATCCAAACTGCTTATTTTTTTACTCATTTTTAAATTAATTTTTCCTCTCAAACGCGTCCAATTGATAGATTCTCTTCTTCAGAAACTATATAATGTACCGTAATGATCGATTTTTTGATAGAGGCAGAATATATTGCAAAAAATGATGTCAAAGTGGGCATTTTGAACAGATTTCCCGAAGCTATTTTGTTAGAAACGAAAAATATTGTCCTACTGAGAAAATAATTGATTATTAATCAAGTTTCAATTAATTGAAAGAAAAATAAAAACACATGTCGCTTATAAATCTTTTCAAAAATCACGTCGGCAAGTTTCGTATTTTTTCTATTAAAAATTAATCTGAAAATGTGCCAGAAAATTTCGAGTTGTTGAGCATGGAAAAGTATTTTTTTTAATAGCGCCTTAACATGATTCTGATAAAACCAGCTATTATATAAAATGAACTAAAACTCGTCAAAAGCGGCCAGATAAAACTGATAAAGTGGATTTATATCTAATCATTATTTAGTTTTTGCTGGTGCAATTAATATACTTTACTTCGAAATCTACCTCCGCCTGTAGGCCGGGCCGGCAGGGATTTTTTGTTTTATAAATATACTTGTAATTATAATTTAATAATTTCTATTACAAATTTTAATATCATACATTAATTATAATGTTAAAAAAGTTAAATGTATATATATATATTTTTAAACTATTATTTCTCTTCCTTTAAAGAGGTTTAAAAAGAAATTGGATCTATTATTGAATGATAAAAATTCCGAAATCGTGACAAAATCTGTTGTGCTGCCATCTAGTAATGATAAAATAAAAGAATATTCAAATAAAATAAAAATAAAAGCAGAAAGGAGATAAAGGTGAAAGCAAAATAATTGAAATCGGTTGTAATTTAATTCTGATGCTAATTTTAAATATAATTATGCTTGTTACTTTAAAAACAGAATAATAGTATTGTCGCTTTGACTTCCTTTGTTAAAGGAATGCGTAAATGATGTTTCTTTAAAATCACGAATTGATACAATTGGTCAATATCATTGCATCGATAAAGAATATATGAAATACATTTTAAAAGTGATTTTTTAAAAAATTAACAGTTTTATGATGATTTATACAACGATTTAGTTAAAAGTAAAAAATTAAATAGGTTAAAATTATAATTGATATACAATTTTATAAATTTTAATTGACAATGAGATTTTTAATTATACTTACAAGTATATTTATAAAACAAAAAAAATGAGAAAAACAAATGTAGCGTATCCAGGCATCGAACCCGGGCCCGCGGATCAACCGGCAAACGCCATACCAACTGAGGCACGACCAACCTATCATTCTTGTTGCAAAGTAAGTATTTAAGTTGTGTACTATTGTTAGACCCCCCGCCGGTTTTTCAAGAACTAGGAGCGTTGGATAAAATCCGTTGAACCTGACACTAAGGGGTCTCTACCCTACAACATATATTAAAATAATCAAAATCTGTGATGAACAAGGTTGGCCCTCTCCTTGTTAGATATATTTTCATTTCAGGCAGGTGATTGAGTTTAACATGCAGGGTCGTTTTAAAATGCCAGTCCCTGTTTGAATAAATGTATGATATATTTTAAAAACTGGTTAATATACAGTTATTCAAATAATACGCATTTAATGTATGAGTTTTTGTTTTTACCAATTTGCTGATAAAATATCTTTCGATGTCAATGCTTAGTGGGCAACAGGTGTAAATGGATTCCTGTGTTATTTCAGTCATCAGTTAGATAAAATTGTAAGTGAAGCATATTTTAGAGAAGCTTGCATAATATCAGAGTATACAGTTTTAAATCCTAAAAAAATGTATTTTGTGTAGTTTCCTGTCAGTCTTATTTATTTATTTATTTATTTATTTGCTGAAAAAAAATCAAATTTGTGGTAGTATAATTCTATTTTACGTATGAATATAGTATTGAGTTAAGAAAAGGTTAATTTTACTATTAATGGTGAAAATAAAGCAATCTTTATATATTTTCTTATAATATTTTCTATTGTATTCGATTTGTAGTATAAGAATTAAGTTTATTTTTGCTACTATTGTAAATATGCAATAATATTTTTAAAATATATGATGAACAAAAGGCTTTTTCAGCATTTGTTGAAAATGAGATTTAATGTTTATCTAATAATATAGTTCATTAAAAAAAACAATATGAGATATAAATTATGTAATATGAACTTTAGGAAATTCACTGTTTTGCTTAATATGTGACTAAAATAGTAAAAGAGATGTTGCATAGGAAATGCAATTTGAAAGAAATATACATTTTATTTAAAGAATTTTTAATACTTTCAGTCTTTACCAAGCCCTTCATCAGAGAATATTATAATAATTAATTGTTGTTTATTTATAAATACGTCACCTGGTTTTGCAATTGAGAGAGCCAAAAATTATTAGAGTTGAAATTAGAAGTTGCAGTCTAATAATTATTGGCTCTCTCAGTTTCACAACGGTGTGACGTATATTTGCATAAATAAACAACAGTGGCTCACCGGTTCTTCATTTCTACTGACAAAACGAAGTTCTTCCCAAATTTTTGTGAATGGTGATCAGTTTTATTTTACTCAATTCTTGGTATATTTTACCTTTAGTATTATAATACAAATGCATACATACGTAAGGTTTGATTAAATTATAAATTGGATATTTATTGAAAGCTTTTTCTAATGGTACTGAGAGTTTTGGAGGATTTTTATATCACGGACTAATTTATATCTAAGCAATCTATATATGTCTATATGTAAATATATCTATATTTATTATTACAAACTAATCCAATATCTAACTGGATTAATTATGTATAATCTCTTTAGCATTAAATCATGTAATACGTAAAAGATTTTCTTTTCAAAACTGCCAGTATGTAAATGTGTTCATTCTTAAAATAAATTCCTTTATATCAGTTCCTTATACATTTTAAAGGAATACTTCAAATAACATAAATATAAGCATTATGCTTAAAATTATGTATTCAAATCAAATACAACATGCTAAATGGCACACACAAGAAAACAGTGGTTTAACAAACACGTTTAAAATATTGAAATCGATGTTTTGAATCGCTTTTTTCATCGTCATGAGGATAAAATGATGTAACCACAAGTCTAAAAGTTAAAAATTTGCATAAACGTCAAAGAGTACAGAAGAACTCTTGACCAGAGGGCACGCAAATGTCACCAAGGGTCCAAGGAACTTCGTGAAGTTTGCGTACTCTCCGGCCAAGAAATCTTCTGTATTCTTTGACGTTTATGTCATTTTGAACGTTTAGACTTTTGTGTAACATAATTTTATCCTGATGATGATCGCAGAAGCGAATTGAAACGTAAATTTTAACATTTTAAATGCGTTTGTGAAATCACTGTTTTGTTGTGCGTACCATTGAGCATGTTTTATTTGATGTGAATACAAAATTTTAAGTATAATTTATGGTGCAATTGTCCAATTTATAATTATAAGCATTATGATTAAATGTGTGCCATATATTTTAGCGCTCATTGTATATATTTCATAAGAATTAAATTTATGATCAAACGAAAATAATTGAAGAAAAAAATCAAAATGTTTTAAATTCGTAGAAGGATTATGCATGTTTGGTAAACGCGAATGTTTAACAAAACATGATCACAATTTTAGCTTAGTAAATTACAGCATATATTTAAGATTAATTATTTTTTTATTACTTAATTCCTAGAATATGACCATATGAAAACATATAAAAAAAATAAATTGTTTACCTGAGCATGAAAGGTAAACCCATTGCTATTAATGTTTAATTTTCGTCATCAGTTATCATTTTCGCATTGAAAATAATTAAGCTAACTTTACAATTTTCCACATGAGCGTTAAATATATCATCTAACAATCTAATAAATCGTTAAATTTTCATCTAACCATTTCTATCATAAATTGTATATCCATTATGAACGAGAATTTTTAAAATAAAAAATGATCTGTAAAAAGAAAGCTATCCTGTAGCTTCCAACTATAGATGGATCTATATTTATCTTTTATCAAAACTAAGTTAATGAGATTTTTGATTAATTTAACGCATCATTTACCAATTTATAATGATTATCCATGTAGTGCATTTTTAATTTTGATGAAATTATTGTAGCCTTTCTTAAGCTATCTGAGTGCAGTCACTGATGCCATTATTATTTATAATTATTGCTTCCAGTGTATGTTGTGTCTGCAGATTTCTGTGCCTAAATATATTGGATGTGAACTTCAAGTACTTATATAAGAAACAAATTTTAAATTAAATAAAAAAAAAAAGCAATAAGAAAGTCCATGAGAGTTTTATGTACTAATAGCTTTGCACATTGCTACGAAATTTAAATGAATCCAATTCTTTGTAGCTCTAATCATATTTAAATGGTGCTCAGTTTTATTCCACTATAGCAGTAGCTTGTTCAAATAACGGCCGTTCAACAAACGTCGAAAATAAATGTTCGGCATTAATACCAATTGTTATTCTGAACACATAATATGGGCAATTAAATTTATAACACATGTCTGCGAGCACATACACGTCTATCAATCTTAGCGCAGAGTTGACTTTGTGAGCAGATTCGTAATTTCAAACCAGGAATGGACTTCCGAAACGGCAGACTGTAGAACGGATTTTTTAAAAAGTCTCATTTAACCCGTACACTGAAATCTAGGGATGAAAGATATGGTTATTACTGCGGTTATGGAAGAACACACCAATTCAGAGCGAAATTTTGGTTCTGAGGAAATAAGTATATCTAGAAACTTTGGATAAATCACGACAAATACAGGATGTCCATAATTGAACGACCCTATTTTAAAGTTGTCTATAGACAAAACTATTGTTTATAAATTAATAATAAAGGCGTAATAAAGGAATAAGAATTTGTTTAAACAAAAATAAAGTTCAAAATTTCGCCATCAAAGGGCTATTTTTAATATATTACATATTTAGCATTACGACAGTTTAGAAATTTTGCTTACAGGGTGTTCATAATTAAACAGCCCTATTTTAACGTTGTCTACAAGCGAAACTATTGTTCAGACAGTTGTAAAATTTTGTGAGGACTATAATTAAGGTATGGGAATTTTTTTGAGCTAAAAAAAAAATTAGGAGATCGTTTTTTAACGAATTAGATGTTTAGCATACACTTACGATAGTTTTACAAATTTTGTTATAACCAAACATGTTCTGCATGACGGTCATTATTTTCAGATACAATCTGGAATCGTAAGATAGTCTGTTCTGTGTGTTCTAGGCAATGCTAGGAAGATGTCGTGAAATAGTATCTTTAGAATCAGGTTAAGTTAATAACTAAAATTTCTAAACTATCTATGCTAATGCTAAATGTATAATTTATTAAAAATCACCCTCTAGTGAGGAAATTTTGAACTTTATTTTTGCTTAAACAAATTGCCGTCCTTTATTATGTCTTTTACTAAATTTCATAAATTTATGAATAATAGTTTTGCCTGTAAACAACTTTAAAGTAGGGTCGTTCAATTATGGACACCTTATATGTTATTGAACTGCTATGGTACGATATTTCAAATGAAAATCAAATTTCAAAGTAATTGCTTAAAAGGCGCAAAGACAAACATAGTGAAAAAGATTCCAAGCCGGGAATCGAACCCGGGCCATCAGTATAGCGCACTGACGTTCTACCGACTAAACCACTTGGAACGATACCTAGCTCGGAAACCTTCTCACTATTATATGTTGGCAAGGCTAGTCCCGGCTTGGAATCGTTTTCACTATGTTGGTCTTTGCGCCTTTTAAGCAATCACTTTGAAATTTGATTTTCATTTGAAATATTGTATCCAAGGCGAATGTTTCTCTCTGGAATAATTTCCATGTATTAATATAGTTTCTATCGATGCTGGATTTAATTGTGTTTCGTGTTTGTCCCAGGTCGGTGACTCACGATAAATGTTCCATCTTGTGCTGCGTTTGTAGCCTTGCCAACATATAATAGTGAGAAAGTTTCCGAGCTAGGTATCGTTCCAAGTGGTTTAGTCGGTAGAACGTCAGTGCGCTATACTGATGGCCCTGGTTCGAGTCCCGGCTTGGAATCTTTTTCACTATGTTGGTCTTTGCGCCTTTTAAGCAATTACTTTGAAATTCGATTTTCATTTGAAATATTGTATCCAAGGCGAATGTTTCTCTCTGGAATAATTTCCATGTATTAATATTGCTATGGTACGGTTAATATTTTTAAATAATTCAATTATGAAATTGCAAAGAAATTTCTGACTAATGTATATATTTAAGAGAACATTAAATGTACTAAACTTTTTAAAATATTTTAACATAGAATAAAAAGTATAGAACTTTAGTACTCAACAAATGGATTTTGACATAATATAACAGTTTTTAAGAAAATGATATGCCATTCAAACGACTGCATTCATATTATCATAATCTTCAAAAGATTCTATTTAAAAATAGTTTAGGAAGTTATTTGGAATTCCAAAGCAATGATTTACGTAGCGATTCACTTGTACATCGAAAATGAGGATCCGATTACTATCTATTTAAATTTATTCAAAAATATTCAACGTTGTAAAATTATTAAAAAAGCATTTTAATACAGATCAAGAAAATATAAAAAACTTTGATTTAAAGAAAAGTGGCATAAGATGAATTTTACGTAATGTCTCTTATTGAATTTTATGAATACACATACATACAAACACTTTATAATTTTCTTTAAATTTATAAAAATTTCAATGTTTTAGTTTTTTGCAAGATGGTTTTTAAAGAAATTAATGCACCAAGGGTTTGATTTATTTATCAATATAAAATTTATATTTAAGTATATTTGAAATATCTAGAGATATTGAATATGTAGATGATTTTACGGACGTGCATTTTGATGTATGGAATTCTACTATATTAACCCATTGAGCGTTTCACTAGATTATAAAAATGTACCTTAAAAAGGCCTTGTATAGGAAAAAAGAACTTGTTCGAAAAGGTAGAAGGGGTTATGTGATTTTGTAGTTGAAAAGTGCTAAGGGATTTAGTTCTTTCCCCTTCTTTCTGACACTGAATGATTGAAACGGCTGTCCACTGTCTTTTATGAGGCGTGAATGGGCGTTTAAAACTAGTTGACTAATAGCTTTCGAAAACGATTGTCTAGTTAATCCCAGACAACATCTGAAAGTATGTAACGAAATAGCAGTTTTCAGGAATACAGGTGTGTGTTCCGTGTTGCTTAGAATAATGTTTGCAAACTGTTAATGTAGTATAATTTGCTTTATATGCTATTAAATTTTATCTAAATTTGAAAAGAATTTATATCTTCGTAATAACAAGCATTTTTCATTTCCTCTAAATGCATTCTTTTTTTCTAAACAGTTTCTGTTACATAAACTTGTAAATTTTATTAATTTGTAATGATTTAATTACAAAATTAAACTGGAAGTAATCGATTTTTTAAATAAATTTACATTTTATAAAACGCACGCATAGCGATAGATCTCACTATACAACGAATCTCAATTAAACGTTTAGTACACTTTAGTTACACTTTTAGATAGGGTTATTCATCGTATCTCAATTTCAATTAATGCGAATATTATTTTTTTATCTTTTATAAATAATAATAATAATAATAATAATAATAATAATAATAATTTCTCATTATGCAAATTAGTGTAACATCTGCTTTCTTTGATTTTCTGTGATATAAATCTGAGATAGCTGATACATTGTACATTATCCTGATGAATATACCAGTTGAAAATACATTAAAATATTCTAACACCCCCCCCCCTCCCACCACCAAAAAAAAAAGTGATTTGTTATAAAGTATTTCAAATGCGCATTCAAAATAAATGGAAAAAACTTCTTCTAAATGATAATTCTTCTAACTTTTTTTTTTTTTTTTTTTTTGTGAGCAATAAAAGAATTAAAACAAATTTTAATAAGATTTTCAAAATGTGCAAATTCCTGTTTAAAAAAAGAAGAAAAAAATACAAACTGACAACCTTTTTTCCAGCCATACATTAAAAAAAAAAAAACAAAAAAAAAAAAAAAAAACAGGCGGATTTTTGGATCTTATAATTTAGCTTCCAGATAACAAATTTGAATTTTTATTAATTCCTATTATTTTACTGATAAATGTACAACATTAAAAGAAAAACATTTATTGATGTAATCAAAGTGGCAGTAATTATTTCAACCTTTCCTTTCGTCTCGGCAGGCAATTGTTTTAGTACAGTAAAACCAAACATGTTAAGGCGTTTCTTTTTTATAAAGTACACTATTTCTTATACTTAAATCATGTTTAGAGATAGTAAAGATATATTATTTAAGTTTTACAGAATTAATTAATCAGTAACACTGCACAGTACCACTGTATATTACAATAAAACCGGTTAATACGAGATCACTAGGTACGAAAACAAATTCTGTTTTAGACAGGTTTTACTAGGTGTAATTGTGTAATATTTTGTATTTGGGAATATAAAATTCTCCGTTTAAGGCAGGATTATGTTATACATGGATTTCATTTTTACAGGTTTTACTGTAATTAATTAGTGATCATAGTATTGCATCATTAATGAATTATAGGTGTAATACTTGTGCATATGTATAATAGTCCTCCCCACTTAATCGGGTCACGGATAATCGAATACCCCGCTTATTCGAATAGAATTCTCCGGAACCGAATTTATTCCTATTGGTTCTATGTTATTTTCCCCCGCTTAAACCAAATAACTTTTACGAACCTCCCCGCTTAATCGAATAAGAACTGTGTGACCGATGTTTGAAAATAGGCGCAGAAAGCCCGTTTCAGCTAGAATTTCCTTCCACCTTTTGTCATTTCCGGTTCCTTTACGCTGAAAACAAATTTTCAGTTCTTCCTGCAATGATTTTGGTCGGCAGGTATATAATGGACAGGTCAAATGATTTCCCCACCTTGATCTCACCACCATCGCTTCTTGCTGTTAATCAGGCTTTAATGGCAATGCGTCGTCACTTCGAGACTCGAGATGGTCGTTGTGATATATTGCACTCATTCGAAAAATAACTCTATATTTACTCTTTTAAAATTTCACTTAAACAAACCACTTTAAACGATTTTTTAAAGGCAGTATAAGTAACATAAATTAGAAGTAGCAAAGTTTTGACCAAACTCAAACGAGCTGCATTAAGTGTGATGTAAACCATATAAATGAATATACTGACGTTAAATTAATAAGTATTTACTTTATATTAGCATTCGTATTTATTTTAGTTTATGTTATTCTATTAACGATTTATTATTTTGTTAATTAAACATACCGTAGATGGGTATTTTCCCTTTTTATTACGCATATTACAGTTATGATTCCCCGTTTAATCAAAAACCCCGCTTAATCGAATATTATTTCTGGAACCAAAAATAATCGTTTAAACGGGAACGACTGTATTACTGATTAAATGCAAGTTTTAATTTTAACAATGAAACCCTTTAAAACGAAATGATAAGAGGCAATATAATAATTTTGAATTAGAAATTTTCCAAAGAACTTTGGATTTTTTTAAGGCAAGATTCCGCTTAGTACAGGTATTACTATGTATAAATAGGTCAATGGAGAGTCTGCATAGTAATATACAAAATAAATGTGCTTTTTGTAAGTTCCATTGTAATAAAAGTGCCCTTTTTTTTTCGGGTGTCATTTTTCTCCTTCTCACCACCTAGGAAAAATAATTACATTTAAAATTTTCCGATAACAGTAATTATTTTAGGTACCTAATATATTCTCCTATTGAAAATGAGAAAAATACAACCCATTTCAAATATCTGTGAAGAGTAATACCTCCCTCCCCCCCCCCCTCACTTTATCTCCCATAAAACTTCCAGCGTCCATCGGCCATAAAGAGATAAAAAGGATTTAAACTTTACAACAATAAGTTCGCAACTCCGCGGGACACAAGTTGAACATTCTTAGACCAGATGGAAACTAAGCACTATTTTTAATAATTTCGAAATGTATTCATGTATTTTTTCTTATATTTAGTACAGTAAGACTCCGTATTTTTTCAAAAATTCTTTGGAGAAATTGAAAAAGAATATTTGTAAAAAGAAACATGAGCTAAAAATCATGTGTCTAGCATAAATTATGAAACACTTTCCAATACATTCAGAATATTGAAACAAAACTTTACAGCTTATTACGGAGAAAGGTGGTGTCTAAATAAATAAATTAGAAAACACATAACGCATTTGAAAACCCAATTTCTGCAATTGCTGTCAGTTAGTTGGAAAAATATCTATTTTTTGTGCAGCCCTGTATATGCTCTATAACTTTGTATGTATGTATGCAAAAATTTAGTTCCGCAGGAAAATTCCCATTCAGCAATTTCTGTCAATAAACGGAATTGTACTTGCGATAGTGATTCCCAGTATATGACCTATTGAATTTATAAACACCACATAATATAAAAAAAATAATAATAACAACAGTCAAATTTAAAAACGTATACCGCAACTGATAACGAACTTATAGCAATTATTGGTCATAGGCCAAATTTTTTTGTGTGTCCCTGAAAATGAAATATAAATTCTATGCACATCATATTCTACAGTAACAACTCCTTAGTGAAATATAAAAATTCCAATATGTTTAAAATAGTGTAATATCATTAAACTACACCATACACGATTTTTCTAATTCACCGTAATGTGACGGCATTCTTTTGCGTGTCCCTGTAAACGAATCTTACATGCTACACATTTCATTTTCAATAATGAACATGCCAAATTAAACAAAAATAACATATATCAATTTTATGGCAATTGGACTAAATTTATGTGAATTAGAGCACGGACAGAAGGAAAGACAGACAAACCGAATTTATAAACGCTTTTCAACTATACTGGAAAGAGTTTTAAAAAAAAATCAAATGACACTTTTTATCACTTTTTAAGATTTATCCTTTTTTTAAGTTTTAGGATTTGGATGAAACCAGTTTTAATTTTCCTTCTCAAGATATTTTTATTTTTTTCATTTAATTTTTAAACAAATAATATTAATAAACAAATAGTAGTAATTATTATCTCTGCGTATTTGTATGTATGGAAACTTTGAAAACTTTCTCCAGCATAAAAAATAAAAGCTCATAAAAATAAGAACGAAGAATAGATTGTGAGAATAGATTTCAAGAATAGATTGTGAAATACTTTCCAACACATTTATCTATCTATAAAACTGTACTGAAATTTTACCGGTAAATAAGGCGCAAGATATGTGGCAGGAAGATATGTGAATAAACAGTATGGTAAACATATAACACATTTAGAAATCCAGTTTTATCAATTACCTTCTATAATAATTAAAAAAAAATAGTCAATTACGCACCCAAACGGCCATGTATCTTGTTGGTTTGCGTATCCCTGTATAAAATTTTTTATGTTCCACAAACTTCTATTGGCATACAAATATAGTTCAGCGAGAAAATGCATCACACAATTAAAACTATTCTCTAAGCAACTTCCATAGTCAGTAATACTTATATTTTTTTTTTCTGCGTTTCAAGTAAAGCAGGTGTATCTGTTCTTTCAACGCGCTATTTTGATAGCTTATGTATAAGAACAGCGAGTTTTATATATTTATGGAATCTTTGACCAAGGATAGTCTTTGGGGTGAGAAGGAAGAGAGTGAGGGAACATAAAAAAACTTTACATACAGATATTTTAAAGGGGTTGAAATAAACATGTTGACTAACAAACGGAAATTTTATCATCTTGATCTTTACAATGTAGGAGAGGGCAGAGTTAAAGGGGTCGGGGGGTAACAAAGTATGAGTAAAAAATTCAGTATTTAGCGCAAGGAAACACAATTTAGGCAATACATTGCATAAATAAAAATGTTTTACAAAGATCTTTGAAAATAAAGTTTAATATATAAAATTATTGGTTATGGTGGTCCATTAAATACATATATATATATATGTATATTACATATATATTGTCAGGGCCCGACTTATGTAGGTGCATGCGGGGAAGCTTCCCCGGGTCCCCCTTTTTAGGGGGCTCCCATGAGAGTAATCAGGATTTTTATTTAAATGGTGTCAAATGTTTAAAATTAAATAAAAGTGACCAAAATTCATACATTTTCGAACTTTTAAGAAGGAAGTGCGGTCCCCTTCCCCCCTCCGCTTTCAGTAACCTCTCCACCTACGCAAATATCATTAGAAAACTAATGATTAATATTTTATTATGACAATTTAGTATTCTATAGTTTTCAAAAGCAATTCTTTATTAACGTTTTTCTCTTAACGTGGCAAGTTAAAACCAATACTTATAACCAATTTGGGACGTTTTCTTTTACACATCTTATAACGTACGTAGATAAGCAAAGTAAATGTTTGCAAAGAAATACTCGTATCAAACAATCTATCATTTTTTTTCTACTATTTTCCTACAAGTATTTTTTTCTTAAAGTTTTGATTATCTTTTTGTGACACTCTGTATACAGATGTAAGCAGTACCGGATATAAAACTTATGCATATAATACAATAGTATGAAGTTTATTACTAGCTACTTCCACATTATTCACAAAAAAATCTATAGATAGATAGATAGAGGAGGGGGGCACACTGATTCTTACCTTTCCCCCCCCATAGCCTAAGTCGGACCCTGCCCTGTATATGGTGGTTAATTAATGCTCTTCCGCCTGCCCTACCGCTAACTTTTGTAAATATTATTTAGATGAAAAAAAATTGCTCGTTTAACAATAAAAACTTTGACACATTAACGAATTAATATATAAGTGTAAAAGCTTGACAAATGCAGGTATGACTATGTAAATGATTTGAGAGCAAATGTTTTTTTTTCTTTCACTTTTTCTTTTTTTAACTTTTCGACAAATAAATTACATGAGAAATACAAGCGTTTTCCCATTGTAACCTTTATCGGACTTCCGTGTGCAGAATTTTTTTTTCAAAACGCCAACTTTAACAGCATTTTCTAAAAGACTTCCTTCCTATGTTTATCGAAAATTGAAAAAAATTGTTCGACTTTATAGTTTCTGAATAAGAGTACCTGCCAATTCCATGTGTTTATGAACAAAACTGAATTCAGGAATGTGTCACAAAAAAAATCAATTTGGAAGATTATGCAGTTTTTGTACGGGGCATTCGCCCAGAGCCCCCCAAATTTAGTGTCATAGACCTTGAAGCAATTGCAATAAGTTGGATTTATACGATGTAACAATTATCAGTCAGCATGAGCAGGAAAGAAATCAACATTAATTGTAAAATATATTTGTGATCTCTAAGTAATCTATAATTAAAAATGGATATTTAAATACGTTAAAATAAATGTGCATTATACAGTATTAGTGTAGTTTAATGCATTAAAATAAATGTTTTCTTAGTTTAATTCTCATGGTAACGAAATGAAAAGTTCAATCATCAAAATCTAGTTTAACTTTTTTTTTTCCAGTTTCAATACATTCATTTCATTATGATTGTTTTAATCATACTTATCATATAGTATTAGCATTAATTCTGATCATATAGTATTAGTCTATATGAGATATATTTATAAAAAAATAGATTGCCATGATTTAATTTGTCATTTAACAAACATGATTGTACAAAGTAAAGTAATAATAATAATAATAACAATAAATTTAAAAAGATAATGCTTTCATTTGCATTATTGTAAGAATCTTTTAGATAATGATTCTTCCCTGTTTTTAAAGACATATACTTACACTTAATCATATCTACTGCTTTAATTGCATCCATTCTATTGATATTTTTGAATAATTCTATACTTGTACTGTTCATTGGTATCATTTTAAACAATATATAGTTACACTTGAATATTTTAGGTTAATTGTGAGCTTGGTGTGCCATCGCGGAAAAAGTCTAGTACTGCTTTTCCATCTGACCTTTGTAAATATTACTTGCATTGCCATGAAATCGATATATGATATGGAGGCCTGTTCACTATTGGAAATAGTGAGTGTGGCCTTTATTGTTGGTTTACATGGATGTATAAAATAATTCGAATAAACTCGAATTACGGTCTAGATCGATATCTGCTTGTAGTACCTTTTTTTATAGTAGTATATTATTCCAACCGTAATAATTGATACACATTGCTAATGTGCACTGCAGTCTGTTTCCCATAAAAATTAATAGTAACAATAATGCGCGTAGTGTTTACTGATCATTAACAGAGGAATTCCAAGACAACCGAAGAACAGTGCACTAAAAAAGGACGGTTGAAAAGGGCACTTTTGTGAATATTTAAAATATTTTTTAGTAAAGGGTGGATTGCTGAAATTAAAATAATTTTAATATCTATAAAGAAAACTGTCTTATTTTGAAATTTGGTTTTCACACTCGAGTTCAAAATTTAATAAAACATTACTTTCATTATATCTTTCTTAAGATAAGAAAAAAAAAGAAAAAAGATGAAGAAAAAAAAAAGTTTTTACTTTCCAGTTCTTTTTTTTTTTTTTTTTTTTGTTTTTTGTTTTTTTTTGCTTGCGTAAAAAATTAGAGGAAAATCAAATGATTAAGAGGAAGAA
Organism: Maratus speciosus; assembly: GCA_963932465.1. Lineage (NCBI taxonomy): Eukaryota > Metazoa > Arthropoda > Arachnida > Araneae > Salticidae > Maratus > Maratus speciosus. The sequence continues at coordinate 522,459,847 of OZ010794.1, forward strand.
CGATAATAGTCCAATTGTGGGAAATTTTGTATGACAGTTTTATTTAATGGCTTGAACGACGTAATATCGTTTGCTTATCTTAGATAGAGGAATAAGATGAAATAGTCCTTTGACAATGTAGTTAAAGATAGGTCGATACACAGCTGAAGATCGTATATTCACAAAAGTAAATTGAAATATAGCTCTGAATAAACGGTCTATGACTATCATAAATTTTCCCTTCGACCTACAGATCCCATTTTTGTAATATGTCTGTTAAATTGTATTAAGACAAGCTTAATAAAACTAGTTTCTAAATTATTTAGATTTTACAATTTTCCTTGTGTATTCAATTTTTCCATTTCTTTAAAAACTGTTATTGTATGCAGATTTTTCAACAGAAAAAATATTTTAGAAATTCTTTGAAAAATCGGGTCAAGCCAAACCGGACCCGCAAGAGACAAAACCTAACCCGAAACAATGGATATCAACCCGATTTGCAGCAAAATTGTAGAAGTTAATCCAACCCCCGACAAAAAAAGAAAGGTTTCCCGACCCGATGCAGGACTCTACGCCATACTCAATAAATTTAGATCCTAAGTATTATTTAAATTATTTTCGAGAAAATATTTTCATTTCTGCTGTGCATTCCTTAAATTTTGTTTTCTTTGTTGAAACTTCAAAATTTTGACTCCCACTTATTGTTACCCCCCTCCACACACACACACACACACACACGTACACCCCGCTCTTAACTCTGCTCCCCTCTTACATTATAAAAATCAAGATAATGAAAAACCTTCACTTTTGAAAAAACTACTTTTGTTTATGTTTTGACCCCTTTAAATGTATGTAAAAATTTGTTTCTTTTAATTCCATGTCCTCCCCCTTTCTCTTCACCAAAAGGCTGTCTTTGGTCAAAATTCCCATAAATATATAAAAGTTAATAGCTTATACATAAGCTATCCATGTACTAAATTGAGAGAATCTATAGATTGTATTTTCTGTTTACCACCCCGCCCTTTCTAGGGGCTTACTAATGAACAGCCGGCGTCTCCAGCAGAATATATTTTTTCAATACACAGCACCTATTTGTTAGTGTCCTTTAAGTGTAACACTATGTATAATATACTTTTTTGATATCAATAATAGATATGCGGACTTAGCACGGGCTTTAGTTGAAGCTTAGAATTAGTTTTCTATAACTGAAAATATATGTAACTTGAATAACCAATAGATCTGAATTTTAGGTTCATCTAAGTATATATAGTAATTATTATTTTTACCACTGATTTTTTTTGCTAAGACCTTTTCACCGTTGACCTTTTTACCTAAATTCATTTGAAATAGAGTATCTACATTAAAATATACTGCAAACGATTTTCCCGCGTAGATCATTATGTAACGGAATTCTTTTGTGCGACTCTGGAAATGAATAATAAATTCTTTGCATTTCATATTCTACAGAAAGCATGTTTTAGTGCTGCACTTGAAACGATTTTTTCCCATTGGTCGTAATTTAACGGCATACTTTTGAATGCCCCTGAAAGGGAACTGTACATGCTACATATTTCATTTTCAATGGTGATCGTGCGATAGTAAATGTCAATAACACACAAAATTTCAGGGAAATCGAATTATATTTGCGCAAGATAGAGCACTGACAGACAAACTGAAGTCATAAACCCTTTTCAACTATGTTGGAAAATGTAAAATAAATAAATTCCTCATAATTTAGAATTACAAATTGTCATTAGTGTGTGACTTAATCGGAGAAAAATTTTCTTGATTTTACGATATCGGAGGTAACATGCGCATATCAAATATCACGAATTTGATTTTTTTTAAAGTAGACCATTGAAAGTGATTATTTAAAAGTATTTAGGTAGAATAACTAAACTACTAAATTCTTCTATAAGCACGCTTGCGGAATGGGGCAGAATTTGATAACATACAGAAAATGTGCAACAAAGTTTTTATTATTAAAAATAACCATAAGTTTAATAATAATTCTTAGGCTACAATAAAGATAACTCTTCGGCTATCAGTTTTTATTTTCCGTTGGGGAGGGGGGGGCAGTTATTCTAAGATTTCTGCTGTGATGTCAGAAAAGATTTTTTTTTTTTAATGATGCCCTACTTTATTTTTATATCAACAATCTTTTATGTTACATTGTGCAATATTCATGATTTAATAATTATTCATTAATACTAATTTTAAAAGAACTAGTTTAAAACATAAACATTTCATAATCCTTTTATTAAATAAGCGACAATGAAAAAAATATGTAGCAAGCTACCACTATTTGGAATTTTACTGTTCCTGTGAACTGTTTTCTTTAGAAATCATCTTTACAAGGGAAGGGGTGGGGCTGTCATTCATAGTTTTCTCAAAGCTCAAAGCGTCACTTACAGGTAGTATTTCGATGTCATTCATGGGTTGCAAGAGTTTGGATTAGATAACAATGGGAGATATTTACTCTCTTTCAAACCTTACTTCAAAGAAAACTTATAGAAACTTTTAAAGTATCATTGGAATTAATTATACTGGAATATTTGGTCAACTCTGTTGTATTTAGTAGAATGATTAGGTAAAAAATAAGGATAATTGTAGATATCGTTCAGGGAAGTGTAGTCTCATAAGCATTTTTCTGGCTACACCTCTGGTTCTTCTCTGTGAAACACAACTGTGAGAATAAATAAGATTTAGGGCTTTTTAATATGGCAGTTTTAATGTAAGAGTCGCTATATTGGGACTCGTTATATAAAGAAAGCACAAATAATACACAATGTTTTTAATTTTCCAAGCGGACACAGCCAGTGATATAAACATAAGAATGGTTTTTGGATTCTCCCCCCCCCCCCCCTCAACTTTCAAAAGAAATCAAGTATCCAGTTATTCAAAAATATAAGTAGGTCGAATATAATGAAAACCACACATATAAATATGTGTAAAAATACACCTTTATTTATTTTTTAATGCAAGTAAAAACAAGGAAGAGTAACTTTTGTTAAGATTATCTGTCTTTAATGCATATGAATGCATTACCTATCTTAAAATGATTATTATTGTTTACTTTGCTTAATCATATTGGTGAGATGATAGGTTATATCTCCCAACCTGAGAAGTACTGTGTAAACATCATTTTATTGATTGAAATAATTCTTTCATGGCAAATCTCTTTGTATGTAAACTGCCATATAAACAAAAGGAAAATCGAGATAAGAACAGGAAAAAAAAAAAAAAAAAGAAACTATGATACGTTTGTAGAGATTTTGAAATACAGCCTTCACGGTAGAATTATCATTCACTTTGTCTCATATGATTAAGGAAAAGTTTCAAATTGAAAAATAAAATTACTTTACTTTTGCTCTAAAATATATTAAAAAAGCATTGCAGATTACTGCGAGCAATTGCACTTAATAAAGCCGTCTATGATGTTTAATTGCGTGGAGTTTTTGATCTACTTCCAACAATTAATAGGCTACTTCACTCACGCGAAAGCACCCGCTCGCTAATGTTTATTTGGTGGAAGAATTTTTTTAAGATACCTCGTTTTTATTTCCATTTTTTTAAACGAATCTTTTGCATTGGCTACCTAAGATCGATCTATAGAAAGACCGTTTTTTTCTTTTTCGATTTTGTTTAAAGTTTTTTTTAATTTATTTAGGATACATTTACTTTCGGAACCGGTTTCGAAAGTAAAAGTATCCCCTTTAAAAAACCTTGCAAATAAAATAGAAGGAGTAAAAAAGTCCTTTGTACAGATCGACCTCAGCTACTCAAATCAAAGAAAATCGTTTAAAAATACTGAAATGCAAGCACGCTATCTTTAAAAAATTCTTCCTTAGGAATAATATTGAATCTAGGAAAAAAGGTGACCGGAAAAAACGTGACAGAAAAAACAAGAGCGGAAAAAACGGGATAAGGAAAAAACGAGACCGGAAAAAACGTGACAAGGAAAAAAAATGTGACCGGAAAAAACGTGACAAGGAAGTGTTAAATATTGAACTTGTCGATACATAAATGCTAAAAACTAAAGTAAAGTTTTTCCACTGTCAGTTTCTTACAGCGTAGGGGGGGGGGGCAGAGTTAATGGGGGAGTTTGACAACTGTAAGATTTGGTCCAAGAAAATACAATTTTAACATTTCATTAAGAGAAGTTTATTATGACTTCTACAAAAGACAAGTTAGTGCTATCCACGGAGGGGGGGGGGGGGTATTAAGGAAATACAATTTATTGATTCTTTCAATTCGCTATTGATAGTTTATATATGAGTAAAGATGTTTTATAAGGCGGAGGGGGAGGGAAAAAATTACATACACAGCCTCTAAAGGGAACAAAATAAAGACGAAGAGAGGAGGCATTTTCTTTAGAGGAATTTTTTCATTATCCTGCTTTTTGCTCGCAGGCTATCAAAGCCCAAGGATTAATGTGCACGCAGGTTCTGTATGTATGTATGTATGCACTTACGTCTGTATGTACGTAACGCGATAACTCTTGACAGAAACATCCGATTTGCTTTAATTTTTTTTCCAGGTTCATTGTTTCCAAATTCAATATTTAACACTTCCTTGTCACGTTTTTTCCGGCCACCTTTTTTCCTTGTCACGTTTTTTCCGGTCCCGTTTTTTCCGGTCATCTTTTTTCCGTTTACCAATCTACCTATAATGAAATTTAAAACCTATCTACATCGATGCTTTTTCTGGCCCATTCAGCGTCATTATAGACAGGTTTCACGGTGCTAGTTTTAAATTATGCTAGAATTTGAATAAAATTTGTGCAACAATAATAAATAAAAATATTATTTTTGAAGTGTAATGTTAAATTGGATATTTGAGATTTTTATTATTATTACACAACAAAAGTGCTGTAAGTAAAGAAAAAAAACAGTTTAGTTATTTAGTATTATAGTTAAATGAAAAAAATGACATACATTTGGAAGTAAAAAGGAAAGAAAAGAACGTGTATATTCATTAAAAGAGCAAAATAAATAAATATTACATAATAAATAATGAACATGCAAAATAAATAAATATTATATGGCAAATGATATAAAATAATAATTATTATAGTAATGAATTAGAATCTTATAAACAGAAATAATAAAGTAAAATAAGTAAACGATGATATTCTATAAAATTGCCTAGTATATGGTTCGAAATACAATGCCATTCTTAAGCATTAACAGAAAACGAAATCCCCTAAGGCATTCGACTTAAAATACGGTAATCCAGTTGACAAATAGTCTGCCTAACGCCTATTGTGTGCGTGGAAAGAGGGGGTGATTGATAAACGCCTTCTTTAACTCCCAGTCTCGAGAAGTGGGGGGAAGCACAAACGCGCAAACGCGTTCATAACCATCTACAAGTAGAATATTTTGACCGCCTATACGCGCTTGTGACCATCTACAAGTACAAAAGTCTGACCGCCTATATGCGTTCACGACCACTTACAAGTACCAAAGTGCGACCGCGTATACGCGTGCGTGACCACGAAAGGGTTAAATATCGCATTTCTAGTTTTTAAACAAGATTTCAATTGCCTTAAACTTGCTGATATTTATTTTTTTATGTTTGTCTAGAAGAAATTTTTTAGTAGTGGCAACATATCAACAATTTTTTTATATATTTTTTAAATTTATAAACGTTTTCAATATTTTAGTTTTCTGCAAGAAGGTTTTTTAAAGGCTTTAATGCACAAAGGATTTGATTTATTTATCAATATAAAATTTATATTTAAGTATATTGGAAATATCTAGAGATATTGAATATGTAAATGATTTTACGAACGTGTATTTAAATGTCTGGAATTCTACTATATTAAATATCGCATTTCTAGTTTTTTAAACGAGATTTCAATGGACTTAAACTTTGTGATTTTTATTTTTTTTAATGTTTGTCTAGAATAATTTTTTTAGAAGTGGTAGCATATAACTGTAGGTAATGAGGAATGCATTCAACTTTTTCAAATGTCTTCTAAAATTATTTAATTAACTTTTATTGGTGCTGGATCAAGCGTAATGATAAATTAAACTTTTTTATACATAAATGCACTGTGCTTATTTTAATGTTTCGTTGAAATGAAAATCAAGCTTCAAGCATAGTTTGTAATACAGTTTTAACACATTCCTCATACTGTAACAAAAGGCACTGTTTAACCCTTTAAGACCTGATCTACACAATTGTGTAGGTGATCATAAAGAAAAAGAAAAAACATGTTCCTCCTTTTGTGCGATTTAAAGTCAGGATTGAGCCCACAGTATTGCGTGGATCCTCCCTGCATCGGGTATTTTTTAAATATTTTTTCAATCAAATATTCTTATTAATTAGGGGACCTTATTAATTAGAGGAAATAACCAAAACTTTTCATTTCTACCAAAAATCTCCTGTTCTTAAAGGGTTAATAAATTGAAAGCTGATGTCTAAGTAAAAAATTTGGAAAACGAATAACACATTTCAAACCGCAATTTCAGCAATAACCACATGTAGTCCAAAAAATACCGGATATTTTTGAATAGCCATGCATATGATTGATATACTTGTATATATTCTATATAGTGTGCTAAAATGTAAATTAGTTAATATAAGCGTAACAGAGATGAACATTTCCCTTCAGCAATTTCCGTCAAGAAAAGACAATGTATTCCAATTCTTTTGTGAAGCCCTGTAGATAATATGTAGTATTTATACACGTGAAATAATATGCAAAAATTTAGTTAAATTTAAACATACGACACAACTGAAAATGCACTTTCAGCAGTTGTTACTTATTGAGCGTACTGTAACCAAGTGTGATTGTAAATGAACGATAAATGCTATGGACCTTTTATTTCACTACTGTGATGTGTATTAATTTAAATGTGTTTGAAATACTGTAATATCATTAAAATGCACTGCAGTTGCTTTTAGAAATTACGCAACGGAATTCTTTTGAGTGTCTCTGCAAACGAAATATACTTAATCTTCATTAGTAAAACTCCCTAATGGACATAAAATACAGGGCGATCCGAGTATATTTACGCGTGTTATAACATGGAGAGACAAACAAGTGGCCAGACGGCTACACAAAGTGAATTCATAAAACTATTTAAAATGTGTTGGAAAGTGTTAAAAATATTTTCTTATGAACGTTAATAACGCAGATTGACATTAAAATGTCAATAGAAGGATTATAATAATATACTTTAAACAGTAAATAATTTTACGTTTGGTATTACTTATAAACATTAAAAAATGCTTTTTTAGATATCTTACTATACATTTTAAAATTTTGTTGTCTTTCTCAGAAAATATTTTTTTTTTCTAAATTCGAAAAATATTATATAACTTCCTACTTCTTGTTGTATTGCAAATACCTGTAAAATAAAGATGGTATAGAAAATTTTATCACAAAAACCAAATTCAGTAATGATAGGAGAAACCCTTCTGCATCTTTTACCACATAACAATATGAAAAGTTGAAATGCAAGAAATGATTCCTTTCCAAAAATAGCAAAAACCATGTCACGCAATATGGCTTTCTATAAACATTGCGTATAAAAAAAGTCTTGTTCTTTGTGACTTTGATGTCTCATATAACATTTTGGAATAAATATTTAAAGTTTTTGTATGTGATCCATAGAAAATTACTCGTAAATATATTTTTTATGCCTGACAATTTTTACCACAATTCAAAATAAGTTTTTAATAAGTTTTAAGCACCAAATATATATTTATTTTTCCTTAATAATTTAATGTAGAGCTGAAGGAATGAATGCATATATGGAAATTAATTGAAACTTATTATTTATACTTATTTATATATTTAACTTATTATTTATTATTAGACACTTATTATATATTTATATATATATATATATCTGAAAAATATAAGCACGTTTCAAGAAACATTTAATTTCTCATTCAGGCGAAAAACATGTGCAGTAATTTTGAGAGTATTGGTCTGATTTACTCTGAAAGTGGTAAATCGTCTTTTTTCGACTGAAGAAGAAAGGCTACATTTCTCGAAACACATTGTGTTTATTTCAATTTTATAATGTATTATATAATTAATGTGTTCTGGATGTAAAATAAAGGCACCTACTTAGTGGTTATGGTGCTTCATTCCCCTATTTAGAAAGAATATTTGAAATATTTGTGCCTGTATTCTACAAAAATAATACTGAGAAATGTACTTTCTGTGTTTTCTAAATTATATCAAAACAGATGCAAATTTTGGGGGAATTTCTTAAGAGAATCGAATGAATAAGTGCACATATATTTACAAAGACAAACTATATACACTGGTGTTTCTTGAACATAAAACTGAAAAAAAAAAAAAGGAAAACGTTACAAAATATAAGTCTCTAATCTACCCTGTATATATGAAATCCTAATGAAACGAATTTATGAAACGGATACTATGAAACGACTGAAATGAAATGAATTTATGAAACGACTGATTAGACAATTGATTTTATGTCTCCTAAAATATGGAATACTTTGCGATGAAATTAACACCAAAAATTCTTATTGATCTGCAGATTTCAAAACTGGTTTTAGAATTTTTAAATTCGAGATATTATTTTTTTTTCTAATTTTAAATACTTTTTCCTAATGATGATAACTCAAATTTTAATCATAACAGATATTTTTTTTCATACTTAAGAAAAGGTTATTATTTTAAACTAATTTAGCGACCAGTTTGGCCTCCCTTAAATTTATGCTAAGAAATGTATCATATTACTTTTAGAATTTACTTGAAAAATCTTTCGCCTAATCGAAAGATTCTGATACAGAAATCAATACCTCGGTATTTTTTATGTTAGCGGGACACAGGTGATAAATCGCCAAACATCTTTCCCGTCGCATTTTTTTTTTCATTTCATTAATTTCATTTAAAATATAATCCTTTCATTCATTTTATTTAAAACAGAAAACTTTAATTTAAAACTGAAACATTTAAAATTGATGGGTTTCACTTTTTTTTTCTTTTAATAAATATAAAAGAAAAATATTAGGTACAGCTGTCATATACGTATCGGGGTACTAATTGGTGCCAAAATGGCATTATTTTGATTGACATGGTAACCCAGCTATTGTTGTTTATTTAATAATAAATGTTTAATTACTTTTATTTTCTTTTTTAAAATTATATAAATTATTTTGTTCTATAGTTATTAATTAATTTTTTTGTTATTTTATTTTAATAATCACGTGTAATCACGTGTAACTTGCTTAAAGTCAAGTGAATGTGACATTTACGATCAACCATTATTAGCATTTAATCTTATAGTTTGGGGATAGATTTTTGGTCGACGGGATAACTAAGTAGTGCCAAAAATACATATGTAACTGGTTTTCGAAAACGAGGTTTTTTTTGCCAAATTTTTGTTAAAGAAATCACGTCAAAAGCCGGTGCGTATATGACATCTGGCCAAATATTAAATAATGCAATAAACAATAACATTTAATTTCAACTTCAAAGCAATGTTTTAATTTACCACTCGAAAAATAAAAAAATGCCATCTGGAGAGTTGAAAAAAAGCTATTGGCGAGATTTGCAACGGGCTAGCGGAACAGTACCAAGAATTCTTTGCGACTATGACAACTTCTATGTAGTATTATTCGAAAAAAGATTTGATTTTTTAATCAAAATGGAAAACTTTCAACACAGATGTCATATACGGCTCCATATTGGCGCGATTTTGTCCTGACGCCAATGTCATATACCCAATGGGTACTTAACTGGCGCCAAAGTATCATTATTTTACTTGATATGGTAAGCCGGATGTTGTTGTTTATGCTGTTGATGTTTTCCCCAAATTGGCGTCGGAACAAAATCAGGCCAATATGGGGCTGTATATGATATATGTGTCAAACTTTCATATGAAAAAAGAAGGGATCAGACCGTATTTAATTATGACAGGTACGTACATGACTTGGACTATTCTAATATAGATGAAATGATCGCGGTAGAATAATATTTGTCGACGTATCACCTGCGTCTGGCTAACTTTAAAGTACCAAAATGGCACCTAGAGTATACAAAGCAAAGTGGTGCGCCCGGAACTGTTGATGATAGTCACTTGACTTAAGCTAGTATTATAGAAATTGTTTTAAGATACCAGGAGACAATGACTCTGCACACTTAATTTATTTTATTTTAGTTTTTTTTTATGTTTAACTGATCCTCTTTAATCAAACACGAAAACAACCATTGGATACCTTAACAGCAACTGATTCGGCCATAATTTTTTACAAATAAAGGGAATTGAATGGAAACGCGTTTACGGGAAGATCTGCGCAGCTTTTTTCAGTATCATTCAATCTTCTCTAATATTTTTAAAACCAATCAGATTAGCGTGTTTTTAGATTCTACGGCGTCTGAACGGAAGGTTGGTGAGTGTAGCTTGCGGGGGAAGAGCCTCCTAGCATAATATATAACTATGATATCTAAATAAATATAAATGTCTCTGTAAAACGAAATATGCTTAATTTTCTCTTAATAAACCTCCTTAATGCACATCAAATGAGTGGCGGTCCGAGTATATTTACGCCAGTTATAACATGGACAGACAAACGGGTGGCCAGACGGCTACACAAACTGAATTCATAAAACCATTTAAAATACGTTAAAAAGTGTTCAAAATATGTTCTTATGAACGTTAGTAATAGAAATGCGCATTAAAATGTCAATAGAAGGATTATGAAAATATAGTTTAAACAGTAAATAATTTTCTGTTTGATATTACTTTTAAACATAAAAAAAATAATTGTTTAGATATTTTACTATATATTTTCAAATTTTGTTGTCATTCGTAACATTCTTTTCTGTCAGAAAATATTTTTTTTTCTTTTTTAAATTTCAAAATTATTATATAACTTCCTACTTTTTGTTATATTGCAAATACCTCTAAAATAAAAATGGTATAGCAAATTTTATCACCTAAACAAAATTCAGTAAAGATAGTGGGAGCTCTTCTGCATCATTTATCACATAATAATCTGAAAAGTTGAAATGCAAGACATGATTTCTTTCCAAAAATAGAAAAAATACACAATATGACTTTCTATAAACATTGCATAGAAAAAAGCCTTTTTCTTTGTGACTTTGATGTCTCTTTTAACATTTTGGAATAAATATTTGAAATTTTTGCCTGTGATCCAGAGAAAACAACTCGCAAATATATTTTTTCTGCATGACAATTTTTACCACATTCAAAAAGATTTTTTAATAACTTTAAAACGTCAAATATATATTTTATTTTTCAAGAATAATTTACTGTAAAACTGAAGGAATGAATGCATATATGGAAATTAATTGAAACTGACGGAAACCAATGGGAATTAAATACAATTCAAAACACTTATTATTTATATAACTGAAAAATAACAACACGATTCAAGAAAAATTTAATTTCTTTTTCAGGTGAAAAGTATGCGCAGTAATTTTGAGAGTATTGCTCTTATTTACTCCGAAAGTGCTAAATCGTCTTTTTGCGACTGAAGAAGTAAGGCTAAGCTTCTCGAAACAAGTTGTGTTTACTTCAATTTTATAATGAATTATAAAATTAATGTGTTCTGGAGGTAAAATAAGGGCACCTAATAAGTAGTTATGGTGCTTCATTCCACTATTTAGAAAGAATATTTTAAATCTACAAAATCTACAAATCCCGATCTACAAAAAATATACTAAGAAATGTACATTCTGTGTATTCTAAATTATACCAAAACAGATGTAAATTTTGGGAAATTTTCACAAGAGAATCGAATGAATAAGTGCACATATTTTTACAAAGACAAACTATATACACTGGTGTTTCTTGAACATAAAACTGAAAAAAAGAAAAACTTTACACGAAACCTAATCTTTCTTTCTCAGGCACCACAAGAAATGGAAGTTCTTTTGCTGATGAACATCGAGAACTGTAACCCTTTCTGCAATTCAAAAGGGAATATTAGGTTTCTCTTCTTTAACCGAAAATATTTCATTGACTCAGATAAATAACAATTAATTTCCTGCAGCACGAATCTGTTGGCCGAACGACAGCTAAAATCACGCGCTTGTGCATGACAACCTATCAGATCGGGATCTGGTCGCACAGATAATAACCTCATCGAGTTCACGGCTGAAATTCTAGAATTAGTTAAAACTCGATTCGCATATTAAAACGCAATCGGTCTGTCAAGTCATATCTTGGTAGAAAACACCTGAAAACCCGATTTTAGCAGTTGACTCGTAGATTTCATTGTGTTTTCCTGCTCCCAGCCCTCCATATTTTCATATCTTTAGGTGCAGGAAAGCACAATAGTAAACCTGCGAGTCAAGCGCTAAAATCAGGTTTTCAGGTGTTTTCCACCAAGATATGACTTGACAGACCGATTGCGTTTTAATATGCGAATAGAGTTTTAACTAATTCTGGAGTTTCAGCCATGAACTCGGTAAGATGACTGTCTGTGCTGCCACATCCCGGTCTGTATGGCAAGTCCATTTTCGGAGTAGGAATAGTCTTCCTTACTCCTCCCTCTGTCACTGCGAAAAGATGTCGCCTCGCTAAAATATCAAATTTTAACCACTGTTCAATTTTCATTTGCTCTACACTTATTCATCTTAACGACACACCATAGTGTGTATCTTCATATAAAGGAATGTTGCCATCTTTGATGATATTTAAGTGGTAATTGATAGTTTGAGATTATCGCCAACTTAAAATTGCAGTTCAGCAAGAAGAGGCTGGCATGCAAAAAAGTTGTACTCTGCATCAGCACAAATTGCCAGAGACGGGAAGATTGTCCTTCTGTCTACAAACTGTCAAAACTATCTTCTTACCATTAAGTCAGTAATGGTTTATTATAAGCTACACAAATTTGAATTAGAAATTTAGCTGGTGGAGCATACATTATGTGCATTCAAAATCCTGATGATTTCACACGCATCGGCCATTCCGATATTTATGTATATTAACGAAACCTACCACAAGCATCTGAACTGCTATATTTTGCAATAATCGTATGTAATACTCCCTGGAAGCCCTTTGTTTTTTTATTCCACTAAAGGTTGCATTCATTCTCTTTAATGACATGCAGTATAATACAGCACTACAATAATCAAAAACCATATGAAACTATATACTGTAAAAAAAAAAAAAAATAAATAAAAAAAAAAAAAAAAATGGTAACGTTCCATGTAAAATCTAGGAACGTTTCGCCTTTTCTCAGGTTTTCAGAATAATTTAGCTCTTTCCTGTGAAATTCTGGTTTTCTTATCTGAAACGTTCCTGAACAAAAGTTGGAAACAGCAAAACGCTGCGGCCGCCATTTATTATTTTTTTTTGCTACAATCCGTTGCTCGCGCGCGAGTGTCGAAAACGAATTCCTTAAATGAATGTAGGAAATCAATATGGAATGCAAATAAATCAATAGACGACATAATCCTTTACGTCTCTATTGCCAAGACCATTCAGATGAAAATACAATACCTCTGTGATATCGCTAAGAGATTATCTCTCGTACTTGTCTGTGGAATGTTTAACGAGCAGACCGTGTAAAAAAAAAAAAAAAAAAAAAAAAAAAACGCCTATTATTTGGATCTCCATTAACCAGGGGACCATCAAACATGATTCTCACCGATTTTGATTAATTTAAAGTATGTTTTAGAGTTCTTATCTCTAATTATTCTTGTGAAAGGATTTCTTCAAATGGGCCTTAGATTTTCAGAAATTAGATACCGAGGTTTAGCATAAGTTTCAAATACCCATTAGTTTGCAGCTCTCAATGTGTCTTTCGTGGTGTGGACGCAGAAGGCTCGCACGCCACCCGTACGGCCCGAGTTCGATGCTACCTCTTGACTTTTTTTTCTTTTTTAATTAATTTTATATTTTAACACTTTACAATTTGATTTAAATTTGATATATATTTGACACTTTGAATTGCTGCAAATTTGATTTTTTTTTCGGAAAAAATATACAATTACGTTTAGGATTTTTTTTTTAATGAAAATTTATATGTATTTTATCTAACTTGTAAACTAACATAATTACTGACGAAAATCCAAAATATTTTATGTCTAGATTTTTTTTCTAACTAGGACTTCCCTCAGAGGGATTAGTCTGAGCGATATTACTGAGAACATAGATTTAATAATAACATGTGGAAGCAAAGAAAATGAGATGTTATCTTTAATTGCCCATATACTGCGAAGAATTGAAATGATGAAAATAAACGAATTGTAGAATTACAAAATCTCATATATAAATTCGTATACACTGTTTAAAAAAATGGGAAATCAAACCATTCAAGACAGCCATGCATGGATATAAAATTTAAAGTACGCAATATATTAAAAGTAAAATAAAAAATGAAACACTAATTTACTTATATCGGAATTTTAACTGTATAAAATGATGTCAAGAGCATAATCAGACGCTCCGCACCAATTTGAGTAACTTTAAATGGCAAATATATGATGTTTAAACAGAATGGACTATACTTTATATGGTGTGTACTCCCCCGGAATAGTTAATATTGTACAACATCTGTTTTCCACGGATGCAATGAGGTTGTCGATAACATTTAAGGAATTCTCTTCTCAAAATCTAATATAGTATCAAAGTACCGAATACATCAAAAGTGGCATGCAATGCTTCGTTAGAGTGTGTTTTAGATATGCTCGATCGGATTTAAATGATGAGTGTATGCTGGCCACTACTTACGCTGTATTGTTTTGTTTTCAAACATATTCTGCACAAGTTGAGCTGTATTTAGCATGTATTAAATAAAACAAATCGGCAATGATTACAACATAAAGTATGACACAATATCTGAATATATCGTCTGCATAACTTTTGAGCTGCCAATTGAAGTAATTTACAAATCCATACATATTTATTCAGCATATCATGCCAGCTAACATACGCCAATATGAACCCGATTACAAAATTTCACCAGAATAAGTTAATATATAAAAAATATACTAATGATAATTTAGAATATGACCTTATGATAAAATGTCTAGAAAAATTAATCGGATAAAAAATTAATATCACATTTAAAACGGCACTTCCCTCTGTTAGTGGCCTTGGCGAGAGAGAGAAAAGCCTAGAGAAGGAACACTTTAACAAGTACTTTCGGGCAAACTACTCACTGTTTCATACAGGTCTTTATTCAATATTTACACAATTTATTTAATGCTAGGTGGGTATCTATCAGTTTTGTTGCATTTAAATCGTATGTTTTGCGGAGGAAATGCAGCATTATGAAATATTTAAAGTTGCTGTACCTAATAATTCCAAATTAATGGTAATTGAGATCGCTTTCCGTTAATTTCATCTTTTTAAATTTTAAATTTTTTACAAACCATTCATAGAGACAATTGTATATTTTAAAACTAACCCGAAGCAAAATTTCAAGATTTTGGGCTCAGCAGTAACAGAGAAATAGAAAAATTTTTTAAGTTTTTTGTTTCTGCACTGTTTTATCTAGCGACATTTTTAGAAATTGTTCTATTGCGAGAATTTACGTCATGATAAATACAGCGATGTCAATTTTCATGTTTATATTCCTAACAGTTCCATGTTCTTCGTTACTTAGATCATCTTTAGATCTTTTTCCGCTTTGTTTAGTCTTTCTATTTTTTAGAATTCGTTCTACAACGAGCATTTACATCTTATTAATTACTACCATGCCAAAGTTCTAGTTTCTAACTCCAACAGTATCCCAAAAATTTCAGTATTCCAAATAAATCATAGTTTAGAACCTTTCTAGAAATTTTTACGTTTATCCGTCAAATTGAATCTTTTAGAGAGCGTTCATTACGAGTATTTACATCTTAAAAGTAACTACCGCACCAAATTTAAAGTTTCAAACCCAATCAATATCGCAGAAATCACAATTTTAGAACTTTTTTGCTCCTGCAGCGATGTAGGTTCTTGCACTGACGTAAAATAGTCTTTTTTTCGGAGCAGAGATGGCCACCAACATTTTTTTAAGTTGGCTATGTAGTTTTAGCGATAACACCTCACAAACGTACAAGCATTAATAATATTATATACTTTATAATATTATAACGCTTTGTAATATTAGCATTAGATGTACAGATACAAAAGCCATTCATCTGTTACAAACTAAAGTACCGGCGTTGCCCAGGATTTGAAGGATGTTTGTTCTGAAAAATCAATTTCAAAATTTAACATACAACACAAAACAAACATTAAAAAAAGAAGTCGAAATATTGTTGAATGAATCATATGAAAACGCTATATAAAAATGTATAAATGTATATAACAGACGCAAAAGAATACAGCTATAAATGAACTTATTTCAATTTATAATTGGTCAATAATGTTAAAATACGCCAATATTTCCCTAATCGGGTTTTTATCATGCTTCAATATTTTTTCACACTCATATGACGTTATACTATATCCACCATGCCCTTTATATTTCCAATAGGACGTAATATTTTCCTCTTTCACGTGGAAACCTTGGAATAGAAAAGTTATGAAGTTATATTCACTTTCATTTAAATTCGTCAAACCATTTATTTCATTTTCATATTTCACGTGAATATCTTGCAATATAAAAGTTATGACGTAATATTCATCTTTTTTTTTTAATTCCGCAAACTATTTATTTCCTTTTCATTTTTCACGTGGAAATCTTGCAGTAGAAAATTAATTGTTGTAGTAATAATTTTATTGTGTTTTTTAATTGTTGGCAACTGCTATAACGAAAAATGTTTAAATTTGATAAGAAATTGCTGTTAAATTGGTAGTTTTTTATTAATTAAAAATTAACTATAAGTTATTTCGATTCCGGATAACTTTAATTGTCTCGGCCATGTTTTAATACACATGTACGTATCTCTTCACAATTTTGGCTTCCAAATTGTAGATTTTTTATAGAATTACAAACAGACAGATAGACAACTTTTCATTTTTATATATCTCTCTATTCTATAAAAAGTAACTAACGCTGTCACCGCCGCCGCCGCCGCCGCCGGTTTTGAATTTTTTGTGACCGGAGGTCTTTCTTCGTTAATATTAAGAAAACTATTGCATACAAATATATGAAAATCGGTGGTATTATAGCGAAATGTTTGATCAACACACTAATGCATACAGTTTTCAAATCGAGGAATTATTTTAAGAGATATGTAATGCTAAAGTTGGAAAAAATCGTTCCATTAAATAAAATTATAAGAGCAAAAGCTATACATGGGAATTTAATCATTTTTAGATCATTTTATTCAACAAAAGATCCCGGTCTGCAGATTTCATTAATTGTTTTTAATTTGACTCATTTTTTGAGGTTTTATTTCTATTTTAAATTCAGCATTTTGAGAGATATTTTTACATATTTTAGAAAATGGTATTAATTTAAACTGTTGCCAAATGTATAAACAGCGCAAACAATAATGTTTGCTTCAAATAAAAAAATTATTTACACGTTACTATTATAAACAGAAGAAAACCTTCAAATTAGAATTAAATAATTAGGTATAAAAAGCAGGCACTTATTGGAAATTACGCCATAAAAATATATTTACATGTGAATTTTAAAAGAGAAAGGATATTGTAAAATACATTCATTAACATGCGTTAGAAATCTGAAATAGAACAAATTACGTCACATTACACTTATTATGCAAAATGAACAAAAAATAATATTGCAAAACAGTTTAAATTTAAAAATTTCGCGAGACAAAATATTAGAGGTTAAATATTAGATTTTTTCAAAATTATATTATTTGTCGTTTGATGTGAGGTGTTCAGATATAAGTATGCAAATTTTTATGTTTCCAACATAATTAGGGGCTGAGTTAGAAAAATTGCTTTAAATACACAAGTTAGAGCCCAGAGGGTAAAATATTAGACTTTTTCAAAATTTTATTATTTACTGTTTGATGTGAGATTTTCACCTATAAGTATGCAAAATTTCATGTCTCCAACTTAATTAGGGCCTGAGTTAGAAAAAATTGCTTAAAATACACAAGTTAGAGCCCTGAGGGTTAAATAATAGACTTTTTCAAAATTTTATTATTTGTCGTTTGATGTGAGGTGTTCAGCTATAAGTATGCAAAATGTCATGTCTCCAACTTAATTAGGGGCTGAGTTAGAAAAATTGCTTAAAATACACAAGTTAAAGCCCAGAGGGTTAAATAATAGACTTTTTCAAAATTTTATTATTTGTCGTTTGATGTGAGGTGTTCAGCTATAAGTATGCAAAATGTCATGCCTCCAACTTAATTAGGGGCTGAGTTAGAGAAATTGCTTAAAATACATAAGTTAGAGCCCAGAGGGTTAAATATTAGACTTTTTAAAAATTTTATTATTTGTCGTTTGATGTGAGGTGTTCAGCTATAAGTATGCAAAATGTCATGTCTCCAACTTAATTAGGGGCTGAGTTAGAAAAATTGCTTAAATACAGAAGTTAGAGACCGGAGGGTTAAATATGACTTTTTCAAAATTTTATGATTTATCGTGTTTTCGCAAGTGTTCAGCTATAAGTATGCAAACTTTCATGTCTCCAACTTAATTAGGGGCTGAGTTAGAAAAATTGCTTTAAATACACAAGTTAGAGCCCAAAGGGTTAAATATTAAGCCTTTTTCAAAATTTTATTATTTGTCGTTTGTTGTGAGATGTTCAGCTATAAGTATGCAAAATTTCATGTCTTACTTAATTAAATTAGGGGCTGAGTTAGAAAAATTGCTTAAAATGCACAAGTTAGAGCCCAGAGGGTTAAATATTAGACTTTTTCAAAATTTTATTATTTGCCGTTTGATGTGTGGTGTTCAGCTATAAGTATGCAAATTTTCAAGTCTCCGATATATATAGTTTCTGAGAACGGGCTCTGTGACAGACGGACAAACAGACAGACAAAGGAGTGAGACAGGTAGGGTTTCGTTAGCTGAACGAAACTCTAAAAACATGCTGCGGATGACTGTAACAACATCCTAAAATTACATTACCATCAGCGATCTACCAATCCCGAATTTAGTTTATATTCGTTTCATATATTCTTATTCTTTTGTGCGGCCCTGTAAAATAATTATCAATATTACATAAAGTAAAACCTCTGAATAGCGGACACCCGAGAATGCAGAATGTGTCCTCTATTTAGAGGTGACCGCTACTGAGAGTAACACATGTACAGTTATTTAAGAGTTGGTAATCGAAAAAATGTCCGCTAAATAGAGGTATCCGCTAACCGGGTGTGTCCGCTATGGAGGTTTTACCAGTAAAACTTCTGAATAGCGAACACCTCGGGAGGGCAGAATTTGTCCTCTATTTGGAGGTGTCCGCTAGTGAGAGTAAAAAATGTACAGTTATTTAAAGGTTGGTAATCGAAAAAATGCCCGCTAAATAGAGGTGTCCACTAATTGGGTGTGTCCGTTATGGAGGTTTTACTGCATAATAATATCATCCTTTACAAGAAAATAGCATGCTGTATGATAGACAGACTGACATCCAGAAAAAGATAACCTACCGGATCAATAAACACTCATGTCTTTTGTTTTAATCATCCACAATTGTATATCATACAACATGCCAGATTTTATACAACAGGCTAAAAACGGTCAGCGTGGTACGGAATACTGTATTATTATTTGTTTGCTCACCAAAACTAGTTGCCACAGGTTGTTGCAAGGTTTGTGATCACGTGGTTGAAACTGATCTATTCAATATTACTGAGTGCGTATTTTTTTTAATTTGCTCCATGTGTTCAAACCAGTTGTCTACGAAAACATCAACCGGTGAAAGTGACGCACACCAAATTTCTGTGACGTATGCAGATAAATTGTGCTTTTTTAAGAGTTTTTCTATATAATTTTTAAACGGTTTGGAACTTATTTTTCATAGTAGGTGCATTCAGTAGGCGACCCTCATAGGTACCTTCTGTTGCAATCAGAAACGAAATCAGACAAATATTTTTTGAGTTATGCTTGACGAAATGTTTTTATTAGGCTTTTTTTTTTAGTAGGACATGGCGTTAATATCCATCGTAGTAGTAAAGTGTCCGGACAGTAATATTTCGCTGAGTATTAGCCTTCGCTTCGCTCAGACAATTATTATTTACATTTATATATTTTTATATTTTAAGCAAAGTTCAGAAACAATATATCATATATATATTTACTTTATTGAATTTTAACTGAAAATTTATTTTTTCGTGTAAATTATAAATAATAATTTTGATGTCAATTTCAAAATATTTTTTCATTCCAACAAATAATGATAATAAAGCGAAAATTGTCAACTGGAAATGTAAAAATCGTCTGCGGATCCCGCATGCTGTGAAATGTCAGTAATATTTTGCTGTCAACAGAAATATTCCAGGTATTTCGCAGGAAACTTACTGGTATTTCTGTAGAATGTTTTTAACATATACAGTAAAGTTCTAGTCATTTTCAAGAAATGTTTCTTGGAAATAATGGGCAACTCAGCTGCCCATTTTTTCCCAGGAACGTTGCGGAATTTTTTTTAAAGTGTACCCTGCAGTATAATATATTAAAAGAAAATTTTAAATATTTTCGTTCTGCTTATTTTTATTTCGAATACTCCACTAACGCTTTGTTAAGTTAATATTTCTCTATAATTTACATAATGTTTTGCACATTACTTTATAAGCATGTTAAAACTGACATATAGTTTGGATTAAAAAGGTCGCTTTAGAATTATTACAACAATATTCCTCCCGGTATCATTTGCTAATATAATCCAAAATAATAAAATACTAATTTACAACAGATGTAAATAACGGGATATAATGTTTTACGGGAACGGCTCCATGTGTATTATATGCTACTATCTAAACAGAAAATGATATTTAACTCTTTCAGGCGCAGAGAACTTTCATTGCTAAAATGATTAAATGAATAAGTGACACTGGAATTTACGAACAAATTTATTTTGAAATAAGAAAGGGCTTTATTTCACATACATAATGAACGAAAAATAGTTGTACCAAAATTCTGCTGCCATTGTTGCATTTGGGAATCAAGCTGAGTGTTCCATGTAATGAGATTCTGAGCAACAAAGGGTTAAAACTTCTTTTAAAATTTATTTTTACAGCCAAAAGAAATAATTAATTTTGATTTAAACTTAATTGCATGGACTAAACAAATTATTTCATAGATTAAAACAATGTTTAATAATAAATTACATAATTTGCCATAGTGACGAAGATGAATACATTAATTTTTAATAAAGCCTACAAAACATATTAAAAAAATGAAATGGCAAATGAACCTTTGAATTAATCATTGTCGTTTTAATTTACGGAGCACATTTCAATATCACTTTAACTCAGTTATAGTAAAGAATAAATAGTAAAAAAAATAAATTCTACAAAACTGCATTTCCTATTTTAATTTCCAGCAGATAATATAACGAGGAAAGATATGAACGAAATGTACTGACGAAGAAAGTTAATTAATAAGTTTAAGTATATATTTTAATGATAATTTTAAATGATACTTGAAAGTATTCCTAAAAAGTTAAAAAAAATTAAAGAAAATTTTGTGGTAATATATTTTAAGTGATAAAATATTTTAAGTTCACACAAACTATTACCTTCATAAGGGAAATAGACTCTGTGTATCCTAATAATTGTATATAACATGCAATATATTTTTACTTGTTATTTACAAAGCCATTGTTATTAACATTAATATTAATACACTTTTACTATCATCAGATGATTTAATCTGAACTTCACGGTTTATAGAACATACTATTTGATGTACAGAACACATATTTGAAAATCTTTATTAACGCAATTGTGCCTGAATTTTCGTTTTCTCAAATATTTTGGTAAAATTACTTTAAAATATTGCAAAATTAACTAGAAAAATACTAAAAAAAATTACACTTATTTTATTTTTTTTTTGTATTTATTTAATAAAATGTAAAAAAAGTACATATGAGTATTTCTAGTAGAATAATATGCATAATTATATGTTTTGTCTATATTTATATTTAAAAGGTGTTTAAATTGTACATTATGTACTATAATTAGTATTTTTATGAACTACAAAAAAATATATATATAAATATATTTATTTCTTTACAGAGACAAGTAACGTTGTAACTATTATTAATAATAAAATAAGAATAATCGTATTGCTGACTTAAAAACAATTTATTTCATAAATATCTTCAAAAGGAGATTACATAAATAACTGTCTCCTAACTGTCACACAAATATATGTCCCCTATTATGCCTAGAACCCTATATTTTGGACGTTACAAAAATGCATAAAAAATAGGCTTGAACATTTAATTTCGCAATTTAAAAACATACGTATTTTTAAAAAGTCTACAAGCTAAGATTATGAATTGCGATTTTGGATCTTTCATAGAAAAGATACAAATAAACTTACTTTTCACATTTCGCCATCTTGAAAAATTAAAAATTTATAAACACCGAAAAAAGCCTTCATTTAAACAAATAAATATCCACCTTATGCTGTCATCTCTCGGTAATAGATAAAGACATTTATAAATAATTATTTTATACAATTGTCATGCTATAAAGGAGAAGAAAAATATACTTATTCATGAAAATTTGAAACGTCCCAAATATGGGACGCTAGGCACAAATGGGTTAAAAGTCTAATAGATTCTTTTACATTTAAACTATTAATTTCTACTGCACACAAACAACAGCAACAATTCATTTATTGTATGAAAAGAATCAAGCTAACCCTTTAATATTAATGCTTAATTTTGATTATCATTCATAATTTTCTCATTAAAGAAAATAGTTAATTTTACAATTTTCCACGTTTGCTTTCAGTAACTACAGTTAAATGTAACCATTTTTATTATACAATGCATAGCAAGTATCAACAACAATTTTTTAAAAAAGCAAATAATAATCTGAAAAAAAAGTTATCCTGTAGATCGTAATCATAAACAAATGTACATTTCCTTTTATTAAAGGCAAAGTTAGTCAGATTGGTGATTAATATAACGAATGCTTCATTCATCAATTTAAAAAAATTATACATATAATACATTTTTATACAAATTTGCGTTGAAATTATTATAGCCTTTAATAATCTATCTAAGTGCATTCACTGTTAATGATATTATTAATAATTAAGTCATTATTATTAAAAATGACAATTAAAAATTAACTGTCCTTAATTATTAATTGGCAATCAATAATTAATGACATTTATTTATTAAATATCAGTATTTATTAATTGGAATTTAATAATTAATTTTGACATTTAATAATTACTCTGTATGTCCTGCCTAAGATTTATTAAATATCTTTGTCCTAAACTTTGGATACATTACGACTAATATGTTATTGAACTGGTATCTTACAGTCAATATGTTTCAAGTTATTTAGGTACGAAACTGTATAAAACTTTTAAATCCACTCTGTATATAAAAGAAAACATTGAAATGTGCTAAACATTTTATATATTTTTTTATTATTCTAATGCAAAATGTCTTAAATATATTTAAGAAATTTTTAACATAAAATAAAAAGCCCACTGTAACAGTCAACAAATATATTTCTGAAAAATACATTAGTTTTAAAAAAAAAGGCAGCTGGCATGCAAGTGTTTACAATCATATTATCGTAATCTTTAATACATATATATATATATTCCATAAAAATAGTTTTAAAAGATATTTGGAATTCCATAGTAACGATTTATGTAGCAAATCATTCATAAATCAAAAATGAGAATCCGATTACTATGTATTTAAATTTATTCAGAAACATTCAAAGTTAAAAAAAATGATTAAAAAGGAATTTTAGCTCAATTCAAGAAAATATGAAATTTAAATTTCAAGAAAAGTATCATCAGATAATTTTCCGAAACTCATACTGTTGCATTTTATGAATACGCATATATACATTTTTTTTGAATTTATAAAATTTTCCAGTATGTTAGTTTTTTGCAAGATGGTTTTTTAAACTCTTGAATGGACAGATGATTTCAGTCATTTATCAATATGAAATTTACATTTAAGTAGATGAGAAACATCTAGAGATATTGAATATGTAAATGATTTTACGACTGTGCATTTTAAATTCTACTATATTAAATATTGTAATTCTAGTTTCTAAACGAGATTTCCATTGCCGTAAACTTTGAGATTTTGATTTTTCTTCTAATATTTGCCTAGAAAATGGTTTCGGAAACGGAAACATATCATTTTACAGGCAATAAGGAATGCATTCATCTTTTGCAAATATCTTCAAAAATTATTTAACTTTTATTGATACTGGACCAAGAATAACGTTAAAGTCCTCTTTTCTTATATAAATTCGGGGTACTTATTTTAATGTTTAGTTTCAATATGAAACAAGAAATAAAATCATAAATAGATTAAGAAACATCTTTAACACATTCTGAATATTGTAACAAAATGCCATCGCTCGATATGTTGAAAGATGATCTCTAAGTAAACCAGGAATACCCATCCAGATCACCAACCGAAAGGTTTATGTCTTTATTGTTCCGCCGAAAGACTCGCCTCTACAATTCAGAAAGCCTCACACAAAGGAATAAGCCCGAACAACGGAAGGCGTTATTTACACAAATCCCAAAAGCTTTAAAAAAGTGTGAGAACGAAATACTCCAATCAGGAAGTAACACTAAGAAACATAACAAAATGGCAACCGCTCCTGGTCAGCCAAACTTAACTATAACTAAACTGGTGGCTGAACAAGATATTGTCATACACACAAAATCAATGGACAAAATGACTTGCATTTGACTGACTTTTACGAACTAAATTATAATACCAACTGAATTAGCAGGTTACAGAGTCCCAAGAAGTGGGCAATATTAGAGCTACAATTTATCGAAATAAAACATAAACTAATTTAAAGTGTAAGTAACAGCGCTTCTCAACTAGGGAGTAAACAATTTGGAAAACGAATGACACGCATAAAAACACAATTTTAGAAATAACCACCTATAGTCCAAAATATTTCTGATTTCCTTTTGGGCAACATCAAACAAACCAATATCAACATCCAACAAAATGCCATCGCTTGATATGTTGAAAGATGATCACTAAGTAAACCAGGAATACCCAGCCAGATCACCAACCGAAAGGTTTATGTCTTTATTGTTCCACCGGAAGACTCGCCTCTACAATTCAGAAAGCCTCCCACAAAGGAATAATCCCGAACAACGGAAGGCGTTATTTACACAAATCCCAAAAACATTGAAAAGGTGTGAGAACGAAATACTCCAATCAGGAATTAACACTAAGAAACATAACAAAATGGCAACCGCTCCTGGTCTGCCAAACTTAACTATAACTAAACTGGTGGCTGAACAAGATATTGTCATACACACAAAATTAATGGACAAAATGACTTGCATTTGACTGACTTTTATTAAGTTATAATACCAACTGAACTAGGAGGTTACAGAGTCCCAAGAAGTGGGCAATATTAGAGCTACAATTTATCGAAATAAAACATTAACTAATTTAAACTGCAAGTAACAGCGCTTCTCAACTAGGGAGTAAACAATTTGGAAAACGAATGGCACGTATAAAAACACAATTTTAGCAATAACCACCTAAAGTCCAAAATATTTCCGATTTCTTTTTGGGCAACGTATGGATCGATAGATTTGTATATATACGAGGCTGGTTCAACGATTATTGTTCCGAGTGTGTATAAAATATTTGTACTACGATGGTGGATGTGGAAAATTGTAGCCTAATGCCTTAATGCCTATATTCACAATTTCAGAGCCATAGCTGCTATATTAACATATTATTTTTGCATTATAGGTGTGAGAGGTGACACCTAGCTTGAAAGGGGGAATTGGGGAGGGGGCTTATGGGGCCAGACCTGAAGCAGATCTGTGATAGATTTGTGACATGGATGAGACTTTGTTTGTCTGCCTGAGTCAAGCCTGAGCCCACAGAATTGCGTGGACCCTCTCTTGGTATATCCTGACATCGGGTATTTTTTAAATACTTTTGTCAATCAAATATGATGCTGTTACTTAGGATAATCCACCAAAACTTTTCATTTCTACCAAAATATTCCGATCTTAAAGAGTTAATAAGTTGAAAGGTAATGTCTAGGTAAAAATATTGGAAAACGAATAACACATTTACAAACGCAATTACAGCAGTAACCATCTGTAGTCTAAAAAATATCGGAATTTGTTTTGTACAGCCATGTATATGTTCGATATATTTGTATGTATACTGTATAATGTGCTAAAATGTAATTCAGCTAATAAAAGCGTAACACAGATAAAAATTTCCCTTTGACAATTTCCGCCAATAAACGTCAATGTCTTCGAATTCATTTCTGCAGCCCTGTATATAATCTATAGATTTTATCACACCAAGAAATATTCAAAAATTTAGTTAAATTTAAAAATCCATCACACAATTTTGAAAATTGACTTTTACCAGTTGTTGCTCTTAGACAATACTTAACTGAGTGCGACTGTAAATGAGCGATAATGCTATGAACCTTTTAATTCACTCCAGTAAAGTGTATTAATTTAAATGTGTTTAAAATAGTGTGATATCACTAAAATTCACTTGCAGGTACTTTTACAAATAATGTAACGGAATTCTGTTGAGGTTTTCTGTAAAAGAAATATACTTCATTTTCATAATTCTCCTTAACGCACATCAAATACAGAGCGATGTGAGAATATTTACGCGAATAACGAATATATGTACGAGTATATTACCACATGGATAGAGAAACCGAGGACCAGACGGCCACACAAAATGAATTTATAAACCCATTTCAAATATGTTGGAAAGTGTTAAAATTATTTTTATGAACGTTATTAACACAAATTCACATTGAAATGGCAATATAAGGATTATAAAAATATACTTTATACAATAAATAATTTTATGTTTGAAATTACTTTTTAATAATAATAAAATAAATTGTTAGATATTTTACTTTCCATTTTCAAATTTTGTTGTCTTTCGTAACATACTTGTCTCCCAGAAAGAAAATGTATATATTTTTTTAATTTGAAAAAAAAAATGTATTTGTATATAACTTCCTCTGTCTTTTTGTATTACACATAACTGTAAAACAAATATGATATAGAAAATTTTATCACCGAAACCAAATGTAGCATTGATAGCAGCAACCCTTCTGCATCTTTTATTACATAATAATATGAAAAGTTCAAATGCAAGACGCGATTCATTTCCAAAAATTGCAAAAACAATGTCACACTTTATGACTTTATGTAAACATCGCGTAGAAAAGAAAGCTTCTTTTCTGACTTTGATGTCTCATATAATATTTTAGAATGAATATTTGATTTTTTCCGCATGAAGCTAGATAAAATATCTGGCAAATATATATTTTGTACATGACAAATTTTACAGCAAGACAAGATAATTTTTAATATGTTTAACTTTACATAGAAAAGTTGTATAAGGTAATTCGGAAGAAGACGCATGTTGGGGGAAGACACAAGTTTGTTCCTGGTAATTTTATGTGTCAACAGTAATAAAGACCGGCCTGTGTGAGAAGCCTCGTCCCAGTTTACGCATGTTTTGTGAATTTATATTAATTTGCCGCCTTTAATCGCCCTTATTTTTAGGTCTCCTAAGAATTTAACCGCGCAGAATCCTTATAATATTCCTTTGCTCTTATTTAAAGTTTATAAACGGATGTTTTATTTTAAATAAGATATTGGCAATATAAGCGTGTTCCACATTCTGTTACGCACATAAGTCAAGCAGAAGCTATCATAATCTTGCAGAAATAAAGAAGTAAGTGTGTGTTGCATCATCCCGCTATACTTTGGGGAAGACACAACATATGTTTCAGAAATAAATTAAAATGAAGACAAAAATTAGTTAATTCTTTTCTGTCTGCCAAATCGCATTACCCAATACATAGAGACACTTGATCCCTCATTTTATAAACCCTTAAAAAAACATATTGGCGACAAGCCCTGAACGTCTGGATCCACAGTAAGCCATATCGTAAACTTTCAAGACTTCAGTTTTGATCTCTTCTGAATACAGCTTGGAGCAAGGCAGCCACAGTACGAAATGGCATTTCTGGGTTTTCAGTTACTGGGATTTATCCCTATAACCCACAAGCAATCCCAGAACATGCGTTTGATATCTCTGAGGATTCCATTAATGATAGTGTTGTTGCTTCCACAAGGGGCGCATGTGACAATAGGCCTACACCAGCAGGTGCTTCCACTAACAGATCATGTGGGCCCACAACAGCAGTTCCTTCCAATAGCAGATCTAGTGGCATTGGATCGTCACCAGAAGTTGCCTCCACCAGCACAGAAAAGGGATTTCCTGCCTAAAAGCAATCAGTCCTATTCCTCATGTCAGGAAAACTAAGCTATCTGGGCGTAAGAAACAAGACGCAAAGGACTTACCTGCATCTGAGAGATGTCAGGAAACCTAAAACATCTGGGCGTAAGAAACAAGCAGCAAAGGTCTTAACTGCCTCAGAGAGAAGAAAAACTACAGTGAAAAGATTAAAGAAAATCGGGAAAAGGTAAAATAAATAAAAATAAACCTTCGAAAAAACTGAAGTAAAAGAGACGTGTAAACTGGTCTTCCTCAAGTGAAGAAATTCTTCTGGATACCAGTGGTGATAGTTTTGATGATGATTTTTGGGCTGCTTGTAAACGATAGTTTTACACTAAAAAACGTTCTCAAGTGTTTTTGGATTCAGAGCATCAAATGGAAAAAATGGTTGCACGAAGATTGCAGTGGTGATCATTTGCACTAAATGAAATGTTTTGCAGGCTTGTGTCGTTATTTGTTTTAGCAAAGTAAATTCGAAAAAAAAATGATTTCAGTTTACAGATTTGTTTGTTTGACCATAGTTATCGTTAATTCACATGTAAAGTTAAAATATTAGTGTTATTTTTCTAATTTTCTGTGGTGTGGCATCTTTCCCCATAACAGATGGCATCGTCTCCGTATATATGGGGGAACATGCCACAATTATGCGAGTTTATTTAACAGTAAATTTATGAATCATTTAAACACTGGGTAAAGGATTATTGAGTGTACCTAATCATTTAAATATTAAAGAACATGGTGGTACATTTTTTCTTTATCTTATCATTTTAATTTTGGCTCTACTCCTCAAAACATTCTATTATGTGCGCCTTCTCCCGACTTACCTTATACGGATGCATATTTAATACAATTCAAAGCAATTCTTATATATAAAAGTGAAAAATAACAAGAAGTTTCAAGAAACATATAATTTTATCCTCAGTCTAAACAGGATGTGCAACCATTTTAATAGTTGGGTATTATTTGCTCTCAATGTAGTAAGACAACTTTTTTACGATTGAAGAAGAAAGGCTAAGTCTCTCGAAACACATCGTGTTTATTTCAGTTTTATAATGTATTTAAGAATGAATGGGATCTGGGGGAAAATATGGGTGTTTCGTTGGTGGAATTTATGTTCCCTTTCACTTTTTAGAAAGATTATTTGAAATCCTTGCCCCTGAGCTCAAATAAAATGTAATCTGGGAAATCAATTTTTTGTGTATTTAAAGCTATACCAAAGCAAATGCAAATTTTCAGAATGTTTATAATTTGAAATATATTTTTTAATTATTTGTAAAACTTTTATGACAAATCCGAATGAATGCGTCTGTTTTAATGAAAAGACATTATATATGCTGGTAGAAGTTCAATATGGTGAAAAGACTTTCTTGAATGTAAATAAATAAATAAATAAAAATAAAATACTTACGTCAAACCTTATCTTGCTTCCGGCACAAAAAGATGTGTAAACACTTTGCTAATTGAGTCTTATTTGTACACTCAAAGTTAAAGCATGCACTTATATTAAAGAAAAAAAAAATTAAGTTTATCGAAATGTGTTTTATTTTCTTTTTATGATAAATTAAAAATGATGAGGATCTTAAGAAGAAGGATTTTGTTGGTGATTTTGATGTCACGTATTACATTTTAGGAAGAATATTTGAAATTTTTGCCAATGAACTTATAGATAACGTGAAAAAATATTTTATGTACATGCTGAACTTTACTACACGCAATTGCAAGATTTTAGACTGTTTTATAAATCAAATATATAAGATTGAGGAATAATTCATCAACGTTTTCCTTCATTAAAAAATGCGCACAGAAATAAAACGCATTAGAAAAATGGTTTATCTCATTTAGATGAGTTTTTCTCTGCTCTATAAGATAACCTATTTTTAGTTGCATTCGTAATTATATTAATACGTTACACCAATAGTCGTCGTCAGGACCGTCCGTCTTTTCGCATATAATAGCTCAAAAACTACCCAACCGAATGGTTTGAAATCTAATATGTATAATCTTTGCAGAATTCTGTTGAGTCACTTCAAATTTTATGAAAATGGAATCAAAACTTAAAAAGATATTAATAAAAGTTTTCTTCATTCCATTAAATCTTATTATACGTAATTAATTCAGTGCTATCCTATGATAGGTAATGATTCTAGGTTGCCATGGCGTGTTACTTAAGATGGAGTCCTATTTTTTCCGTAGTACTGAATTTATATATATAATCGTAATAAATTTTATATTCATACATTTTTGCATAAGAATGCAACAGCTATTGCACCAAGATCTGAATATTTATAAAACTAGTTATAGTACGAACGCACCTCATTTCCACGTTTAACGTACAATTTCCGACTTGCTGTTTTTTTAAATTTTATTGTTACATGGGTATATTATTATCATTAAATTGGACTGTCAAGTGGACAAACTGAGCATTTTCGATACACAGTCCTATTTACTTTTAATGGAGGGGTTAAAGCAAGCGAAGATACTCTCGATAGTTGTAATGTGTATAAAGACACAGCAATTCCTATAAATACCGCCCATCGGTGGGTTTTGCACATCAAATAGGTGTATTCGATGAATTCTGTGAAGAGAGTATGAATAACCTTTTTCATGCAAATCCACGTCAAACTTGGCGGAGCAAATTAATCGGGTTCTAAACAGTGGTGAATCAACTTCACTCAATATGCAAGAACAATGGATATCGACAACGCCAGTCTCACATTTCCAATATGACGAAAACTGTGATTTACGAACTCGAATTGGAAGTGATATTTTACCCTCCATACACTCCAGATTTGCAGGTTCAAATTTTACTATCATTCAATCGCTCTTGAATGCTTTTGGGGTGTATCATTCAATAATGACGACGCATTGAGGAAGTTGTTGGTCCAATACTTTGTGTCAAGCTGTCAAGCATGGTATCACTGAAGAACTTCATAAACAACTACTTGATTAAATTTTTATATTATTGCCGACACGTTAGTGAAGGCTTACTGTGGAGACCCGAAAAGTTTTTGGTTTCTGTTTATTTGTTTGTTTATTTGTTTGTGTGCTTGTTTGTCTGTCTGTTCCACGATAACTGCCGCAAAAAATATCCGATCAACATAAAATTAAGTAAACATGTTGGTGACGTAACCGGAATTAGCTGTATAGTTTTTGGTTAAATTTCCTTCATTCGTTTGTGAAATATGGAGCATTTTGTTTTGAGCTATAATGCTTTTCTATGGCAATTCAGACGATTTTCAAAATTCCATTTGTTGAAAGAAAATAGTTCATTTGACTAATGTATTTAAATGGTAAATTATGAATGCTAAAAGTTGCAAATAAATGTTTTAAATTATTCCAATTAGTTTGATATTTTGTATTTTTGCATATAGAAGGATTTTAGACCAGAAATAAAAGTAGGCAATATTTTATTCATTTTATACAAATATTTTGCTTAAAAATACAAAAGTTCATTATTTTCATAGAGAATAAATTGACATTTTCCATAAAATTTACCAATATTTCTTTAATCGTTGCCAAGAAAATCAAAACCCGGAATAATATTTTCTGTTAATCAATTTTCAATTGAAAGATTTTCACGTGAAAAAGGAAAATGAAAAAAAAAAGAATAAAAAAGTAACTATTATTCACGGAGGAAAGGGATAGATAGAGATGCAGTATGCCGTAAAAACAGTTTGCAATAGGATGCGCGTTATCGCTCAGATTTAACTGCCCTCTTTCGTCCCAAACAAAAGAAGCACGTGGAAGAAGGACCGAATTCTTTCACTTCATCTGTGCATTTTTTCTCTAAATGAAAATGATCTTCTTATATTTAAGCATTCTAAAGTAGCATTTCATTGTATTATGAATTAAAAACTGTATTACGGAAAGTATTTTTTTTCAAAAGCCTGTCGTTGTGTTTGCGCCAAATCTAGCGGTTTTTAGATTTACATTTTTGGCGCCACTTCAAGATTTATCGTCTGCGTACGGTTAATATGAATATTTTATTTTTAATTTATTTGTTTTTTAAAAACTGTTCCTTATCCATATAAATTAC
Source organism: Maratus speciosus (assembly GCA_963932465.1). Lineage (NCBI taxonomy): Eukaryota > Metazoa > Arthropoda > Arachnida > Araneae > Salticidae > Maratus > Maratus speciosus. The sequence continues at coordinate 522,492,176 of OZ010794.1, forward strand.
AGCATTAAAAAAATCTAAGATATACTATAATCAACCGCACAATCAATAAAAATTTACGAATGTAAATTTAAATAGACTATGGGGGGTTCAGGGAGGGAAGGGCCCCTTGAAGAAATGCAATTTTTAATTAAAAAAGTTACCAGAATATGCAACTCATCAGAATTTCAGAATATCATTGTATAACCACTTGTTTAAAACTTTTAATTTCAGAAATTTTACGAAGTATTTTTTATTCTCATAAATATTTATGTAATATTACGCAAAGTGTGTTAAAAAACAATGGCTTACAAAGATGAAGTTGATGCTCCTGATCTGAAGATTTACTAGTTTTACATCAAATACATATGCTGTAAAATTAGGTATACAAATCACTTAAAATCATCCAAACTTCGCTAATAATTGCTAAATGTGATAAAAAAGTAGTTGGATATGACAATACCAAAACTTTCATCTATCTTATACATAATATTTCAAAAATTAGTTACGCATGTTAATACTTCAATATTATTAGTTCAATACTATCCCAACTTAGATTTTCATCTTAAATTTCTACTTCAGTCAATTAAACGGACTAAAAACGAGTTAATCCATATCATGATATTTGTTAAAATGAATAGTTTTTGCTTATTCTATTGTTATCAGATGTTTACGAATAGCCGGTTGAGCAAAAAGCGAGTTTCCGCCTCTGCACGCGCCGCCGATGGACAACAGAACTACGAAAAATCAAGAAAAGTATACAAAAATCGCTATCACAGAGCTCCTTTACCGCGCAATATTTCCAAATTCAAGGAGGACCTGTTGGCCAAAGCCAAAATCATGCACGAAAAAATTTGGTTCAATTGTATGCATAATTTTATATACTTTTCGATGGTACAATAAAGAAAATGGCACAAACATCGCTATTACAACGCCCCCCCCTCCCACCTTCCGGCAGATTTTTTCAAATTCAGGGAAGACTTGTTTGCCATAGCCAGAAACGTACACAAAAAATTTGGTTCAATTCTATGCATTACATCATACAATTTTCGATGGTACAATAAAGAAAATGGTACAGACATCGCAATTATAGCGCCCCCTTCCGGAGGAATTTTCTCAAATTCAGGGAGGACCTTCATGCCATGACCAAAATCAAACACAAAATATTTGGCTCAATTCTGTGTATTACTTCATGCACTTTTCGATAGTACAATATTAAAAATCGCAAAAAATTGCAAAAATAGCGCCCCCTTGCGGCGATTTTTTTTCCAAATTCAGGAAGGACCTGCTTGCTATAGTCAAAAACTTAAAATAAAAATTTGGTTCAATTCTATGCATAACTTCATACACTTTTCGATGGTACAATATTCAAAATCGCACAAAAATCGCTATTACAGCGCCCCCTACCGGCGATTTTTTTCCAAATTCAGGGAGGATCTGCTTGCCATAGAAAAAACTTAAAATAATAATTTGGTTCAAACCTATGCATAAGTTCATACACTTTTGGATGGTACAATACTCAAAAATCTCACGAAAATCGCTATTACAGCGAACCCTACTGGAGATTTTTTTTCCAAATTCAGGGAAGATCTGCTTGCCATAGCCAAAAACTTAAAATAAAAATTTGGTTCAATTCTATGCATAACTTCATACACTTTTGGATAGTAAAATATTCAAAATCGCACAAATCGCTATTACAGCCCCCCCCCCCCCCGCTACCGGCGATTTTTTTCCAAATCCAGGGAGGATCTGCTTGCCATAGCCAAAAACTTAAAATAAAAATTTGATTCAATTCTATGCATAACTTCATACACTTTTGGATGGTACAATATTCAAAAATCTCACAAAAATCGCTGTTACAGCGGCCCCTATCGGCGATTTTTTTCCAGATTCATCGAGGATCTGCTGGCCATATCCAAAAACTTAAAATAAAAATTTGTTTCAATTCTATGCACAACTTCATACACTTTTCGATGGTACAATATTCAAAATCGCACAAAAATCGTTATTACAGCGCCCCCTACCGGCGAATTTTTCCAAATTCTGGGAGGATCTGCTTGCCATAGCCAAAACCGTAAAATAAAAATTTGGTTCAATTCTATGCATAACTTCATACACTTTTTGATGGTACAATGGCGACAGACAGATGGACACACGGACATACGGACAGACAGATATTTTCTATAAACATGTTTTTTGGGATCTCTGACCTCTAAAACGTGTAAATCTGTCGGAAACCGGAAGTCGAAAAAAATTTCGATTACAATACTTTCTTCTATTGAAGATAGAAGAAAGTAATATACTTAAAAAGCATATAAATTCAGGGAGACATATTTTTTACCAATCACATTCTGAAGAGCTTTGTTGATAAAAATATTTTTGCAATTTTTTTTTTTTTTAAACAAGAAATTAGAAAATAAAATCAGGAGACCTGATGTATAATGAAACCAAACAGCTGCAAACATAAAGTAAAATTAAAATTAAAATGGATATTTGTGAACGTGAATTAATTTATAGTATTTTTTCTAATTCTGCAGAGCTTTTCTTTCCATTTTTAGGTAACTGAATGGAGGTTGAATAATATTCAAATATTCTCATTGTGTAAAAAGACCTTTGTTGATTCCCGTATAACGGGTGGCAAATAAAATCTTACTGGATAAATTATTCAAATATTTTTCAAATTATATTCAAAACAACATTTACAAATAATTTGAAAAATAGTCGAATAATTTATCCATCAAGATTTTATTTACCCTCCATTATCCGGAAATCAATACTGATCCTTTTACACAGTGATAATATTGATTCAATCTCCATTGAGTTAGCTAAAGTTACTAAAGAGATGCTCTTCAGAGAAAGAAACAACAGTATAAATTAATTCACGTTAAGAAATATTCATTTTTATTTTATTTTACTTTTGTGCTTGCACTTGCTTTTTTTTTCATCATACATGTGACCTCGTGATTTTATTTGTTAAAAAAAAAAAAAAAAAAAAAAAAAAAAAAAAAAAAAAAAAATGGAAATATTTATATCAACAAAGATCTTAAGAATGTCGCCGTCTGAGCGATGGAACATATGAGGCGTTCAAAGGACAATCCGACTAACTCCATTTTAAGTGGCGTTTTTTTAAACAAGGGAATATTTAAAATTTTCTATATATTTATACAGTGATAAAAAGTTACCCTTCATGAAAAGAAAATTAATGAGTTCAATCAAATATACCCCGGAAAAAATATTAGGGTAAGGTGCCCTATTATCGCCCCCTAGTCACTTTTAGGCCCTTGGAAGTTGTAATTTTCAGTGAAAATCTACCAATTCTGGATTTTAGGTAGACTAACAACCCACTCACACAGAAACATAGGCAAATTCGTACAAAAAATTTTTTACAATGCGAAAAATTGTTTTTTCAAAATTATCTAAAAAATGCAAAGGAAAAAAATGGTCCCAATTTTGTCCCCCCAAAAAATCCAATACGCCTAGGTTTAACTTACAACTAAATCAAAATTTATTTCTAAATGAGTAAGTAATTTAATTTACATTAAATTAAGGCACAAAGAAATGTACTAATTATCAGTGGAAGAATATCATAACGAAACATTGGCTATCCAAACCTGAGGAAAAAATTGAAAAAAATGTCATGAAAAAGCATTCCTAATTTCGTCACCGGGACGAAAATAAGAACTGCAAGGGGTACGAAATTGGGACCACGCTACTTCCCAATATGAATGAGCTTCAGTTCCCGTAAGATGAATTGAGTAACCTAAAACTCACTGTATGCTACTGTCAGTATCTTACAACGTAAAACACCTTCAATGTATAAGAAATAAATACTTACAGTACAGTAAATAACGGTCTACAAACGACGTAATAAGAAATCAGGTTTTCTAAAAATAGGAAATTCGCTGTCTTTAAATTATGTATGCGTCTTGGCGAACGAAACTTTCAATTCTGAACCCTTTTACCTTCCGTCTCCTGTGTCTCGCGTCATAAGTGGCGTCACTTTCGCAGAAGCGGAGAAGTTAAAGGGGGGCGAAATTAGGAGAGGGGGCAAAATATGGGCACTTTACCCTATATAGATACAATATTTTTATAATTACAATAACTTTAACTGTTTATAATGAACATTTTTCATTTGATGGAGTTCATCGATTTGTGCATTGAACGGCTCATATATCGATTTGAATAAAGATATGTATATGCCTTTTAAGTGTATTTTTTATTACTTTTAGCGATTATTAGCTTAGTTTGAAAGACATATGTATCTGTGTTTAATATATATCCTCAAACAAATACATATATGTATATATTTATTTCACAGTTATTCTCAAACTAATATATTTTTTAATTTTTTAGAATAATTTAAGAGATAGCTGAAAGAATGGATGTATATATTTATATAACCAGCAGTTGTATTGACATTTAGAAATACATTGCAGTGGAAACAAATTCTTAAATATATAACTGTACAACTGCAATGCATTTCGAGAAGATATTTTTCCTTCTTGAGGCGCATAAAATATCAATCCTATTAATTTGTTCAAACTGGGTATAATTTAAATTAATTAAAAAAAAAATCAACTTTAAGTTTTAAATATATTATATGTATTCAGAAACGTTACACTGTAAAAAAAAAAAAAAAATAAAAAAAAAAATAAAAATAAATAAATAAAATAATAATAATAATAATAATAAATATATATATATATATATATCCAGAAATGTTTCTGGGGGAAAATGGGCAGCTGGGCTGCCCATTATTTCCAAGAAACTTTACTTGAAAATGACTGGAACTTTACTGTATAATTTTAAAACGTTCCCCAGAAATGCCAGTAAGCATCCTATGAAATCGAAGGAAAGTTTCTGTGGACAACGAAAACGTAACTGATATTTCACAATAAGCATATTTATTTTCTACAGAACGTTTCTAAAGTCTTTAATAAGTTTTCTGTTATTTTGAAGAAACGTTTTGTTAAATAATGGGTGATTCAGCTGCCCGATATTTTCCAGGAACATTCCTGGATTGCTTTTCACAATACAGGAACGTTTAAGGTGTTAGATTTCACTACATTTTATTATTTTATTTTATTTTATTTTATTTTGTTTTTACTTTCATTAGATTTGATGCCAAGATATATTAACCTATTTTTAAGTATTTAATAATATTGAATTTTTGTTGTTGTTGTTTACTTAGAAAAATAATAGTTGAAAAATGTTATTAATCATTTAGTCAATTTAAATTATTAGATATACATAGAAACCATATCTGGGAATATTTTTTATGTTATTTATCATAGATTCAGAGTAATTAAAGATAGAATACCTTACCCCTTCAACATTGTAGAGAAAATAAAATAATGTTATTTTGAAATCGACATTCACCTCCCCCTCCCCTTTATGAAAATTTTCTATGCTTGATATAGTAAATCATTACAAATTTTTATATTTTGTATATCATTCAAGAAAAATGTGCACAAACACAAATTCTGGCACATTTTCATAAACAAACGTTCGAAGAATATTTAAAATGTCTGATAACACTGTTTTTTTTTTTTTTTTTTTATTTATTTTTTTTTTTTTTTTGTAATGAAATTATAATAATGCATGTTGTAAATTAAAAAAAAATTAATAATATATGATTTTATTACTCAAAATTATTCTCCTGTAAAATATTAAAATAATTTAAGATACAACAATTAATAATGTTTTTCTTAAATAAAAGTAAATATTTTAAATAATTTTATACATCATTTTAAATATACTATTATACATTTCACCGTTCATATATAAATATTTTCCATCTGATAAATAGAAAAATCTAAAAACATTACATGCCTTTTTGCTTCCATATAACATGCAAGCACATTTAATTATTAAATTTGTCAAAATTTTATGTATTGAATTAATATATCAAATTTTCAAGCTTCCACTGGAAGGGAAAAAAATGTCATTTAGTATAATAATTAGTTATTATCTTAGGTTCGTATACTAAAAAAACTGCAAATTTTCTTTTTGCATTTTGCAGAAATTTCTTAACTCTTTGTTATGGTTATAAATTAATTGTAAATGATTACGAATAAACCACATAAGAAATAGGATAATTTTAAGTTTTGAACGAATTTTATACATTTTATAGACGTACATTTTGAAAAAGAATAGCCGTTATTCAACATCCTTTGAAGACAAATTAACATAAAAAAATTAATTGAGCGTTAACATTAAAAAGATTAATTAAGGTCCTGTTCAACGTTTGTGTGCATTTGGGTAAACCATAGCGCTCATATTCGTAAAGATGTTAACGTTTTTATGAAAAATTCAAAAGTTTTTTTTTTTCTTTAGCATACAGAGTTTTCAACCAAATTTGACACAACTTTCTGAAAATCAGACAAAGAACGGTAGCAACAATACGCTTCAATTAAAACATGAAGATATTGAATATTTGATGAGATATGGGCACTTGTACGAAATAATTTTTAACTGCGCATGCGTGGAAGATTTCAAAATTTTTATTTCATAATTTGGTAGTCAGCTATTTAGGGCAACATATCTAAAATGTCCAGTCAAATATCGAGAAATTTCACAAAGATAGGGGCGATATAGTGAGTTACGTTCTAAAAATAGCTTTATTGAAAGGGTTTTTCCACATCTTTTCAATCAACTCACTATATCTTTCTGAGGTTTCACATTATTTGACTAGACTTTTTACATAGGTTACCAAAAATAGCTGGCTACCAAATTATGAAATAAAGATTTTGAAATCTTACACGCATGCGCAGTTAAAAATTATTTCATATAAATGCCCACATCGCATCAAATATTCAATATATTCATTTTTTAATTGCAGTATGCTGTAACTACTGTTCTTTGTCAGGTTTTTGGAAAGTTGTGTTAAATTTGATTTAAAACTCTGTATGGTAAAACAAAAAACTTTTGAATTTTTCACAAAAACGTTAATATCTTCACGAATATGAGTGCTATGCTTACACAAATGCATACAAGAGTTGAACAGGACCCAAATAGTCATTTATCACAAAGACAAACCATTTCCAACCTTTTTTGTTACATAGGTGATCGCAAATATTATTTTATTATTAAATTTATTATTAGCCCCTAATTGTACCCCCGATAAATCTTCACCGAGAAATATGAAATGAAACACGTTCTTTACATCCCAGAAGTTCAAGAACAATTCGCCAATAATGTTGGTAGATATTCAACAAATCGTGTACAATCGAAAGCATCCAGTCCCTGTATCTTAACTTTTGGAGGCGAGTGTAATTTAAAATCTTAGACATAAATGTATAATTCTTAAATAGAAATTGATTAAAACATAGATAACATTAAGACACATATTGTTAAAAAAAAAATTATTCCAAAAATAATATTGCATATAAAAAACATTAGCGGAACAAAATGCAATATTATAGTCACTTTTTCTTTTAATCTATATTCCTTCAGATGGGAGGTAATTTTTTTATGTACAACAAGGATTTTCTAGATAATTGATTAATATATATTTCATTTAAATTAAGGGGTCAGGTAATCTTTAAATCGTCCAAAAATTTATTATTTTAAAAATATCTTATAATTAAATATGATTCTTTAGAAACATTTAAAAACAAACCCCATGCAAAAATTCGTATTAGAAGAGAAGTTATGTCTAAAACACTTTGAGATTTTGCTATATGATCAAGAGGTAATTTAATCTTTAATGTCAATTTTCTCAAAACAGCGATTTTGATCATTGCACGCACGATTTCTTAAAAACGGTTACCTAGAATTTCACGAAATTTTCAGTGAATGTATTAAACGTACAGAAGCACAAAATGACCTATTATTATGTTTCTCAATTAAGAAGTTTAGAATTCACGACTACTTTTGTAATAAAAAATCTCGATATTTCGAATTTCTTAAAAAAAATTATTTTCTCGTGATCTACAAGTTTTATTTTTTTTCATTGTAGGTCATTTTGAAAGCACTTTATGTCTGTACTCACAATAAAAATCTTGGCTTGCTTCAGCCATTCAAATTTGAAAAATCAAGCGCGCAATGTATGCAAGAATAATTCTTTCGTAAAAATTGTATTATCTTTAAAATAAAATAAAAAATATTTATATATGTGTATACCTTTTTTAACAACTCAGATTGATAAAATAAAACGTTCCTTACATGCGTTTTCAAGTTTATAATTAAAAGTCAATTAGTTAAAGAGTGAATGCAATTCTTACAGATGTCACTTTCCCATGTACTTTATTGGATCAAACGGTAACTGACCCCTTAACCAAACTACCTATCCCAGTTAGACTAATTTTTAGAACTACCATGTGGTCCACATACTATGCGTTTCTTTTACACGTGCTACGTGTTTAGCATTCCACAGAGGATAATCCCTCTAGTGGTCAGGAGGAGTATTGCATTTTCACCTGAAAGATGAGGACAATAGAGATTGAAATGATTGTCCTCTGTTCATTTGCTCGCATTTCGCAGTGATTTTTTGACATTCATATAAGGAAATCGTTTTCGACTCTCGCAGAACAGACAATAACACATATCAATGGCAGGCGCAGCGGTTTACAGTTGCCAATTTTAACTATGAAAAGTTCCAGATATGAAAACCAGAATTTTCCAGGAAACTGCTAAATTCTTCTGGAAACCTTTAAAGAGGAGAAACATTTCTCGAATTTACATGGAACGTTACTATTTTTTCTCACAGTGATATTAGAATGGAAATTTTTCTTTATTAGATATTTTATTAAGTATGTTTTAAACAAAGGCATAGAGTTTTTAATTTTTGTTCTTAAGAATGATAAATGTAAAATGTATTTTCAAAAAATACCTTCTAGCCAATAAATCTAATATTACATTCGTTGTTTCGTTAAGTCCCTACTCAGAAGTGCAAAATCTTTTCAGAACTTACTTCCATTATTTCATTCAATATAATTAGTGAATTTGAAGAAATGCAGTATAAAAAGAAATAAGAAAGATGCTGTGTATTTTTTCTAAGATTTTACGGTCTTTACATGTATATCTTTTTGATTTTTTTGACATTTTTTTTTTTTAATCAAAAAGTAAAACAGAAAATGCAAGTGTATCTAGAAAGTAAGATTCATTGGGCAATTAAAAATCTTCACCGAAAAATATGAAATGAAACACGTTCTTTACATACCAGAAGTTCAAGAACAATTCGCCAATAATGTTGGTAGATATTCGACAAATCGTGTACATTCGAAAGCATCCAGTCCCTGTATCTTAACTTTTGGAGGCGAGTGTAATTTAAAATCTTAGACATAAATGTATAATTCTTAAATAGAAATTGATTAAAACATAGATAACATTAAGACACATATTGTTAAAACCAAATTTGTTCTAAAAATAATATTGCATATAAAAACACAGGAAATGTAATGGTATAAAACACTTTACTGCATATTGACGTGAAAACCATAAACTATCTTTCAACGAAATTGCTTAACGCTTCAGATAAACACGAGACAAGAGCCACAGAATAAAATGACATAGTTTATTTCAAACATATTTCAAAAGCAACACACGCAGTTGCCATACTGTTTCACTAACCAAGGAATACCATAATCAATGAAGTCCTTTGGCTGAGATCGGAACTAGATTCTAGATTACGTTCTCGGAGTAAAACGGCGACTTACGGCGCCTTTTTCTGCGGAACAAAGAAGTGACGACTTTGTCCTGGTCGTGCATCCTAATTGATGGATTCACAGCGGAAACTTTTTTTACAATATTGCACATCAGTCAAAGACCGTGCATGCTGTTTATTCTTCGTATACTGCCTTCATTCGTAAATGCACTTTGCAAACATTTTGTGCCACTTGAAAACTGATAACGCTAGGTTGCTCTACTTTTCTCACTAAGATTCCGCAGTCTCAGATGTATAACAATCAATTGTCTGCGGGTCGATTCTGTTAACCAAACACCAGCACATGTTACATGCTTCAGCGCGACAACAAATGACAAATCGATTTTCGGATCAAGGGTTGCCTTCATTGCTCAATGCTCAATACCTCTTCATAAAGTTGTCGCCATACTCATAGAAATATTTTTGTAAAAGTTTAATTTTTTTTTTCATTTTATACACCCTTATACATCTTAAAGACACATCATAGTTTCTATGCCATTATCATTGAAGGAAACCACATTTGTTTCCACATTTATATAAGTTGTGACAGATTTTTAGAGTGTGTAATTCTGAGTGTATCGTCAACCTGATATCTCTGTTCAGCATGAAAAGTTCTAAGAAGCAAAACAGTACTTCTCTGCAACAACACGAAAAGATTGTCACCAGAAATGAGGAGACTGACGTTCTGTCCATTGCTCGATAAACTGTCATATCCTTCTTCTTACCTTTCAATCACAAATGATTTGTTCAATATAAACGTCAGAAATATGAAATTAAATTTTTGCTGTTGGATCATTCCTTGTATGAATTCGTATATATTTCGCACGCATCGGGCGTTTAAATGCTACAAGCATCCGAACTGTTATTACCTTTAATAATCTTTTACAGTACTTTTTGGAAACCTCTTTTTGTTACTCTCTAAATATTACATAGAATCTTCTTAATCCATGCATTATAATATAGTACTACAATAATATAAAAATTGGAAAATATAGCTAGTACCATATTACATTACAACAAATTGCAGTTTTGAAATGTATTTGTTCTTAATATTTTCATTTCGAAAAGAAAATTAACAGTTTGTAAAGTTGAAAAATCTATAGTTTACGTCACATTTTCTAGCTTTCTATATAAGTATATTAAAACTATTGTTTATTTTGATAAAAAGAGGACATTTTGCAGATTTAATATAATAATATACATTCTTGTATAATTTTCTAATATAATCTAAAACAAACAATACTAATTTACATCAGATATAAAGACATTTTAAAGGAACTGCTCCGTATGTATTATATACTATTTAGACAGAACATGATATTTAAAATATCTTAAAAAATTAATTTTTATACCCAAAACAAGCAATTAATTGCGATTTCAATTAAATCTAGACAAATTAATTCCATACACTAAAATAAAATGTGTAATAATAAATGTAATAATTTACCATATTGACGGAGATCAGTACTTTATTTTTTAATAAACTGCATTCCATATTTATCTTTTTATGAAATGACTATTGACCCTATGAATTATTCATTGCCATTTCGATTTGCGTAGCGCATTTGAATACAACTTTAACTCATTTATGAAACTTTGGAAATAATTAATAAATTCTTTGAATAAATTTTCTTTTCCTAAATTACATTTCCTATTTTAATTTCTGTCTGTTAATATAACGAGGGAAATTGTAACCGAAATGCACTGAAGAAGAAAATTAATTAAAAAGATTAAGGATATATTTTAAGGATAATGTTGATTAATAGACAGTATTCGTAAAATGTTTAAATAAAGGGGAAAAAACTTTAAAGTAATTTATATGTTAATATATATTATGTAATAATATTTTTAAAGTCTACATAAAACTATTACATTCATAGAGAAATTACAATCTGATCCAATTAAATGTATATCCCATACAATATGTTTATATTGTTATTTACAAAGTCATTTTTATTAACATTGCCATAAGTAAACTTTTATTAACACCAGATGATTCATCCCTGACTACGGGTTATAGAACATACTGTTTGGCGTACAAATACGACAGAACATACAAACACGATGATTATTCTTAATTAAAATGGCTAATATATTTTTTACATTTAATCTATTTTATTTTAGACTAGCAGACCAGCCCGGCGTTGCTTGGGGTTTATAAATAGTAAGCTTAACAAAACTCAAGTTTGTATGATTTTGAAATTCTTTTAAATAAATCTAAATTCGGAGTCCCCATTGTCCCCCGCAGCGTCTAGCGTCCATCCAACGAACTTCTTTCCGGACGAACCTGTAACCAGGGTCCCCGCAACCTAAGGCAGCATAGTGGAAGTGTCCGGCATGTGCCGGAGACAATCGAAAACCATGTTGAGTGAGCCAAACCTTGTAGTAATGAAGTCCATAGAGTCTAAAAAAAGAATGCACCATTAATGTTAGAAAATGTTGGTAACTGAAGTCTAAGAATAAAATTTCATAATACAGAAAGTAGCTGAATTGTAATCCAAGTTAAAAAAAAACCAAACCCCGTTTAAATTGGGACCTTAGAACCCGAGGAAAGAATGCGCCCCCAAGCGGTGAAAGATACCCCCTCCCCTAGTAAATTTCATAAATTAATTTGAACATTAACACGATATTTAATAAACGGATGAGATCCTTTATCTAAAGTTGCCTTTAAATTAACGCGATTTTTAATTTACGGCTGTTGTGAGTACATGTAAGTTGACGCTGAAAAAGTCGATTAATGTTCAAAAAAGGTGGTAAATGAGGTATAAAGAAATACCAGGCCCTGAGGGCCAGGGTCTTGACTGTAATGTAATTGGGTATACGAAAATTTTTAGTGGTTTTAAAGTAGCTGGTAGATGCTAAAACTATATTAAAGAAAATTGCACTAGAATCGGATAGTTTTTAAAGAAGCTGCAACAGAGGCCCCAAGAAGGCAATTAATATTCAAAATTTGAGGTAGCTGAAGTCTGAATTTTTTTTTTTTTTTTTTGCCACTCATGTAGTAGCTCGAGAACCTAAGAAGCTGTTAGAAAAAAAAATGTTGTGAATAGGACCATATTTAAGAGAAGCTATAACAAAGGGCTCAAAAGAGTTCAACTGATTGTTGAGAGAAGAGTTGCCCTAACATGAAAACATGTTTAAATGCTTTAGTATTTAGCATTTTAGATCTTCAATTAGTCAAAATTAAGCATAGGATATCAAGTAATCATTAGAATAATATTTTAAAGAAATGCGTAAAAAAATGGGGTAAATGCTTAAAAAAGGGCCTTATGGGCCCAATAAAAATATGAGGGTGTTGGTCTAGGGAGAAGAGTCCAAGATTCAATTTTAAAATTATGTAATCAGAAGGTGAGAAAATTAGAGGGTGAAAAATGCATGGCACTCAAAAAGTTCAAGGGGAACTGGATAGGGCCCTGCGGACCATAGCGTGCCCCAAGATTTTAACTGGACTAGAAAAACGGAAGAATAACTAAATGGAAAAGTGGTTCCAAAAATTGAAGATCGGATTAAGAGGGGCAATTTATTAACAAGTTATGGTGCAAAAGTTTTAAGGGGCTCTGTGCCGTGCCCCAAGAGTCCAGGGACTTAAGTGGAATGTAGTTTGGCATACAGATACTTTTTAGTACTTTAAAAGTAATCAGAGGGCGCTAGAACTTTGTAAAAGAAAATTGAAAGCAATTCGGATCATTTTTAAAGATGCTGCACCAAGGTAAGGGCCCAAGAGGGCGATTAATATTCAAATTTGGTAGTAGCTGAAGACTTAAAAATTTTTTGTCGTTCATGTAGTAGTTGGAGGACTTTAGAAGGTAGAAAAAAAAGCTAGTGAATCGGACCATTTTTAAGGAGACTATAATAGAGGGACCAAAAAAGGTCCAACTGATAGTTAAAAGCGGGGCCCTAACATGAAAACATGTTAAAATGTCTTAGTACTTAACGCTTTAGATCTACAATTAGTCAAAATTAAGCCTAGGATATTAATTATTCGTTAGAATAATATTTTAATTAAATTTGTAAAAAAAAATCAGTAAATTCTTTTAAAAAAGACCCAAGGGCCCCAATAAAAATGTGACGGTGTTGGTCCTGGAAGAAGAGTTCAAGACTCAACTTTAAAATTATGCACTGAGAAAGTGAAAAAATTAGTTGGTGCAATATGCATGGCGCACAAAATGTTCAAGGGCTCATCACTGGACCCTACGGGACCATAGGCGCCCCAGGGTCTTAAATATTCCACAAATGTGGGGTGTATAGACGTGAGAATAACTAAATGGAAAAAGTGTTCCAAAAATGGAGATTGTATTAAGAGGAAGCAATTTATTAACAATTTATGGTGCAAAAATTTCAAAGGGCCCGTTACAGGGCCCCAAAGGCTTAGAGGCTTAACTGGCATGCAGTTGGGTATAGCGATATATTTTTAGTAGTTATTAAAGTAATCAGAAGACTAAAACTATGTTAAAGAAAATTTCAAGAAATCCGGAACATTTTTTAAAAATCCGCACCAAGGGCCCCAAGACAAGAAGGCGATTAATATTAAAAATTCGTAGCAGCTGAAGTCCGAGAAATTTTTTTGTCATTCATTTAGTAGATGGATTTAGTCAAAATTAAGCATAGTGTACGAATTATTAGGGTACCAAGATTGCATAATGTTTAAAAAAGCGACCTAGGGACCCAATAAAAGTATGAGGCTGTTGGTCCAGGAATAAGCACTCAAGACTCAAGTATAAAATTGCGCATTTAGAAGGTGAGAAAATTAGAGGGTAAAAAATTCTTGGAGGTCAAAAAATATAAGGGGCCCTGTGATTCCCTAGGGCCCCAATAAAAGTATGAGGCTGTTGGTCCAGGAATAAGAACTCAAGGCTAAATTATAAAATTATGCACATAGAAGGTGAGAAAATTAGGAGGTGAAAAATTCTTGGCGCTCAAAAAGTTCAAGGGGAACTGTGCCGGACCCTGTGATTCCCTAGGGGGCCCAGGGGAATGGAATAACTTACTGGAATGTATACAGCGTGAGAATAACTAAATGGAAAAAGGATCCCAAAAATGAAGATCGGATTAAAAGGAAGCAATTTATTCACAATTTATTAGCTCAAAAACTTCAAGGGGCCCTGTATCGGGAACCAAGGGTCTAGGGTCGTAATTGGAAAGCAGAATGGCAAGAATAACTATATGTTGAAAGCTCTCCCAAAACGAAGAATATTGGATAAAATGGGGGCAAGTTATTTACATTTTTGTGTATAAAAGTTTAAAAGGGCCCAGTGGCCCTTAAAAAATTAAGAATCTGAGCCTCAGGTGCATCAGGACCTGTCTTGGACTATTCGTATCTAAGTTTTCAGCCTTTTACGTGCGGTAGTGTTTGCTAGCCATGGCACACACACACACACAGGCAGAGCGATTTGTTCTTTTATTAGTATAGATTCCCGACAAAGAACACAAAATTCATTCTTATATAAAAAAACAACAATTATCATTTAAATAAAGTTTCGCAATTTGTTGACAACAGTATTATCGAATTATCTGCATGGCTATGGTTAGTAGCTAAGAAATCGCTAAAACTTTCGCTATTATACCACCCTTTGTTATTATGGTCATTTCAGTATTTACATAGATAATAAGATTGCATATCTATTAAATTTGTCAATTATTTACAGAATTTTATTTATTAATAAAATTATGAAGTTTTAAAGTTATGGAGTATATTAGCCGGAAAATAGAGCTGAAATATTTTTAAGGTTAGAAGTGCAAACAGCCTAATCATTGATAATAGAGCCTGCACGCGCCTGCATTCTTTAAAAATTCATGCTTGAAAATTATTTTAAAAACGATAAAAATTAGTAGTTTCAGATGCAGGTTTCAAATAATTTATATTTGACGGAATATTTTACCCGCTATTGCACGGTGTAAAAATTGTTTAGCATATGCGATGTTTAGCATATTACTAAATGTAATGAAATCGAAATTTATTAGTGAGGCCACTGCAAGCATCGATATGACGTCAGCGTTACTGGCCTATATGTTTTCGCTTTATAATATAGATTGCTCTTTAAAACGTTATTATTTTATTAAGAATCAATAATCTCTCTATGTATTTCTCATACGTAGCGATAAAAAAGGGCTGTATTTGTAGCTTGCTATTTGGCAACAGCCAAAACGACGATTCTCAATGGTTAAGTTAAAGTCATATGTCCCAACCCACTCAGCAAATCAAAATCCAGATAGAATCTCAAACCGTTTAAACAATACATGAATGACAACTGCTATTGGTCCGTCTTACGGTGACGTGAGGAATTCAGTTAATCAGCTTTTTGATCCAAGGTTGTATTTAGACTCAGACGAAAACTTTTTGTTTACAGTTCGATAGCGTGATGCGTAGCATATTTTATAGCGTCTTATTATAGTTTTAAATTTATGTAAGCCGTGATTTTCAATACTATAAGCAAAATCTATCTGACACTAACATGCCATTTAAATTTAAACGGCGCAATTTCCTGTTCGTTTAGCTTTCTCAATGATGATCAACAAGTCACAGCGCCAAACTTTTGATTAAATGCATTTTTATTTATATTTTCAACAAAATTTTCAATTACTTTTTTATGAATTAAAATATTTATAAATTTTATATTTTGCTTGCTCGGATCGCATAGCAGCTCAACTAAAAATATTTTTTATTGTGTTTTCACTAAGGTTTTATATTAATTCTGTTTCCAACGTACATTTTTATTTAGATTTTCAACAAAGTTTTCCATTACTTTTTTATACATAAAAAATATTTGTAAATTTAATACGTTGTAATGATTTATGATAGCACTCATTCTGGCTACAGTTAACATAAATAGTGGCGAGCGTTAGCGAGCAGGTGGCCGAGCCCTCTAGTTTAATAAGAAACATAAAATATTTCTTAGATTGTTTAACTGTTTTTAAGTGCAAACAGCCTAATCATTGATAACAGAGCCAGCCCACGAAAAAAAAAGATTCTTTAAAAATTCATGCTTGAAAATAATTTTAAAAAACATAAAAATTCGTAACTTCAGATGCAGTTTTTTACCTGCTATTCCACGGTGTAAAAATTATTTAGCAGATGCGATGTTTAGCATATTAAAAAATGTAATGAAATCAAAATTTATTAGTGAGGCCACTGCAGCCATCGATATGACGTCAGCGTTACTGGCTAATATGTTTTCGCTTTATAATATTGATTGCTCTTTAAAATATTATTATTTTGTTAAGAATCAATAAATTTAATAAGAAACATAAAATATTTCTTTGATTGTTTAACTGTTTTGTATCTACCCTATATATATAAAATCCTAATGAAACGAATTTATGTAACGATTTTATGAAACGACTGATTAAACAACTGATTATGTTTCAAGGCGAATTCTCCTGAAATGTAGATACTTTGCGATGAAATTAACACCAAAAATCCGTATAGATCAACAGATTTCAAAACTGGTATTAGAATTTTTAAATTCAAATTAGTTTTCGAAATATTATTTTTTTTTAATTTTAAATACTATTTCTAATGCTGGCAACTCAAATTTCAATCATAACAGAATTTTTTTTTCAAATTTCAGAAAAGTTCATAATTTTAAATTAATTTGGCGATTAGTTTGGCCTCCCTTAAATCTCCTTTGAAAAATGCTTTTTTTTTTTTTTTTTTTTTGTATTTCGTTATCATTTTATTTAATACAAAACATTCCTTTAAAACTGAAACATTTAAAATTAATGGCTTTCACTTCTTTTTTTTTTTTTTTGAGCGAAACAAAAAGAAAAATATTAGGCTCAGATGTCATATACGCACAGGGGTACCTAATTGGCGCCAAAGTGGCGTTATTATGCTTGACATGGTAACCGGGCTATTGTTGCTTATTCATTAATAAATGTTTATTTACATTTATTTTCTTTTTATTTAAAAAAAAAAGTTACAAATTGCTTTGTTCTATAAGTTATTAATTAATTTATTTTATTTATTGTTATTTCATTTTAAAAATAATTGAAAATAATTTAAAACAATAGAAAATAATTTAAAATAAATAATGTAACTGGTATTCGAAAACGAGGTTTTCGCTAAATTGTCGTAAAAAATATCACTCCGAACCCGGTGTTTATATGACATCTGTGTTAAATATTAAGTAATGCAAGAAATCATGACATTTAATTTCAAATTCAAAGCAAATGACCAATATTGCCAAATTATATAAATCGCGAAACCACTCGCCAAATTATACAAGTTGACGAAATTTTTATTTTAAATAACGAAAGAACAAATAAATTAGTATAAAAATACAAATACAAATAAAGCGTCGAAATAAAAAACACATGATGGCATAAACACATGTAACTTCCTTACAGTCAAGTGAATGTGACATTTACGATCAACCATTATTGGCATTTAATCTTATAATCTGGCGATAGATTTTTGGTCAATGGGATGACCAAGTAGTACCGTTTTAATTTACCACTCGAAAAATAAAAAAAAATGCTAACTTACGAGTTTAAAAAAATGGTACGTTTCCGTTATACGGACACCATTGTCGCCAAGCGTAATAGTTGGCGCAGAATGAAAATCACGTGAATTGAAACATTTGAAAAATAAAAGAAAAAACACTGTCGACAGTAAAGTGAGCCTTTTAAAAATATAACATTTGGAAACTACAGACTTTTACAATCTATTACTAAATCACAAATATATACTTAAAATAAGTGAACAAATAACTGTTATACAATAAAGTATAGCAAATAATAGCAAATCACAATGTTTCGCATGGTTTACAATAAAAATCCGGTACTACTTAGTTATCCCGTCGACCAATTTCGCCAAATTATATAAATCGCCAAACCACTCGCCAAATTAACACATTGAATTTTTTCTATTTGAAATAACGAAAGAACAAAGAAATTAGTATAACATTAATAAAAATACAAATAAATCGTCGAAATAAAAATCATTTAATGACGCAATCACGTGTAACTTGCTTAAAGTCAAGTGAATATGACATTTACGATCAACCATTATTGGCATTTAATCTTATAGTTTTGCGATATATTTTTGGTCGACGGGATAACTAAGTAGTACCAAAAATCCTTTTCATGATCAGGGTTGAAATAATTGGCGCATTAGCATACATTTTGACATGGTGTCCGTATAATGGAAAAGTACCAAAAAAAGCTATTGGCGGTATTTGAACCCGGCTAACATAAAAGTACCAAGAATTCTTTGCAATCATGGCAACTTTTATGTAGTTTTATTCGAAAAAATAACTTTGATTCTTTAATCAAAATGGAAACCTTTATTATGAAAAGCGAAGGAACTGTTGGTGATAGTCAAATGACGTAGGCTATAATTATAGAAATTGTTTTCAATTCTAAAAACAGCGCAAAGAATAATATTTCTTAAAGATTACAAATTTATTTACACATGGCTATTAAAAACAGAAAAAAAAAACAACTTTAAAATTACTATTAAATGAGTACGTGTTAAAAGCAGGAAGATATTGAAAATTATGTCTTGAAAATTCTATTTGCACGTGAATATTAAAAGAGAAAAGAAACTTTAAAATAATAAATACATTAATATGCGTTTAACCCTTTCAGGGCAAGGTAATTCTAATCGTAAAATGTTGAAATCAGTGAATGACACCGGAATTTACAAACAAATTTCGAAACACAAAAATGCTTTTGTTCACTTACTTACTGAAAGAAAAATTTTCATTCCAATATTCTGGTTCCAATGTGGCATTTAAGAATTAAAATTAAGTAGTCCAAAAATGAACCACCGCCCTTGAAGGGGTTAAAGCAGTAAATTGCAGTAATTGTAGTAAATTGTATTTTATCAATTGTTTACTTAATTCATTTTATTTTAGCTTCTTTTCAAATGTTTAACTGATCTTCTTTAATCGAATGCGAAAACAACCATTGGATTCCTTTGGATTGCAACCATTGTCTTAACAGCAACTGATTCGGCCTTAAATTTTCGCAATCAAAGGGAATTGAATGGAACCCGTTTACAGGGTTTACCCGTTTACCCGCTGTAGGTTTTTTCATTATAATTCAATCTTCTCTAATCTTTTAAAAACCGATCAAATTAGCATGATTTTAGATTCTGCGGTGTCTGAACGAGGGTTGGCGAGCGTAGCTTGCAGGGGGCAGAGCCCCCTAGTATAATATACAAAAGTAATACTATTTTACAAAGAATGTAATTTTGCATATTATTATATTAGGTAGGGAAATAAGTTTTCGAAAGATAAAGAAAAAAATGTATAAGACATGTTATTTGTAAACAAGAATGGGAGAAGGTGCTACGCAGAACAAATTCAACTTGAGAAAGGTGCATTTTCTTTTGATATACTTCTATTAATTTTCAGATTGGCAGTACATCCTTAAAAAGATTGCATGTAGTAATAAACTCTCTCGAGGAATAAACTTATTATAATTTCATTAAAAAATATTACTTTTATTAAATTTTAAATAATTTAAAGTCATGTGTCATACCTCGAAGACTAAATGGAATCTTCATATTTTGAATTCCTCTGTAATACATTATCTCAAAACACATTCTTAAAAAAAAAAAAAAAAAAAAAAAAAAAAAAAAAAAAAAAAAAAAAAAATTCTACCAACCTTGACATCAATTCACTATCATTTCTTTTTTGTCTAAAACTTAATTCCATTAGCCAAAAATAATATTTAATAATATATGGAATAAATTACGATAGTGACGCAAATCAGTATTTTACTTTTGATAAAGCTCACATACTATATTCTTATTTTAATGAAATGACTATTGAACCGTTGAATTATTCATTATAATTTCGATTAAAGCAGCACATTCCAAAGCAGCTTTAACTCATTTATGAAACTCATTAATGAATAAATAAATTCTTTGAGCAAATTTCCTCTTCCGAAATCGCATGGTTAATGAGATTAAGTATATAGATCAACAATAATATTAACTGATTTTTAAAAGTATTTATAAACAAGAAAAAAAAATCATGCGTCAAGCATAGATTATGCAACACTTTCCAGGAAGCCAGAATATTTTAACAAAACTTCATCATTTAATAAATAAAAGAACATACCAAATTAAATATTTTGTAAAACGCATAACGCATTTGAAACCTGCATTTGGCAGTTACACTTCAAATTCAGAAATATTCTCATCTTCACATTTTTTGTGTAACCCTGTATATGATGTATAGTTTTGCATATATTATACATAGTATGTTAAAATTTCTTTTATTAAGAAAACACATAATATAGTTAAAAATTCATCTTCAGTATAGTTAAAAATTCATCTTTACCAATAAACGGAACTATATTGATTTATTGGTGCAGCCCTGTATAGTACACAGATATTTTTATAGTGTCAGATAATAAGCCAAAACTTAATTCAGGAAAAACTATGTTTTAAAATACAAGCATACTTAAATGAACGCATACTTCCAGAAATTGCAATCAGGCGATCTTGCAACTGGTTCTTCCCGCAGATTCTATTTATATTCTACAAACATCTATTAGTATTTGAATATTATTAATCTTAAAAATGTACAACTCAGTTAAAAACCATCTTTAAGCAATTCACCATAGACTATACTCAGTAATGATTGCGAATTATTTTGTGTAGCCCTGTATATTACCTTTAGAATTTATAAACATTAGGTAATATGCAAATATAGAGTCAGTGCATACAATAACAGAAAATACACTTCCATCAGCTATCGCTAATAGACATTACATGGTATACAGTATAAATATTTTGTGTGTTTATCTAAATAAACGACAAATGCTGTGCACGTCAGATTCTACAGCCAGCACCTTATCGTAAACACCAGTAATATATATCTCTTAGTTTTACGAAATGCTATAACATAATTAAAATACGCTGAAATTTATACCGGAAAAAATTGCATACATTGTGAGGACACATAGAATTCATGTATCATCACAATGTACATGAATTCTTTTGAGTAATCCTGTAAATGAATGATAAATGCTTTACATTAAATAGCCTACAGCTACAGTTGTAAACTGGCGGACCGCAGAAAGTCGAATCCGGGGCCGCCGAAAAAGATATTACAAATGAAGAATTTTTTCATTTTCCAACAATTTCTGAGAATAAGAATTCCGAAATACACACTATGTTATATGCCACATTTTGTAAAGGAATTTGAAGCGGCTACGAAATTGTGCAGTACTGAAAAATCTTTACTACAAATGGAGACATTGGACTCGCCATGTATAAAACGACATCCCTTGAAGAATTTTGGGACAAACATGTCTTAGAAAACTAGGAAAATTGCAAAAGACAACGTATTAACCTGGCAACTATGTTTGATTCCACATATGTAAGTGAAAGAACTTCTCCAAAATGAATTTTTTGAATAACAAATATCGTCCAAGATCAACGAACTTCTACATTGAAGACACTCTTCCTATTTACTGTTCACCACGTGAACCAAACTATGAAAAACTAGCTCAAGACGGCAATTGTAATTGTTTGTACTAATTTTTCAACGAAAACCTGCCTTTTCTAATTTATTATGTGTATGTAAAAATTCCCAGAACGTACACGTGTGTATATAGTAATTTTCAAAATGAATACTTGGATTTTCTATTTTATATTATATGTAACACATCGGCTGATAAGTTCCCTGTCTAATGAAGAAAACACATTCCAGTGCCTCTAAAATTTCAATACCTTTTTTGAAGAACGAATTATCTTTGGCCTCAAAATAGACGTTTGTTTCGGCGATCACCTCCACATTTGAGCCAAATGTGTTGCCGGTGAGCATTTTGTTTTTCAATTTTGCGAATAGGTAAAAGTCACTGAGAGCGAAATCTGGAAAATAGGGTAGGTGCAGAAGCAATTCGAAGTGTAATTTGTGCAATTTTGCCATCGTAGAGACATGTGACAGGTAGCAGGGGGGGGGGGGGGGGGCACCCGGCAACCACTTCGAAAACCTCTTTTGACGCATTGTTGATGCAAAATAAAGCCTACACGCTCTTTTGATATGTTTAGAGTGTCAGCTATCTCCTGCAACTTCACTTTACGATTTTCTAAAACGATTTCATGGACTTTTTGTATGTTTTCCGGTATAACCACCTCTTTTGGGCGACCAGAGAGTTGCGCATCATCGATGTTTGTATGACCAAGTTGAAATTCAGCAAACTAGTCACTAATGGTCGATTTCCCAGGTGCAGAGTTCGGATAACATTTATCGAGCCAAGCTTTTGTTTCCACGATGTTTCCCCCCATCAAATAGCAATGTTTTATCAAAACACGAAATTCTTTTTTATCCATTGTTGTGAAAATACAAGAAGTTGTTTCACTAAAACCACTATAACTTTTGAAGCAACCGTCAGATCGTCATAAAATGTTTACAAATACCTTTTTAAGGCTAATACTTATTAAACAGAATATTAATTCGGTATTTGTGGCGCCACCTGTGTGTCAGACCGGGAACGTATCACCCGGTGTGTTATGTGCATGTAAAAATAACAATTAAAAAGTAATAAGTAATTAAATTACTTATAAGTTTTTTTGTTCTCTGGACCTCGAATAAATTTTTCAAAAGTATTCGGACCCCACGTAAACTTACTTGCCGACCCCTGGTCTACAAAAAGCCTGTTTTTGTGCACTTTAGATATTCGTATAACTTTCTTTATTTTTGTAATAGTGTAACATCATTAAATTAACCGTATACGATTTTTCCTTCATACATCGAAGTATAACGGAATTCTTCTGAGTATTGCTGCAAAAGAATTGCAAGTGTCACTCATATCATATGCGATATTAAGCATCTTGTAGTGCACTTCAGTGATATACAGTGGCTCCCAAAACTGTAAAAAATAAAAATCATAAAATAGCAGCGATTTTTTGTTATAATACAAACCAAAATATTTCAAACTACACTGTAAAAAAAATACTGCCAGTTTTCCAGTAGGAATCAGAAAAATAGTTGCCCTTATCGTACCGGAATAATTTCCGACCCAGCTCGGAATAAAATCCGTAAAAATAAGGAAATAGTCAGTAAAACGGTATTTTATGGATTTTATTCCGATTTTACGGATTTTATTCCGAGCTGGGTTGGAAATTATTCCGGTACGATAAGGGCAACTATTTTTCCGATTCCAACCGGAAAACTGGCATTATTTTTTTTTTACAGTGTAGCCGCCCTTGGCGACCAGTTTGGTCTCCCTTAAATGCATGCTAAGCATTGTATCATGTTACCTTTATTCATAATTTAATTTACTTGCTCAATCCTTTACCAAATTGGAAGATTCTAATACCGAAATCATAAACTCGGTATTTTTATGTTAGCCGGGTTCAATTGATAAATCGCCAATCTTTGTTCCCGTAATATTTTTTCGTATTTTATTAATTTCATTTAAAATATAATACCTTCACTCGCTTTGTTTAAAATTTGTGACTCTGAATTATTTCTTAAAAAAAAAAAATAAATAAATAAAATAAAATAAATAATACCATAAAACATAACATTTAATTTCAACCAAGACTCCCTTTCAAAATCAAAGCTTTGTTTTAATTTACCACGCGAAAAATTGTTTATTGCAGTCGCATGTAGTGGACTATTTTAATACTGATGACATGATGGCGATAGAACAATTTTTGGCGATTTATCACCTGCGCTCGGCTAATATTAAATTACCAAAGTAGCCGCCGGGCTTATAAAAAGCAAAGCAAAAGCGAAGCGGTCAACCCGGAACTGTTGATGACAGTCACATGACTTAGCCTATTGTTATAGAGATGAGAAAAAAAAAACCCTCCAAAACTATTCATGGAAGCACCTTATCAGAATAAACCTTTATACCAAAATTCTGCAAACAGGATAATTCTGCATGAA
Source organism: Maratus speciosus (assembly GCA_963932465.1). Taxonomy (NCBI): domain Eukaryota; kingdom Metazoa; phylum Arthropoda; class Arachnida; order Araneae; family Salticidae; genus Maratus; species Maratus speciosus. The sequence continues at coordinate 522,516,653 of OZ010794.1, forward strand.
ATACCCATTTAGCTAAATTAAGGTGTATTAATCCCCCTCCCCCGTTTCAACACTTTATACTTAACCAATGAACCACCAAATCTCATCTGAGAAGCGCCTTATCAGAATAAACCTGTATACAAAATTTCAAGCAAATCGGATAATTCTGCACGAAAAACCCATTTAGCTTAATTAAGGAAAGATGAGTTATCTAGCCCATTTCCGAAATGTATACTTAACTAATGAATTTCCAAATCTATTCAGGGAAGCGGCTTGTGAAAATAATCCTGTATACCAAATTTGAAGCAATTAGAATAATTCTGCATGAAAAACTCATTTATCCAAATTAAGGGGGATGGGCTTAGCCCCCTTTCTTTCCCTTTATACTTAACCAATGAACCTCTAAATCAAATCAGTGAAGCACCTTATCAGAATAAACCTGAATTTGAGCAAATCGGATAATTCTGCATGGTATTTCATTCAAATTCATAAGTGTACGAACAATGTTGCGAGCCACTGTATACCAGTTTCATTATGCTTGAAATATTGTAACATCATTAAAATACATCGCAAACAATTTTTTCCGAAGGCCAATGCAAAGGAATTCTTTTGAGTGCTCCTGTAACTGAACTATAAATGGTACGCACTTCATTTTCGATACCGAACCTGCTATGGTAAGCGTCAAACTTTAAAATTTTAAATATAATAGTTTTAAACTTTTTTAATAGATTGCGCTATATGCATCCAAACAAGGTGAGTAAATAGACCACAAGAATATGTGATATCATTCGACGTCACCAGGAAGGTTTCCGCCACACTCAGCAAATGCTTCTGGTAAATAGCTTCTGGGAGCATAGCTGATTTTTGTTTGATTTTCTTTTCTGTTCTGTTCTACAATGCTACAGTATTGTGCTGTGCCCATGTCTAAACAGAGTATCAATTACATGACACAAGTAAAAATGCGTGGAATTTAGTAATTCATAATTAATAAACAGAGAAATTGAAAATAAAAGAGTAGATATAGATACGGCTCATAAAGATCTCTTTCTTTATTTCATGCTAATTCTTTTGCTAAATATTATATTTTTCACAAAATTATTTCCAGACGACATCGAAATAAGCCTGCTTTCTAAAAGTTGATTAATACCGTTATATTTGCACAGTAAATTATTTTTTGTTTGCAATATTCGAAAATCTTCTCCTTCATGTTTCAAAATTTTAGCAATTTTAACTATATTTGCAGAATATACCTTAAAAAACTGTAGTTTTTATTAAATACCAACTATTTTTAATTAACAGCATCTTACAGATAATTATTGAATATTATTTAATAAACGGCACTTTCAATTGTATGTTTAAATATAGACAGATTGCAGAAACTTTCAATCAAATAATCTGTATGAATTGTAATCTTATATGTGTGCACAGCATATTATCGGAATAAAGAGAATTCATTCGAAGTATTTCTTTAAAATAAATAAATGTTGAAAGAGTTTTCTACAGTTATTTGTTCAAGAATTTGAATAATATTTACATTATAAATGAAACTGAAAGCTCTTTTATGCTTTTCCTTGAAATAATTATTTATAACTATTCTCATTTTTTATTTAATTGAAATTATTGTAAAAATTTGATTAAAAGGAAATGAGTATAATATTTCGTATTTTTTGTTCATGTAACTGTAAACTTATGGTAATTACAACCTCAAAAAAATAATAATGATAATATTAATAAAAACAGAAAATGGAAAGGGGTTGTGTAAATATGCATAAATTTAGTGCATTTTTTTTTTTACTTCCATGTTAATATCTTTGTTAAATACTATGTTTATGAAATGTTTCCCACACTACTTTAAAATCACAAAAAAATTTAAATAGTTGATACGGTTGTAGAAATCACTGTCTATGTATATTTCGTTAATACTGTTTGGTATATTGCGTACTTTCTCTGTATTTGTTTATATGTCTGCCAATTGCCTGTTTAGTTTGAACTATGTAAGCAATTGTTAAATTCTATTTTACAATACCAATCATGATAGAATAATAACTCATAACATACTGATCGTTAAACATATGGATAAATAATGTAATTCTGAAGGTAAACAGTAATTTCTGCTTGGATTACCAAAATAAAAATCCCTCTAAGTTACTGTTTATATTTTTAATAATAATATGGAATATATTTACGCAGTATTCTTTTTTTAAACTGAGTTATTAATTGATAATTAAACATTTATCATTACAGACATCGTACACATAATTAAAATTTGCACAATATTCAGTAATTAGAAAAATAATCTTTGTTAAATTCCATATAAAATACAAAATAACATATATAGCCCAGTGGTTAGGGGGTTGAATTCTGAATTAATTAGAGGAAAGCTGTAAATTGTTTTAATACTTTCAGTTTAGGTCTAGAGTGAATATGCTATGTTTTTCACCTCGTACTAGGTGAGCGTTAGGAAATATGTATAGATTGATAGTCAAAAAACACTTTTTTTACATACCATAACAGTATCTCCAAACAGCTAACTCTGTCAAAAACATTGTCAATACAAATATTGTATAGCTTAAAATTCTGAGAAAAATGGGTACCTACTCTCTTAAAAAAATCCAGCGTTTTTAACTCAGACTGAGTAATTTTTCGCTCCTTTCCGATATTGAAAATGCACTTATCCTATAGGAGCGAATTTCATCTATATTGCGGAGTGTTTATCTTCACTCCTTTTTGATAAGCAGTTTTCACTCCTTTTTGATAAGCCATTTTCAGTCTTTTTTTCACTAAATTAATCGGCAGAACGAGTGACAGCACTACTTATTGATAATCTATTTTTTCATTCCTTTTTGACTAAATCACTATGCCAAAGAAGTGTTTTCACTTTTATTTTGAGAAATTAGTACTTTTTATTTTATTTTTTAATATATTTAATACAAAAAATAATGATTTTTTAAAAATAGCTTTATTTTTTTTTCAGAAATATTTTTAATGTATATTTGGATTAATTTTAGATAATTCATTGATTTTTTTAAAATTTCAATTAAATTTTTAATTTTATTACCTATAAATGTCATGATTGGAGAGAAATTTTAGAAGAGATTTCATCCATTGGGATAAAACATATATATACATAAATAATACTATTAAAGTTCAATCATATTTAATGGTAAAAAATTAGAATTTTTCTGCTTTACTTATTAGCTTATAACAAAAGCTAAACCTCGAATGATTAAAATATATAACTAAAATTACTTTTATAATGTCAGATACTGTGTTTTGGCAGATTTGTGATTTTATTAAACTTCACCCAAATTCAGATTTTTGTGCACCAGCTCCCCCCCCCCCCTGCCCGAGCACACAACTGTCTTGTAAAACTATTAATTTTCTTCTAATTTAATCCCGATGCAAAGAAATTTGGTTATTTTTTTTAATTTTCAAATGATAAACTGGGTAAAAAATATTGTAAAATCAAGACAAGATTTCTCTCCTAACTTAGAATCATTCGATGCATTGTATTTAAATGATATGCTTTGTTGTATTTATACATTGTATATATAATTTTAGAGTTACTTAACTTTGTTTTGTTACTTTTAATATGAAAAATATTAATTTCTTCGATTATTTTTTATATTATTATATATTAATATATTTTACTTTATGATACTGAAAAATATTTGTAAAATAAAGAATGCATAATAATAAAAACTTTTTTTTTGCTTCTGTGTTTCTTTAAATTTAGGATATGTTCTATGCTTGTTAAAATATTTAATCCATGCACCATACAAGTATTTAATAACTTATCTTCATTCAGATATATACAAAGGTGCACATCTAGAATTTATTTATGTATAAAGTTAACTACTGTCAGGAGAATGTGATTATTAATAAATACTTGCATACTACATACTGAAATATTTCAACAGAAATAGAACGCATACCCTATTTTTAAAAAACACAAACCTTTTATTATCATGGATCTGTGTTCAACAAATATTTCTCCGTATGATTAGCAAAAAAAGTTAATAAATAATAATGTAAACAAAAAATAATATGTTTACATAAAGTAAATCTGAATTAACGTAATTATACAACTTGAATATAAGACAATAATATTTTCAAGAGTGTTTTATAGATCGCAATAAATTGCTTTAAATTTTCCAAAAGTTATTGTACTAAATCATAATATGAAGTTTGCGAAATATTTTAGAATACATTTATCTTACGAAAAAGGAAAAAAATCGTAGAAATTCATATTTTCTGTTTAAAAATAATAACATTAACGCCAAAATAATATATACAATGTAAAAATACAACAAGGAATATCAAAATACAACAGCGTTACCTTACAATGTACTGCAGGAGAAAAGTCTTGTCTTGTATAACCGGCCATCAAGTTTTCTGCCGTTAGGCATCATGTATTTTTATGTAAAAGAGTACATTCCCTAATACATTGTGTTCATTGAAAATGTAATCACTCCTATTCTTTAGGGATACAAAATATGTAACCTTTTAGGCACATGTTTCCCACTAATATTAATATATGCAGCTAGTATTTACAACAAGCTTCAAGCTTCACAAAACAAACGACAACTCACTTTTTAAGTAACAGATAGATAACGCGCTCGGCAAACCATGTATCACGTGACGGGATTACAACCAATGAATGGGCTCTGAAATCCACCCTTTAAAGAGTTCTTTCTAGTTCGCTTTAAAATCAGAACGATTCTGTGTATAACTCCAATAGGAATACTTTGTCAAACCTGTTTTCTTTGAAAATAGTAACTTATTGAGAAAGTCGGTACTCAGAAAGAACGAACGTCCTCAGAAAAACTTCCGTTCTTTTATTGAGTGAATAATTCATTCTTTTGAATTAAGAGTGTATACTTAATATTCTTGTTGAACATTAAGGTCACAATTCCAGTTTAAAGTTTTAGACCCGTGGTCAGGGGGTTGAACTCAGAATTAATTAGAAGAAAACTGGAAATTGTTTTAATCCCTTCACTTTAGGTCTAAAATGAACGTACGATGTTTTTTCCCTCGTACTTGGGTGAATGTTAGAAATTATGTACATATATATTTTCGAAAAACACGTTTTTTTTTTTTTTTTTTTTTTTTTTTTTTTAAATTACCTTAACAATATCTCAAAACAGCTAACTCTATAAAAAACATTGTCAATACAAATGTTGTAGAGCTTAAAATTCTGAATAAAATGAGTACCATGATTAATATTTTTGATCAGCATTAAGGTCGCCTAGTACGAGGGGGAAAATATAGCATATTTATACTAGACCTAAACTGAAGGGATTAAAACAATTTCCAGCTTTCCCCTAATTAATTCCGAATTCGGCCATTTTTTGCTCCCCTGCCACTGGACTAATAGGACGCCTTTCGGGTTTGAAATTTAACGGCCCGTCGTCAGCTAAAGTAAAAAAGTATCCAAAAGCCGGCAAGGTTACAAATAAGCAGAAAGGTTAGAGAGGAGAAATAACAAAGAATGCGACAGGTGGCATTAACTGAAAGGAAAACACCAATCACAGAGGAATTCTGCGGAAAAGCAAAGTGTTGCTAAAATGAAAAACAAATTAGCTGAAAAAAAAATAAATAAATAAATACAATTTAAATTAGATAAAAAAATATAAATTAATTAAATAATTAAATAAAAATAAAAATAAAAGGAGAAAATACAAGAAAAAGAAATGAATATATGAATATGTATATATGAACTTAAAAGGTAAATTTTGATTCAAAGGTATAATTTTGGAAAGAAGGTGTATATCAACAATATTTATAACGTTTAAATATAAAAATCCCAAAAAGTATCAAATTTAATTAACTCAGATAATAAAACACAGGTAAAAACATTGTCTGTTCTTCGTCATTGGATGGACAGACAGACCTAACTCCACCCCCGCTGTTAAAAACTTGCAGGTTTCGAAACACGCGTCTGTCATGCACTCAAAACAACAGAAAAAACTAAACTATCGTTATTTTAAATATAAAATTTAAAATTTAACAAAGGTAAATAAAACAAACTGTAGTATAAATGAAGCATAATTATATTAGAAAAACAAATTGTCTTTGAAAAAATGTCTTTTAAAAAGTTAAGTTAAAAATTGCAACTTAAATACTATTAAAAGGGAAACAAAATAAATTATTTGGTTAGTTTGGTTTATTTAACTTTTTAATTTTTAAATTTTGTATTTAAAATGACAATAGTTTAGTTTTTTCTGTTGTTTTGAGAGCAGGATAGATGTGTGTTTAAAAACATTCAAATTTTTAACAGTGGGGGTAGAGTTAGGTTTGTCTGTCCACGCACAGACAAATTTATACCTGTGTAGTTTAAATCTGACAGTTTTTGGAATTTTTAAAGTTAAATGTCATAAATATTGCTAATGTATACCTTCTTTCCAAAATTATTGCATATTTGAATTTTTTATTTATTGGGGAAATACATTTTGTTGTATTTAATATAAGTTTTCATTATTGATATATATTTGAGTTTTCATATTTGATAATTTTTCATTAATTATATTTCAAATATACTAGGGGGCTCTGCCCCTTGCAAGCCACGCTCGTCAACCCTCGTTCAGACACCGCAGAATTTAATAACGCGCTAATCTGATGGGTTTTAAAAATATTAGAAAAGATTGAATTATACTGAGAAAAGCTTTGCAGATCTCCCTGTAAACGGGTTTCCATTCAATTTCCTTTGATTGCAAAAATTTAAGGCCAAATCAGTTGCTGTTAAGACATCCAATGGTTGTTTTCGTTTTTGATTAAAGCGGACAAGTTAAACATTTGAAAAGAAGCTAAAATAAAATTAATTAAGTATACAGAGTCTTTGACCCCCGGTATTTTAAAACAATCTCTATAAAAATACTCTGAGTCATGTGACTATCATCAACAGTTCCGAGAGCACCACTTCGCTTTTTATACTCTAGGTGCCATTTTGGTACTTTGATATTAGCTAGGCGCAGGTGATAAGTCGCCAAATATTATTCTATCGCCACCATTTCATCTATATTATAATAGTTCAAGTCATCAACTGCCATAAACAAATACGGTCAGATCCCTTCGCCTTTCATATGATAGTTTGGCACAGATTTGACATATGACATCTGAAGTCCACCGAAGTGGAGAATGCTTTGAGGCCTATAGCTACAATGGCTGTCGCCTCGAATGATCCTTATTATACAGAAACAACAACAAGTAACAACAAATTTTATTTTCCATTACATATATTATATAACTACAATGGGACATTCACAATTACATCCATGCCTTACCCAGGGACTCGAACACGGGCCCTCGGGGTGACAGCAGCCTCCGCTTACTAACCACGCCAGCAGGCGACTTTGGCACAGATGTCAAACAAATATTAATGTTTATAAACAACAACAGATGTCAAAAAAAATATTGGCGCGATTTTTTCCGACGCCAATTTGGGGAAAGCATCAACAGCATAAACAACAACATCCGGCTTACCATATCAAGCAAAATAACGACACTTTGGCGCCAGTTAAGTACCCGTTGCGTATATGACATTAGCGTCAGGAAAAAATCGCGCCAATATGGAGCCGTATGTGACATCTGTGCCGAAATTTTTTCATATTGTTTAAAAAATCAATTTTTTTTTCGATTAAAACTACTTAAAAGTTGTCATGGTCGCAAAAGAATTCTTGGTACTGTTACGCTAGCCGGGTGTAAATCTCGCCAATAGCTTTTTTTTGAACTCGCCAGTTAGCATTTTTTTTTTCGAATGGTAAATTAAAACATTGATTTGAAATTGAAATTAAATGTCATGGTTTGCTGAATTATTTAATATTTGGCCAGAAATCATATACGTGGGAGTGATTTTTTTTTTAATGAAATTTGGCGAAAACCTCGTTTTCGAATACCAGTTGCTTATGTATTTTTGGTACTACTTAGTTATCCGGTCGATTATACGTGGCGAACGAATATTTGGCCAGAAATCATATACGTGAGCGTGATTTTTTTTTAATGAAAATTTGGCGAAAGCCTCGTTTTCGAATACCAGTTGCTTATGTATTTTTGGTACTACTTAGTTATCCAGTCGACCAAAAATCTATTGCCGAACTATAAGATTAAATGCCAATAATGTTTGATCGTAAATGTAACATTCACTTGACTTTAAGCAAGTTACACGTGTTTAAGACATCGAATGATTTTTATTTCGACATTTTATATGTATTTTTTTAGTGTTATATAATTAAATTTCTTCTTTCGTTATTTAAAATAAAAATTATGTCAATTTGTATAATTTGACGAGTGTTTTGGTGATTTATATAATTTGACGAAATTGGTCAACGGAATAACTATGTAGTACCGTATTTTTTAATTATTTTCTATTATTTTCAAAAGGAAATAACAAATAAAATAATTGATAACTATAGAACAAAATAATTTATATAATTTAAAAAAAAGAAATAAAAGTAAATAAACATTTATTATTAAATATACAATAATAGCCGGGATACCATATCAATCAAAATTATGCCATTTTGGCATTAATTAGGTACCCCGGTGCGTATATGACATCTGTGCCTAATATTTTTCTTTTCGATTTGTTTCGTTTTTGTTCTGTTTTCTACCGGCGAGATTTTTCAAAATTCAGGGAGGACCTGCTTGCCATAGCCAAAACATACTAAAAAAATTTTGGTTCAATTCTATGCATAACTTCATATACTTTTCAATGGTGCAATATTCAGAATGCACAAAAATCGCTATTACAGCACCCCCTACCGGCGGATTTTTTCCAAATTAATGGACGACCTGCTTGCCATAGCCAAAAACTTTTTAAAAAATCGTTCAATTCTATGCATAACTTCATATACTTTGTGATGGTACAATGGCGACAAACGGACACACGGACAGAAAGACCTTTTTTATAAACATGTTTTTTAGAATCTCTGATCCCTAAAACGTGTAAATCCGTCGAAAACCGGAAGTCGAAAAAAATTTCGATTACAATACTTTCTTCTATTGAAGATAGAAGAAAGTAATAATAATCTTTTCTGAAATATGGAAAAAAAATATCTGTTATGATTAAAATTTTAGTTGCCATCATTAGAAAAATGTATTTAAAATTAGAAAATATAATATTTCAAAAACTAATTCGAATTTAAAAATTCTAATACCAGTTTTGAGATCTGCTGAGCAATACGGATTTTTGGTGTTAATTTCATCGCAAAGTATTCTATATTTTAGGAGAAATCGCCGTGTTTATTTTAAATTATTAACTTATGCATTTAACTAGTTTCTTTCTGTGTATCTTTTAAACTAGTTTTATATAAAAAAAAATACTGGTTCGAACTGAGATATATTCATTTAATAGTAGTCAAAATGACTGCCCGCGGGCGTTCTAGTGTTAACAGTATTTCCAGCATTATATAATGACGGAATCAGTCATTTGGGTCGGAGCGCTCTCATTCCTGATATATAGATATATAAATATAATATTATATATATAATATAATATATATATAAATATAATATTATATGCATAATATTATATATATAAATATAATATTTATATATATTTATATATTAATATATATATATATATATATACACTCTAAATTAAAATGTCTGAAATTCAGACACTTAAGTGTCTGAAATGGAGTGTTCAATTTTCAGACATTTTAAAATGTCTGAATTTTTTCAGACACTTTTTGCGTCTGAATTTCAGACACTTCAAACGTCTGAATCGCATCCATTTTTTTGTAAGCATCATACGTAGCCATGTTTGACCACGTTGAATCCTGGAAAAATATTTGGCTGTGGTCCTGCGCCTCCCCCCCCCCCCAATACAGCCTGATTTTTTTGGTGCTCTCAGTTTTGGTATACAATTTTCGTTACGTTGATAATTTAAATCTTTTACGACATTGTACTGATTATAATCAATATCTTGAACTTCAGGAGTAGAACAAGATTAAAAAACAAAAAATATTTATCTAAATATTAGATTTTTTAAAATTTATTTTGTTTTTAACCTTATTTTACTTTAAAAGTTCAAAATATTGATTATAATCAGTACAATTTTGAAACAGATTTAAAATATAAGCTTTACAAATATTGCACATCAAATTTGGGGGCTCTCCAGTCGTAGGGGGACGGGGCACTTCCCAGTTTGCCCTTCCTTTAATCAAGAAGTACTTTTGCAAAAAACGCAACCCTGCATTATAGTTGTCTAAATTGAGATGTCCGGTATTCGGGAGTATCCGTTGTGGAGGTTAATGGACATTCTCGAATAACGAACACCTCTATTTAACGAATACTTTTTTAATCAGCAGACATACATATTTGTATATTTTTACCCCAAAAAAGTAGACATCTCCAATTATCGGACAAATTCCGCGGTCCCGAAGTGTTCGCTATTAAGGGCTTTTAAGGTACATAGATAAATATATATATATATTTTATAATCTTGTCCTACTGTAAAAGTTCAAAATATTTATTATACTCGGTTGAATGTGGAAAAAGATTTAAAATATCAGATGTACGAAAATTGCAAAAATCCCCCCCCCCCCCCAAAAAAAATGAAAATATAAAAAAATATATTGCCACATAGGCAATTTTACATATACATCACTTGATAATCACAACAGCCATTTAACTATGAATAATGAAAATAAATAAATAAATATTCTACTTTAATAACATTGGGGAAAAAATGACTTTGGTATTTTGTTAAATATATTTGCGTTTTTAAACTTGTCCTACTCTAAAAGTTCAAAACTTTCATTATAATCAGTGCAAGATTTAAGATATCAGCTTTACAAAAATTCATGCAAAATCCCCCCCCCCCCCCAAAAAAAATGAAAATACTTATTTAAAAATTATGTTTTTAAAAAATTTATATTTCCACATGGGCAAGTTTTTATGTAGATCAGAGGGTACTCACAAAAGCTATTCAACTATCAATAAAAACAAATAAGTACATATTCTATATTAAAAACATGAGGAAAAAATAACTTATGATTTCCAAACTTCTTTCGTCTTAAATATATACAGTAACATCTGTCATTTTTGTATTTTTCGTATAAGTGCATATAAATAAAGTTACCACAATTTTAAATACGAAATCTAGTTAGAGGTTTTTACTTTTTCCCATTATAAATTTCAAATTACTTTTTTATTAAAAATAATAAAAAAATCAGTATTAGAGTTGATTGCAAATCAAATACATATGTATATTTTTACAGGCAGCTTCATATAATAGACCAGTCTCATTTACTTTATTTATTTTTTTTTAATCTGCGGTTTTATGCCAGGAAGTAAGAAAGCATTAGGTCAACTTTCAAAGTTTTTTTTTTCTTTACTTCCTTGTGGCCGTCATTTACTGCGAGATAAAAATTATCCATTGAAACTAAGAACTGACATTGAATATATAATTCGTAATAAAAAAGAACGTCATAAGTTTAAAAATATATACTTCTAGAATTAGTGGGGCTTTTTGCGAACAGATTCAAAACTAATTAAATTTCATGCAGGATTTTGTTTAGTACAATAAATAAAATCATAAAATACACTAATTTTACTACTATAAAGAAACTTACTTGAGTTGCTGCAAGAGGTAAGAAATATTCCTCGATTTGAAATTTTAAAAACTACCACAACCACAGTGAGGGAGAAAGACTTTCATCAGTTTAAAAGGTAATCCCATAATACATCCGACTAGCCATATTTAAAGAATGAGATGTTTCATCCTAAAAACAGGACCCGCCAGACAAAAGTTTCTTTTTTTTGCCAGCTTCGACAGGACGAAGATGAATAACACAATATTATTGATATAAATTGATACGAGTTAACACTAAGCCCATTGCACACGCTTTGTAGAATTTCCGGGTGTAATCTTCAACCGTCGTCTACTTCTGTTCTGTGTCTATCCCGCCCTTGTATCGACGACAGCTTCTAAGAGACATTTGATGTCGAGCACACACGTCAGATGTATGTATTCAATAAATAAATACTCCAAGTTAATACGAATTAAAATCACAGTACTTCACATTTCGCAAAAAACGAATTAAAATACACGCGTACATAAAAACAAACTTTGTTTGAATTACAACGTATACCACTTCGAACGAAGACATCTAAAACGCATGCGCAACTGGGAGTGCTAGTGCCCCCTGGTGGTTATTGCGTCGGAAGAATCAAAACGTCTTAAATTAAGACACGTTTAAAGCAATGAAGTGTCTTAAAATAAGACGTTTGCGGATATTTTAGACATTATTCTCAGTTCGTTTACACCATGGTCATAGTAAGACGCTTATGTATCTTAAATTAAGACATCTATAGTGTCTTAATTTTCAGATTAAGACACTTAAGTGTCTAAAATTCTTTTTCAGTCACATATGTGTCTAAATTTAAGACGCTTCTATTTGCAGTGTATATATACGGGATGATTCAAAACTTATCGTTCAAATTTCGTGAAAATATAGGGAAGGGAATATGTCAGGAAACCGATTTTACATAGGAAAGTATGTCCGCAAATACACGCATGTGTATATAGAGGACACTGTGTGTACCCAAGCTTCCATTGCGTCCCAGCCATTGTTTTGACATTCCCAAAGCTAGTATTATTTAGTTTTCTATTTCCACTTCTCATTTGGATTTCCACAAAGCCTTTTACATGTTTAAAAACTCCAAAAATCTCGTTAATGACTTTTATTGAACGCCTTCACTATCTGTCGCCTGGAAACCTCGTTTAATTTTGTTCTTTCCGGTTCTTTTAACCTTTATTTAGATTACGTTTGTGGACATACTTTCCTATGTGAAAAACGGTTTCCTGACGTATTCCCTAGCCCCCCCCCCCCCATCCACGAAATATGAAATATGAATTAGCGAGTAGAATTATTTCAGTTATATATAATCTGCTAAAAAAAAAAGAATTGATATCTACTAAAAAACAACTTTTCAAAAGTAAAAAGAAAGCCAAGCAAAAAAAAAAGGGGGGGGGGGAGTTGTGGCTAAAAAATAGTGTGATATCAAATTTCCAAGCTTATATTATGGTACTTATTTAACATTTTTTATTGAAAATTTACCATACGTAAGTCGAGTACCTAAGTATGCGTTGATAGAAAGCCTTTTCTCCTTTACTAAATACATCATAACGTGTTTCTGAAAATTAAATTTTTTTAAATTATGCATGATGGGCTTGGCGGCCATCTTTCCATATTTTACACAAATTTCTATGTAGACAAATTCGTAATATGTTTGCATTATTAAGAATTTTGATCTTCTAGTTTTGGTTACAGACATATAAATTAAGAAAGTCTTTTATTTTGAAAAAAAAAATTGATTTTTACTGTTTTAACTAATTAATTAACCCCCTCCTAAAAAAGAATCATAAGATGAAACCTGAAGTTACTTCAACTTTATTTTAAGACACAAATTTCTAGGCACTCATTTCCATAAATTAAAAGCATAAAATGTTTGCTTTAGCAACAATTTTGAATTTCCGATCTTAACAATGCACTTGTATGTTTAGAAATTTTTGTAAAATATGGAAAGATGGTCGCCAAGCCCCTCATGCATAATTTAAAAAAAATTTATTTTGAGAAACACGTTATGATGTATTTAGTAAAGGAGAAAAGGCTTTCTATGAACGCATACTTAGGTACTCGACTTACGTATGGTAAATTTTGAATAAAAAATGTTAAATAAGTACCATAATATAAGCTTGGAAATTTGATATCACACTATTTTTTAGCTACAACTGTCCCTTTTTTTTTTTTTTTTTACTTTTGAAAAGTTGTTTTTTAGAAGATATCGAAATACAGTAGTACGTGGAATATTGTGTATATTATACTGGCACTAATCAATGGATATATGGATACAACCCCTCATCTTCTTGCTTCATTTTGGAAATAAAGGATTTTGAGCTTGCTCTATCAATGATAATTTTCAGAATTTTCAAGGTTTTTGAGACTTTTACAAAAGTTGCTCTTATTTAAATAACTTCAGCAACAAACAACTAGCATTACATAAACTTTTAGAAAAATTAGAAAGTGATTCATCGATTAAGTTTAAATTTATGAAGTACATTGAATTTAAATACTCATTTAGCTAGGCATTTCAAAATACATTAATCGCTTGCATTTGGCGGAGATAAATGTTGTTCGCCCAATTGCGTGCCGCGTTCGTCTGTTTGTGCCAATATTCGAAAGTATATTATTTTTTTGCAGACTTTTTACTGGAATTCCGCAGCTAAAATTGAATGATCCTTTATTACATACATTAAAATTTTTTTCAAAATATTCTGAGTGTGCCAATTAAGTAAACATTTATTGTGAGTTACAATTAGATTGGTGTTTGTAACTACCATTTCTCGAACCTTTGTGAACCATGCCATTCACAACTCTAACATTTCCCAACCGTTTCCACAAACTCGCATAATGGGATAATAATGTGTATTACTTGGATAGAGTTTCAGATCTCATTATGCATAGTTAAACGTCATTTAGAATAGGTTATTTATATGGCCGTAATTTTAGGATTTTTCCTATCTGTTCAACTGTACGGCATTCTTAGAACACTTTATTTCGAATTTAATTATTTATGTTCTACAAAAAATATATTATATACATATATATACATATATATTTGTTAAAAGACAAAGATACAACAGTAAAAATTTTTTAATATTTTATAACAAAATTAATCTTTGAAAACAAATTTTGCCTCGATTTTGATATGGGCGTTCATATTTTTATGTCGTGATTTCTTCTTTATATTGGTTATTAAGTTTTCTTTTTATTATCCTTGAAACAAAAACAAAATTACAAACAATTACAAAATATTTAATAAAAATTTTTAAAATCAATAAAAATTGTTGGCATATTTTGTTTTAACTACAATTTTTTTCACGTCTCTTCCATTGATCATTTAACTGCCTGCATTCACTCTAAGAGGCTGTGACGTAAAATTGTATTTGCTTTAGATTAATTTTTTATACATAAGTACATTAACTGGTTCGTTATTTTTTTATACAAGTAAAAATAAAATTATTCGAATTTATATTGTCCCTCAAAATGTTAAGATTTTTTTAAATGGTGATATTCAGGAGATATGAATAACTTTAGGTACTTATGAAAAAATTAGAAATTAAAATTGCTTAGGAATTCTTATTTCTTAGTCCACACGTACTCAAGTTTTGAGGCTAGAAAAAAAATCTTTATTTTTAAAAGGCTTTTAGCAAGGACAAAAATTCATACATTCCCAAGCATTTGGAAACCCTGCCGTTCACAATTCTAACATTTCCTAAAAGTTTCGACAAACTTTCCCACGGACGAATAACAATTTGTGCGACTTGGAAAGAGTTTCAGACCATATCATTCATTGTTAACCATCATTTAGCTTTGTTATCTCTGTACGGCCATAATTTTAGGAATTTTCTTATACGTTAAACTGCACTGTATTCTTAGAAATTTAAGCACTATAAAAACAGGATATAAACCATGGCTTACCGGGTCGAGAATATTAACGTGAAAACATTTATATATAGTACTTCAAAGTCAACATCATTTTTATTCTGCTCATACCAACGGCACAGGGCTAAATGTGGTATTTTTCGAAAGTTTCTGCAAGCGGCTTTTGATGTAGTATACTGATACATCGTTAAGACGAGTCGATTGATTAATAAAAATGCACTTAATAAAAAAATAATCAGAAAACATCTCCTCAAATAATCTCAAAGATTGCGCTAAAAAAAGTATGTACTTTTAAAATAAACGGTCAAGTGCGAGCATTACTCGCGCACAGAGGGTTCCGTAGAATAAATATATGAATTTGTAATTGTATTATTAAAAATAAAAGTTGCTGAAAGAATACTAAGACTTAAAAAAAAACTATATAATGTAGTGTTGGGTATATATATATTAGAATTATATTAGGTTATATATTAGAAAAGTGTAATCGTATACCATGAAAGTTCAAAGAGATATATGGAACAATATCAAATATACCTATTCGTATAACTCTTTTTTTTAATTATCCTAATCTGTTTATGATGAACTTAATTCGGTACTGACAATAAAGGCAGTGCATAGTTAAACTTCATTTGGCATTTCATGAAACTAAATTCAGCGTAGTAATAACCTTTATTTCTACAGTGTATCAAAAACAAAACCTTTGTTCAAAGTTTAAATTTGGCATTGTGCTAAGCGCGCTTCGAATTGAGGTCTCAAATTTGCAATACCGCCTTGGTCAGTGCCGCGTTTTTCCAGATAGGTGTTTAATTAACTTTTAAAGTCACTCGAGGCGTATTGAGAGATACAGTCAATGCAAACTATCGCGAATCTCACAGTATATATGCGATTCATTCTAATTAAATATTTCGAGGGCGATGCCCTTAAAAACGGACACCTAATTTTAATTCCAAAACAGACAAGTGGCACCAAGAATATTTAATTAAAATTTTCCTTTATCATATACGTGAAAATAAGCAAGTTCGCATTTTCTAATAAATTCGTTTATAAATTCTGGTGTCAGTTCATTATTTCATAAGTTTATAAATAGAATTACTCCGTGCCGGAAAGGATTAAGTGGTCGCAGGACTCTTAAAGCTTCAAAATTTAAGAAATTTTAATTTTTTTAGATGTTAAACTGCTATTTTTTTTTGCATATTTTGATATAATTGTTTCCTTGAAATTCCCATTAGAACAGAAGTTTTGGCTTTTAGAATTATACCCGCTCAATAGCGGAAGCGGCGTTTCCGAAACTTTAAAGTCATTATTTTCCAAAGGGCGTTTTTAAGTATAACGCGCAGGAAACTTCAAAAACTTCTGAATATTTTTTCATGAAATTTTCAAAACATATATTCCATGTTATTCTGTATAAACTGAACCTAAAATTTCCTTTTTATTGTTCAAAAAAAAAGTTTTTTTTAGGTGATTTTACTGTTGAAATTTTCAAAATTTTGTACTAGCTAAATGCAGCATTGCATTGAAAACATAAGAATGCTTTAAATACAAATTTATTCAAGTTCAGACAAATTATTACAATCTGAAGTATAAGTAAGCACCAAAATTTTCATTTTAGTTGCAATATTTATTTTGTAATCCTGCGCGTAAACTGTTATGCCAATTTTTTGTTCGACAAATGTCTAACGGCTTGGAGCCCCCTATAAATACTAATTCTGTATCTTGCAATTTTTTAAATACATGAAACGAAAGAACATACTTATATCTTTCATTCCAATTAAAATTGTGTTTTAAAATCATATACATTTTAAGACATTAAATGTTGAAAATGGTCTTTTTTTTCATTTTTCTACTTTTTAGAGTCCCGAGACCCCTTAAATTAGTATGTTTTTAACAATTTGACGTTTATTGCTTTTATACTGTTACTGGACATTACATTACACATATATATCATTAGAAGTCGTTAACTAGGCATAGAGTACGCCGCCCTGTCCTTGTGTATGTCCAAACTGATCGTACCTTTACGGGTTAATATCTCAGCTAATTACCGATGATTTTTTTCGAAAATCATTATCAACAATGCTTTTATTCTTCTGCAACGATAGGTATATTCAGCGATGCTCAACAATTTTTCTGATTGCCCGTAAATCGAAATTTGTGTGTAACAGAAAAATGCTAATTACTCAAAAACTATGTGACCTAGGGTAATTGCTATAATTTTCCGGCAAGGTTTATATTAACGTCTACTATCTCTAATTTTTTCATAATTTTAGTTTCAGTAGATTCGGAATTAGATGGAGGGAACATATTTTTGCACTACATTTTCAACAATATCTTTGAAAATATAATACCTAAAATTAAAAGGAATGTATTTTTGAGTTCAGCGTTACAAAAGCTTTCACAGTATACCCCCCACATGATATACAAAGAAAAGATTTTTTTTCAAGTAGCATAATTAGCCCCTCTACTTTTTTACTAAATATATTTATGAATGTTTATTAATCTGAAAATATGTGGGTCAATGGTCTTTATTACTTCCCCGAATTTGAACTTTCCACGTTCCATAGTTTACGATTAAAATGGCTATGACAGACAGACAGACGGACAGACACAGGAGTTATCTTATAATGGTTCCGTTTTTACTTTTCAATTACGGAACCCTAAAAATTGATAACAGCTATAGATTTTGCATATTTAATATAATTTTTAGAATGTCCAATAAGAATACCAAGATTCATATTTATATGAAAAATAGCCTAATCATGTGTACAGCT
This sequence comes from Maratus speciosus, assembly GCA_963932465.1. Classification (NCBI taxonomy): domain Eukaryota; kingdom Metazoa; phylum Arthropoda; class Arachnida; order Araneae; family Salticidae; genus Maratus; species Maratus speciosus. The sequence continues at coordinate 522,534,849 of OZ010794.1, forward strand.
TTAGGTACTACTGTTGTATCATATGACACTGCGAAGGTTTGGTACCGAAAGTTCAAAAACAAGGCCTATGACATTCAAGAAGGAGAGCTCTGGCGGGCCTACTGATGTTAATGAGGTCCGCCTGCGAGAACGTATGGAAGAATATCAGTATTAAACCACTCAAGAGTTATCTAAAGGGTTAGATGTTAGTGCCATGCCCATTAGTCGCGCCATGCAGCGCATAACGTGACGTACAAATTCAATCGCTAGGTGCCGAATGAGCTGACTCAAGCAGATAAGGGCAGACCTGCACTAATCTGCTCAAATATCAACGCTAGCATTAAATTCTGGACCGGATCGTCACTTGTGACAAAAAGTGGATTTATTTAAACAACACCAGCCGAAAAGGGAGTTGGTCTGCGCCGGGTGAGCCTATTGGCAACATCTTAAAGCGCAATTTGACTAACAAAAAGATAATGATTTGTATCTGGTGGGATTGCCGTGGTATTTTCCACAAAAGGTATCTGGAAAAATGTAAAACCATAGACAGTAAGATGCACAGCAAGATGCTAGTCCGTTTTGACGCTGCTATGAAGGCAAAACGTCAAAATTAGTTCCAGCGTAAAATGTAACGTTTCATCAAGATGATGCTAGATCATATGTGTCTGCATTCAATGGCTGGACTCTGTATGGACTCGAATGGGATCTTTTGTCACACCCACCATATAGCCCCGACATCGCTTCTTCGTATTTCTACCTTATTTCACACCTGCAGCTACATCTTGCTGGTGCTATCTTTAATTCTGCGCAGATGTCCGAAATGAAGTTGATCTATTTTTGCACTCACGGGCCCCCAAGTTTCTGGTCCGAAGCTTTGAAAAAGTGCCTAAACGTTGGCAGAAAATCATAGATCCTGGTGGTGATTACTACCCGCACTAAATGTATTGCTTTCATGGGTTTCTTTTATAACTTTATTAAGAACATTTTTTGGCGGAAAACTTCTTTTATATCGCCACACTCTTATTATAACTCTTGACTAATTACTCATAACTAAGGAAGAAGGCATAACTATAAGATTACTTATAGTTTATTTTACATATTTACAAACGGCTGCTAAACGCAGCTCTCAGAACAAGTCATTTCTTACAATTGCGTGGAATACTCTGGTAACATGCGATACCTTACAAACAGATTGTGTAGTGATGTCATCTATTAACGCAGATCTCAACTATTGTTGGATTGGGATAAGACAACCCTCCCCTCATAGTTCAAACGAACTACAGGCAATCTTGTTCTATGGCTTCTTCGAACTGGAGCACTTTTCTTACAGTCCTCGTCATAAGTTTCAGTCAAATTGTCTTTCGCAGTTTTCTTTGTCGTAACATCATTTTTATTACTCACAACTGTACCTGCCACAATATCATGAGAAGGCTGAGATTGGCTTGGTTCTATAGTATTATCATTACTAATCTGTTCTTTTATTTTTCCATTAATTTCCGAAAAACGGTTTTGGATAACCCTTTCATGCCTATCAAAATCACTGTAATTTTTAGCACTATGTCCCATATTTTCAACTTTGTCTGGCATTAGTTTATCATTTCGATTCATCTCTACAACTCTCTCTGGTATTTCATAACTTATCTCTTTATTACGTCTCAACTGATCAATGTGACGCTTACACATTATTCCGTCACATCTATTTACTTAAACCCATCTACTCCCCAATAATTTCATAATATTTTCTTTTACCCATTTCTCCCCTTTTCCAAAATTTTTAACAAAAACTAAATCATGAAGCTTATATTTGTGAAGGGGTTGTTGTATTTTAGGTTTTGATGGTAATACCAAGTGAAGGGCTGTTCGAACTGGCCTTCCAAACATTAATTCAACAGAAGTTTTACCAGCCACCGAATGAGGAGTGGAATGATTTTCTAACAAAAATCGTGAAATTGACAATGTTATGTCACTTTTATCTAGCTTTTGAAGACAAATTTTCACAGTTTGCACATATCTTTCCGCTTGTCCGTTCGAAGACGGATGATAAGGTGGAGCGGGCGTATGCTTAATTCCATTATTTTTAAGAAATTCCTCAAATTCATCACTTGTCAACGCGGGACCATTATCACTGACCAATTCAACAGGTAATCCAAAAGTAGCAAAAATTCTCCTTAATACCTTAATTGTAGTTTTACTATCAGACCTGTGTACTACCTCTACCTCCAACGATTTAGTATAAGAATCGACTACTATTAAAAACATTTTACCGTCAAAAGGACTGGCATGATCTATATGGATCCTTTCCCAGGGAAGTTCAGATTTCCATTTCAAGGGTTCCATTTGGGGACAATCCCTCGCAAACATCTGGCATCTATTACAAGAATTTACCATTTGTTCAATTTCTTTATCGATATTTGGCCACCAAACTACCCCCCTAGCTTTCGCTTTCATTATTGATATACCCTGATGAACGGATTCGTGTAATTTAATACATATTCACGGCCTTCCTCTGGAATGATCACTCTATGTCCCCACAATAGACAAATATCTAGACAGGAAGTTTCCTCCCTTCTACGAAAATATGTTTGATATTCTTCTGGTTTTCCCTTTCGCGGCCACCCTTGTAACACCCACTCTAAAATTTGTTTAGTTACAGGGTTTTCAGTTGTCCACTTTGCAATAGTTTTAGAAGTAACAGGCCAATTATCATTATTTGAAACGAACATTATTTCCGCAGGATTACTCACTATATTTACAGTTTCTGGGAGAGGTAATCTACTTAATGCGTCAGCATTTTTATTATTTTTACATTCGCGATACTCAATTGTATAATCATACCCAGCTAACATTAACGACCATCTCAGCATTCTAGGTGATAATGTATCAGGTACCTTTTTAACAGGATGAAATAATCGAATTAAAGGTTTATGATCTGTTATAATTTTAAATTTTTTTCCAGCTAAATATTGGTGAAATTTAGTGACACCAAACATTACAGATAAAGCTTCTTTATCAATCATTGCATAATTTCTTTCAGTTTTATTTAAAGTTCTCGAAGCATAAGCAATAGGTTTCTCTTTACCCTCAACAATGTGGCTTAAAACTGACCCTATACCATATTCAGAAGCATCACAGTTTAAAACTATATCTTTGTTAACATCATATAATTCTAAAACAGGAGATGTACATAATAATTGTTTAACTTTTTGAAACGCTTTTTCATGCTTTTCTGACCATGTCCAGTTTACATTATTATCTAATAATCTATGTAAAAGTTCTAAAACATCTGAAATATTAGGCAGGAAGTTTCTATAATAAGAAATTAAGCCTAAAAATGAACGCAATTGTGACACATTATTTGGAATAGGAGCATTCAAAATAACATTAACTTTTCTGGAATAGATCTAATTCCTTCCTGAGATATTTTATGTCCTAAATATGAAACTTCCGAAACCATAAATTTTAATTTTTCCTTATTTAATCTTATACCATGCTCAGAAAAGCATTTCAGAACACTTTCAACTTTTTCAGAATGTTCTGATTCATTACTAGCACTAATGATAACATCATCTAAATATACACCAATATATTCAATTTTTTTTAAATATGTTCATTTTTTCTTTGGAACATTCCAGGAACACGCCAAATGCTAATCGTAACACATTGAATAAACCTTTATGTGTATTTATAGTCAAAATATTACTACTTTCGTTATCTACAGGTTGTTGTAAATAAGCATCTTTTAAATCAAAAACAGTAAAAAAATTTCCACCTGATAATTTGGAAAATAATTCTTCCATTCTAGGAAGATGATAATTATCATTATCAATATTAGCATTAACTGTTGCTCTATAATCACCACGTATTCTAACAGAACCATTGTGCTTAGGAACAATTACTATAGGACTAGCCCATTCTGAATGATCAACAGGTTTCAAAATACCCTCATTAGTTAATCGTTCCAATTCTACATCAGTAGCAATTCTACATCTTAAAGCAAAAGGAACAGGTCGAGACTTAAGAAAAACTGGTTTTGCATCTTTGTCAATATTATTGACACGGCAGGACCCTTGATTGTCCCGATCCCGTCAGAAAAAAAACATTAGGAAATTTTCTAATTAAATCATCTTTCGAAATGCTTTTAATCATATTTACATTAGGCCAAAATAATTTTGATGCTTTTAACCAAGTTTTTCCGATTAGACTCGGACCCTCCTCTTTAATTATCAATATTCTTAAATCAGGTATAGAATATTCATCAACAACAGCATTTACTTTTAATTCCCCCAAAACAGTTAAAGAGACTTTAGTATAAGATTGTAATTTAATATTAGATTTAATTAAAGGCAGCTTACTTGGGAACAATTTATGAGCAACACTTTTACTTACGATAGTATGAACCGCACCACTATTAACCCTCCGAGCGTCTTGCAAAAGGGTAAAATTGTAATGTTGTTTTCTTTGCATTTTGTTTTAAATGCTAAAAAAATATGATTCTTTCAACATTATAAAAAAAACTCAATTACAAATACGAATGTAATCCTTGAGAGTATTAATCATTCTTCAATGTATTTAAAATTCATTAAATCCATAGAATTATATTATCTTAAATATTGCTTGTATTGCTGTGAAACCTGGAGCTTAGTGAACGGAATAATACGCCCCAAACACTTAGAGGGTTAATTTCAAATTGCATATTTACACCATTTATTTTAACCGATTTTACCCATGACACGTTATTGGAGTTGTCGTCCATGAAATTTAAACAATATTCTTCCTGAACAGTTTTAATTTTTCTGTTCTTAAAAGGTTTCTCACTTTTCATTCCAAATTTTCTATTTCGACAACAAATTTAAATTATGACCCAATCGATGGCAGAAATGACATTCTGCAGATTTAAAAGGGCATAATTTTGGATTATGATTTTTAGAACATCTGTAACACGGTTTCTCAGGCGCGAATTTATCTTCTTTAGGCTTAGGTGCATGAGCGAACTTCTCCACTTTCGTTTTCTCTCCTTTCGAAACACGCACTTGATTGACAGTCGTACTATCTCCGATGTGTAAGGATTTCACTCCAGCCTCAGCTATCTCAAATGACTCAGCTATTTCTGTTCCAAACAGCGATAGCTGTTTGGAACGTTAAGTCTCTAGAATCCAGTAATTTTTGCTGTATCTTTTCCTCCTGGATCCCAAATACCAACTGACATGGAGGCGGTCATTAAGCGTATTTCCGAAGTTAAGTTACAGTGTTCGGATAAACAACATAACTCTCTTATGAAATCGGCTATATTCTCTCCTTGCTTCCTTAATCGTTTCTGGAACTTAAATTGTTCCACAATTTCACTAGAGCGTGGTGAAAAATGATCTTTTGCTTCCTTTAAAAGATCCTCATAACTGATTTCTTTCAGCGTATTCGGAACAATAATATCTCGTAAAATCGCAAACGTTGTTGTTCCAACAGAACTTAGTAAAATATTCTTCTTCATATCATCATTTTTGATGCTATTCGCTGAGAAATAAAAATCAATTTTCTTGACGTAAATTTTCCAAGGAACATTCGCATTATATTCTTCTAAGCGTCCCAGAGAAATTATTTCTTTATCGGCCATTTTTCGTGCCACTTTTTCTTTTTCTCTTTCGAATTTTTTTTTCACAACATTTCAATTTTGGTTAAATCCCATACCTCGCCACTTTTATATCGCCACACTCTTATTATAACTCATAACTAATTACTCTTAACTAAGGAAGAAGGCATAACTATAAGATTACTTATAGTTTTTATTTTACATATCTACAAACGGCTGCTAAACGCAGCTCTCAGAACAAGTCATTTCTTACAACTGCGTGGGATACTCTGGTAACATGCGGTACCTTACAAACAGATTGGGTAGTGCTGCCATTTATTAACGCCGATCTCAACTATTGTTGGATTGAGCTATGACAACTTCCGTTACAACCCAATACATATTACTATATTAAAGGTTGGAATTTGTGTTTTTTTTTCAATTTTAAGAGTGCTGAGACCCCTTAAAAAATTTAAACTTAGTACAGTAAGACGTAAAAGATCTGTAAATTGTGATTGTTTAACCCTTTGTCTAATGACGGTACTAATATGTACCATTGGAATAACTTGTTATAAAATAAATTAATACATCGATTAGTAGTAATACTCTTTACAATGTGTTATGGATGCATTACTTTATCTTCTTCGAAAAGCATTACTGGTTACACAAAACAAAAATATTTTTAAATGAATGATTTCTTTTGGTTTTGCATCTTTTCAGCTTTCTTAGCGTTTCAGGTGGGGGGGGGGGATTTATCAATTCGCAAATATTTCTATATTTCTATTGTAAGAACATTTTATTTGTACATTTCCCAATTCTACAAAATACTAAAATAAATATTTAAAATAAAATATTTGTGTGGAGTTATAAAGTTTGCACAAGATCATTATAAATTCAAATTTAATTAATCCTTCTAAATCCTTCAATCCTTCTAAAATCCTTCTAAAATTTATTAAATGATTATGTAAATCTTCTAATGTAGTTTCAAAAATTCACGAAAAATGCTTTAGAAGATAAAATGTTTATGAATTCATAATTCAGTACATAAAAGGTTAAAAATGGTATGAAAATATGACTTTTGCAATAAAAAAATAAGCATTTTTTCAACTGGTAAGTGGTTAAATATGTTTATGGAATCACATTCCTTACATGACTCTTAAAAACATTTAAACCTAACACAGTGAAATATACGGAGACATTCTGGTATAAACTAGAATAAATAAAACATTCTAAAATGCATCTTTATGTATGACTTCACGTTTTTTGAAAATGCATAAAAGGAAACCATTTTAAGATTTCCCGCACGCTATATACACTTTTAGAGAACATGTTGTTCATAAAATATTAACGTTTGTCAAAGCATGTGATATTTTCTTTTTAGTTTAATGTAAATATTGTTTTCATTTTCTAAATATTATATCACCAGAATTTTAGAATTTTTCCTATCTCTTCAACTGTACGGCATTCTTAGAAATTCAAACATTAGAAAAATAATAATTACAAAAAAATACATGTTCTTGTCATTCGAAATATTTCTGGTTCTTAAACATTTTCCGGATGAAATATATAAACAAATACCATGCTTTCAGAAATTATAAATGTTTCAGTTATTTCTACTGTTTATAAATATCAGTTAAAATCCTTAAGGCAATTACTAAAATCCATCTTCCTGGGTTATGTATTCCATAAATGCCGGAATCGAGTGATTGTGCTGGTTATAACAGAATCTATATTATATGAATTGTATCAACAGATAGTGAATTATCAGTTACAAATTTCAGTTATATCATTGTAAAAAAAAAAAAAAAAAAAAAAAAAAAAAAAAACTTTCCAAAAGTTGTCTGGTCTTAAAGGGTTAAGACACAATAATGAGTAGATAGAATTTAAGTTCATAAATATTCGGGAAATTAAAATGTTTTCACTCTAACATCCATTAAAAGGGGGGGTTGCATGTATAAGCCCGAAAAAAAGGGGGAGGGGTAGTATTTTTTTTCTTTAATACAAATGAGGATTTTAGCCCAAAGTTCTTTGTATGCTATTTTCTATGGGTTGAAGAACATTTCGATTTTGTTTAAATAAAAAATCGATGATGTGACTCGAGTTGCGTGGGTCTATATGCCCTAGAATGAGCACCGTATTCTTCCAATCGGACGGGATTCGACCGGTCGCTAGATTCGCTTGCAATCAATCTCAGTTAAGGATTACAATAGTAGAAAAATATTGTCTTGAGCTTTAACCACTTCCAGATAAAAAAGTTGAAAATGAACAAAGTCATAGATATTTGAAAAAAAGTTTTATTTATGACCCCCTTTTTTATACATTTTTGCGTGTTTCTAAAAATAATAATAATTTTTTTTTTAATGAAAATGGCTGAAAGTGGTCCAAGTTCCAATAAATTATGTCGACTTTAATTTACAAAAATAGCAAGATCTGTTTAATAATTTTTGCTTTCTGATCCCGCCCAGTTTTTAAAAAAATCATTTTATGTAAAAAGCGTTTACCGTGATCCAAAACAGTGTAAGCCTACGGACGTGTTGTACTAAAGTACTAAAAAACTACGAAGGGACTTCGAACTCGGCTAAATCATTACATTTGGATAATCTGCTGACTATAGGGAATAGAAAATGTAAGAAAATGATACATGACTCATAAAAACATTTAAACCTAATATAGATAAATATACGAAGCAGCGAATAGAATAAGTAAAACATTCTAAATACATCTAAAAATGACTTCACGTTTTCTAAAAAAGCATAACAGTGAACCATTTTAAGATTTTCCGCACGTTATATCCACTTTTACGGAACATGTTGTTCATAAAATATTAATGTCTGTCAAAGCATGAGAGATTTTGTTTTTAGTTTAGTGTAAATGTTATTTTCAGGATATACACTGAAAAAAGTACGCGAAATGGTTTCGAGTTGTATTCTTTTTAAAAAAAATTTCGAAAATTTGCGTTTATATTTATCTGCTATGATTTCGTTCAAGAAGTCATAAAGCGAATGTATAAATATATGTTTCTAAGAATTTTAATGACTGGTACTCTTGTGTTAAATTATTATAAATAAGAGTACGGAAAAATAGTAAAAATACATCTGAATCGGAGTTTTGCCTCAAGACTAAAAATGCTTAAAAAGACCAATGATAAAGAGACCCTGTAATACGTTTTATAATGTTTATTTATACGAATACGTCACTTCGTTTTGAAATGAGAGACCCAATAGTTACAGTGCTCAGCAAAAGTTTAGACAATGATCTATTATGCTTCTGTGCTGAGAAGTATGTAACGAATTGTTGTAATTCAACTGTCATATATTACTGGGGACTTATCCTTCATACAGAAACATTAAAATTTAATTTATACACTTTACATAATATATAATGACAAAAAAAACGAATTTAACATTATTGCAAAAGTATAGACAATCTGTCTGTTAACAGAAAAATATCCATAAATTAAAATCGAACTGCACCTACATTGTCTGCTATTAATGTGACTTTCCATCGAAGAAACTAAATCCTGCATCACTTGGGGGTCTATTTCGTGCCAAACACGTTCAACATCTGGTCGAAGTTCCTTTACAGAGGAGTATTGTTAAAAAAATTGCATAAACCGTATGAGATATGATGCCACAAAAGTTTTCGATTGGGTTCAGATCAGGGCTACACGCGGTCAGTCGAAAACAGTAATATTTTGAGAGTTAAACCAATTTTTTGATTTGTATGCAACATGAGTAGACGCATTATCTTGCTCAAATACATACTTTGAAAGAGATAAAAGTTCACCAAATGGCTGTAAATAGATTTCCAATGTATGTATGTAGTCTTACGTAGCTTGGCGACCACTGAGAAACTCCAGAGATACTTGAGAATTAAAACAATGTGAGGCCCAAGTCATCAACCCTTTCGAGGGCAAAGGACACATAATTTTAATTCCAAAAATGGCAAGAATATTTAATTAAAATTTTCCTTTTATAATATACGTGAAAATAAGCAATTTCATATTTTCTAATAACTTCGTTTGTAAATTCTGGTATCAGTCCATTATTTCATCCGTTTATAAAAAGAATTACTCCGCGACAGGAAAGGGGTCAATTTGTTGTGAGATTTCAAGGCTGGTGGTTTTATCATTTTCATGTAAACTAATTTACATCTTTCTTTAATGCATCTACGAAATTATCCGTTGGCACAGAAAGCTCTATCTCACTTTTAATGCGATTAGCAGTCATCATTTGTCTAGATGCCAGTTTATGGATCCTTCTATAATCTCGTTTTCTGGCCACACGATTCCTTCCAGATCTATGTTTTACTTTGAAAGAGTCACCCTTAGACAGTACTTAATAGACAGACTTCTTTGGCTGATTGAAAGTAGCTGAAATTTCCGCAACAGTCTTCCCTTTCGATTTCAGCTTCCGAGCTTTAATTATTTCATCTGACTGAAAATTTCTTGCTCGCGCATTTTCACTAACCGATGCTATCGCGAGGTGCACTTAAATACTTCATGCATGTGACGTCATAAGTTTGAAATATGCGGTTTTCGGTGAACAATATCCAAAAAAATCACAAAAGTGTCTAAACTTTTGCAATATGCAAATTTCACTTTTTTCAGTTAAATGAAATAATATCCTACATTAAAACCGTTATTTCTGTCCTAAAACGTTTAAAATGTATTTAAAAATAAGTACAGTCATTTGTATAACCCAAGTGTTCGTATTTTTTATTTAAAGGTTAAAAATCACCAGTGTCTAAACTTTTGCTGAGGAGTGTATTAGAGTTGAAAGTAGAAGTAGCAATCCCTTGGATTGAACTTAAGTAGAGAAAATAAATATTAACTTCAGTTCCATTTATTTTATTACATCACTTTTTTCTCATACGTCACTTTCATTTCAAATGAGTAGCTGGATAGTCGAAGTAGCAGTGTTTTAGATTAAATTTGCGTAGAAGAAAATATTTAACTGCCGTACCACGACTTTAATACGTCACTTTGTTCACATTTCAGGATTTATTTTCCGGATATTTAACCATATATTGGGGATATTGTACTATAGGGCATTCTTTCATACTTGATTAGTTTTAAACAGGATTTCTATGGCTTCTCTGATAGTGGATGCGTAACAATTGGATATTGGGTAAATAATGTTTGCATAATCAAAATATGATATTCTGATTAAAACTTAAACGAGAGAAAGCTGTATATTGACGTCAAAATTTTATATCTACTTTATTCTCTTTGATTCTGTCATTGAGTTTTCTTTTATTATTCCTCTGTATTCCATTATTCTATCCCATATAGCACCAAAGCTCCTGAAAACCTACTCAGGAGCTGCAAGTCATCCCAAATTCCTCCTGATACTAAAATGATACTAGCAGGCGTGCCTGGAGAAAATACTTTGAAAATTTCCTCAGGACTGATTTCCCGGGTACTTCCTAGGGAGCAACCTCCTGGGACTACATTCCTGGAGACCTACCTAGGAAGTTACAGTGCTGGTGCCATGTCATGGGTGTTTTTAAAAATTTTTAAAACGTTATAAGTTTTTATAAAAAAATATATTCGTTTTGATCTGATTTGATTTTTGAATTCATAAGTTTATATTAATAATTACATTAGTTATTTTAATTTTAAAGCACATCAGATTATTGTTTAAATTTAATTATTGTTTTTTTATATATTACTAGGGGGCTCGGCCCCCTACGAGCTACGCTCGCCAGCCCCCGTCCAGACACCGCAGACTCTAAATGCACGCTAATTTGATCGGCTTTAAAAAGATTTCGAAAGATTGAATTATAATTTAAAAAACAGTGGCGATCTCCCTATAAACGAATTTCTATTCATTTCTCTTTGATTGGGGAATTTTAACGCCAAAACCGCTGCGGTACTACTTGATTATCCTGTCGACCAATTTGGCCAAATTATATAAATCGCCAAACCACTCGCCAAATTATACAAATTGATATAATTTTTATTTTAAATAACGAAAGAACAAATAAATTCGTACAACATTAATAAAAACACAAATAAAACGTCGAAATAAAAATAACTTGATGACGTATACACGTGTAACAACATTTCAAAATAAGCTAATATAAATGGAATTAAGTAAAGAGAGTCTTCGTCTCCTGGTATTTTTTAACAAAGCGAAAAGAAAGTTCTTTTAAATGAGACATTTTAAATTAATTCTCAAAATATCAAATAAATGTCTAGCGCAATTTCTAAATTTAAACTTTTTTGCAATATTCTCTTGTGTTCATTTTATGTAATAACTATAATGTGACGTAAATATGACGTAATTTCTCCTACGACTTCTAACGCATGTTAATGAATTTATTATTTTACAATATCCTTTCTCTTTTAAAATTCACGTGTATACTTTTTATGACGTAATTTTTAATAAGTTCCTGCTTTTTATACGTAATTATTTAATTCTAATTTGAAAGTTTTTTTCCTATTTATAATAGTCACGTGTAAATAAATTTTTAATTTGAAGCAAACATTATTGCTTGCGCTTTTTATACAGCTGGCAACAGTTTAAATTAGTACAATTTTCTGAAATCTGTAAAAAATATCTCTAGAAATGCTGAAAATTTGAATTTAAAATAGAAATAAAACCTGAAAAAATGAGTCAAAATAAAAAAATTAATGCAATCTGCACTCCTGCAAATTCTAACGCATAAAATTATCTAAAAATGATTACACTGCTATGTATAGTTTTTGCTGCTATAAAACTTTTTTAGTGGAACGATTTTGTCCAACTTTAGCATTAAATAACTCTTAAAATAATTCTTCGATTTGAAAACTGTCTGCATCAGCGTGTTTATCAAACATTTCTGTACAAAACCACCGATTTTCATATTTTTATATGCATTATTTTTGTTAATATTAACGAAGAAAGGCCTCCGGTCACAAAAAAATCAAATCCGGCGGCGGCGGCGGTGACAGCGGTAGTTACTTTTTTTTAGAATAGAGAGAAAATATATTTTAAATATAGAAACTGCAATTACATAAATGAAAAAAAAAATAAAATTGCAGTTAATTTCATTATGCATGCGATCACGTGATTTTTTTTACCAGTATTTAAATTTAAATATTTAACAAAACAAATACCAAAATACTCAACACTGTTAAAATTTTGCAGCAAATATTAGTCTTTCGTCCATTTTTACAGAAAACTGGTGCGAAACTGGATCGGTTACCAGTGCCTGCTATGACAGAGGAGGCAACCAAAAGACACGGAGACCTCTAGTCGCGGAAGCGTTTGGCATACATTTGCGCAACTTTTCGACCACTTTCTCCTATCGTATTGTCAATAAGATACATATTTGCATGCTAATTGAACTAATAATGACTAATGTCATATCTGCAAATTCATCTTGTCGAATGACGGCCAGCTGGACTTGTCAGAAATATTTTCTGGTCAGTAGAAATTAGGGATGCACAGCGCCTTCTACAACATTATGCGTTCATTTGCGCCCATACTGTCCTATTGGAAACTGTCTTCTTATAGATAAGCACTGCGTGTAGCTGAATATATATATATATATTTTTTTAGATGACATTTCTCAAAATCCTCCATAATTAAACTTGACATTTGCGAGCAATATGTATCAAAAACTGTTCAGAAGAATTTCAAGAAAATTGGTTAATTGCATAATGAAATGATGGAAATTTTAACTAAAATAAAAAATTAGTTTGAAAAACATCACTAGATGGCGCTGTGCAATCTAATATTCTGGTGCCTAACAACAGTAATCCTGTGATCACGTAGAAGACATGTACCGATGCGATAGGCGAACCGATGTTGTACCCTTTTCAAAGTCAAGGAAGATGACGTTGAGTAAGCTGGAACGTGCTTTACTGGCCAAAGTATTTTAGAAAAACGGCGAATGTGCTACAGAAGCTTTGTGGAAATTTAGGTCTTTGAAGCGGTTATGAAGAGTTCTTCTCACTATCAAATAAATAAGAAACAGGATTATGAAAGTTGAAACAACGGATTTATTGGCCGTTAAGCCAGGAAGAGGAGGAAGGTGTGCTGCAGCACATTCGCTGGATGATGTAGCGACGAAAGTGGATGAAACAGGATATACCGTTTCATGCGCAGCACTTGTGTCCGGTGTATTACTGAAACTGTTGGCCAGCCTCATTCCACGGTTCATAAGATTCTTCAAAAGAAATTACGCTATAATCCATATGAACTGTCTCTTGTTCTGAAGCTCTTACCATCGGATCTTAGTATCCGACAATCCTTTTCAGTGCAGTTTCCAACTTTTGCAAGTAACATTTGGTGCGGTATTACTTCTACTTTCATTCTGGGTTCATTTTATTTCTAAGACCTCAGCGCTGCATGTTCTGTGACATGGTCCATCACCGGTCAACGATACGCATCGTTATTGGAGCAATCAATGATTCCGGCTCTTCAGGCAAGGCGAGGTGTTTTAACAACAGTGATTATGCAGAATGGTACTCCCCCGCACATCTACCGTTGTGTGAAACAGAAACTCCGCGCCATTTTTGGCGACGCACTCATCAGCCGTCATTTTCCTACAGCTTGGACTCCCAGATCCCGTGACTTGAATACTTGCGACTTTTGGTTATTGGAATACCTCAAAGACTTGGTCTACACAAAGAAAAAAAAATACCGCCTTCACCTAGAATAAATATGTAGTCATTTTCTGAATCCCTAAACTAGAAATATAGATTTTTCAGCTATGCGAATAAGGTAAACAACTAAGATAAATAGACAAAATGATATAGAATTTCTAGTCTCTTGTTTTCTAGGTGACGAAACGATATGGAATCGTTCCAGTAGCGAAAATTATAGCGTGATTTCTCGAATGGTTTCATAAGTTAAAATTATATTTACTAAAACTAACCTCTTATGTTCGCATCTATTTGCAGAGATTTTTAAATAAGTTTGATCACGAGAAAATAGGAAAACTCTGTTGAATTCTAGTAATAGACTATAGAACTCTCTAGCAAAGGGAACTAGAATTTATAGGAATGACAAGGAACTATTTTTTCTAGAGCCACAATGTAGATTCTAGATGCCAGAACCATATTCAGTGTACCGTGATCCCATCACATTTGTCTCCTACTTTTTTAAGATAGCAAGCACGGTATGCGCGTAACATTTCTCGGCATACACTGCTTTAAACAATTGGATATCGATTTTACGCATCCATATGGTATCAGATAAGTGTGAAAATTAAACCGAGCATATTTTGAAAGCAGGAGATTCTTAAAATTTCTAGATTATTGTTATGTTCTGTATAAAGCTGTAATACGCCATCTAGTAATGGCTTTTGAAAATAATTTTTCTGTGCTAGATAAAATTCCCATCATCCCTTCAAGCTATTACCCAATTTTCACAAAATTCTTCTGCATAGTTTTTTGATACAGATTGCTCGCAAATGGCAAGTTTAATTATGGACACCCTGTACTTTAAATTCACATCGAGTTGTAATCAAAACGTTTTGTCATTATTTATAATAATTGTGGTGACGAAATAGTAACAATTATATATTGTTATAAAAGATTGTTATCTTCAAATTTACGTATTTTAATGTCTTGGAATTATTCTATGAATTAATTTTCAACAATTGCTTTCAATAATGGAATTCAACAGCAAAAAAGAAAAAAAAAATCGTTGACTACGTTTTTACCAATATGGTTCGAATTACCTTAAACAAAGACTTTGTACGAAGTTTAAACTTTTCATTTTACCAAGCGCGCTTCGAAATAAGGTTGCAAACTTTAAATGCCGCATTGGTCCGTGACGCATTTTTATAGATGAGTTTTTAATTAATATCTCGGTCAATTACGCACTTTAAAAAAATCATTATTAACATTACTTGAATAATTCTCCGCCGATAGGTACCTAACGCAACCTTCAACATCCCGCTGACCGCCAGCAAAGTAAAGTTTGTGTGTAACGGAAAAAATCTATTTTCTCAAAAGCAATCTTATCTACAGTTTTTTTTACCAATGGTTAAATAAACTTCTACTACCACTATTATTTTCATAATTTTACTTTCATTAGATTCAGAAAAAGGGGGGGAGATATATCTTTGCAGTACATTTTCGAAGTTATCTCTAAAAATATAATACCAAAAATTAAAACAAATATGCTTTTGAGTTCGCTGTTACGAGATCTTTCGAAAGTTACGCCACTCGATATAATTTTTTTTTTAATTTTCAAGTAACTTGATTAGCTCGCATCAAGTTTTCATAAAACTATTTGTGAAAGGCTTTTAATCTACAAATATCATCATCACCTACATATGGATCAATAACAATTATAACTCTACCGTTTGAACATTCCACGTTTCATAGTTTTCAATGAAATCGGCTGTGAAAGAGTTAGGTCAGGCGGTGAGGCCTACCATATGGCTTAAAAGGATAGACATTTGAATGATATTATAATGGTTCCGTGTATACCTTTTATGTACGGAACACCTAAATTAATAAAAGTGCAGAAAAGCCATGTGTAAACTAAAAGAAGTAGGGTAGATTGTGTGAAGATGCCGCAGTTTTTGACTTAAAACATGTCATTTTAAGAAATTGTCTGTACCTCTCAGACATTTCTTCAGACGATAGTGTATTATTTTTTTAATATCTTCTTTGTTTCCATTGTAAATAGTTTTCATTTATATTCATTATTTATTATTATTATTATTATTATTATTATTATTGCTATTATAGTTATTACTAGTTGCGTTTCTGTTACTAATATTTTGTATTTATTATAAATTGTCATGTTTTGAACCAGGCAGCTTTATTCAGAATCTTACAGTTTTTTTGAGTTAATAAACATAAATGTAAACATTGTACAATTTTTTTTTTAAACTGCTGTCAAAAGGATAGATTAGCAAATGGGTTTTGGCTGTCCGTAAGTAAACACTCCATCAGGCTTACGGCTTGGAGCTATGGTTTGGATTTGCTTCCCCCCCCCCCCCATTCCCTTAATCGTGTTAAAAATCGCGTGTTGTTTTTTATTAACCATTTGGAAAAATGGTTATTGTCCTCGTCAGGGTAGGAAATCAAAAGCATATCTGAAGCTTTTTATTGGTTTAATCATCATTTTATTTGTTTTCTGATTGGTCTATACAGTAATCTGTATTTCCCTTTACTTTCAACAGAGATGGACAACAGAGTGTTGCCACTAGGACAAAAAAGTAATAAAAACTACAAAAAAAAATTAATAACTCAGAAACAAATTAAGATACAGCTTTCAAACAAATTGCATTTAAAAGTACATTTTTTTCTCTATACGACGGTGTAAAAAGTGATATCGTTTGATGTTTAGAAGTTTAAGAATTGAATTTCATTTAAAATGGGTCGTCAGATATCTTGGACGATGGAAAAGCCTTTTTCCGAAAAGCCAATGAAAGGCTTGGATAATACGTAAGTTTCAGGTGGATAATACGTACGAGCCGCAGGCGATTTCTGTCGCTTGCAATTGTTACGTGTAATAACACTATTAATGTTTAATTCATGGCGTATGTAATGTAGGATCAACTCCGTGCTATTTTTTATGTCTTAAATTTTAGTCTTTGAAAAAATCATTTTCCAAATGGTCGTTGTATTTGTTAAATTTCATTTTTTTTATATTCATTGATTTCTTGCTAAAGTTTGCATTCTTATGTATGATTCGAAACTTATTTCATTTTACAGATATTATAGAAAGCATAATTTTTTTTGTTTGTTTTTGCAAACACTTGCATTTCGGCATCTTACCCCAAAGTTTGGGTAACGTGGTCAACTATATAAGAGTAAGATGCCTTCTTGCGTTTCAATGCAAAAAATAATATTTGTGAAGCAGTAAAAAACACAATGGTACTAATCAAAGTAACTTTAACACTTTTGACATAATAAAGTTTATAACGAATATAATATTAGCAAATTACAAAAATATGAATTTAACAAACGTTGGCAATTTAATAAAAGAAGAAACTAATATTTGAAAAAAAAGGTTATGTTATACTTAACATATAAAAGAATTATGTCTCTTAAGTATGCCTATTTTTAAACATTATAAAAAGGTCAGATACGGTACAGCCACAGTGATAAAGACCTTTAGAGTCTATCTTTTTTGTTAATGTTTTTAATATGTCCCTTTATTCTTTTCAGCAATATCTCAGATCTGCCACAAACTGCACATTTGTTTAAGAACCTTTCAACAAATTTTATATAACCAACAGTTTCACTGAATGCACTTGATCCAATAAATTTTCCGAGGTTTTATTGCACTCAGCTAGACACTCTAAAAACTCATTTTCTTTCACTTAAAAAAATCCTCATCTTCTGAATCTTGGTAGGGAATTTAATCATCATCCAGTCTGTTGAAGATTCGCTCTTTTTAGCCTTACACTACTTCTTATCTAATTCCTTTTTAAAAAGGCTTGAAACACCTGGAAATTTGCAATTGGTATTGTCGCACCAAATTATTTTGGCTTTTATAGGCCTTTAAATTTAGTTTTATCTGAATATTAAAATGAGAAACAAAATTTTGGTGAAAATTGCGTCATATTTAAAACGATACATTTAAAACGTCTAACTTAAAATAAATTTCATATAGCGGCTTTATAAATTGTTTACTTAGCCATTTTATAAAAGCTAATTTTAAATTGTTGGGTTCATCTTCTTCAATTAATCACGAAAAGAGCCGCTAGCTGTCTCGACAGCAATTGATTCGGACTAAAAATCCTTCAACCAAATAGAAATAAATAGAAAACTGATTACAGGAGATCGCAACTGGTTTTATAATTACGATTTAATCTTCCGTAATCTTTTCAAATCAGGTTACATTAGCTAGTTTATAGAGTCTACGGTGTCTGTATGGAGAGTAGATAGCGTAGCTCATAGGGGGCAGAAAACCCTAGTTATATAAAATTATATTATATACTACCAATATTTACATTTATTAAAAATATTTGTAACTGCTTTTAACAACAAATTTTAACAATGATTAAAATTAATAATTATTAAACAGTTATTTATAAGACCAATAAAGTTTATTTATAAGGCAGAATACATATAGAAACCTTTCAAATTATGTTCCCCTTAGATTTTAATATTTACTGATGTCATTTAATGCATTTAGAAAATTCACGATTTTAATCAATGAATTGTTTTAAATCAGTTGATTAAAATCTCGATTTAATCACTGATTTAAATTATTGATTAAAATCTTTGACAAGTTAGTTAGTATCCAAGAGTAATTTAAACAATGAAGAAACAACCAGGCATTTGACCGCAACGGAAAATAACCGGCATCTTACCCCAAGGGAAAACAACCGGTATCTTACCCCAACAAATTTTCGCCAACTCACTCCAAAGTATTGGGCAAGAAGATGTGAAGAATCTAGCACCAACCGCCATTTATGCTTTGCAGATCTGCCAGGTACCAGTGCTCTCTAAAAACATCAGATTTATTTTTCTGGTGTTTAAAAGAAGACTTATATAGGCAAATGAAGAAGTCACGTAAAAGCATTTGGACACTTACGAGAAGTTGTAAGACGAATTAGCAATAAAAAGGCGCCACTTAAAACATTTTAAAAAGAACGCAAACGGAAATTAAAGTACCACTAGGAAACCATCTTCCTTACAACTGAGCGGCGTTTCTCTACAGCGTCTTCGCATATGTAAACTACGTGTTACGACATCATGTGCAACACGGCATGTCACACCGATTTACCATACATTTAAAATCGATTAACCAGTAATTTTCTTTTTTTTTATTTATTAAAACTTTATTCTAAATTATTTAGCAATTAGAAACGTAATCAATCAAAGCGGAGTGCTTATTTTTATTATTAAAATAACTACAAATTGAAACTCACTTGATGAAGCGCACTGAATAAGCTGAATTATTGAAGAATGAATTAATGGATCGTTAAGTTAATCAGTAACATTTTCGTTTATTTAGTTCATCGCAAATTGATATTTAGTCATCTTTGATGATAAAGTAATTGATAAATAAATTCATTAAGATAATTTGGAACGAAATACTATTTCTTATTTTCATTTATAAATGATTACGTAGCCGTATTATCTACTGCAATCGCTGAATATTTAATTAAGATGAATTAATGGAAAATTAATTAAAATGATTATAAATTCATTTAGTATAGATAAAATTCGGAGATCAAAACTAAATATTTAAATTTTAATTTACTAAAGTAAATTGGACACAGTTAGGCAGGAAATGTTTTAAATTGGCAATT
This sequence comes from Maratus speciosus, assembly GCA_963932465.1. Lineage (NCBI taxonomy): Eukaryota > Metazoa > Arthropoda > Arachnida > Araneae > Salticidae > Maratus > Maratus speciosus. Next base: position 522,554,611 of record OZ010794.1, read on the forward strand.
GTTAGAAAATTTCCATTGTTGAATTAAATTATAGAATAGTTCATATCAAATTGATATCATTGGTGGCATCATTTCAAATTATTGAAAAAATGTCCACACATACATTGATTTTTAACAAGAAAAAATACAATATTATGTGGCTGCTAACTCTGTTGTAATTTATTTTTAGAGCTTTCTAAAATAGTTGAAGCGTGTTTATGATTTATGGTTGTCTGCCTGTTTAGCCAATTGCTGCATTTCTGTGAGTCTTGCACAAAATAATGAATGTTATTGAGGTCTGCTATAACATATACACTACTGAAAATGATGTTTATGTCATTCGTAGATTGTTTAAAGCGGTATTAAAAAAAATCGGATGCAGAGAAGATGTTTGAAACCTATCGGTACAGACTGCAATCGGAAAAACAAAAATCTCAAACATTTTAAATCATCAGCTCAATAGCCGAAGTTCAAATGATCATCTCCATAGACTTTTACAAATTGGGGCGCACATTGGAGGAACTCGGAAGATAATATTACTATAAATAGATATATAATATATGTGCATAATATAATATACAGGGTCATCGAAAAAAATGCCTAGATTTAAAAAAAAACCATAACATCGAAACCTTTTATATTAAATGAGTAATTCTTTCACTGCACGATAACTTGTGAATGCAAGTTTGGTTTTAATTCACCAGAATTCGTTTGCGTGTCTGTGTTATGCGCGGATTAGTTGCGCAGTCGTCAAAGCCAGCCGACGCTTTGTTATAAGGAGCAGATTAACCTGGATAAGTTCTCCGAAAAAGCCGCTGCACACTGACTATTGACTCTGACTCCGATATCAAATCACGCACTGTGCTTTTTGTTGCACGGTCAGCATCGTACTAAGCAGCAGTCTGGCGCGTCGGCTGACTTTGACGACTGCGCAACTAATCCGCGCTTAACCTTCTGGCGACCAGAACGGCCGAGACGGCCGGCCAAGCAGACGACCGAAGCCGCCGGCCGAAAATGGAAAGTCATTCCTACCCCCACTTACCAGAAGGGTGGTAGCTACTCCAATCAATTTGCCATTTGTTTGGTTGTCAGGTGGTTCCTACTTTCTATTTCGATAAGAATCAGTCCTTCTTTCATGCTGACTTTCCCTAAAAGCGGTAGTTTTGCAGGGATTTTTTCAATAGAAAACTTTCATTAGCTGAATATTGTAAAGCATAACAAACTATTAAATATACGCTGATTTCTTAATTAGTTGAGCTTTCTAAAATTAATATAATGTGTGTATTTATTAGATTAAAAAATCTGTATGTATTTATTAGATTAAAAAACCTATATGTATTTATTAGATTAAAAAAAAATCTATATGTATTTATTATATTAAAAAGTCTGTATGGATTAATATAGTTAATACATGTTTTTTAAATGTATAAAACGATATAAATTTATTGATCAAAAAGTTTTATTTTAGGAAATTCTCTAAACGTGTAAAGAGATTTTTCCATTAAAAGAGCTTTTTTTAAACTAAAAATTGTTACAGCCATTTAACGAAAATTACGCGTTATATATATGTGTATATATATATATATATATATATATATACATATATATAAAGATATTTTTTCATGAAATGAGAAATTATATCTTACGATTTAATGTTTCTTAAGTTTTTTTTAAAATAATATACATGTATATATAAGTCGATGCATTTTTTTTTCGTTTCTTTATCCATATTGTGAAGAATAAAAGTTGTTTTTGTAAAATGTAATATTAATTTTGTAAAAAAAAAATTAATGAAAGATGAAATTGAGCCATCCAAATGTCAAATTTGAACAACTTGTTTTGTTTGCAAAACCTAATAAAATGAAAATAATTAATGAAGAGTGTGGTTTTATAGAACTGAATTTTTGTGAATCGACCTATTTTATAAGAAAGGAATTTTGTGAGGGAAACTATTTTATTAAAAGTAATTTTGTGATGGGCTTTATTACTATTATTATTATTATTATTATTGTTTTTTGTATGCGTGTGAAGGGTCTGTAAAGAGACCCCAAAATTTACCTGAATCGACACCTGATATATATATAGATAAATAATAATTAATTTTTAAATAAGGCAAAAATTTTTCATTATAATTTATGCCATTTTAAGAAAAAGAAAGGCCTTTTGCCTCGAGAATAATAATTTTTATTATCTGTGTTTATGCATAGCTTTAACATGCTTGCATTAATTCTAAAAACATTTGTTTTTAACTTCAGGAAGATGAAGATGATTATTATTAGTGATTCTTATATTGATTAAGAATATTTGTCGTTTAAATATTATCTTAAACAACACTACTTTAACTGCTAAAATAACTGTTTTTATAGACTGCAATAACTTTTCAGTAAATTTTACAATGCCGCGCAAACTTTCTTATAAAAACTATTACTGTTTCTTATAAAATTATGTGACCATTCATTGAAATTATGTGGCTTTAATATATTCTTGCATTAAGATACTTAAAATATATTAGCGTTTTATACTGAGAGCTTTTTTAGATGCAAATAGACGTCATAAAAAAGGGGGGGGGGGGTTATATACCATTTAATCTTGATGTAAGCATGTAAAAAGGTTTTTTTTCTTTGTAAATTCATGAATATTTTGCACTGTAGCAGAATTTCGACACTTTATTATATATATAATGCCTGATAAATTTATTACAATGCGTAAACAATTTTATGTGTTCAAGACTGCAGAAATATTTACCAGGAAAATAAATATGTTATAATAACTGTTATTGCAAAAAAAAAAAAAAAAAAAAAAAAAAAAAAAAAAAAAACCTAATTGTGTAAAATCTATAATTTATGTAAGCTCTAAATTAGTGCAATCATGTAAATAAGTATTTATAAACGAAAAACACACAGGAATAAATAGAAGTAAGACAAATGTACAATAAATAAGTGAGTCTACCATATTCAAATTGCATCTGTGCATGTGAATACATGAAAATAACTCTAAAAAATAACAAAAGTGTAATTTTTTTTGTTACCTTATAATGATAATAAAAAAAAAAGAAAAAAATTACGTTCAACAAAGCTGATCTTTCTGTCAAATCTACAAAGTCCAGTTTATATGTAAAATTATGTAAAAATTATTATTTAAATGCGTTTTAATCAATAGTGTTTTTCATTTAGCAATAAATTTATCAAATCTTCAATTGCTCACTGATGACCATCTTCCTGCAGTTGTATCTCTAAAATAGTTTCGAAATTTTTATTTCGATAAAAATTTCTTTCAGAAGTCTTGCTTTTATAAGTAAAAAGGAAAACGTTTTTCAAATTACTATCATCGGAATAAGAATATCTGCTAAATTTTTCCATCTAATACTAAATAAAATAGTTAGTAATAATAGAAAAATAGTTTAGGTTTTGTTTGTACAAATTATTATTCGATAAATACATATTACAAAATTTATATATGCTTATTATTTAAAATAAACAACTTTCATTTTATAAATAATATGGAACAATATGTATGAAGTTGCATTAAAAGAATTCATGTATATCCTATACCACTTCCTGAAAATATCTAAAACTAGAGGTAAAATATAATATAAGCATAAACATCTAATTGCAGTGTTTTTCAATAGCGCGGTACTGAAGTTTTTTTTTTTTTTTTTTTTTTTTCTCCCCTCAACGCATTCATTTCTTATAGCATTGAGCCAAAGGAATAGGATTGTCTGTAGCTTTATTATAAAAGTCGGAGAAGAAGCGACATTGTTTTTACTTAACTGTTTTCTACAAGCTGACTTTGAAATTTGAAACTTATCTTACTTTATCACGAAAACAGCTGTCAGGTGTCATGATAGTGGTGGATGCGGCCTTGGGAACTGAAAAATATCCATGTACATGGCAAAAAGATAACAGAAGATCCCCAACGTTCTTGATAATGTCATTCAATTTTCTGTAATCAGGTACTGTTTTTGAAACATAAAAAATTACATTCTTTTCGATCGTTCTGGATCTGGATGTGAGTAAGCGATATCTTATGGAGCAGACTCCCCTTGTATAACAAATAAATAAATCTAAATAAATTTTATAAAAGTTAGTTCGATCACATTCTACATTTTGTTTACAGATAAAGTATATCAATAAAGAAACATCAATTTATTTTTTAAATGTAATATTGTTAATTTTTCATAAAATGTTCATGCAAAAATATTATATAAATTGTTCGACAATTTATGAATTCGAATTCTCTTAAAAGTTATCAATCTTGAAATTATTCATTCATAAAATTTAAGAAAAATGAAAAAAATGTTTTTTTTTTTCCTTTTTTTTAGTGAATCACTATTCAAACAAAATGTAAGCCGTGTGACATTTTTTCCCACGCTTTGTAAGGAGAAAGGCTCGAAGCGAAGTACCTATTTGTTTTCACTTTCTTCTCTTTTATCAAAAATCTTTTTGAAGACGGCCGATTGGACCCCATGCAGTGCGCATCACAGAATGGAATTCCTTAGTTTTTCTCGAATACGGTGTTCTTGCAGTACTCGTTACAAGGACGAATCCAATTTTCTATTAAAAAAGAGCGGGGGGTGGGGGTCATGTCTATTTGTCGGAAAGTGAGGGGCTCATAACTATAATATAAATTCTTATAGCTTATGTTTGCTACAATTCTAAATTCTCTGTTTCATGACACATAACAAAGTTATATTTTCATTCGTAAATGCATAAAATTTTCAGGTATATTCGTAAATTAATAACATTTGGAGATATATTCGTAAATGTATAAAATTCATAAGTCATATTCAGATACTAAGAAATCGAATAAAGTTTCAAGATTGCAAGATCTTTCAGATAAGTTTAAAAAAAGCTAGCTGTTTTGTTTGATTTTTGCGACTGTACAGTCACGAAAAGATTATTAAAAGGGAGCAATTAGTTATAATTGAAACTGCATAAAATATATAAAAAAAGGTGAAAAACGCTGATCGATTGCTGACGATTAAAGAACGAGTTTTATATATTTCCATTTTAATTACATTCTGTGCGTCAGAAAAATTTGCGGTGTTGGGCGAGATTGTCTTTAAACTAACTTCACATAATTTTTTTAATGTATTTTTGTATCTTTCTCCGTTTAGATGGGCGTCATGATACTCCATGACACCCATGGATGTGCGCTTGACTGGTTAACAAAAATTTTCTCGCAAAACCAGAAATAATGTTTATCGTTTAATCTGTCAATTTTCTGCCAAAGTCAAATACAAATTTAAACGCATTATAATACTTGTATAATATTATAATATAACATTTATGCTGCGTCAACATGTCATACGGTTAAAAATCTCAAGTCTTTCATAAATTTTATAAAAAATTTATGAAAGTTAATCGAGTCATAAATTTACAAAAATTATGACTCGTTCTTCAAATAAATTTTTTTCATAAATTTATTTGAAAAAAAAAATATATCAGAAATATGTTTTTTTTTTCTTTTTTCTTTCTTTTTTTTTTTTTTTTTTTTTTTTGAATTTATAAATTGATAACTAAAGTAGACATGTGTGAGCTGCTACGTGAATACTGTCAATGTGTTTAAATAAATGCATTACAGAAGCTAAAGGTTAGACGTTATTTTTAATAAATGTTACTGCAATTCTTTTTCAAAAGAAAAAAATTTTTTTTTGATAATTTGGAAGGAATGAGAATATATATATATATATTTGTAATTGTCTGAGCGAAGCGAAGGCTAATACTCAGCGAAATATTACTGTCCGGACACATTACTACTACGATGGATATTAACGCCATGTCCTACTAAAAAAAAAGCCTAATAAAAACCTTTCGTCAAGCATAACTCAAAAAATATTTGTCGGATTTTGTTTCTGATTGCACCCGAAGGTACCTATGAGGGTCGCCTACTGAATGCACATACTATGAAAAATAAGTTCCAAACCGTTTAAAAATTATATAGAGAAAACTCTTAAAAAAGCACAATGTATCTGCATACGTCACAGAAATTTGGTGTGCGTCACTTTCACCGGTTGATGTTTTCGTAGACAGCTGGTTTGAACACATGGAGCAAATAGAAAAAATACGCACGCAGTAATATTGAATAGATCAGTTTCAACCGCGTGATCACAAACCTTGCAACAACCCGTGGCAACCAGTTTTGGTGGGCAAACAAATAATAATACAGTATTCCGTACCACGGTGACCGTTTTTAGCCTGTTGTATAAAATCTGGGATGTTGTATGACATATAATTGTGGGTGATTAAAACAAAAGACAGGAGTGTTTATTGGTCTGGAGGTTATCTTTTTCTGGATGTCTGTCTGTCTATCATACAGCATGCAATTTTCTTGTAAAGAATGATATTATTATGCAGTAAAAACCTCCATAACGGACACACCCGATTAGTGGACACCTCTATTTAGCGGGCATTTTTTCGATTACCAACCCTTAAATAACTGTACATTTTTTACTCTCAGTATCGAACACCTCCAAATAGAGGACAAATTCTGCCCTCCCGAGGTGTTCGGTATTCAGAAGTTTTACTGGTAAAACCTCCATAGCGGACACACCCGATTAGCGGATACCTCTATTTAGCGGACATTTTTTCGATTACCAACTCTTAAATAACTGTACATGTTTTACTCTCAGTAGCGGTCACCTCTAAATAGAGGACAAATTCTGCATTCTTGGGGTGTCCGCTATTCAGAGGTTTTACTGCATATAATATTGATAATTATTTTACAGGGCCGCACAAAAGAATAAGAATATATGAAACGAATATAAACTAAATTCGGGATTGGTAGATCGCTGATAGTAATGTAATTTTAGGATGTTGTTACAGACATCCGCAGCATGTTTTTAGAGTTTCGTCCATCTAACGAAACACTACCTGTCTCACTCCTATGTCTGTCTGTTTGTCCGTCTGTCACAGAGCTCGTTCTCAGAAACTATATATATCCGAGACTTGAAAATTTGCATACTTATAGCTGAACACCACATATCAAACGGCAAATAATAAAATTTTGAAAAAGTCTAATATTTAATCCTCTGGGCTCTAACTTGTGCATTTTAAGCAATTTTTCTAACTCAGCCCCTAATTTAATTAAGTTGGAGACATGAAATTTTGCATACTTATAGCTGAACATCTCACATCAAACGACAAATAATAAAATTTTGAAAAAGGCTTGATATTTAACCCTTTGGGCTCTAACTTGTGTATTTAAAGCAATTTTTCTAACTCAGCCCGTAATTAAGTTGGAGACATGAAAGTTTGCATACTTATAGCTGAACACTTGCAATAACACGATAAATCATAAAATTTTGAAAAAGTCATATTTAAACCTCCGGTCTCTAACTTCTGTATTTTAAGCAATTTTTCTAACTCAGCCCCTAATTAAGTTGGAGACATGAAAGTTTGCATACTTATAGCTGAACACTTGCGATAACACGATAAATCATAAAATTTTGAAAAAGTCAAATTTAACCCTCCGGTCTCTAACTTCTGTATTTTAAGCAATTTTTCTAACTCAGCCCCTAATTAAGTTGGGGACATGACATTTTGCTTACTTATAGCTGAACACCTCACATCAAACGACAAATAATAAAATTTTGAAAAAGGCTTGATATTTAACCCTTTGGGCTCTAACTTGTGTATTTAAAGCAATTTTTCTAACTCAGCCCGTAATTAAGTTGGAGACATGAAAGTTTGCATACTTATAGCTGAACACTTGCAATAACACGATAAATCATAAAATTTTGAAAAAGTCATATTTAAACCTCCGGTCTCTAACTTCTGTATTTTAAGCAATTTTTCTAACTCAGCCCCTAATTAAGTTGGAGACATGAAAGTTTGCATACTTATAGCTGAACACTTGCGATAACACGATAAATCATAAAATTTTGAAAAAGTCAAATTTAACCCTCCGGTCTCTAACTTCTGTATTTTAAGCAATTTTTCTAACTCAGCCCCTAATTAAGTTGGGGACATGACATTTTGCTTACTTATAGCTGAACACCTCACATCAAACGACAAATAATAAAATTTTGAAAAAGTCTATTATTTAACCCTCTGGGCTCTAACTTGTGTATTTTAAGCAATTTTTCTAACTCAGCCCCTAATTAAGTTGGAGACATGAAATTTTGCATACTTAAAGCTGAACACCTCACATAAACAGCAAATAATAAAATTTTGAAAAAGTCTAATCTTTAACCCTCTGGGCTCTAACTTGTGTATTTAAAGCAATTTTTCTAACTCAGCCCTTAATTATGTTGAAACATAAAAATTTGCATACTTATAGCTGAACACCTCCCATCAAACGACAAATAATAAAATTTTGAAAAAATCTAATATTTAACCTCTAATATTTTGTCTCGCGCAATTTTTAAATTTAAACTGTTTTGCAATACTATTTTTTGTTCATTTTGCATAATAAGTGTAATGTGACGTAATTTGTTCTATTTCAGATTTCTAACGCATGTTAATGAATTTATTTTATAATATCCTTTCTCTTTTAGAATTCACATGTAAACATAGTTTTTTATGGCGTAATTTCCAATAAGTGCCTGCTTTTTATACCTAATTATTTAATTGTAATTTGAAGGTTTTTTTCTGTTTATAATAGTAACGTGTAAATAATTTTTTTATTTGAAGCAAACATTATTGTTTGCGCTGTTTATACATTTGGCAACAGTTTAAATTAATACCATTTTCTAAAATATGTAGAAAATATCTGTCAAAATGCTGAATATTTGAATTTAAAATAGAAATAAAACCTCAAAAAATGAGTCAAATTAAAAAAAAAATGAATGAAATCTGCAGACCGGGATCTTCTATTGAATAAAATGATCTAAAAATGATTAAATTCCCATGTATAGCTTTTGCTCTTATAAGTTTTTTTTTTAATGGAACGATTTTGTCCAACTTTAGCATTAAATATCTCTTAAATAATTCTTCGATTTGAAAACTGTATGCATTAGTGTGTTGATCAAACATTTCGCTATAATACCACCGATTTTCATATATTTGTATGCAATAGTTTTCTTAATATTAATGAAGAAAGACCTCCGGTCACAAAAAATGCAAAACCGGCGGCGGCGGTGACCGCATTAGTTACTTTTCATAGAATAGAGAGATATATAGAAATGAAAACTTGTCTATCTGTCTGTTTGTAGTTCTATAAAAAATCCACAATTTGGAAGCCAAAATTGTGAAGAGATACGTACATGTGTATTAAAACATGGCCGAGACAACTAAAGTAATCCGGAATCGAAATAACTTATAGTTAATTTTTAATTAATAAAAAACCACCAATTTAACAGCAATTTCTTATCAAATTTAAACATTTTTCGTTATAGCAGTGGCCAACAATTAAAAAACACAATAAAATTATTACTACAACAATTAATTTTCTACTGCAAGATTTCCACGTGAAAAATGAAAATGAAATAAATAGTTTGCAGAATTTAAAAAAAAAAGGTGAATATTACGTCATAACTTTTCTATTGCAAGATATTCACGTGAAATATGAAAATGAAATAAATGGTTTGACGAATTCAAATGAAAGTGAATATAACTTCATAACTTTTCTATTTCAAGGTTTCCACGTGAAAGAGGAAAATATTACGTCATATTGGAAATATAAAGGGCATAGTGGATATAGTATAACGTCAATGAGTGTGAAAAATGTATTGAAGCATAATAAAAACCCGATTAGGGAAATATTGGCGTATTTTAACATTATTGCTCCAATTATAAATTGAAATAAGTTCATTTATAGCTGTATTCTTTTGCGTCTGTTATATACATTTATACATTTTTATGATAGCGTTTTCATATGATTCATTCAACAACATTTAGACTGCTTTTTTAATGTTTGTTTTGTGTTGTATGTTAAATTTTGAAATTGATTTTTCAGAACAAACATCTTTCAAATTTTGGGCAACGCGGGCACTTTAGCTTGTAACAGATAAATGGCTTTTGTATCTGTACATCTAATGCTAATATTATAAAGCGTTATAATATTATAAAGTATATAATATTATTAATGCTTGTACGTTTGTGAGGTGTTATCTCTGAAACTACATAGCCAACTTAAAAAAATGTTGGTGGCCATCTCTGCTCCGAAAAAACGACTATTTTATGTCAATGCAAGAACCTACATCGCTGCAGGAGCAAAAAAGTTCTAAAATTGTGATTTCTGTGATATTGATTGGGTTAGAAACTTTAAATTTGGTGCTGTAGTTACTTTTAAGATGTAAATACTCGTAATGAACGCTCTCTAAAAGGTTCAATTTGACGGATAAACGTAAAAATTTCTAGAAAGGTTCTAAACTATGATTTATTTGGAATACTGAAATTTTTGGGATACTGTTGGGGGTTAGAAACTAGAACTTTGGCATGGTAGTAATTAATAAGATGTAAATGCTCGTTGTAGAACGAATTCTAAAAAATAGAAAGGCTAAACAAAGCGGAAAAAGATCTAAAGATGATCTAAGTAACGAAGAACAATGAACTGTTAGGAATATAAACATGAAAATTGACATGGCTGTATTTATCATGACGTAAATTCTCGCAAAAGAACAATTTCTAAAAATGTCGATATTAAAAACAGTGCAGAAACAAAAAACTTTCAAAAATTTTCTATTTCTCTGTTACTGCTGAGCCCAAAACCTTGAAATTTTTCTTCGGGTTAGTTTTAAAATATACAATTGTCTCTATGAATGGTTTCTAAAAAATTTAAAATTTAAAAAGATGAAATTAACGGAAGGCGATCTCAATTACCATTAATTTGGAATTATTAGGTACAGAAACTTTAAATATTTCATAATGCTGCATTTCCTCTGCAAAACATGCGATTTAAATGCAACAAAACCTATAGATACCCACCTAGCATTAAATAAATTGTGTAAATATTGCATAAAGACCTGTATGAAACAGTGAGTAGGTTGCCCGAAAGTACTTGTTAAAGTGTTCCTTCTCTAGGCTTTTCTCTCTCTCGCCAAGGCCACTAACAGAGGGAAGTGCCGTTTTAAATGTGATATGAATTTTTTATCCGATTCATTTTTCTAGACATTTTATCATAAGGTCATAGTCTCAATTATCATTAGTACATTTTTTATATATTAATTTATTCTGGTGAAATTTTGTAATCGGGTTCATATTGCCGTATGTTAGCTTGCATAATTTGCTGAATAAATATGTATGGATTTGTAAATTACTTCAAATGACACTTTGACAGGTCAAAAGTTATGCAGACGATATATTCAGATCTTGTGTCATACGTTATGTTGTAATCATTGCCGATTTCTTTTATTTAATACATGATAAATACAGCTCAACTTGTGCAGAATATGTTTGAAAACAAAACAATACAGCGTATGTAGTGGCCAGCATACACTCATCATTTAAATCCGATCGAGCATATTTAAAACACACTCTAACGAAGCATTGCATGCCACTTTTGATGTATTCGGTACTTTGATACTATATTAGATTTTGAGAAGAGAATTCCTTAAATGTTATCGACAACCTCATTGCATCCGTGGAAAACAGATATTGTACAATATTAACTATTCCGGGGGAGCACACACCATATAAAGTATAGTCCATTCTTTTTAAACATCATATATTTGTCATTTAAAGTTACTCAAATTGGTGCGGAGCGTCTGATTATGCTCTTGACATCATTTTATACAGTTAAAATTCCGATATAAGTAAATTAGTGTTTCATTTTCTATTTTACTTTTAATATATTGCGTACTTTTATTTTTATATCCATGCATGGCTGTCTTGAATGGTTTGATTTCCCATTTTTTTAAACAGTGTATACGAATTTATATATAATATTTTGTAATTCTACAATTCGTTTATTTTCATCATTTCAATTTTTCGCAGTATATGGACAATTAAAGATAACATCTCATTTTCTTTGCTTCCACATGTTATTATTAAATCTATGTTTTCAGTAATATCGCTCAGACTAATCCCTCTGAGGGAAGTCCTAGTATTACGCACACAAAAACCCCAATGAAGCATTATTTTTTCTATTAGAAGAAATCAGTCATTCAAATAAAAATAGGCTTGCTTTATTTTTTTTCTTTTTGCATCCTTCTAACTAATATGAATAACAAAATTAAAAAAAACTGTATATTGAAATAAAAGTCTGAGACAAATGCCTACTTTAAATGAAGCTGTTGTTAAGCTGTATCTTTGACGTGAAAGCATATTCATGGATAAAACATAGACTATTATTAGATGAATTTTTAATTTTCTTTTAATTGTTTCACCACTACCATTTTGAAATAAAAGACAATAATTTTAAACTCTTGCATTTGACAATTTAATGATTACAAAGATATTACTACTGTTTTCTGGATTATGATTTTTTAAAAAAGAGTTTCCTCTCCAAGAAAATACAAAACTTCTTTTATTAAGTGCAAGGTGTGTATTTCACAATAATTTTGAGAAATTTGGAATATTTTTATTTTTTTAAATGCAGTTTAAATTACTTAACCCTAAAAATCTCATCGTTAAAAAAATTTCCTCTCATCTTATCAGAGCTTATCTTATAAGGGAATTATTTACCTAATGACACAATAAAATTTATTTGACTTTTTAATCCTATGACGACATTGAATTAGAAAACAGAATTAACCAGCCACTATGTGATAACATATTCTAACTTTTTTTTCATAATAATAAATAAAATAAATAAATAATACAAGGATGTTTAAGAAATCTGTCTTTAAAATATGTCGGAACCAAAACATAATACATTCTAAAGATTTAAACTGCTTGGAAAAAAAAAAAAAAAAAAAAAAATCAAGAAAATTAAATTAAAACAGCATTCAGAGCTTTTAAGGAGCAACTGGATATCATAAGGCTAAGTTAAGGCGAAAAAGTGCTCCTTCTGCAACTACAATTATCACCCTTTCTTCTGCAACCGTTTGTGGTTAATAACAAAATGGCATTTAAAAGGAAGACTTTTGTCTTCCTTTGATATTTTAGTATACCTGAAAGTTGAAAACAGTTGAATTTTACGTCTACTTGGCATGCTAATAAGACTAAGGAATGCGGGGGACAAAATTTTGTTTCTTTATGTGTAGATGGGGCATTCTCACAATCTTTTGACTTTCGGGGGAAAAAAATCTGGTGAAATTAAACTTCCTTAAATAACATTTTAATCAGATAGACGAATGCCTTAATGATTCAAAATAAAGAAAAAATGGTCAGCAGTGAAAAATATTTTATTTAACTGAGGTTTAAGTTAAACTTGCGAGTTTAATTTTCCTTACCATTTTACCACTATAACGTTTTATTTTCTTCTAAATTTTTACTTATAATGAATTTGCATAGTACCCACAGGACATTCAAATAAGAAATAATAAAAATGTAGTAGTACTTTTAATTGCAGAATTTTTGCATAACATTGTCTTAAAGGGGTGTTAAAGAAGGGACGGTAAGGTAAAAAAAGGGGACGGTATAGGAAAAAAGGGACGAAATGTGAAAAAAAGGGAACGATAAGGATGGAACGGTAAGGGAAATTGCCACCTATTTTTAGACAAATCATGTTAAAACTAAGTGATAGCCACAATGTTCATTGATGTTTAGAAACAGTTGTTAAAATTGGATTAAATTATTTATTTTTTATTATTTATTTACCTCGAAAAGTGCAGGAATAAACCTTGGGGACGGTAAGACTATACCAATAAAGCCACGATCTTGAAATTGATATTTAAATGTTGATTTAAGTTCTGCAGTAAATTTCCTATCAAATAATTTTAGACATTCTTTCTCTATCGTACTTCTGCATGAGAAAAACTTGAAAAAAAGTATGTGGCTGCATCTGAAGTGATTTCCTGTATAAGTTTAGCAAGAGGGACGATAAGGATGAAAAACCCAGGGACAGAGTTCAAAAAATAATATCAACCGTAAAAATGTGTGCAGGTTAATTTTTTGTTACATATTCATATAAAACAATTATCCCAGTTTCGGAAAAAAGTTACATTGAATTACTTTTATTGAAACAATTTTATACAGACAGCTCCAAACTTAAAAATCAGCATCAGGGACATAGGACGGTATAGGAGTTTTCCTGGTATTTGGACCTCCAACATCGTCCAAAACTTATTTATCTCGCTAATATTGTTATGCAATCATGCAATGGGATGTTCTCCAGTATATGAAATTAAAAAAAAAAAAAAAAAAAAAAAAAAAAAGTGTATTAAAATAAAAATTATTATTCAGGGACATGAAAGTCAAAAGATTGTGAGAATGCACCTGATATTTTTGAATATCTTTTTTTTTCCTTTTTTTGTGTGTGTGTGTGTGTAAAATATGTGTTTATGTAAGGAATTTATTGCATGTAAAAAATACTGAAAACTTTAAAACATTAAAAAATTTTAAATTTAAGAATTTAAGCATGTTTAATTTTTTTATATATAACTCTTGAACCACTTGCCTGATTTGCATAATTTTTGCCCTCTTGTATACAGATAATGTGTAGTTTTAACTTGTGGTCAGAAGTCTTAAAAATAATACTTATAAAGTTCATAATAAATTTTAAAGTGAAAAAAATAAAGTTTTTTTCACGCGTAACTTTTGCATAAATTAGCATATTTTCGCAATTCTCACTCAAAATAATAAATCCTGAAGACAATTTATTAGAAATATAATACAGAAACTCTATTGAAAATTTCATACAAATACTTTATAAGACATTTTAGGTATATGTTTCAAAGTTGGCAAATCATGAAAAAATTCATTCTGAGATACATGAAGTTAAAGGTTCCTTCAGATGACGGTTCACGCTGCATCACAAGATAAAAAACAAAAACAAAATTAAGCAAAGCTTTTATATGAGATAAGAGATACAATGAAGTTAAAGGTTCCTTCAGATGACGGTTCACGCTGCATCACAAGATAAAAAACAAAAACAAAATTAAGCAAAGCTTTTATATGAGATAAGAGATACAATAAAGTTATTTTTTTAATGTCTTAACAATAATAAAGTGTTTAAATTTATTAAAATTCTTGATTAAAAAATGCCTTTAAAGAAATATTTTCCTTAATTTGTCATTTTTTAATCATGTGTATCACCCGGATTCAATAATTTAAACATCAAAATATTTTGATCTCACCATCTCACACATTTTAAAATCATCTTTGCAGTGTATATGTTCTTGGATTGAAGAGCCAAAAAATATTTGAACTATGCACTTTTTCACATAAAATTGTTTTTGTGTGAATTACACCTTACAAAATTAAACCCTGAAAACATAATTTTATGTATAAATTAATATAACATAAATGATATGCTAAATAATAATAAATAATCATGCGTAATATAGCACTAATAATGGGCTAAATAGGCATAAATAATCATGTTTAATATAGCATCATTAAGCATACATATAGTATAATCTGAGTTTAGGTATGTATTTCCTATAGACTGCACTCCTTTATACCTTGATTGGGAAAATAGCATGAATTGTGATTCTAAACAAACATTATTTATTTGCAAGAGAACAGCTATCTCAAAATAGCTCTACAAATTTAAAAAGTTATTTTCAACATTACATATGAGTTCAAAAATTTTATTAATGATATTTTCTTAATAAACTGAAATGGTTGCAACAGTTTCATTTTACTTTTTAAGGGCGAGAGGAAATAATAATGATTATTAAATATTTATTCATGCCATTTTGTGAGGGAAAAAAAAGGAAACGTACTTTTAATATGAATATAATGCTAATTAATCGTCGTAAAAGCGCATACTTACTCGAATAAAATTTTCATGATTTTTAAAACAAAGCGTACTTGGTAATAGAGAAATATTATTTTACAAATGCGACCAATTAATAAAGATACAAAATATATTAAATCGGCTCAAAAATTAGTGAGTGAATTTCTAAAAGGCAAAAACTTTCGCGAATGAAAATAGCATTATTAAAAATGTGCATTTTTATTGCGAAAACTGCAAAGTAAATGTATCAATTGTAAAGATTGCAAGGTAAATTTCGCAATTTTTGTCTAAATTACATTCAGTGCAATACGATTCCATGTTTAAAATTAATATTATAAATATTTTCTAAATGTAGAAAGAAATAAAATTTATTTCCAATTTTCATTCATTTCTTTCTTTCTTTTTTTACATAGTTTTTTTTTTTTTTTTTTTTTTTTTTTTTTACATTGTTTTCATGCAGCCTAAATTTAACACATCTAATTGCCATGTAGCAAGTTGTCATTATTTCTGATGAACAAAAACACTTCTTTTTAAAATAATCGAAAGGAATCTGCCACAGACAATACAATTTTAGATGTTTTTATCATTTATTTAAATTTATCATTTAATTACTTGAGCATTGCTGAGAAGGGTCAGACTATAGCATCATCAATTAACTATTACTTCCTTTGATAACCGTGAAGGATATTTTTTCCCTTTGCCCACAACCCCGATAAAAAATCCTGTCGCATTTTCCCTCTCAACACAGGCGGTGAACTTCTGAACAGAAATCCCACCCACTGATTTACGCTAGACAGATGAGATGGGGGCGAAATTTTCGAAGGCTGTGGGCCGTTTCTCTGGTCTTTTGAGGCATAAGGGAAATTTGCTCTCTGGTCTTTAGAGAGTTAACACAGACACGCAATCGAATTCTGGTGAACTAAAACCAAACTTGCGTTCACTTGTTATCGTGTAGTGAAAGAATTACTCATTTAATATAAAAAGGTTTCGATATTGTGATTTTTTTAAATCTAGGCATTATTTTTCGATGACCCTGTATATCTAAGGTTTCGTACCGGGCGATCATGTTAGTGCCCGGCATACACGGATCTCCTGGTAGACTTCGGTGGTGTGACTCCCGAGCTATGCAATAAAATATTTTAGTCTGTGGTTTTGCCGATGTAGCGACGAGATATTCAAGACAGTTCAGGGTATAAAGGAAGTGATGAGCGCTGAGCGGTGATCTTCTTCGCCCGGTAGTGTGTACCTGCATCATGTACTTGGTTAGTCCAGGTCGGCATGGCGCATATGCATAATACTCCAATAACCTGGATCCGGTTGGCTTGCCATATTTTGTATCAAATCCTCAAACAGCGTATGGTCACAACAAAAGTAGTGAAGTGGTGGATGACGGTCTGTGACTGCGATAAAGGATTTATTTATGTCATTAATTCTATAAATTAATTTCGAAATTTTGCTTTATGTACTAAGTAAACTTAAATGGAAACATAAAACAAAAGAAAATGAAAATGATGACAAAACAAATTATTTATTTATTACTAATTATAAAACTTGATCTAAAGACAGTGTAGTAATTTGTCATTCTTTGAAGAATTTCGCACCTAACTTCAGTATGTAACTAGAATTCACTATGGAATTGTAATCACTCACATTATCATCCTGAATATACCAAGCATAAATAAAACAAAAAATTAATATCTAGATACCAAGTAGTAAATAGACCTCGTTTTGTACTCAGAAAACGGCGTTAATAATTAAATTACGACCATCCATTATACGAGGTGTATTAAATTTCCGGGCTGACGTCATAAAACTTTTTCTTCGTCACCAATTACATTAGAAACATTATAACCTGCAATATACTACATTTAGCTATCCCTACACTCACTCTATCTGAATTTTCAGCTGTACAAAGCAATGCTGGGAGACCTCTATTGTCAGCATGATGACGGTCTCTTCCGCTTTTGCTTTGGCAGATTCCACGCTATCAAGCTTTGTTTCCTTTGATTTTATCTTCGTAAACAAATAGAAGTTACAGAGGACTACGTCGGGCGAATGCGTTGCGTGATCCAACATTAGGATGCCATGCTTTGCTAAGAAAACCTTCACAGACAAATCCAAATGGTCCGCCGCATTGTCCTGTTCATGGATCCAGAAACGAATTCTTCCACATATCACTTCTTCGTTTTCTTATGTGTTCCCGAAAGGCGGATAGAACCTCAACCTAGTAATTTTGAATGACGGTCGGATCAACTGACTAATTTTTTTAATGTCTGTTTTCGTTTTAAGAATGCAGCGTGGTCCAGGTCGCTCATGGTCTTTGGTCATTTCACGTCCCTTTTTAATCCTTTTAACCCTTTCAAGCGCAAGGCACTTTTATTCGCAAAATGCTGAAATGAGTGATTGACACCAGAATTTAAAAGCAAATGTATTTCAAAATAAGCAAAAGCTGGAACAATGGAACAATTTAATCAGTTTTATGGTTTACCTAGTTGCGTGGGAACTTTACAATCCACTAGAGAGGTGATCGTGTTGCAAGTGCATTAGGGAGCCTTAAAAATAAATGTTTAGACGTGACTGGTAGCCACAAAATTAAAAATTACTTAAAAAGTTGAGAGAAGAGTAACAAAATTTAAAAAGTGCATTAGTACTAAAGTATAACATACGAATAGAGAGAAAAAAGAAAAAAAAAGAAAACTTAAATTTAAGAAGAAAAGTTCCATTAGTTCAAAAAAAAGAAGGGACAGGGAAAAAAGCTACCAGGGGGTACCCCATAAAAAAAAAGACTTTTTTCAGAAACCATACATAAGTTAAGCTGAATAAAACGCTATATTTATATCAGATAAGCAAGATAAATTTATTATTTTTTTAATTTTTTTTATGCTATAAACAGGACAGAACAAACAGAAAGGTTAAGTAAAAAAGAAGGCGAGGAAACCTAAGTCTTCATCATTAAGCAAAAGCGTGAATTTAGGGCGTTTTCTATTAGTGGGGGGTTGGGTCGGATACCTTGTAGTCGGGTAGTTCCGCAACAATTTGGTTAGGAAGATTGTAAACATATTTATAAATTTTTTTAGAAAGTTGATTAATACGCTGTTTTAAAGAGGTAGTTTTTAGATCCCTGCGGATAGTTGTATTACGACGTTAATGGTGACCGTTACGGATATAACTAAGATTTTTGTTCTGAGCACGGTAAAGATAGTCCATATTAGTTTTGCATGTGAATCCCCAGATCGAACAAGCATAGGTTTGAACAGATCTTAAGAATTATACAAAATAAGTTTATTGTGAATAGAGAGTGTGTTACTTTTTAGAAGAGGAGAGAGGACTTGGGAGATACAAGCAACTTTGCCACCAATGTTATTAAAGCGCTTTTCCAAGTCAATCGTCTATCAAGGGTAACCCCCAGATACTTAGTGTGGTTAGTCCAGGGAATAGTAGTATTGTTAATGGTAATATGATTGGGAAAAGTTAATTTCCTGGAAAAATAGACAGCAGCTGTTTTTTTTGCGCGTTGAGCTTAACACGCCCAGCTAAAGAATTTATCAATCTGTGCAGAAGTGTACATTGCCGTGTCGTCCACGTACAGGGCAAGATCATCAGTGTTCTTGGGATATCGTTAAAAAATACGTTAAATAATGTAGGGCCGAGGACCGACTCTTCCAATATACCACAGAGAATAAGGTAGATAGTGGAAAGTATTTTATTAATGCGGACACAAAACGTGCGGTCGTTAAGGTATGAATGTATGAGAAAGATAAGTCTAGCATTTATACCAAGCTTAATTATTTTGCAAATAAGACCTATATGCCAGACCTTATCAAAAGCCTAGAAAGACAGTCGCAGCTGGTGTTTTCTTGTTGAGTTTTTCAATCAGGAGTTCCACAACACGAAGAAGTTGATGTAATGTAGAATGTTTAGCTCTGAAGCCAAATTGCTCAGGAATGAGAATGTTTTTTTCGTCTAGAATGTCATGTAGCTGGGAACTGATGACTCGCTCAACAACTTTGCTAATAAAGGGTAAAAGAGAGATGCGACTATAGTTAGTCGGGTCTTGAAGATTACAATGAGGTTTAGGAATAGGTGCGATAGTAGAAGTCTTCCAAGGTTTAGGAATAGGTGCGATAACAGAAGTCTACTAAGGTTTAGGAAAGTAGCGAAAAAGAAGGATAGCATTGGCTAGTTTAGTAAAATAAATTATACAATTGCAAGGAAGATTTTTAAGAGCGTAATTAGATATATTGTCGTACACGGGGGCTTTTCTGTTTTTAAGATTTTTAATGATATTAGAAATAACAATTGGTTGAATTTCCGAGAGTGGGTCGGTGGTAGGGGTAGCTAAGAATATTTGAACAGTTTAACTTCAAAATAATGATTAGGGCTAGCAAGGTAAGAGTTAGGGGAAAACTGCTCAGCATAGGACCTGGAGAGAATATCAGCCTTGTCTTTGTCCGTGTATGCCGTGGTGTTAAAGGCAGTTAAGGGACGAATGGTAGTATAATTATTATTGTGTTTTTTCTTAATTTTCCAGAGAGAGTTATCTTCTGGGGATAGGGAGTTAAGAAAGTTGCTCCAGCTTTTTGCTTTTCTTTAGAAATTATGTTTTTAATTTTATTGTTAAGCCGATTAATTAAGGGCTTTAAGGTAGGATCTCTTGAATTTTGATATTGCCGTCGAATGTCGTTACGTTGCTTACAGATGTTATGAATATAGTTAGACAGGATAAAAGAATTGCTATGTTTAGTATATTGATAGGTAGCTTGTTTTTGAGCATTAATAATACAATTTTGAAAGTTATCATTAGCATTGTCAATATCATCAGTGTTACTGATATTAGGGAAAGTCAGGTCAGAGTTAGAGAGAATATTTTTGAATTTACTCCAATCCACAGCCACTGAGGGGGGGAAAGGGGAGGTCAACAAAATAAATTTTAAAAACAACAGGAAGGAGATCAGAGCTTAGGTCATTGATAACTGTAAAAAGTAATAGAAAAAGCCAAGTTTTTTGAAATAGCAAATTCAATTATGGAGGGACGTGCTCTACCATGCCCATTATGTGTAGGTGTGTTAGGTGCGTGTAAGCTTAATTCTAGGTGAGTGATTAGGTTGTGTAGTGAACTGCCACGACGGGTGGTTGAATGACACTTCCATTGCCGTTTATGTGCATTATAATCACCAGCGATGAAACAGTGCTTATTTTGTGAGAAAAGCTGTGTAAGGTCGTTGACTGGGAATAAACGTGAGTGTCTAGCGTATAAAGAAACAAAGTTAAATTTAATCTGTGGCACTTGTACAACAACTCCCATATAGTCAAGACCTGTGTATGTAGTTTGTTGGATAGGGTAGTGCGGAATGTGGTGTTTGATGTAAATGCCAGTTCCGCCCAGATTGGATCCAGGACGGGGGGGGGGGGGGGTATGGTAAAGTTTATAACCAGAAATTTTAATACTTTTACTAGGATTGTGCACCTGAAGAAGTATTATATCTATGTTAGGATGATTAGAAACAAAAGAACGAAATTCATCAATTTTGTTATTTAAAGTAGAGCAATTCCAGGATAACACAATAAGATATTTAAGATGAAGACTAGACACGGTTGAGGGAGGGAGGGGGGGGGGTCGTTAGCTAACTTGTCGAACTCTTGAATTATAATTATCATTTTTTCCATGGGACTGTTATAATTTTTTTGTTAGAGTAGAAATAGTTTTGATACATTTTAAGAATTTGAATACTTGCAGTATTTCCTTTGTATCTTGGAAGGTACTAAATATTTCCTGTATATCCTTATTGTAAATGAGAGGAATTTTGGCTGATTTGGATGGAGTATTTTTAGTTTTTTCAATATTAGCAGAATTAGTATTTTCAGAAGTTTGTGAGGAAGATGCATCCTAAACTGGGGACTCAACATTATCAGAAGTAGAAACATTTGATTCAGGGTTAGTTTTATTCTGAGGTTTGGGTTTAGTATAATTGAAATATTTTAAGACTTCTGCCAGTAGTTGGCTTTGCTTTGTAACCCTCCTATCAACGTATTTAGCTGAATTGTTTTTACTTTTATTGTTCTGATTGTTATTTTCCCTCCTATAGGTGTTTTTGATGAATCCGCGGTAAGTGGCTAGATATGCCAGCCCGCAGTTCGCAAACTTAGGCGTGATGCGACCATTATGTCAACATTCGGGGATAAGATGATCCTCTCCACATTTACAGCACTGGAGAGTAAATCCACACAACTCACTGGCGTGTCCATAACCCTGGCATCTATAGCATTGTTTTACATGATTATGACTCGTAAAAGCCTCAATAGTAACTGATATGTATGAAATTTCTTTAATTTTATAAATTTCGTCAAAGTGTTTAGTTGGGAGAACATTAATCATATATAGCGGCATAGGGTTACCCGTCTTTCTGTTTTTGAGCATGGCAGCCTAAGTAACCGTAAATCCATGCTCCTTAAGACTATCAACAATTACGCTATTTTCAATATAACACGGTATACCTCTAATACAAGTTTTCTTTGGACGTTGGTCCTTTAGGTGTAGGGTTGTATATTTTTTAGCATTTTGATCAAGAAAACATTGAGTATGTTGAAAATCGTTATCGTTTTTACATAGCACCGTAAAGCCCCCACCTTTCAAAGCTATGTTTGGTTTATCCTGGTTAACATCCACTATTTGCTTAGCCAAAACAGTCCAATTTACCTCTAATTCGATATAAAAAGGGTTAATCCTAGGTTTGGAACTGCCCGATGCTTCATTAGCGCAGTCAATGGGCGACGGATTATTTTGTTCCATTTGGGTAGCTGAGGTATCCTGTGCGAGGTTAGAATATTTATTACTAAGGGGAATTTGTGAGTTTCTCTCTTCAAGGTTACGTTTTGTACCTTTTTTGGCTAATGTGAAGTCGTTAAGACCAAAGTCACTTAAGATTTTGTTAGCAGAGAATCTATACTTAGAAAAACAGAAATCTCTAAAGTAGGTTGAATTTAACAAGTTATTATGAGAAATAGGCTCCCTAAGTAAAGAAAAAGCCTCTTTGTAGACACTACTCACCTCCTGATGATCAGCAGACGAGGTAGCGTAGTCCATTTTGCTCCTTGTAGAATCGGTATATCATCTAGGTAGGCAAAGAATTCCGTCATACACTGTTTAACTTTTTCCTCATAACTTGCACTTAATCCCTGAAACACATTGCAAAAGTTCGGGTCTGCAGTATTATCAACTATGCTTTGGATTATAGCACTAATAGTGTGAGAACTGACCTCAGACGCCATACTGATAAAATACTTGAAATCACCACCACACACTTAATAGAAGACAAGCACCACGAAAAATTCTATTCTGAACAGAACGGCACTCCTCCGCCACGCTGCATTCCAAAGGTAACAAAATAGCTGAGCTTCGATATTATACGATCTTTCCTAACCGAAGTTCCAACGCAACTGCGAGTCTTTTGTTCACGTACTTAATAAAAGGAAATTTTTCATTCTAATTTTCTGGTGCCAATGTGGCATTTAGAGAATAAAATTAGGCGGTCGAAAAATGAGCCACCGC
Organism: Maratus speciosus; assembly: GCA_963932465.1. NCBI lineage: Eukaryota > Metazoa > Arthropoda > Arachnida > Araneae > Salticidae > Maratus > Maratus speciosus. Next base: position 522,577,865 of record OZ010794.1, read on the forward strand.
CCTTGAAGGGGGTTAAGCCACTCAAATACCTGAGATTGCGATAAACAGTCATGCCGTACACTTCTTTTAACATAGCGTAAGCTTCTGTGGCAGTTGTCTCGATTTTAAGAAGAAACTTCAAGTTAACCCGTCACACCATCTGAAAACTTATTTCAGGTGATGTTAATAACAATATGAAAATGTATTTTAACATTAGAAGCTCTAAATTTTCAATATTTATAATTAAAAAATTTAGCACCCAAATGATTGAAATTTCGTTTCTAGACATAGTTTGAATCGAAGATTTAAAATATATTGTCGAAATTGGGTGTTGACATTAAAAAAAAAGGTTAGTCTGGTTTAGATTTGTAGATGCCACCCTAATCAAATTTTATTGGCGTCATTTAAAAGTAAACTTTATTTCCAATAGTTTGGTGCCAGTAACTTTCTTCTATTACTATTAGTTGCTGAGTTAATAGGGGAATTTACTTTATTTTCCACGACTGTACATTATATAAGCGTATCTTTATTCCAAAAATGCGATTAAAATTTGGCATTTGGCGAATAACATGAAGTTGTGTAAATAATATACCACCGCTTTTAAAGGATTAAAGGGTATGCGTTTTTATCAGGCTTGAATAAACTAAGTACTGCTAAAATTGAGTGTCGTATAGATCATGTAGAGTACATGTTAAAATCTGTTAAACCGTATGATTAATTAAGTAGGCCTGATTAATAAATAGTTTAAATTTGTGCGAGTAATATGTTTCAACGAAGTGATTATCTATCACTTGATGTCTCCGCTACATAGTTTCCAGAATTTCAAAATACTTTTACGATAGGCAAAGGGGAAATTTATCATGAATCATGAAACATCAGAATTGTTTATATCATGTTAACACTTCATTTATTTAATGAACTTTCAAAATGCGAAGCATGAACGCAAAATGAAAGAAAAGATATATAATATTGAGTATAATTTTGTTGCATTTTATGTTAAGAAATAAATTTAAATGATGATTTCAAAAAATTAAGTATGCATATTAAAGATGTTTGTAAATTTTAATATGCGAATAATAAACTGCATTAAACTCAATGATTCATAGATATATTTAATAATTTTTCGCTAATTTCATTGAATTTGAATAAATCAGAAGGGAAGAAGGAGCTATGCTCGCTTAAAATTATCTTTGTATTCAACTCAATATAACTATAAATTATAGCTGTATAATTATTCCGTTCTGTGGCAACGGCGTTCTTCTGTTTCTTTGACATGCGTTGAGTTGCACGCTTTTGCAATTTCTCCAGACGCTGGGACCGATCTTCCGACATTTCCATTGTTCTTCTTTTTTATGACCAAACAACCTTTGACCTTTTCTAGCTTTTCTTTGGATTGGTAGTTATTCACGTTTATAACAGCTTCAGCTATTCCATGCTTCTTAGTCTGGTTGCTTTCATTGGCCTTGTACGAAGGTGATCAATAACTATTGCCCCGAGTGTGTATAAAATAATTGGATTGCAATGGTTGGTATGGAATATTGAAGCGTAATGTCTTAGATGTCTATACGTTCAATTTCAGAACTGTAGCTGCTATATTAACACATTTCTTTTAATTTTTCTTGTGCGAGGTCGCTCCTAGCTTGAAAAAGGGGTCGGAGTGGTGATAGTGAAAGGGGCGCGGCTACTGTCGTTTGGACTTGAGATCGTAGTGATGTAGGGTCTCATCCACTGCCACAAATCTATGACAAAACTATTTCAGGTCTGTCTCCATAAGCTCCAAACTAGCCTTTCCCCTCAACACCTTCCCCTTTTTCAAGATAGGTGCCACCTCTCACACCTAAAACGGAAAAAATATGTTAATATAGCACCTACGGTTGTGAAATTGAGCACATAGGCATCTAAGACATTAGGCTTCAATATTCCACATCAACCATCGCAATGCAATTATTTTTTACACACTCTGGACAATAATTATTGAACCACCCTAGTAGATGATATATAATAAAAACATAAAAATGCATAAAAACTTAATTTTCTCAATTTCCACAAGCATTTTCCTATATTACAAATTTCTTTCACTTTGCAAATCCTTATTGTTTGTTTCTTGCAATTTTCAGAAATTCTGTTCTCCAGTAAAATAACATACCTATTTGCTTCTCCTATATTATACATTGTCAACATTCCATCACTGTTTGTACTGATGACGGTGTCTTGAAGACTATAGAAATAATATGCAATTAAGGGGTCTCAGGACTTTTAAAATTGAAAAAAAAAAAGAAAAAAAGACCATATTTCACATTTAATATCTTAAAATGCATTTGATTTTAAGCCAAAAAATATTATTTTTGAATGGAAGATATAAGTATGTTCTTTCATTTCATGTATTTAAAAAATTGCAAGGTACAGAAATAGCATTTACAGGGGGCTCCAAACTGTCAGATATTTGACGAGCAGAAAATTTTCATAACATATTACGCGTAGTGTTACAATTTTTTTTTTTTTTAAACTAGAATGAAAATTTTGGTGCCTACTTATACTTCAGATTGTAATAATTACCTTGAACCTAAATAAATTTGTATTTAAAGCATTTTCCTATTTTTAATACAATGTTGTATTTAGCTAATGCAAAATTCAGAAAATTTCAACAGTATAATCACCTAAGAAAACATTTTTTTTTTGAACAATAAAAAGAAAATACTAGGTTCAGTTTATACAAACTAACATGAAACATGTATATATTTAAAATTTCATGAAAAATAGTCTGAAGTTTTTGAGATATCGTTTGCGTTATGCCCAAAAACGTCATTTGGAGAAAAATTTCTTCAAAGTTTCGGAAACGCCGCGTCGCGTCAGCTATTGAGCCTGTATAATTCTAAATCACATAACTTCTGTTCTAATGGGAATTTCAAGGAAAAAATTGTATCAAAATTTCCTGAAAATATAGGAGTTTAACATCTAAATAAATGAAAATTTCGAAAATTTTAAGGCTTCAAAAGTCCTGAGACCCCTTAACAAAACAAATTCAGAAATATTACATTTTGTAAGGGTTGCTGAATTTTTTGTTTTGACGGTAATACCAGGGGAGATAGGAGTGACCTTTCAAACAAAATTCTATAGTAGTCTTATCATTCACAGAATGATGATTTTCCAGAAAAAATTAGGAAGTTAGCAATTCTATGCCTTTACTTAGATTCATGTACAGTCGTGGAAAAAAAAGTAAACACCCCCTAGTAACTTCTCAACAAATTATCGTAGAAGAAAGTTACTGGTACCGAACGATTGGAAATAAAGTCTACTTTTAAATGATGTATATAAAATTTGTTTAAGGGGCCATCTACATATTAAAACGAAACATAACTTTGTTTTTTTTTAAATAGCAGTACACAATTCTGACAGCATAAATGAACTCTACACCTTTCAATTAACCAATAAACAAATTTTTATGCAATTCGTACCATAAGTTTCCGAGAAATTAATTATTTTAAAACGAGCCTATTTTAACCTCTTCGCGACGGGAGCCTTTTACGAAATGTTTATTACTTTGCTACCGGTTTTAAAAAACAGAAGTTTGTGCCTATTCAAATCGGGAAAATGCTCGGATAAAATAAGGCAAATTTTACAGTAAAATTTTACTGGTGAGGATAAACGAGGATCTTTAGGCCTATTTCCGGCACGTATACGTGTCGCTCGTCCCCAAGGGGTTAAGGGCTGTATCCAAATTGAAGTTCCGAACTCGATTGTTAACCGAGAGAGCCGCCTTCTTGATCAAGGCACGTTTAAGCGTCAATGAAACCTGTTTGATTACAGGATAGCAGAAAAAATTTCAAAAATTTACACACTTCTATCATAGACGGCCCCTTAAACCATCATTTTGCCGTTTTTTAAGCATAATTTGAAAACTACTTAGAAGAAAAATGTGAAATTTTGGATTTACATAAAGCAGGACTTAATAAACCTAATATATATCAAAAAAAAAATTGTAGGTTACAATACATAATTTTTTCGAATATTAATTTCATAATTCATAATTCATATCATAAAATTATAAAAATTGCAAATTCAGCGTATTCATGTTTGGGTATATTAGTATTATTGCTACACAAAACATTAGCTCATTAGGAGCATAATTTCAGGAGATATAAATAAAAATATGAAAATGTAATTTAACATTAGAAGTACTAAATTTTGAATGTCTATAATTCAAAAACTTATCAGTCGAATGACTTGAAATTTGGTTTCTAGGCATATTTTGAACCGAAGATTTCAAATATTTCGTTAAATTTGGGTACTGCCATTAAAAAAATGAAGTTTGGATTCGTTTTAATATGTATATGCCCCCCTAAGCAAATTTTATACACCATTTAAAAGTACATTTTATTTCCAATCGTCCGGTACCAGTAACCTTTGTCTACGATAATTTGTTGAGGAGTTAGTAGGGGGTGTTTACTTTTTTAGGTAGCTTTCTTTACAAAAAAGCTACCTATTGCAGCCGTTCGGAGGAAAGCGATTTCAAAAAATTTTGGTATATTTTCATCGATCATGACCCCCAGACCCCGAAACCACCCTCCGTTCAAGATTGATATATATATATATATATATATATATATATATCTGACCTATGTCACACTGTAACTCCCGTAATTATGAACCGATTTCGATGTAATTCGGTGTGTACATAGTACATACCAATGTCTCGACCGAGTTCGTTGGCCAGCTTCATCCGCCGTTTTGTTTCAAAATGGCGGCCATTGAAAATTTAAAAAAAAATTTAAAACTTGAAATGTGGTACCAAAAAATTAAAAATGGAAAAATATTTTTTTTTTATGTATTTGACCTTTATACAAAGATTCCGGAGCAGTTTTTGTTTCGTCTATATCTTAAAAAATGGCTGAGTTATAGCATTTTGAATTTCTAGCGTGGCTGACATTTTGAAACGTCCTGAATTTTGTCACGCGATAAAAGCCGTATTTATGAACCAATTTGGATGTAATTCGGTGTGTACATAGTACATACCAATCTTTCGAACGAGTTCGTTGGCCAGCTTCATCCGCCATTTTGTTTCAAAATGGCGGCCATTTAAAATTTTTTTAAAAAGTTTAAATTTGAAATGTAGTACCAAAAAATTGAAAATGGAAAAATATTTTTTTCTTATGTATTTAACCTTTATACAAAGATTTCGGAGCAGTTTTTGTTTCGTCTATATCTTAAAAAATGGCTGAGTTATAGCATTTTGAATTTCTAGCGTGGCTGACATTTTGAAACAGCCTGAATTTTGTCACGCGATAAAAGGCGTATTTATGAACCGATTTGGATGTAACTTCGTTTATACATAGTACATACCAATGTCTCGACCGGGTTCGTTGGCCAGCTTCACCCGCCATCTTGTTTAAAAATGGCGGCCATTTAAATTTTTAAGAAAAATTTAAATTTGAAATGTGGTACCAAAAATTGAAAATTGAAAAAATATTTTCTTCTTATGTGTTTGACCTTGATAAAAAGATTCGGGGGCAGTTTTTGTTTCGTCTATATCTTAAGAAATGGCTGAGTTATAGCATTTTGAATTTCTAGCGTGGCTGACATTTTGAAACGTCCTGATTTTTCTCACGTAATAACAGGCGTATTTATGAATCGACTTGGATGTACCTTGGTGTGTACATAGTACATACAAATCACTCGACCGAGTTCGTTGGCCAGCTTCATCCGCCATCTTGTTTCAAAATGGCGGCCATTTAAAAAAATTAAAAATAAAAAAATTTAAATGAGATGCCAAAAAATTGGAAAATGAAAAAGATTTTTTTTGTATGTGTTTGACCTTAATACAAAGATTCCGGAACAGTTTTTCTTTCGTCTATATCTAAAAAAAAATGGCTGAGTAATAGCATTTTGAATTTCTCTTGTGGCTGACATTTTAAAACGACCTGATTTTTGTCACGCGATAACAGGCGTATTTATGAACCTATTTGGATGTAACTTGGTCTGTACATAGTACATACCAATGTCTCGACCGAGTTCGTTGGCCAGCTTCATTCGCCATCTTGTTTCAAAAGGGCTGCCATGTAAAAAAAATTAAATTTAAAATTCAAAATGAGGTATTAAAAAATTGGAAAATGAAAAAGATTTTTTTTATGTGTTTGGCCTTGATACAAAGATTCCGGAGCAGTTTTTGTTTCTGAAAATTTGTTCTTTTGTTGATATCTTAAAAAATGGTTGATTTATAGCACTTTGAATTTCTAGCATGGCTAACATTTTGAAACGATCTTGTATTTGTCACGCGATAACACACGTATTCGCCTATTTCGATGTAAGAAGGCATGTGGATAGTATACATCAACACCTCGACCAAGTTCGCTGGCGAGATTCATCAGCCATCTTGTTTCAAAATGGCGGCCATTAAATTAAAAAATATATATATATTTAAAGAGAGGTGCAAAAAAATTAGAAATTGAAAAAGGTTTCTTTCTTAAGTATTTGATCTTGATATAAGGATTCAGGAGCATTTTTTGTTTGTCTATATCTTAAAAAATGGCTCAGATATAGCAATTTCAATTTCTATTGTGGGTGACATTTTGAAAAATCTGATTTTTTGCATGCGACAGCACTCCTATATATTAACCGATTCCGATGTGAGTGAGCATGTGCACAGCAATTACTAAGGTCTCGACCAAGTTCACTGCTTAGCCTCATCCACCATGTTGTCTTAAAATGACAGGCACTTTAAGAAATTGCCGAATTTGGCAGCCAAATATAAGTTACTTTAAAGAAAAGCAGGTTGGATAAAACTGACTAATTTCGAGAAATTCTCATTCATTATATTGATAAAAATTAGTATTAAATCTCCTATATTCGGTTTCCACTAAATTTAGCTTCGTGTGTTTGCATGATATAAGTTGGCTTTTTTTAAATAAGGATTATGAAAGCTACCTCTTCCTCCCGGCACTGGCCGGAAGGACTTTTTTTTTCCACGACTTTACGTTTCATCGAACAAACGGCGACATTTTCAAAATCATTCTTAAGAGAAATATTTTCGCAATTTTTTTAAAAAACAAGAATTTGGCAAATAATGTACTGAGATTTCATGCATAATGGAAATCAATGCAAACATAAAATAAAATGAAATTGGATATTTGTGTACGTAGATTAATTTCCACTCTTGTTATTAAACTTACATAGCATCTCTTTCCAAATTTTGAATAACTCAAGAGACGTTGAATCATTTCAAATATTCTCGTTCCCTAAAAATATCTCTATTTATTCCCGTTTAATGGATGGTAAATAAAATCTTGACGGATAAATTATTCTGCTATTAGGTAGCTTTCATTACAAAAAGCTACCTATTGCAGCCGTTCGGAGGAAAGCGATTTCAAAAAATTTTGGTATATTTTCATCAATCATGACCCCGAGACCCCGAAACAACCCTCCGTTCAAAATTGATACATACATACACACACACACATATATATATATATGTATGTATATATATCTGACCTATGTCACACTCTAACTCTCGTAATTATGAACCGATTTCGATGTAATTCGGTGTGTACATAGTACATACAAATATCTCGACCGAGTTCGTTGGCCAGCTTCATCCGCCATTTTGTTTCAAAATGGCGGCAATTTAAAATTTTTAAAAAAATTTTAAATTTGAAATGTGGTACCAAAAAATTAAAAATAGAAAAATATTTTTTTCTTATGTATTTGACCTTTTATACAAAGATTCTGGAGTAGTTCATGTTTCGTCTATATCTTAGAAAATGGCTGAGTTGCAGCATTTTGAATTTCTAGCGTGGCTGGCATTTTGAAACGTCTCGAATTTTGTCACGCGATAAAAGGCCTATTTATGAACCGATTTCGATGTAATTCGGTGCGTACATAGTAGATACCAATGTCTCCACCGAGATCGTTGGCCAGCTTCATCAGCCATTTTGTTTCAAAATGGCGGCCATTTAGCATTTTTAAAAGAAATTTAAAATTTGAAATGTGGTACCAAAAAAATGAAAATGGAAAAATATTTTTTTCTTATGTATTTGACCTTTATACAAAGATTTCGGAGGAGTTTTTGTTTTGTCTATATCTTGAAAAATGGCTGGGTTGCAGCATTTTGAATTTCTAGCGTGGCTGACATTTTGAAACGTCCTGAATTTTGTCACGCGATAAAAGGCGTATTTATGAACCGATTGGGATGTAACTTCGTTTATACATAGTACATACAAATATCTCGACCGAGATCGTTGGCCAGCTTCATCCGCCATCTTGTTTCAAAATGGCGGCCATTTAAAAAAAAATAAAAAAATTAAAATGAGATAACAAAAAATTGGAAAATGAAAAAGATTTTTTTCGTATGTGTTTGACCTTAATACAAAGATTCCGGAACAGTTTTTGTTTCGTCTATATCTAAAAAAATGGCTGAGTAATAGCATTTTGAATTTCTATTGTGGCTGATATTTTAAAATGACCCGATTTTTGTCACACGATAACAGGCGTATTTATGAACCGATTTGGATGTAACTTGGTCTGTACATAGTACATACCAATGTCTCGACCGGGTTCTTTGGCCAGCTTCACCCGCCATCTTGTTTAAAAATGGCGGCCATTTAAATTTTTAAGAACAATTTAAATTTGAAATGTGGTACCAAAAATTGAAAATTGAAAAAATATTTTCTTCTTATGTGTTTGACCTTGATAAAAAGATTCGGGGGCAGTTTTTGTTTCGTCTATATCTTAAGAAATGGCTGAGTTATAGCATTTTGATTTTCTAGCGTGGCTGACATTTTGAAACGTCCTGATTTTTCTCACGTAATAACAGGCGTATTTATGAACCGACTTGGATGTACCTTGGTGTGTACATAGTACATACAAATCACTCGACCGAGTTCGTTGGCCAGCTTCATCCGCCATCTTGTTTCAAGATGGCGGCCATTTAAAAAAATAAAAAAATAAAAAAATTTAAATGAGATACCAAAAAATTGGAAAATGAAAAAGATTTTTTTTGTATGTGTTTGACCTTAATACAAAGATTCCGGAACAGTTTTTCTTTCGTCTATATCTAAAAAAAAAATGGCTGAGTAATAGCATTTTGAATTTCTCTTGTTGCTGACATTTTAAAACGACCTGATTTTTGTCACGCGATAACAGGCGTATTTATGAACCTATTTGGATGTAACTTGGTCTGTACATAGTACATACCAATGTCTCGACCGAGTTCGTTGGCCAGCTTCATTCGCCATCTTGTTTCAAAAGGGTTGCCATTTAAAAAAAATTAAATTTAAAATTCAAAATGAGGTATTAAAAAATTGGAAAATGAAAAAGATTTTTTTTATGTGTTTGGCCTTGATACAAAGATTCCGGAGCAGATTTTGTTTCTGAAAATTTGTTCTTTTGTTGATATCTTAAAAAATGGTTGATTTATAGCACTTTGAATTTCTAGCATGGCTAACATTTTGAAACGATCTTGTATTTGTCACGCGATAACACACGTATTCGCCTATTTCGATGTAAGAAGGCATGTGGATAGTATACATCAACACCTCGACCAAGTTCGCTGGCGAGATTCATCAGCCATCTTGTTTCAAAATGGCGGCCATTAAATTAAAAAATATATATATATTTAAAGTGAGGTGCAAAAAAATTAGAAATTGAAAAAGGTTTCTTTCTTAAGTATTTGATCTTGATATAAGGATTCAGGAGCATTTTTTGTTTGTCTATATCTTAAAAAATGGCTCAGATATAGCAATTTCAATTTCTATTGTGGGTGACATTTTGAAAAATCTGATTTTTTGCATGCGACAGCACTCCTATATATTAACCGATTCCGATGTGAGTGAGCATGTGCACAGCAATTACTAAGGTCTCGACCAAGTTCACTGCTTAGCCTCATCCACCATGTTGTCTTAAAATGACAGGCACTTTAAAAAATTGCCGAATTTGGCAGCCAAATATAAGTTACTTTAAAGAAAAGCAGGTTGGATGAAGCTGACTAATTTCGCGAAATTCTCATTCATTATATTGATAAAAATTAGTATTAAATCTCCTATATTCGGTTTCCACTAAATTTAGCTTCGTGTGTTTGCATGATATAAGTTGGCTTTTTTTAAATAAGGATTATGAAAGCTACCTCTTCCTCCCGGCACTGGCCGGAAGGACTTTTTTTTTCCACGACTTTACGTTTCATCGAACAAACGGCGACATTTTCAAAATCATTCTTAAGAGAAATATTTTCGCAATTTTTTTAAAAAACAAGAATTTGGCAAATAATGTACTGAGATTTCATGCATAATGGAAATCAATGCAAACATAAAATAAAATGAAATTGGATATTTGTGAACGTAGATTAATTTAAACTATTGTTATTAAACTTACATAGCATCTCTTTCCAAATTTTGAATAACTCAAGAGACGTTGAATCATTTCAAATATTCTCGTTCCCTAAAAATATCTCTATTTATTCCCGTTTAATGGATGGTAAATAAAATCTTGACGGATAAATTATTCTGCTATTAGGTAGCTTTCATTACAAAAAGCTACCTATTGCAGCCGTTCGGAGGAAAGCGATTTCAAAAAATTTTGGTATATTTTCATCAATCATGACCCCGAGACCCCGAAACAACCCTCCGTTCAAAATTGATACATACATACACACACACACATATATATATATATGTATGTATATATATCTGACCTATGTCACACTCTAACTCTCGTAATTATGAACCGATTTCGATGTAATTCGGTGTGTACATAGTACATACAAATATCTCGACCGAGTTCGTTGGCCAGCTTCATCCGCCATTTTGTTTCAAAATGGCGGCAATTTAAAATTTTTAAAAAAATTTTAAATTTGAAATGTGGTACCAAAAAATTAAAAATAGAAAAATATTTTTTTCTTATGTATTTGACCTTTTATACAAAGATTCTGGAGTAGTTCATGTTTCGTCTATATCTTAGAAAATGGCTGAGTTGCAGCATTTTGAATTTCTAGCATGGCTGACATTTTGAAACGTCCTGAACTTTGTCACGCGATAAAAGGCGTATTTATGAACCGATTTGGATGTAACTTCGTTTATACATAGTACATACAAATATCTCGACCGAGATCGTTGGCCAGCTTCATCCGCCATCTTGTTTCAAAATGGCGGCCATTTAAAAAAAAATAAAAAAATTAAAATGAGATAACAAAAAATTGGAAAATGAAAAAGATTTTTTTCGTATTTGTTTGACCTTAATACAAAGATTCCGGAACAGTTTTTGTTTCGTCTATATCTAAAAAAATGGCTGAGTAATAGCATTTTGAATTTCTATTGTGGCTGATATTTTAAAATGACCTGATATTTGTCACACGATAACAGGCGTATTTATGAACCGATTTGGATGTAACTTGGTCTGTACATAGTACATACCAATGTCTCGACCGGGTTCGTTGGCCAGCTTCACCCGCCATCTTGTTTAAAAATGGCGGCCATTTAAATTTTTAAGAAAAATTTAAATTTGAAATGTGGTACCAAAAATTGAAAATTGAAAAAATATTTTCTTCTTATGTGTTTGACCTTGATAAAAAGATTCGGGGGCAGTTTTTGTTTCGTCTATATCTTAAGAAATGGCTGAGTTATAGCATTTTGATTTTCTAGCGTGGCTGACATTTTGAAACGTCCTGATTTTTCTCACGTAATAACAGGCGTATTTATGAACCGACTTGGATGTACCTTGGTGTGTACATAGTACATACAAATCACTCGACCGAGTTCGTTGGCCAGCTTCATCCGCCATCTTGTTTCAAGATGGCGGCCATTTAAAAAAATAAAAAAATAAAAAAATTTAAATGAGATACCAAAAAATTGGAAAATGAAAAAGATTTTTTTTGTATGTGTTTGACCTTAATACAAAGATTCCGGAACAGTTTTTCTTTCGTCTATATCTAAAAAAAAAGTGGCTGAGTAATAGCATTTTGAATTTCTCTTGTGGCTGACATTTTAAAACGACCTGATTTATGTCACGCGATAACAGGCGTATTTATGAACCTATTTGGATGTAACTTGGTCTGTACATAGTACATACCAATGTCTCGACCGAGTTCGTTGGCCAGCTTCATTCGCCATCTTGTTTCAAAAGGGTTGCCATTTAAAAAAAATTAAATTTAAAATTCAAAATGAGGTATTAAAAAATTGGAAAATGAAAAAGATTTTTTTTATGTGTTTGGCCTTGATACAAAGATTCCGGAGCAGTTTTTGTTTCTGAAAATTTGTTCTTTTGTTTATATCTTAAAAAAATGTTTGAATTATAGCACTTTGAATTTCTAGCATGGCTAACATTTTGAAACGATCTTGTATTTGTCACGCGATAACACACGTATTCGCCAATTTCGATGTAAGAAGGCATGTGGATAGTATACATCAATACCTCGACCAAGTTTGCTGGCCAGATTCATCAACCATCTTGTTTCAAAATGGCGGCCATTAAATAAAAAAGTATATATATATTTAAAGTGAGGTGCAAAAAAAAATAGAAATTGAAAAAGGTTTCTTTCTTAAGTGTTTGACCTTGATATAAGGATTCAGGAGCATATTTTGTTTGTCTTTACTTTAAAAAATGGCTCAGATATAGCAGTTTCAATTTCTATTGTGTGTGACATTTTGAAAAATCTGATTTTTTGCATGCGACAGCACTCGTATATATCAACCGATTCCGATGTGAGGGAGCATGTGCGCAGCAATTACTAAGATCTCGACCAAGTTCACTGGTTAGCCTCATCCACCATGTTGTCTTAAAATGGCAGGCGCTTTAAGAAATTGCCGAATTTGGCAGCCAAATATAAGTTACTTTAAATAAAAGCAACTTGGATAAAGCTTACTAATTTCGCGAAATTCTCATTCATAATGATTTAGTATTGATAAAAATTAGTATTGAATCTCCTATATTCGGTTTCCACTAAATTGAGCTTCTTGTGTTTGAATGTTATAAGTTGGCTTTTTTAAAATAAGGAATATGAAAGCTACCTCTTTCTCCCGGCACTGGCCGGAAGGTCTTTTTTTAAAATCGATCTGTAAATGTTCCTGCTTAGGACCCCTGCTTTGGACCATTGTTGCTGATAAGATTATCAAAACTTATAAAAGACACAGTCAAAAAATTATTTCTTACGCTGATGACTCTGTTATTGTTGAAGGCAGTGATACAAGACCTACACTTGAGAATACCATCAATGCTAGCATTTCCTACTTTGCTGCAGCCTGTAGTGGTTTACATCTGTCAATTAGTGTTGAAGAGTCTGCTTCAATGCTTTTTGGAAAATTTATATCAAGAAAGCGTCGACCTATTTTTAAATTCCAGGGTAGGAGCATATCTGTTAAGGATAATTTGCTGTACTTCTGATTTTATCTTGACAGTAGATTCCATTGGTTGAAGCACCTCGATATGGCCCGCGATAAAATAAAAGATTTTAGTTGTAATATCCAAAAGACAAGAATTCGTGATAAAGGATTACCACTAGAGTTTCTAAGAATTTGGTACAATTCAGTGTTAAAGAAACAGATTACTTACGACTGCGAAGTTTGGTTTAACGATTTACGAAGCCATGGAATTAAGCGTTTATCCTCATGCCAAAGGCTACGTCTCTTATCTATCATTCGCGCATATCGGTCAATATCAACACGGGCACTTTCGGGAGTTCCTCCAATCGAAGTAGAATTAAAACAACTGGCTTTATGTTTTGAAGTTCAGAAAAATGATGGTTCAGATTGAATAGAAGATATTTATGTTTCAACAGATCGTTTGATGAAAAAAGTTTATACTTTTAACTATCCCTACTTTTATTACGATCATCATGTCAATTTCGTACGTGCTATTACAGAGCAGGTCCCTTTGTACAACCACCCAGTTTTATATACAGATGGTTCTGAGATGCCTACGGGCGTTGGAGCGGGTTTTGTGGTATTTTTGAAAGAAGATATTATCTTTGAGAAGAGAATTAGACTTAAATTATTTAATACGGTATACCAGGCTGAACTTATCGCCTTAGATTTCGCAATTGAGTGTTGTAGAGACTCCTCATACAGTGTGTTCCCCATTTATACAGACAGCTTGTCCTCAGTTCAAGAGCTTCAAAATCTTTTTTCCAACGGACGAAATTCTTTTTAATATTTATACGAATTTACGACTATTGCATAATAAAATTATTAATATAGGCTGGATTAAATCCCACGTTGGTTTCGTCGGAAATGAGCGCGCAGACTACCTTGCGAAATCAGTCATTGAGACTGGCTCATTTGATATTGAATTAAACATTCCTATCCCTGTTTCGTTTGTGAAGCAGTTCTACAAAAGCAATATTATTAAAATTTGGCAAAACGAATGGTCTTATAGTGATAAAGGAAGAGACACGCATAGTATTATTAAAACAGTGGATATCTCATTTTTGTGTTTATCGCAAATCCATGCCTATTTTATATCTGCACATGGGGCATTTCCTAGCTATCTTTATAAAAGGGGAAAACGAAAGAATGATAAATGCCTATGTGGAAACATCGGTCATGTCAAACATTATCTGTTTGAGAAATGTCCATTGATGACTACTTCATTTAACTTTATTCGTTACCGGACACTTAGCTGGAACATGCGTAATATACTGTTCTCGAAATCAAATTATAACAAACTCAGACTTATTTACAACGAACTAAATAAACATTATTCGTTTATAAAATATAAATTTTGATTTTTGGGATATGTGCGTCTGTGACTTTTACAGTAATAATGTATTTGGCAATAAGACTTTCTACTGCGGCATTTGGCATAGATACTTTATCCTTATTTCGTTTTATGCAAAGTAGCATTTTTTCCCTCCTGGCTACTTGAAATTTTAACATTTTAGTTCTTATGTACTGAGATGAACTACGTCTCTGGTAGTTTAATACGTATTGTCTGTCTTTACTGAACATTTGGTGATATCCTTACACTGTACTTATGAAGTAACAACGGACAACTTGACTTTACCATTGATTTATTAACATTTCACATTCATATAGTTAAAAATGTAATTGACTTTAATAACTGTTTTTTCATGCTTTTGTTTTCAACTGATCATAGACATATGTTAAAGGTGTAAATGACCTTAATATTTGTAAACCTTTCATTGTTTTTATTGTCATCAGTGTAATATACTGTAAATTACTGTAATTAGTGTAAATAACTTTAGACTTTGTTTTATCTTAACCACTTTTCAGGCGCCAGGGGGCTCTTTCTAAGTTTTACTTTTATTTTTTGTCACTGTATTTCTGGGGCTAATCCCCAGCTGTGGTTTTGCAGGTTGCAGAGGGTACTTTTCTGTCAGGGGTTCATGCCTATGCCATTTTTGGTTGGCTCCCTGGCAGAGTGATCCTGATCCTGTAAAGGTTTTTTGCTGCATAATCTGGCCAAAAATTATATTAATTTAAAACCTAAAATCACGTGAACTCAAGCATAATGAAATTAACTGCAATATTAAAAATGGATATTTGTTTACGTGAATTATTTAATACTATTGTTTCATTTTTCTGTGAGCATCTCTTTCCAAATTCCAGGAAGTTGGCCATGGATGATGGATCATGGATCGCCAATGATTCAGCATGGGGGCCGAAGCATTGCATGTATTCTGACTGCGTAAGAAGATTTCTATTGATTCACGGATAATGGATGGCAAGTAAAATTCTGATGGATAAATTAATCTACTATTTTAAAAATTATTCTATAAAGGTTCTTTGCTGCATAATCTGGCCAAAGCTGCGGTTCTCTTGTTTGTGTTTTATGTCTGCTATATGTTCTTTGATTCTAGTTTTAAGTTTTCTGCTTGTCATACTTATGTAAAGCTGCATTCTTCCATGTTCTTTGGTGAAAGGTATTTCGTATACTCCTGATATTCTTTAGTTATTTAAAAAAATAAAAATCTGGAATAAAAAACACTTTTAAATAAAAAAAAAACCTTGCATTTTTCCGAAGAATTTTTTTTTAATATAAATTTTGTACAAATGTTTGTAACAAAAGTTCACTTCAGATTGATCAGGGATATATGTAAAATATTCTGACAAGATTGTAAACAATAATCTGTAGTAGATTCTATAAAAAGGAAAATGGGAGTTTAAAAAGCAACATTTGGAGATAATTGTATTTAAAATTTACGTATGCAATGTTTATGCATGATGTAAACAGATAGATTAACTTTAAAAATTTAAACTTCCTGTTGTCGTAGAAATAAAAGTAGTACATTATAAATTTAGAACAACGTTAAAAACGCCAGAATATGTAGACGTTAAGCAGCCTAGTTTCGGTAGCATTTAGCGGACAGTCCTCAGTGAAAAAAAAAAAAAAACGAAAACTTGCTAAATTATATAGGAGAGAAGCGGATTCAAATGAGATGTTCATTGACAAATAGGAAAGCGGGAAAATTCGGATATCCGCCAGTAGAAGAATAGTGTAGGTAATGTAACCAAAGGTGTGAAAAAGGCTGGTAGTAATTAAGAAAAAGCGGATTTAATGCAATATTTCCAACAATCTGATAAAGGGGAAGTAGCGAATTCAGAATTAACAATATTATCAAAATTTGTATAGATATGAAATTCTTCAAGAAAGTTAAGCTCATATATAGAAGTGGGTTTAGAAATGATTTTAGCTGAATTGAAATCAAAAGAGTGGTTCTTCTTCCACCCCCATAATTGAGCAAGTTTCCGTTATTCTTTGCACTGAGGACGATACGCTAAATGCTACCGAAAATTGTCTACAAAATTAGTCTACATATTCCGGCGTTTTTAACGTTGTTCTAAATTTATATTATACTGCGCCAAGTTGCATCTTAATACTTATTAATAATTATAAAAGTAGTATACCATTCACAAGAGGGCAAATAAAGAATTCAAAATATTAAAAAAAAATAAAGAAATGTCTTTTGTTACGAATTTGACTTCCAACTTCCCAAGTATGTCTTTTTACAAATTCTTTACAAATTTTCTCGTATACTTTTCAAAATATGATACTTTACTTTCTTATTTATCTTTTTAATACTGCCGAATAAGTATTTCAAAAAAGAAAAAATTAATAAGTCTCCAAAATATAGAAATTCTTTTAAATTATGTTACATAAGCTTAGTTTGTTGTCCATTCAATAATAACAAGAAAGAAAAGAAAAGTATATGAAAACGGATATTAGAAAAACTGTTTTTAAAATATTACATTCCACGAAACATACATTTTTTGTTTCATAAAGACTTATTTTTCATTAACTTCCATTTTCTTATCTTCAAACAGGTACCTTATACCTTTATTTAATGCTATTCGTCTTTTATTTTTCCTTTTTAAAGTGAAAACCTTCAAAAAGATTTTGATGAAAGTATACATTATTAAAAAGCAGCAGATTAAGAAGTAGAAAACCATTTTCAAGAGCTTCAAATATTTTATAAAGTTATTTTCTTATATATTTTCTTCCTGGATTTTTTATTCGAACACACATCTTCCTAAGTCACATTTTTGTAAGTGTATTGAAAGATCTTTGTTTTTACATTATTTTCTACTTGATTCACAACATTTATGATTCACAATTCCACATTTATTAAATCTATATAATTTTTTGAAATTTTTCTGACGTCATGCATTTAATAATATTTTAAATTTAATTGCTGAAAGGCGTGCAGCCAACAGAGTGAAGGTGACCAAGGCAAGACTCGAACGCGGTTCATCGGTATAGCGCACCGATGTTCTACTAACTGAACCACATGGAACGATACCAAGCCTGATACTTCTTACTATCATATGTTGACAAGGCTTAAACCGTATCACAAGATGGAATATTTTCCCGTGAGCCACCGACTCTGGGGCAAACAAGAAACTAAGGAGACGCAGAGTAACGGAAATTTGAAGAAAATAATTAGTTTATATAAATTACAATGTTTAGCTGTTGATTATTCTTAAAATTTCGAAAGTAAAACCCAATTTGTAGAAATTGGAAAATGATGGAAAAATTAGATCACCAGTTGTGGAAATACTTCTTTAAATATGGTGTATGGACACCTCGGACAGATATGCATACGCATATCTCACATCTTGATTTCATAGTCTTTTTAAAAGTGTTGATCATGTCTTCTGGAACTGCAGTCCACTTTACTAAAACTGCACTTTTGAGCTCTGGAACGTTCGCGGAAGAATTTGGCCCCCTGAACGTCGGCGCACTAAGGCATCCCACAGATGCTCAATCGGTTTGAAGTCGGGTGAAGCAGGTGGTCAAAACATCCGAGTCAAATATTCTGTTTGCAAGAATTCTAACACTACATATACTCGATGTGACTGAGAATTGTCATGCATTAGCAAAAACTCTGGGCCAACTGCAACCCTAAACACTCTAACTTTGGATTCACATACCTCCATCACATACTTCCGAACGGTTACAGAACTTCTTTGAAAGATTTGCAGCTTGTTGTGGCGATTTGTCTTAATTTCTCACAAACAATTAAACTGCGGTCGCGAAAACGGGGTATTCCATGGACATGGAAGGCATGTTGTGTGTTCCTTACTCAATCCAGATCAAAACACTTCCGGAATCAGTGTTCGGACTATATCTGGACTCCTCACTGAATAATACTCATGCCAAGTCTTCTTAGCTCCATTGAACATGAAGACGGTGCCAGTTTAAACGGATCCCTTTGGCAGATGGAGTGAGTGGGACACAAACTATTGGTTTCCTCGCATATAGTCTACGCTCGTTAAGCCTTCGTGCAGCAGTAGAATGGCTAATTTGAGTTCCTGTAGAAGCTCGCGTGTCTAAAATCAAATATCTTGTAAATATTAATGCTTGGAAATTTTTGAGGAGAAAAAATTTCGCCTTTCTCTCTGGAAAAATTTCCAAGTATTAATATAGTTTCAATCGGTGCTGGTTTAATTATGTTTCGTGTTGGCCCCATGCCGGTGGTTCACGGAAAATATTCCATCTTGTGCTGCGTTTGTAGCCTTGCCAAAATATAATTGTGAGAATTTCTAGGCTGGGTATCGTTCCATGTGGTTTAGTCTGTAGAATGTCAGTGCGCTATACTGATGGCCCGGGTTCGAGTCCTGGCATGGAATCTTTTTCACCTTTACGCCTTTTAAGCAATTAATTTGAAATTTGATTTTCCTTTGAAATCTTGTAGTCATTTCGCGGATTCTTAGAACAGACATTTACAGAATATGGTCTTCATAAGCCGTTGTTGCTCTTGTTCGCTTTTCATCAGGCTATCTGTCAACTGACCCAGACCTTAAAAAGTGGCACCAAGCTCTTGATATGACACTTTGGCAGATATTCAAATTATGGGAGACCTTCATTTGTGTTTGTCTTCCTTGAATTCTACCAATTATTCGAAACTTTTGACCTACCCTTAAATGATGCCTTTGATCCATAACTAATGGATACTGATCATTCTCAGACAGCACATTCACTTTAAACAACACTACAGATCAGATTTCCAACATGCGTCCACCGAGCACCACATTGTCTATCACCGAATTTTCATATTTCTGGAGATAACATATGCGCGGAAATGTGATTTTGTATTCAATTGCATTTAATAAACATAAATAATTGTAGTATCGGGCATTGGTTGCAACAGTCAATTAGTGAGCATATTTTTCTCATTATCCCTTAATTTTAATAACCAGACCAGTGCATGATTGTGATTTTAGGTGAAATTTCTATCTCTTAACGAAATGTTTTTGTTTCTAGAGAAAATCGAAATAATAATAATGGAAACAAACGGAAAATGTCCTTTCTATCCTTTCTCGTTGAATGTTTTAAAAAGCTATTTTTTCAAGGTAGACAAACGGAAATGTTTTTTTCATTTGGTTCAAAAAGGAAAATATCCAGTTAAAGGAATTGATATTGTTGTCTATAGCTGAGTGGCTACATGTAGCCATGTGTTATATGGAGTACAGCATTCATCCTCTAATGTCGAGTGCCTAGGTTCGAAACCTGAAGCGATAAAAAAAGGATGTACCTGTTTCGTATAAATGCGTACAAATATATATTATTATTATACAGATCCATTTTAGGTGCATTCGTAACTATGTAAATACGTATCACCTATAGTCGTCGTTCGGACCGTCTGTCTGTCCGTCGGTCCACATATAACAGAGCGAAAACTACCCAAGTGAATGGTATGAAATTTTAAATATATAATTGGTGCAAAATTTTGTCGAGTCATTTCAAATATTATAAAAACAGGATATATAGTTCAATTACAGAGACAGTCAAAAGTTTTTCTTTACGTTACGGTCAAAGAAAAAAAAATATTTCAGTTGCATTTTAATGATGTTAAGCTTTTCGAGCAGAATGAAATTTATATGCACTTATAAAGTGCCGAAAACATATATTCAGTACAATATATATTTACAAATATTTATAAAACTAGTTATAGTACGAACGCATCTCATTTACCACGTTTGACGTGCAATTTCTAACTTGTTAATATTCACTATTACTCATATTTATTCCAAAAACAGAAGTTTCCCGTCGTAAATAGCTGAATATTTCCATCTTCAAAACGGAGAAATACCAAAATGGAGAATAGACGTCAATTTTGCCGAGAGTACAATTTCTTTCTTTCTTTCTTTCTTTTTTTTTTTTTTTTTTTTTTTGTCACTGAATTTATTTGTTCAATGTAATTAGCGAAACTCAATGGCAGAACTATATCTACCATGCATATATAAAATCCTAGTGAAACGAATTTATGAAACGAATTTATAAAACGGATTTATGAAACGATTTTATGAAGCGACTGATTAAACGACTGATTCAGTTTCCTGGCTATTTCTCCTGAAATATGGAATATTATGCCGTGAAATTAACACCAAAAATCCATATTGTTCAACCAGTTTAAAAAATGGTATCACAATTTTAAAATTTGAATTACTTTTTGAAATATTAATTTTTCTAATTTTAATTACATTTCTGTAGTGAAAATCTGCATTGGCAACAAAATTACTCCATTATTTTTTTTTAAAGGGGAGAACAGGGAAAAACTATAGGGATTATTAGATTTCTTCTTTTCCATCAATTTCAGATTGATAATTGAAGTTATATCTTTCGTTTCTACTGATAGTGAAACAATATTCATGTTAAATTATGTTTTTCAGAAAAAAAAAATCACATTTCCATCATCCGGAAGCAGTACATTAAGGGAAACAAAAATCTTCTGTCAATTTCAAATTCGATAGACGGTAAAAGTTTGCCTTTTGAATTTTAAAAAGAAAATGACATCAATAAACTTAAAAACACATAGAAAATTTTAAAATAAGAATTTAATCATCACAAGTTAAAAGCAGAGAATAAACACAGTTACGACAAAATCGTAAAACACAAGTCTTAAAAAGAAAAGAAAAATTTTAAAATAAGAGTATAATCATCACATGCTAAAAGCAGAAAATAAGGAATATTAAAAAAGTACGAAAACTTTAAAATAATGAAATTATCACACGCGAAACACATTTAAAGGTGAAAATTACGTCATTTGTCTAAAGCCCAAACATTAAATATCGTAAGATTAAAGGCCTAAAATAATTAAACTGATACATGTGAAAAACTTTTAATGGTGAATATTTATCATATTAATTATATCATAATGTATTAATCACCATATTTAAAAAGCTGAAATAATATTTTCAATGCTTTTAAGTTAAAGAATATATGTGCCCGTGAATCTTAAACCAGAAAAAAAATTATTAAATGAGACATGCATTTAAGAGGGAAAATTACGTTATATATTGAAACGATACATATAAACCGATTTTTATTCTGGAGACTTTTAATCTAACGTCACATGGTATAAAATTTGTGCGGTAAGCAAATTTGTTTATATATTAAATCACTTATTGCAGCATAAATACAGATAAATATCAAAATAAATACTTTCGATTTATTTTGTATGAATAACTATTTAATAAATACATATTAGAAAATATGGATATTCTTATTAACTAATACAAAGGGTACTTACCTGTGGACCAATTTCGCCAAATTATACAAACTTACACATTTTTTTTTTTTAATAATAACTATAAATACGTAAGAAGATTTTTTAAAAACATGCTTTCATTAAAATTCACAAAAATGTAAAATTTTGTATTATATTTAAAAAAATGTCCCCTTAAATTTTAAGTATTTAAAAAATTCCTATAAACTTTGGAACATACACTTTATGTAATGTTATCATATTCTTTAAAACATTTAAAATTTAAGGAGGCAGTTAGTAAAAACGCACATCACCGGCATCTGACGTTTACTTTCTGATTGCGAAAACCGTATTTTAAGTAATGAGTCATCACGCTCCTAAGTTATCCCGTTACGTTAACATGGGTTTTCGCAGTCGGGGAGTTTTAGTGAAGCGGCCTCTTAAACAGCAAAGTTATGTTACATTATTGAGGATGTGTTTCATAATCTATGCTTGACGCATGATTGTTTTATTTCTTATTTTCATTGTACAAGTAGCTTACAACTATTTCAGATTTGATACAATCAGATTATTATTAATTTTTCTCTTTCATTTTGAGGTATATTGCTATAGCAACACATCACCACTATTGGTGTATCAGGTAAATATTTTATTTCAACTACCTTATTTATCATAAACCCAAAACTATATCTTCTAAAAACAAGATTCTCTCACAGAACTATGTACTTTACACTGCTTTATGGTAACGAAAAGGATTTTTTAACAATGGAGGCTGTAGATGAAGATGTGTTTTGAATGTTCCGGAACTAAAAATATATTTAAGAGAAAAAATATGAATATTTTAAATTTATCAATTTACAAGGAAAATGTTAAAATCTTTCAAATCTAACACCTAGAGAATACTTTTATTTGAATACCTATAGTTTTCGCACATTTGGAAAGATTTCATTTTCATATTATGTTGACAATGATATGTTTACGCAAGAATACATGTAATTAGTTTTCGTATTCTCCTTTTTAATGCATTACTATCAGTAATACTTTTAAAAAGAAAACTTAACTTTCAGTATTATTTATTTTTTGATGTTTTAATATGTAGAACTATTTTACTTTTTTTTTTGTAATACTAGTCGTTTCTGTTCTTTACGATCTACGTCCGCGAACCTCCATTCAGATTCTAAAAACACGCTAATTTGATCGGCTTTAAAAAAATTACGGAAGACTGAATTATTATTAAAAACACAATACCGATCTCGCAGTAAACAGGTTTCCATTCCTTTCCCTTTAACTAGGGGATTTTAAGGCCGTATCAGCTGCTCTTAATAGCTGTTTCCCTGTTTGATTAAATAAGATTAGTTAAACATTTGAAATTCAGCTAATAGAAAATGAACTAAGTCAACGGAGTTTTTGCCTCCGATATTTTTAATAACACTATACGAAAATTACTTTAAATAAGACATTTTAAATGTATCGTTTTAAATCTGACATTATCTTTACCAAAATTTTCTTTCTCTTTTTAGAATTCACTTGAAAATTTCTTTACTGTTAGAAAAGAAATATAGTTATTTGCGCTATCTTAGAATTGGCATCAATAGTTAAAAAGATCATATCGAAATATTAAATAAATGTCTCGTGTAAATAAATATGTTATTAAATGAAAACTGTTTGCCAATTATTATTATTTCGTCATTTAAATAGGGCGTAATACCCCCCCCCCCCATTTACTACTTTTAAAGCATATTAATGAATACATTATTTATATGTTTGTTTTCTGTTTTAATAATCACGTATAAATACCATTTTTATGGTGTAACTTTCAATATTTTTTTTCACTTTTAACACGCAATCATTTAAATCTAATTTGAAAGGTTTTTTTAATGTTTATAATAGTCACGTGTAAATAATTTTTTAATTGAATGGGAATATCTTTCTTTGCTCTGTTTTAACAATTGGCAACAGTTTAATATAATCTTTTTTAAAATACGAAAAAAATATTTCTTTAAATTCTGAAAATTTGAATAAAAATTGAAAGAAACCCTCAAAAAATTAGTCAAATAAAAAATAAATAAATGCAGTCTGCACACCACAAGCTTTTAAAGTATATCCTTAAAAAAAAATTAATTCTTATAGCAGATTTTGCTTCTATAAAAATTTTTAATGGAACGATTTTGAGCAACTTTAACATTAAATTACACTTAAACAAATTCTTCGATTTAAAAACTGTCTGCATCAGCGTGTCTATCAAGCATTTCTCCTAATACTAAGTAAGTAAGTAAGCAAGCACCCACCCTGGGAACCCGCTTTTGGCTTATGGTTGGGTGTAACCCCCAAGCCCAGGGTAGGGAAAAGTTTTACTACCTGCGGAACCCTTTGAAAACAAATAAGTTTTAAGATTAATTATAACTATTCTAAATATTGTTATGTACAAACGAGGGTTTATAGATTACCCACAACTTTTTAAAGTTAAGTGTTCATATAAGTTCATGTATAAGTTCATACACGTTGTAGTTATAACTAGTCCCATCAAAACCAGCCACCACCACCAAGGCCACTAGTGCCTGGACTGGAAATGTCATTCCTGTATTTAATCTGATTCATAAAGGTGGGACATTGTGTTGAGTTCGCTGTGTGATTATAATAATTTGGTAAGTTTATACAATTTGCACAGTTTCTGAGATCCTGTTTGTTTATATTCGTGCAACTAGTGGTCTGATGACCCATCGCACAGAATGCGCATATTGAATTTCTCCTGCAGTTACTTTCGGAGTGTCCGTACAATTGACAGTTCGCACACCTGATGATTGGCCTGTAAGGATGAATCCTGCAGTTTCGTAATCCCACATTTATAAGTTCCATGCTCAAAAGTGTGTCTGAAGTTGTCTTGTCTACCTCGAGGAGCAGTTGATAATATCTTGACGAAGTTTTTTGTATTACTTTTTGAATCTGGATGTGTGAACTTTTCTTTATGTTTGGATGTTGCTTTATTTGATTTATAAGATATTCTCCCTGTGTATCTTTTGGAATACCTATAATGATAATTCTTTTAGTGTTATGTTTTCTGTATTGTATTTCCGTGATACTTTTTATGTCTTCTATTTTTTCTATATGTTGATATATTTCTAGTAACTGCGATTCTTGATGGGTTTTTATAATTATAGCTTTTCTGTTTTTAGATGCTCTGCTATAGAATAATGGCAAATGTTCTACTTGCAATAATTTTACAGTAATTATTTCTTGGATTTCTGATATTTTTGATTCTTCAAGACCCTTTACATATTTTTTTATGCAGTAGTTTTCTTAATATAAGTGCAGAAAGACTCCGCGATCACAAAAAATTCATTTACGGCCAGCGGCGGTGACAGCGCTAGCTAACATCTTTTCGAATACAGAGATGATCAATGTAGAGGAGTTTTCGAATGAACAAAACATTCGACAAACAAAATCCTTAAATTTCAAATTACAGACGCATAGTAACATAACATATTTCATTAACAAAACATAAAACATCCAAGAAAATAACATACTATTTGCAATAAAATTTTATTGCCGTGTATTTCTATAAAAGCAATCAAACAGAAGGAAGTACTTTGTGACAATTTTATATTGGCAATTTTGGGGTACATAAAACAAAGCTATACGCAGTCATAAAACTGAATACATAACTTATTTAATCTATCGTGAAATCTCTTTCAGAAATTCACAAAAGTTACTCGGAATCACATAGATTATAAAATTATTTACAGATTTACTTATTCGCAAAACGCAAATGCGTTCAGAAATGCTTTTCCGACTATTCTATAACTTCTATTTTTTTTTTTTCGAAAATTCTGTTTCATATCCCAACGGTCTGAATTTAAATAGTTTTTCAATAGTTATATTTCAGTCAGAATATTTAAGGACCATGTATTTCTTATTTGTAACTATGAACGTACGATAAGGGTTATCAAAATATTCCATTTTAAGTAGTATTATGTCATGTAATTTTATGTTTTTTTTTATTTCAAATGTTTTAAAAATATTAAATCGAACACATTTTACCAGTTTTTTAATTGCACAATTTTTCCCCGATACTGTGGATATTTAAACAAGTAAGAAAAATCATACGCTAAGCATAGATTATAAAACAGTTTCCAACACTGCTTGAATCGTTAAGAAAACTTCATTATTTAGTGAAATAAGGTAAATAAGATAACTAAATAAACATTTTAAGAAAAAGATAAAATATTTGAAAAACTGATTTCAGCAGTTACCGCCCATAGCTTAATATGTATTTCAATACTTTTGAACAATCCTGTATTTGATCTGTAGGTTGATTAGCGTGCTATATAATGGGGAAATTTAGCTTAGCAAGAAAACGCATAACAGGTTGAAATTTTACTTTAAAATATTTATGCTGGTATATGGAAATATGCTTGAATACTTTTGTACAGCCTGGTACTTTACCAAAGTACCTTTATTACACGCCAGTATTTAGCTAAGACTTAATTCAAACTAAAGCACTCTTAAAACTACTGAAATCAGATTTCCATAAATTAACATCCATAGACGGCCATGTATCCAATACTTTGCGTGGCCCTGTATATCATTTTATCTATATTGCACAAACATTTGTTAGTAAACTGATTGAAGCTCAGCGTAAAAATGCATAACACAATTAAAAACCACCTTTAGGTAATTTACGCTCATACTCAGCAACTTTTACGAGTTCTTTTGGGTAGTCCTGTATACCAACTATAGCATTTATACACACCATATAGGATGCATAAATATAGTGAAACTTAAAAGCGCATACCATATTTAAAAATGTTTTTCTTGCCATCATCGCTTATATACAGTACTTCGGACAGAATATAATATTTGAAATCTTTTGCGTGTCCCTGTAAATGCTATGCACTTCGTATTATGCATGAAATAACTAGCAGTAAGTCTCAGCGACGTATATCAATGAAATAGTTTAATATAATTAAAATACGACACAAACAATATCATTATGTAATGGAATTCTTTTGTATGGACATGTAAACTAAAACTTTAATATGAAAAACATAAATACCTTTTAATAAACTTATCTACATGTTTTATATGCACAAACGCTCATTTTGTAAAGACCAATAATGATAAAAAAAAAACTAATTCAGCAAAACTTTTAAAAATGAATTATGTAAAACAAAAATCATAAGATCACAGATATAATGAAAGTTGTTGGTATAATAAAAAGAGTCATATGTGAGCGCGAATTATTTTATCCTATTGTCTTTAATTATATTATGTCTTTAATTATATTATGTCTTTAACATATGTTCTTGCTGTCTCAGATCAGTTTATTAAAAAGACTTTATATGCCTTTAATTATACTACTTTTCTCTTTGAATATATTATAACTGTAGTTTAAATACATCATAAGCTACTCGGTAACAATAACATACTAAAATCATACAAAAAATGTATATTTGGAGATTTTATAATATACTGGATAATAATTCATCTTCGTGTCTGTTGCTAATTGTCTGAATAGCATCTATTCGGGGCTATAAAATATTTTTTTTTGTGATAGACCTTTAATATTATCCACATTCAATTAAAGACCGTAAATATTATTAACATCACTCAAATTTGACGTAAACGCATGTTGCAGACCAGATAACAAAATATTAACAAACCTTTCATTTCTATTAGAAATAGCTTCTACTTAATATTTTATAATCAGGTTACATGATAGAATTTTAGGTGCATATTATATAAATACGTAGCACCTATAGTCGTCGTCTGATCCGTTCGTCTGTCTGTCCATCTGTCCTTATATTACAGTGCAAAATTACCCAAATGAATAGTTTTAATTTTGTATATATATATAATCGTTATAGAATTTTGTCGAGTCATTTCAAATTTTATGAAAATCCAATCAAAACTTAAAAAGATAAAAATAAAAGTTGTCTTCATTCCATTAAATCTTATCCTAGGTCATTAATTCAAGGAAATGCCATGATAGGTCATGATTCTAGGTTGCCATGGTTATGACGTCGTATTTAAGGTGGATCATATTATTTCCGTATTACTGAATTTAATATCTATAATCGTAATAAATTTCGTAGTCATGCATTTTTGCATAAGAAAGGAGCAGCTATTGCACCAAGATCTGAATATTTATAAAGCTAGTTATAGCAGAACGCATCTCATTTGTCACGTTTGACATACAATTTCCGACTTAATAAGCTGTGAAATACCCTTGCTATACATCTTACAAAAAAAAAAAAAAAAAAAAATTATATATATATATATATATATATATATATATATATATATATAATATGCATTGTGCCAAATAGGTAAATTGATAAAACAAAATGTTTTATATTATTGGAACACATGAATAAAATTCAATCAAAGTTATATACATAAGTTTAAAAAATGTAACAAATATAGTGACGAAATTTCAAAATAATAGGTGATTTAAGACCCTTGTTGTTGTAAATTTTTTGTCGCCATAGTTTACCATATAAGTCATTAATCAAATGTGCCATGTTCTTTCAACAAATGGTAATTTGAAAATCTTCTGAATTGCCATACAAAAGCATTATGATACAAAATAAAATGTTCTATATTTTTCGAAAGAATGAACGAAAGTGAACCAAAAACTATACAGCTGCATCCGAATATCTCATCAAAATACCTACTTAATTACAAGCTAACAGGATGCTTTTTGTGACAGTTATCGGAGGACAGACAGACTTATAGACTAACTATGCAATAGAAAAGCAGAAAACAAAAACTTTTCGTGCCTCCAAAGTAAGTCTCATTTAACTTTTCGGCAATTAGGTTGTTCTATTTGTGTTTATGACGGCCAATTATTAACACGAGGGATAAGGCACTAAGGGTGCCCTCCGTGGGGTCTTTCTAAGGGAACCTAACCCGTATTTACGCAAGGAAATCGAACATTCGAAGAAAACCACGGAAAGCTCCGAACGATTATGCCGACAGACGCGACTGAGATTGAAACACAGCACCTCCCGTCTACCAGCTTTGAGAGCAGTATCTATGAGCTACAGGTGGGCAATCAGGGTGTAATCTAAAAGTCAGGTGTCAAGAAAACCTTCAATACATCGACGGTTAGAAACTGTTTTCGATCCATGTTCTGATCTAAGAAACTAAAAAAAGCTATTTTTCCATAATTGCATCTGTAAAACTTACGTACATGGCGTAATTTTTTCATTGAAGTAAAATACAAAAATATATTTTATATGAAATATCTAAGTTAAAATTATTTAAGATTTCATTATACTCAAATGTTTTATTCCTTCGTACAAAGTTTAAAATAGAGGTTGATTAATAAGAAGAAATGTTATTGAAATATTTCTACACATGTTATTACTACATATGTATATTTGTTAAATAGGAAACTTTACAGTAACTAAACACTGCACAAATCTTTTGGATAGTTCATAGTAAAGAGAAAAATAGTGTTATTAGAATAAATATCTTTTAAAATGTTACAAATAGTGATGCATAATTCTAAGCAAAAAGAAACCAATCTATTAAATGGGTTAGCAATCATTGTAAAGTGTTCGGAAATATTTTCAGTCATTTGTTTTTCTATTTTTAGTTTCAAAATGTATCTATAATGTTAGTTCCCATATTCTTTGCACACCAAAAGAAATTGAAAATGTTGGTGTCATTACCATGCACTTTTATTGAAATCTAAAATCTGTTCTTTCACCCGTGTTTGTACTACGTTTATTTATGTCTTTAGAAATGGGTATTGCATTTTTTTTTCAAAGAAAAAAATACATTCAAGTTACTAGTAACAAATATATACATATGAGGAAATGATTTAAAAACACAACTAAAAAATTAACAGATAAAGAAATATTATGTAATTGAAAAAATGAAGATGGGAAAATTACAAATATTCTATAATGATTATTTAGAGCAGTCAAGTAATCAGTCACATATTCTTAAGCTACAACAATACAATGGCAAAATGGTATAAACTATGTGCAAAATAGCACTAGTATAAGGCGTGTTCAAATGAAAGGGATTCAAAGCGTCGCATGCGAACAATTGTTTATGTATTTTCGTGAAACAAACGTGATAATGAAGCTGTATGTACCACACGTGCGCAAGCGGAGGCAGATTTGTGATAACTTCATTCGTGAGGACGTGGCATTCAGTTGAAAATGGCTGGTGTAGATGCAACTGCGTCCAAAACGGATCAGCGAGCTGTAATTGAGTTTTTAACACTGGTGTCGGTATGCCGGTGGATATTGATCGCAGAATGCTGGCTGTTTACGGTGATTCGTGTGTGTTAAAGCCCACGGTGGCGAAGTGGGCGAGAATGTTAGAGACT
Source organism: Maratus speciosus (assembly GCA_963932465.1). Classification (NCBI taxonomy): domain Eukaryota; kingdom Metazoa; phylum Arthropoda; class Arachnida; order Araneae; family Salticidae; genus Maratus; species Maratus speciosus. The sequence goes on from OZ010794.1 coordinate 522,608,113, forward strand.
GTCGACAAGGAAACAACGGATTTACCGCGGCCCGGTCCGGCGTACAAAGTTGTGACAGAGAAGCTGATTACGGATATTGACAGAGCAATCAAGGGAATTGACGTCGAAGGATTCGTCAAGTCGCAACTGAGTTCAACATTTCCATCGGTACTGTTCACAATATTGCCACCAACATTCTCAACGGACATCGTTCTTCGCTGACGGAATTCGTAACCTTCCTAAGGAATGGGATGCCTGCCTAAACGCCATGAATGATTTTTAAACTAATTTTGTATGGATTTCACTCATTAAATATTGTTGTTTCTCTCTATGTTTCGTTCTCATTTTTGTTCCTACGCATCTCATGGATTCACACCTCGAATAATTTTCATTTAAACACCCCTCGTATTTTTGGCATCAAGTGTCGAACATGACAAAAGTTATATCTGACACCAAAAGGTGGTAATATTATTTTGTCACATTACGTCTGTCCGATGACCATCATTACGTGAACCCTCCGAAAATAGTTTTTAAAGTTTGGTTCATTTGACAAAACCCTATTCCTTTAACTTTTCGGTCTATCTGTCTGTCACAGAGTGCGTTCTCGGAAACTGTGTAAGTTAGAGACTAGAAATTTTGCATACTTACAGCTGAATATCTCCGATCACACGTCAAATCATAACATTTCGAAAACGTCTTATATAATTTAAATTAAGTGAATTAATAAAATAACATCCAATTATTTTTGTGATTTTCATTTTAAAGCAAAACATTAATTTCAATCTGATTCGCATGGGCTAGATGGATCCGTAAAACACATTTACCTACTACTCAGAAGGTTGTTCGTTCGAAGCCAGTCGTTGATGTATAGATTATGTGCAAATGAAATAAATTTTATTGGCTAATAGATTCAATTTTACAAAATTTGTCTAGTTTTCATTGCCGTTTTAAAACCAAAATTTGTTGAAAAATAGTCTATAAATTATTTTTTTTAATTCAAAAATGCTTTTTATGAGAAATTGCGAATGTTTAAATTTTCTTTAAACCTTTGCTAAGTCTTTGAATTTTTTTTTTTTTTTTTTTTTTTTGAGAAAATATAAAATTTAAAATTTTAATTGAAAATACAGAAAATTATTGAGAAATTCATCCTTTTAACTATCCTTTAAGTAATTCTTTTGTTATTAGAAATTTTAAATTGTATTTAAACATCCGCTACATTTTTGAAACATTGAAAAAAAAAATCCTCGGAATTTTGAATTTGATTTAAAGAATTTCACTTCAATATTTTATATTTAATTTAAAAATAGCTTCATTTTTTAATCCTTTTAAAACTAAACTTGATGGTGCTGCCACCTATGTAAAGATTTAATAATGATAAGTTAATAATTTGAATTTATTAATAACAGAATAAAGTGTCTTTAAAGGAAAATGAAACGAAACTCTTCGGTCACACTTAACTACTTGTTCTTTCGAACCTTGTCAAAAGCAGGGCATATCAACATTACAAGCACAGGGATTCCACATTACACTCTAGGCACTATCAGTTGTATTTGTGTCGCAGTGGTTTCTCATGTTGGTCTCATTCGCGTTACTTTGCTGAGAAGAATGCATTAACTATTTGCTACTTGGTCAGATACCCACATAATATATTCCTACGATTCAGTTCCGTTTCCTCATACTGTTCGGAATGTCTTCCCTTGTCGCTAGGCATTAGCTTTTATCAGGGATGCCAATTACAGTTTATGGATATATGCTGCGGTACCAATAGTTTTCACCCGTAGGAAGTACACTGTAAAAAAGACAAATGTATCTTTATCTGGTCAAACACAATATAAACACAAACGAAAACATAAACTTACCGTTTCTTAATCCCCCACGGTTCCTAAAAGCATTATTTTTCTTTAGAAATCTAAGAAACTAACCTATATTCGATTTTTAAAGAAGATTACAAAGAAACGATGTTTCTTCTTCTGCAATTGATTTTATGGAAATGTTTCCTAGAAGTTTGTAAAGTGTATTAATAAATTTTCTCAAACCGGAATATGAGTGTTAGGATGCTATCAGCTCTCAAGCAAACATTTTAATGCTTACGAAACCCGTTTTACAGACAAACATCATAAATTAACCGCATTAACATTAAAATTAATATTATTTTGTAATACCTGGATGTATAAATTAAATTAATCGGCGATTGATAGCATTCTAAAAACAGGTGTGACATTTAAGTGTGAGAAAACAAATTAATGCTTTATAAAATCTATCAAATGCCGTGAACGCCGAAAACTAAACGTCGGTTCTATAAATGCATCTTTAAATCTCGAAAATATACGAGTTTCTGAAGTTTTTAAAGGTAGAGAACGCTTTTAGGTTCCGTAGATAACTCGGAAAAGGGTTTTGAATATTATCTTCAGTTTTTATAATATATTTTCAGAAACTAAAAAACATTTGTGTACTTTTTACAGTAAAAGCAAGTTAATGCAAAATTCAAAAACAAACACAAAAAATAAATTCTGCATACACATTTTTAGTCATGTTTAAGCAAAAGGTACAAAATATGTTTAAACGTTGTCACAAACAGTACACATTTGCATAGCTCATTCCAAATTACCAGAAAATAGAATATAAAGACTTGCAGTCGCATTGTTTGAGTTCAAAGCACCTCGCTTAGGAATTGATTACGTTAGATTTCTGTAGTTAGAGACGTTAACACTGGAATTTGTAACAGAATTGCCGTAAAGAGCGAGACCCTCTGCGGAACGTTTAAAGCCTTTTTTGCACTATTTGAAATATGCCACTGCTAATATAGTGTCCACCACTGGTAGCGTTTCTTTATATATTGCTAAAATTGAGAAGTACCAGGTAGTCCCAGTAGGTATAATTTTAAAATCTGTAAAACTTTATAATAAATATTAGTGATAAAGGAGCAGCTAATGTGCTTAAAAAGGAAGCCATGAAATATAACATTAATATACCAATAAAGCCTAATAAAAATATCTTTCAGAGAATAAGAAATGAAAAAGACCGAATCGATGATGTGAAAACATCGGGAGTATATAGAATCAACCTAAAAAACGAAAATGGGGACGAAAAATGTTATATTGGAGTGACGAAACGAAGAATAGAAAAAAGAGTAAAAGAGCACAGGGAGGACATAAGGAAAGGAAGACTAACAACAGCTTTAGCAAGGCCCAATGCGGAGGAAAAGGTGGAAATCGAATTTGAGCGTACTAAAAAATTAGCAAATTATGAAAACTTTAATCATGCCTTAAAGAGAGAGGCCGTGGAGATTGTGAGTGAGAACAATGCGATCAACCGCATGGAACATGCGCTGGTGGAGCAAGGTTGGAGAGAAATGATTACGAAAAGATGCGAATATGGGAAGAAGAGGAGGGGGGATCCGAAGAGTGCCCCAGCGGAAAGCTAGTCTTAACCAGTAGAAAATTGAAAATGGTCCAGGCAGGACCGAAATATATTTTTAAAGCACTTTTTATGGTATTTGAAACTAGGGTTTCAAAGATTTTATTAAATGTAAATGAAGACTGGTGTATTGTGATTATCCTATAGTTAGTTTAATCTTGTATGGAGTAGAATATTTTAATGAAGCGATAATGTATCATTTGATTTACTATGTTATATTGTTTCCTGGAATTCAAATCAAAATTTGGAAATACTTGTACAAAGTGTAAAAGGAATATACGTCATGAATCGTGAAATAGAATGGATGTTAGTTTCAGTTTAACAGTTGATTTAATTAATGGACTTTGTAACATTATAAATATAGGTGCTAAACATTCGGAAAGGAACAATCTATTTGAGTTTACTTTTACAAAAATTATTAAACTGAAAATTAAAATTACACATCAGGTTACATGTATAACTGTACGCATTTTTTTTTTTTTTTTTTTTACAATATTTAAAACAAATGTTAATTTGTTTAAATGTATTAAACATGTGACATTTCTAGAAAATATTTCTTGTTTCATGTTTAGTGATAATATGGATGCTTAAAAATATAATATATGTAGCTATTTTATTTTTATTTTCTGAGATGATAATACAGGGTGTCCCAAATGATTGAAAGGCACTTCAATATTTTACCCTTCTGACATACGTAGTCAATGTTAATTGCACAAGACATGAAAATAAAGTACAATTTAAAATTATTTGATGAAACTGTCCTGCTAATTATTAACACAAAAGTTATATTTTAAAATTTTTGCTTGATCGTTGTTTCTCATACATTTTATTTAGAAACTTTTCCTTAATCTCGCAGTGGCAGAGAGGGTAAGGGCATTCATCTGTTATGGTGACAGTGACGATTTCATCTTCCGGTGACTCCATTGCAGACACGCAGTATAGAGTAAATATGGTCTCTATTCGTGCGGTCCTCTGGATCATATGTAAGAAGACTGTCACCGTATGTATGGACCTCCGAAAAGAGGAAGAATAATAGGGCAATTCCATCGTAACTGACGTAAAATTTGATCATCGAATTTGGTTTTCAAAACAGTGTAGAAAATTTACTAAGAAAGCTAGAACAAATTTTTATAATTTAAAGTATTTTTTACTAATGCCTTAATACCCAAATACCTGCAGATTTTCAAAATTCTGTAACTGACGTAACATAAAATATACAAACCTTTTTTTTGTTGTTGTTTAATTGAAGTGTAAAACTTATCAAAACTGTCCCGTTAAAAAAAGTTATTTAATGTTCTGAACAACATTAAGTAATATCAAATTATAAAAGCAACTTCTTTAATTAACTTCTGAATAATGAAAAATTAAAAAAATGGCATTTGTACGTGTAACTGACATAACTTTTATTGTTTCACTGACGTAGCATTATGACTTTAGAAAGACAATAATGGTACTTAACTTAACTTGTAAGCAGTAATTTACAATGCCTTTTTATAAGGATTTTATTATAGAACATAATAATATCAAGTTTTCCAATCATACCCATATTGCCAATCATACCCATTCCAATCATACCAATCATACTCATGTTACGCCGCTAGGAATGTGTGCTCATGAAGACTTCTCCATCTTGTGCTGCGGTTGCAGCCTTACCGACTTATATAAGTGAGAAATGCCAGGCTGGACATCGTCCTTGTGGTTTAGTGGTATAACACTGGAGATCTATTCCAGGGACCCGGGTTCGATTCCCGGCTTGGACATTTTTCACTAAGTTGGTTTACGCTTTGTTAGCAATGTGATAATTCACTTCAATAATTTCAAGCGTAATTTCACTGCTGAAATGTAGTTGGAAAATTAATTAAAAAATTGTATATTCTCCGATGCTGGGTTTGTTTGCGTCTCATGTTACGCCGCTAGGAATGTGTGCTCATGAAGACTTCTCCATCTTGTGCTGCGGTTGCAGCCTTACCGACTTATATAAGTGAGAAATGCCAGGCTGGACATCGTCCTTGTGGTTTAGTGGTAGAACACTGGAGACCTATTCCAGGGACCCGGGTTCGATTCCCGGCTTGGACATTTTTCACTAAGTTGGTTTACGCTTTGTTAGCAATGTGATAATTCACAACATTAATATTCAATAATTTCAAGCGTAATTTCACTGCTGAAATGTAGTTGGAAAATTAATTTAAAAAAAATTGTATATTCACCGATGCTGGGTTTGTTTGCGTCTCATGTTACGCCGCTAGGAATGTGTGCTCATGAAGACTTCTCCACCTTGTGTTGCGGTTGCAGCCTTACCGACTTATATAAGTGAGAAATGCCAGGCTGGACATCGTCCTTGTGGTTTAGTGGTAGAACACTGGAGATCTATTCCAGGGGCCCGGGTTCGATTCTCGGCTTGGACATTTTTCACTAAGTTGGTTTACGCTTTGTTAGCAATGTGATAATTCACAACATTAATATTCAATACTTACTATCTAAAAGAATCCAATTTCCGTTGTTCTATCTCGTTATTTATAATTTTTGCTTTTTCTATGAACCAAAATTTATTGTACCCGTGGTGTCCACGACCATTTGTTTTAAGGCCTTTACTGACACTCATAAATCACTCAAAGTACTGAAATGTTTTGCCCAATGTTTAGCTTTTGGCGAATTTAATTTTAAGTGATTCATATTATATTATATTAAATATTAATGACATTATTAGGAGGAACTTGCGAGAATGAAATTTAATAAAATTTCAAGTATATACTTTAAAACGTGATTTTTTTACTTAGAGTTACCATCGTTCCACATCCGTTAATCCTTAAAAAAAAAAAAAAAAAAAAAAAAAAAAAACGGCAGCGCCATTTTGCCTTTTTTTTTTTTTTTTTTTTTTTTTTTTTTTTTTTTTTTTTAGACCACGCAATATTTTTTCCAAGTGCGTTTCAAGAAATGTGAGTAAAACGATACAGATAATATCACAGAAGAATGTTATGCATTTTTTGTAAAATATTTGTTAACTTATGTGGACATCAAAGAATACGAGGAAAATATTGTCAAACTGTATACGCACATTTGGTAAATAATGTCTACATTGAACAATTCCCCTGAGATCTGAATCATGTAAAATGAGATAATATGAGATTGATTTTTATTTATCTAAATGGTTTTTTATAAGTACAAACGGTTTCTTCTTTGGGAGGCATCTTATGATTTGTGCATGATAAATTTGTACTTTGATGACGGGATTTACACCAGCTAGAAAAAAACTGAAACCTTACTTATGAACATTAATTTGAAAAAAAAAAGGTTTTAAGTCGAAATTTTAAAATATCAATAATTTTATGTTTCAATTACATTTTTTTTAATTGTCGTAATGTTTTGTATTTATCATGTAGTGTATATTAGTGTATGCTTTGTATTGTATATTTTTACGATGTTTAAAGGATTATAAGGAAGACATTATATAAGAAGACAAAACCATTAGCCAAGGGAAAAGTTAACCAACGAATATCATAAATTCAAGCAAAATGTATCATATTTGACTGGAACCAGGATACGATTATCATAAAAAAAGAAAAAAAAACTATGGAAAAAGCGAAATTTGTTCTTCCTCTGTGTTACGATCTAACCTTCCGTCCAAGTAGTATCCCAGTGATAATACAGTAAAACCCCGGTTATCAGAAAAAGCATGGGACCAAAGCATTTTCGGTTAACCGGGGTTCCATAGGAATTTTCGAATAACAGGTGATGCTTATGGTGAAAACTTGTTTGATGAAAAGCTGTGATTGTAATTTAGAACATCGTTGTGATAAAAATATTGTGGTAACGTATTCAAAGCACTCTGAATGACAAACCAAAATTACAAGTCGCTCCAACAGAATAACAATCACAACGTCTTTGTAAAAGAATGAAGTGTCGTACGCGTCTATCTAATAAAGTAACCTAAATTACACAATGGACCAAATAAGTAAGTTGACTCTGTTTATTCATTTCATAAAGAACATGCTTTTTCAACAATATTTCTACCAGTGTCCAATAACACCTTTCAAATATTTGATTTTAACTTATTTCGCTTCTAATTTGTAAAGCTAACAAGTATTTAAACATCTCTTTAATGTATTAAAAGTAATTCAGAATTGTTTTGATATAAAACTTAGAAATAAAATAATAATCATAAATCAAAATATGTTGAAAGGTGTCATTTGACACTGGCAAAAATAGTGTCGACAATAAAATGTTTCCCATTTAAAAAGGACTTCAAGGAATTTAAGATCTTTCGGTTAAGCCAATTTTCGGGTGACCGGGATTCGGATACCCGGGGTTCAACTGCACATGCGATCAGGGTGAAAAAGTCAGCTAACGAAGGACAGGAAGAATGAAATTTGCATACAGGTCAAAAGTCGACAAATGATAATTCTATCAAAAAAAAAAAAAAAAAGATGCAGAGAGACGTCCTAAAACACTGGGGCTGACGATATTAAAAATTCGCCCTTGTAGCTTTCTTGTGGTAGCAAAGAACTTGAAATGTTGTAAATTTTTCCTTATAGATACAGCTCTTCTAACATACTGAAGAATAGTCACTAGAAACTTCATGACTATGCGTAAAATGCGTAAAATAGAATTAAGGAAAATCTGATGCATTGCTTTTAAACCCTGATAAAGAAAATTGCCCGAGATTAACTTTTGGACAAAGTCCTGAAAAAGTTGATGAAGACGTGCGGGAAAATGGGCTGCGAATTAAGGATAACCTGTTACCTCGCTCGGTGCTTGAATTCACATACTGGAGTCAGCAACTTATTGCATATTGTGGCAACATAAGTAAGCTTCATCTTATCATTGTAAATTTCCCTGTACAATAAAAAATGATTTAGCATGGATATGTGTATAGCTAATTAAATTAAAAAAAATGGAAGAAAATTGAAACAAATTTTTGCTCATATTTTTGCTACAATTTAGAGTGCGGCATATTTTTCTTTTAATTTTATATAGTGTGTGCTGTGATATCGAGGTCATTAAACGTTTTTCTTTAAAGCTTTTAAGAGAAATTGAAATTATTCATATAATAATATAACGTGCCAATATATAAATTTTAAATCAGGAATTTAAATAAGTATATATATATATGAATATGATCTTCATTTGTTCTACCCATTTATTTACAGACATTAAAACACATTAAGATATCGCAGTTTAACATACACCCAAAAAATAGTGCACATGTCAAAAGTTTAACACACATATATACTTTAAAGCAAACATTCAAGATGATTTTAAAAATATTTTCATTTCTTTCTTACCGAGGCATCTTCAGTTATTGATGTTTTTTCGTCTCACTCTCTCGTTATATGAATATCATTATTTTCCTTAAGTAAAATAAATAAACAATTATTAAAACTAAAATGAATTTTTGTTCTAACCTTTGTTAAGATATGTTTTTATTTTGTTATCTTTTGCCAAATGACTCAATAAATGCATCTATTAACCTCTAATTAATTATCGGACGTTTTATGACGGGTTTTAGGGGACCATGGCCCTTTAAGCAAATATCGACCACGAAATCGGCATTTCTTTTTGTGAGTATTCTCCAATTTGTAATACGTCAATCTTGGAAAACCGCTTGCAGATGCGATTATTGTACGTAATTTTACAAGTGTTTTAATTTTGTTCACAAACAATTTTTTGGCATTTTAATATACTTTAAATCTCTTTTTTAATACTAATGTTTCAGCTTCTTTTTAATATTTGAAATGCTTCTTGCTAATTAATTGTTGGTCCAAATTCAAGAAACTGATAAGAAAAAATCCTGATATTACTTAAAAAGATACTTTGTATGCATTTTAAAATTCGACTTCATTAAGACAAATAAATTTGATTTTTAACTTACTGTAAGGCAGAATTTTGATGAAATTCGATACGGAATTTAGGAAAATATCTTTAAAAAATGACTATTCAAAGGATTAAAAACCGATTCACAGATTTTTTTGTAATAGAGTTTTATGTGATTAAAATCAAAGATAGAGGTAATACCTAAAGAGTAAGACGAAAGGAGCCTTTTAAAATTTCAATTTTTTTAAAGTCTTAAAATTATAATAAGATTATAAATTTCTTTTAAAGTTTTCTGTATGCTTATGGTGAAATCTATATTTGACCAACATTTCAAATTTCTATTATGAAAATTGAAAGAAATGTTTTTAAACGTCATCATTCCCTTAATCAGTAATAATATTCGAACCAACTTATCTTAAATGCATTCGGTGATTCTCAATGCCACCCATAGGATAAATGACTATTCCCGCACTGACTCTCCTGATTCATTTAATTATTAAATTTTAGCTCCCCCATCCTTTTTTGGCTCAACCTACATATAAAAAATATAAATTGGAATTATCTCATTTTTAATTGATTTTTTCAATAGTGTTTTGTACTAATTCGTATGTCTTTCATATGTTTATTTTTAACTCTTTCTAACATAGTAAAAAAATATTTATGAATTCGGTTTCGCTGCCTACCGCACTTCTGTCTGCCTGTACGTCTGTCTAAATGTTATTTAACCGACATCAATGTACTTGGATTGTCATACAATACTGATACTTTTTATTGAATCTTCAAGGTTGGAGTAGCACAGTTGAGGTTTATTCCAACAAAGCGAAAAATGTTCAGACCAGGACTGCACAGTAGGGTGGAACTAAAAAACGAAGTTTCGAATTTTATATTCTAATAGTGATTATGTTTTTCATTTTTAACTCCATAAAAAGAAAATATTTTTCTTTTAATTTTAAAATGATATTTTCCGGTTCCTCAAAGCGCCTGATTTTCCCTAGAAAACGAAAAAAATCCAATAATTGCATGAAAAATTTTTTAAGCTTATTGTTAAATTTATATTTTGCAAAATTAAATTAATTAAGTGTTAATGTCCTGTAATAAAGAGAATAATTTAGTTTGAGTGCCTTAGAAAAGTTAGCCCCACTTTATTTGACTTTTGTAGAAGCCAGTCGTGGGCGTCGACTTTCATTGTCTCTGATTTATTTGGCTGCGACACATAACAAGTTAGTCCAATTTAACGTGTGTTACGTTTCTTTAATTATTTTTCAATAAACATTTGGTGTCAAAAGTGACAAAGTCTGTTAACGTACCTAAATCTAGATAATTGTTGAAGTGTCCTGTATTTCATGAATCAAAACAATTAACATTAGACTGTCATCTTTGACGAACATATGAAGATGTTATGAAACATTATTTTTGGGTTCAATTTAACTTAAAATCTGACAGCTGGAATCTGGTACACACTATTTCTAAAATATCTAAAGCTGTTGATGATACAATTAAAAGTGTATTGCTGAGACCTTCAATTCCAACGGTTTCTGATACACAAATCATGAAAAATTATTAGAGACTAGCGCGAGAAATGTCAAAGTTAGAAGAAAAATATTAAGATTAGAAAGAATAATCACACATCCAATATAAAATTGCAAAATGTTAGGTAATCCTACAAAAAACATTTCTTTGTGTAAAAGCAATAATTATTATCGTGTATCAGAACAAGAACGTCACTTTCTCAAAGACCAAAGGGAGATGGGGTGACGGCAATAAGATCAATAGATATAAAAACTACAAAAAATGTGTAGCAAGACTGGAAAAGGAAATATCAAGGAAAAAAGTTATTTTAAAACAAAAAAAAAATGATCTTTTGATTGAATGATCGTCAAGTGTGAAAAATAGTTCGGAAGGAAATAGTTCAATGGGTTTTTTTTCGAAACCTGAATTTGATAATCAACAAAGTGAAAGATTCAGAGTATTAGACAGAACTGCAAATATTATTGCAAATGGCACCTTCGAAGATATGGGTATTTCTGATGGTAATAAAGAAAAGGTAACTGAAAGAAGGACTTGACGACGACAAAGAGAAAAGAAAAGGAAGAATTTGGAAGAACAGGAAAGACGAAATGAGTTAATTTTAGAAGGTTAGTATTTTGATGGCAGAAAGGATAACACTATGATAACTGAAGCAGAGGGAAAAAGTGTAACTAAGAATCATTAAAGATGAACACCTGGTCTCAGTTGAAAAACGAGGATAAAAATATATTGGTCATATTTCATTGACATATTCTTCTTATATTAATATAGCCACTGCGATTTTGGTGTATTTTCTAAATAATAATACAGACATTTCAAGTTTGAAAGTTATTGGATGAAACAGAAACGCCTTTAATGCAGGATGCAAATCTGGAGTTGTTAGAACATCGGAAGCAATACCCTAAAAACTTTATAATGGTTAATTTGATTATTACATGCAAATGAACTTTTTTCTTAGATACTTATTTCAACATCTTGCTGGAAAAACTACTGATCAAAAGGATTTTCTGGACCAGTAGGAAAGCGACTTGAAAAAATACGAACAAACAAAATTATAGACTATAAAAACATTAATCCTATCTTGACGGACTGAGCGGATGAAGAACTAAAAAAAAGTACAAACAGGGGATACACCTGAATTTTAGATTTTCCTTGTCATACTCAAACATTGGAAAAGTGTGTCAAAATTGTCCCGCGAGCTGCGCCAACCGTCTAAGCAAAAGATGGCTTAATCTTGGGAAAGTTGAATTCCCACAATGTAATGACAAAGTTTGCCTAAAAAGACAGTAGGTTTTATATCCAGCTGAATTAATCCATAACAAAATGAGGTAAGGAGTGTGGAAGTTGATATTTAACCACCTCCTCGTGATGACTTCTGGATGTATTTGCTAAATAAAAGTAGATATGAGCTAACAGCTACGTTGTTTACTTTAAGTTGCTTTATACTGAAATTTCAAAACTTTGACCTCCTTGAGGAACCGGAAAACAACTTAATTTAAAAAAACCTTTTCAGCCAAAAGTTTAGACATCTTAAAAGGAAAAAAGTTTTCACTATTACACATTAAAACAAAAAAGTTTTTTTTTTTTTTTACCCTATACTTAAGTTCCACCCTACTGCACAGGCAATAAACCTCAACTGTACAGTAGTGAAAACCAAGGGTGTAGAATTTATATTTCGTTTACAGAGAAACTCAACAGAATTCTGTTACATTACGATGTACGGGGGATATTGTTTGGAGAGTATTTTAATATTGTTATACTTTTTCAGATATACTAAAGTTGATACATACCAGTGAGGTGCTCTACAAGATAATTACTGGAGAAAATAATGGTGTGCATAGTATTCAACGTTCATATACAGGAGCACACAAAATAATTCGGTTAGAGTGCTGCCTATGTGCTATAATTGCTGGAAATACTTTTTGAGATGTCGTACTCATTTGAAAATGTAACTAATTTTTTATACTACTAGGGGGGCTTCGTCCCCCTGCTCGCTACGCTAACCAACTCCCAGCGTAATCGCTTCGCGAATACGTTCGGTATCGCAATGCAAAATCCATTTTCTAGCCAACCCCAAAAGTAATTGTTTCGCGTTTCCAGGCTGGATCGCTTCGCGATCCCTTGTTTTCTATGCGTTCAATTTTAAGATTCCACTTCGTAAGAATGTGCTCCTTCCCAATTCCCGATAATTTTATTACCTTATCTCCAAGCACATAATCATTAGAGCTCACAGGGTTGCATAATTATAAGAATTATTAAATATAAAATCATTAGAAAAAGGTAAAATTTATAATTTATTTGAATAATTACAAATTAAAAAATTTATAATTAAAATTATTCATTAATAGAAAATTTAAAAATTAAAATGTTGCAAATTAAAAAAAATATGTTAAATTGAAAAAGTTATAAAGTTATTTAGATTTTTTTTCCTTGTCTTTGTAATGAAGTCGCTAATTTGTAGTTACAGTAAATAATCTTATCATATAAATTTCCTCTCCCCTATAATTTTCACTTCGTCGTCTTTTCTCCGCCAACATATATGTGTAAAATTATATATATAGTTTTACGAAAATTGTAAATATATAGTGTTTGTGCTTAAAAATAATATAAATAGTTCAATTAAGCTCCATTCATAAGCTAATATTAATTTTCGTTGCATTGAAATATCTCAGTTTGTTGATATTTTGCAAGCAAGTAAACCCTATTAGATTTCAACGGGAGTCTATTGAAATATAACGAAATACTGTAAATAGCGCAAAGTTGGCGTCACTTTTGGCGAATAATTTTGGTCGCCAAATTTGACGATATATCGCCAAGTTGGCGACATTTGGCTACAGAGCCGGATACCACGCCTTAGTACCTCCCCCCTTTTAGCGTCAGAAAGCTCTGACCAATGAAATGCGTTTCGCGGGATCTACGCAGATTTTCATTGGTCCATTTCCAAAGTGTTACTTTTTTTACATATTAAAGGTCTTGGAGCATTTATAAATTTTATAGCTCATATGGAATGTTATCTAAAATATATCTGGTAAATTTCCGATGATTGGCTCAAATTGCGGTACGAGAATTTTCTATTGCGTTATGCGTATATGCGTACGTTAATTTTAACGTACTATGTAGTATATGTATAAATTTTTGACTGTCGATAGTAACTGCTCAAATTTAACTGTCGAATGTGTATAAGTTTTCAATATTGTTTAGTTAAACATCCTTTTTCACCCGTGAAAATTTCTTCGATAATTTATTCTTGTTCTTGTTTATAATTTTAACGAGAAGGAAAAATAATGAGTCGTGTGCGTTTTTCTTTGAAATGTGCCATAAACAAAACGACAGAATAAACGAAAAGAAACATGGGATTTTTTTCAGCCTAAAAAAATATTTTGAAGGAAATGCAGCTCCCCTTTAGAATTATGGCGTCTTAGATATTTGAATGGGGAAAAAAATGCTTCATAAACACACATTGGTGCAGATTTCTTTTTTTTCCTCCTTTTGTTTATATAGAAAAATTGCCAGTAAATTTGCAGTACCGATTTTATAGATATTTTGAAAGTATTTTACATTCGCAATTCCCTAGTGCATGAAGTATATTATATGAAGGTATAAAATGGAATATATTACGACTTCAATGTACTCATTTTGGAATATATTAGTACATATATTAAAGCTGTTCTGGAAGTACAGCAGTTGAAATTATATTTGAACACGAATATTCACAAACCGTAAAGAGATCTGCGATGCCTTTCAGACTAAAGTATGCTTTCAATTCATAGAAAAATCTATACGACACCTCGAGCTTTAGAGCTGATATATTTCTCTAATAGTTTTATATAACTTTTTCATGAATAAATATTGACACATATTCACATTTCATAATTTAAAGCTGAAGAGAACAGAATACTCATTTGCCTATGTTATTTCGGGCTTAATTTTCTGAATTTATATTGCATGGTAGTCCAAAATTTGCACTTTTGTGCTTTTAATGGCCTATGCAAGGATGAAACCGTGCTTGTTATTTGTGAAACTAAAAGTAATTTGGACCAGAGTATTCTGTCTTGTTTCCACATACATTTCCATTTTTCCAATGTTCACTGTATTTTCAATTCTTTGTCTCACTTGTTGTAATGACCGCTTTCAAAAAATTTTATGAAGGTTAATATACAATTTTGTATTTGTATAAATAGTTATAATTTGTATATTTAGTATTGTAGATTATCTTTTGTAGTGGTTTATAATAGTTTTATATATATTGCACATCATGAATGAAATGCATTTGGCAGACCCTGAATCTCGCACCATAATTAAACTAAGAATAAACAACAAACATCGAAGAAATTTCAACAGATATAACTTGAACAAGAAAAACAAAACCAAAAAGCTATGGCCTCATCAGCAGTGGGTATTTTATAAAAGCACATCAATGTTTCAGAATAAATACCATACACAACAAACAATTATTCAGTAGTGGTGGTGGGTTTCGGCCAGAGTCTCGAAAAGCACAAATCAAATGCATAAAAACAATTGAAAGCATATCACGAATGCTCCCCCACCGGACCCGGCGCAACAATAAACAGCACATCTCCCAATCTGAAGATACAAATGATTCAAAACATATGTGTATTATGTGTTTTATTTTTAGTTTTATTTTTAAGCTTTTTTGAGCTTATACAGGGTGTCCGGTCTCAACGGTGTCCAATGGCTAATTTCTAAACCGTTAGTCATAGACATATAGTTCCAATTACAAAAATGTTTTAAATCAGGTAAAGAAATATTTTAAAAGCGATTTGGGTCAATAAAAACATTTCTTAAAAAATTACAAAATTTAAATTTTTATACGGTCCCCCGGTCCTATAAGTTATATTTAGTGAAATTTTCCTTTTACACTGGCAAGTAATACAAAAAAAGTCCCGTTATTCTACGATTAAAATTGGCCGAGTAATAGCTGTTTAAAGTTGTAGCATATTTTTCGCTGCAAATTGGGGGTCATTCACAAATTTAGTCGAAATATAATTTCGTCAGATATAAAAAATGTTTCGGAGTAAAATTAATATTGCAATATAAATTTGAAATCTTTAATCATTCTGGCATACTAATGGAAAATATACAATTTGTAATAAACATTTAAGAAGAAAGAAAAAACAGAATTTTTGTTAAATAAAATTATTCTAAATTAACAGCCTCAATTCTTTACAAAATGATACGCATTTAAAAATATTATTAGATTGCACAAGCCTGCAAAAGTTGGGTTATGTCATGTTTTTTAGCTTTTGATAATTGATTCATATATATTCTGTACCGCTGAATCCGAATTTGACCTTCATTTTTTAACTATCATATCAGGATTTTTCGTAAATTGCAAATTTCAAAGTTAAGAAGTTCAATGTTAAAATTGAATTTCCTGCCCCATCTCATCGGACTACTCAGCTGTTTAGCTGTAAGAATCCCAAGATAAGCAAAAATATCGAATAATTTTTTTAATAAAATAAAATAAAATAAAATAAAATAAAAAATATTTTACATATGTTTTATAGTATGAGATTTTAGCTATATTTTAACTTACACATTTGCGATTTGCAAAAAAAATCTAACGTGATGGTTAAAAATGAAGGTCATTTTCAGATTCAGTGCTACAAAGTGCGTAAAAATCAATCATCAAAAGTTAAAAAGCACAACCATCTCCCATACTTTATAATATTCGATTTTTGTTATTCTTTAAATTTGAAAATTAATGATTTGCGAAATATCCTGACATGACGGTTAAAAATTAAGGTAATTTTCGGATTCAGTGCTAAAAAATACCTAAAAGTTAAAAAACCCAACAGTCGCAGTCTTGTATTACCTAATCTAAAACTTTTTCTTAAACTCCTTGGCAGAAATTTATCCGAAATTTTTTGTGTTATCCTGTAAAATAAGTATAAATGGTAACCACCGAAAATCTTAATAATATTAGATTGTTATCGGATTTGCGCCAGTATGTAAAATGTAATCTCAATCGGATATTTAAAAGTGGGTTAAAGTTAGAGTACAAATTTTGAACTGGAAAAACATACATATGATTGTTGGAGTAACATAAAAACTTATAAAAAAATAAAATTTTTGTTAAAAGAAATCATAAGAGAAACAGTCTCAAATCCTGACAAAATAAAACCGATGTTATTTTAGCCAATTTGAGACTTAATCATAATACTTGTAGGATTTTTTTTTTTCAAAGAGCAGATACACATGAAGTAAGATCTTCGAATACTTTAAACACTTGGTATATGATCCCTCAAAGCCAAGCCGAACTCATTTGTTTTCAGAGTAGAAAAGTGGCATAAGTCATGCATTTTTAAAGTTTCATAACTCGCTCAATTTTAGCGTTATATGAATGGGACTTTTTTTTTGTCTTACTTGTCTGTGTAATAGGAAAAAATTACTAAATATAACTTATAGGACCGGGGGACCGTATAAAAATTTAAATTTCGTAATTTTTTAAGAAATGTTTTTATTGACCCAAATCGATTTTTAAATGTTTCTTTACCTGATTTAAAACATTTTTGTAATTGGAACTATATGTCTATGACTAACGGTTTAGGAATTAGCCATTGGACACCGTTGAGACCGGACACCCTGTATATATATATATATATATATATATATATATATAATTTTAAAATTCGTTTTGTATTGTGTGTAATAGAAACAAGAAATAGGGTTTCGCATTAAGTTTATCCATCAAATTTTTTTAAATAATTCAAAAATTGAATATCATATGATTTTTTTTTTTAAGATTAGGATATTAAAAAAAATATGTGTAGTCGAAAATTACTTGTAAACAACAGAGGTTCCAGGCGCATGACACACATTGTTTGCAGCAACAGAAGAGCTACAAAAAAAAAAAAAAAACCTGTAGCATAATACAACTCAGAGTAACCACAACACATATAAGAAAATAGATTTTAAGAATATTTGCTGTTATAAAAGCCAGTGAAAAATCGATAGTAGTAACGTGTAGCAGGTGGACATAAAACTTTGTCCACCCAGTCTTTGCTATATGAATTCTAAAAAGTGTAATGGACTACAATATAAGCCATTAAATAAAAGCTTAATTAGATATACCATTTCAAATTATCATTCCGATGATTTTCAATATATTCAATTGTGTATTATTGTTTAAAAATATCTTTAAAATTTCTGAAATTTGTCCGATATTTAATCAAACAGTATATTACGTCCAGAACATCACACACATTTTAGACAGATATTTTAATATAAATATAACCTTAATTTTTTTTTAGAAAGAGAAAGCTTTCATAACTGATAGTTGAAAAAAAATCATATTTTTTTGTAAATGCATATGAAACAACTGTATATTACTCCCACAAATCACATAAATTTGAGACGATTATTCTTATAAAAATACAATTTTTGATTATGGGAAATAATGCCTTACGTAAATAATTCTTTATAAAAAGCATAATTTTTTGTAATTACATTTGAAGGTTTTATTTTAAAATACTTATCCCAAATGTTCACTGCAAGTTTCTAAAAATCCAAAGAATTTCATGCTGTAACATCCTTATTCAAAATATAAAATTTTATATCTTGATTCCATTGCTAAAAACTTCCTATTACATAAATACACATTCTCCATTTCGTATAGTTTTAAGATTATTGAAGCATTTTTGCAATCCTTTGAAAGAAAATATTTTTTACAGAATGTTAATTATGCTTCATGAGTTTGGTTGCTTATTTTCTATTCACGAATACACCATTTTATTTTACTTTGCATTCCGTTAAACAATTGTGAATAGTAAACATAATTTTTAATTAATTATTCATTTTTTCTGCTTTAAAATGTTTCAATTAAATTGAATATATCGTATAGCCGCAATAATAATATCAATAAAATCGTGAATTTAAACGTTAAATGAAAGTTTTACATTTTTTCTCAGAACGGCAATATTTGAAGTTTGTCACACTTTTCGAAAACAACAATATGCAATTGGCCACAGGGTAAAATAAATATCATAAAGGAATAACATAAAATACACTGCAGTTTTACATATTTTTTGAAAATGTCAAAATATGTACAAAAGGTTTTCTGAAACATATATAATCTTAAATTTATTATAGACATGAATATTCATAAAACATAAAGACATTCTGTGATGAATTCCAGTCTATTGTATTCTCGTAGAAAATACTTTTCTGAAAAGTCTGTAATAGGACTGAAAGCTTTGAACTCAAATATTTGCTTCGTTGTTACATGGAATATATTTATGAGTAATTTTTAACATGTATGGATTCTTAATACGCATTGAATATTTTTGGAAAGTGTTATAGTGTATACGAACTTGTTCTGAAAGACGTAGATGGCTAAATTATTTATATGCATGAGTATCTTTAAAACATTAAAGCATTATCTTATGAATTTCAGTCTATTCTATTCACCCGAAAAGACTTTTCAGAAATGTCTATAATAGGTTTCCAAGCTTTAAACTCAAATATTTGTTCTTGTTTGATTGTTAAACATAATATATTTACGAATAAATTTTATCAAACATGGATTCTTAGTACATATTGAAATATTTTTGGAAAATGTCAGAATATATACAAACTCGTTCTGAAACATATAAGTTTAAATTATTTATATATATGAATATTCATATAACATAAAGACATTCTGTGATGAATTTCAGTCTATTGTATTCTCATAGAAAAGTCTTTTCTGAAAAGTCTGTAATAGAACTGAAAGCTTTGAACTCAAATATTTGTTTCGTTGTTATGTGGAATATATTTATGAATACTTTTTAAAACGTATGGTTTCTTAATACGCATTGAAATATTTTTAGAAAGTGTCACAGTGTATACGAACTTGTACTGAAAGGTGTAGATGGCTAAATTATTTATGATATAAAAAACTAGTGGAACCAGAGAGAAAAGTAAAGCTCGTTCTAAAAAAGTTACAGTAAAAAACTGTCAAATAGTTTCAGTTTAAAAAAGTAAGTAGTGCGTAGAAAAGTAATGGAATCAGATTATCTGTAAAGCTCATGAAATTACCCAAATTTTTGTTGATAGCTGAAAATGTGGACTGAGCTTTACTGGTGCCTTAAAATCAATCAGGGAAGTAAAGACATTTTTAACTCATTTGAATTCCAATCATTCATAACCAGTTTAAAAATTTGGGTTCATAAGAATAGGTTAGAGGTTGATTTGGAAATGAGCGAGAACATGAGAGGTATCGAGAACATGAGAGATCGTTCAGTACGAAGTATGAACCAAATTCCATTCCAGGGTCACTGATAAGCATGAAAGACCAAAGTCCAAAATAAGCTCAAAACCTAAGCATGTGCGATTCAACCATATGCTAACTACTTGTCAGCGTAAGTCCATTTACATAAGGATCCCTTTTCACACTAATTACATGAAATAAAAATTATTACGCTACATGTGTTATGTCAGAAATGTTAATACCAACAATTCCTCAACAACTTGACTATATTAATGTTATACTTAAAATATTACTTCATGGTTTACATTATTTCAGCTTTGTGGAGTTTAGCTTCACTTGATGCAATCATGTCCACAATTCTGGGCCTTATAGAATTTTTTTGCACATAACTACACATTATTTTTACTATACCCTGTACTCATTTTGAGTGGATAATATGATTTTGAATATAAGGCACCAGTAAAGCTCAGTCCACATTTTCAGCTATCAACAAAAATTTGGGTAATTTCATGAGCTTTACAGATAATCTGATTCCATTACTTTTCTACGCACTACTTACTTTTTTAAACTGAAACTATTTGACAGTTTTTTACTGTAACTTTTTTAGATCGAGCTTTACTTTTCTCTCTGGTTCCACCAGTTTTTATATCATTTCATATCTTTTTCAGATCCTTTTAGGAACTTAATCAACCAACTTCAACTAACCAAACAACCGCCCCAATTAACTAACCAATGATCCCAAATAATCGGCCCAACCAATTATCCAATCAAAAACTAACAGAAACATTGGTTCACCAGTGTATTTCAAGAGCTCTGATGACCCCATACTTATTTCTAAACCTCATATTGGGATTTTGACCTATACTTTACTCAGGACTGACCGCCAGACTAGTCCTTAGACTAAGTTTGTGATCTCTTGAATTTTTCTGCTATGTACCTACGCTCCTCTGTTTTAAGGGACTATGCAGTATCCTAGGCCAACTCCTCAAACGCACAAAAAGCTAGGGTAAGAAAGTCATAAGAAATTAATTAAAACTGCGAAAAAACTATAAAAAGGGATAATTTCTGTTTTTGGGACTTAATGGAAATTTAAAATTAAAAATAGTCTGAAAACGACTGAATACAGAAAAATCATCAAAAGTGATTGAAAATATTATGCAATATACCTGTAAATAATATCAGACATATTACTAATATTGGATATTTATAATAATATTTCGGAGGTCAAACTAAAATATCACGATAATGACTAACATATTTACACCTAACTGTAACCATTAATCAAAAAATCAGGAAAATTGGAAAGTAGGTGTCCTTTGTAAAGTATGCATTAATTAAGGAGATAAATTACGTAAACGAGTCTATTGACAATTAGCGTATTTGGTACGGATAAATTATATAATTGAGCCTACAGGCAATTGGCGCATGTTACCGGCCGTCGGTCGTTTAGGGCATAATTAACTGAACCATAAGCGCACGCACCTATTTTTGTAACGTTAACACACGCGTGGGTTAAATCTCACCTCATTTTGTCTTCCATTATATTTTTGGCTAAATGCGATTTAAAAAAAAGCCTACTACTCTATATTGTAAAATGCATCAGTACTACTTCTTTTTAGGGAAAAATCAAGCGTTTCATATTTATTTTCCGATTTTATAACAGTCTCTGTAAAAATGGCGGGTTTTTTCCTTAGAAAAAAAATGCAACGATTAGTTTTACCTCTTAAAACATGAATTATTTTATGAAATTTACAGTAATTACATTTAATACACTTTCATCAACATATGCAGGTAGCTTTTATTTCACACTTTCAGTAAAATTATTATTGTGTGGGATATCCCGTAACGAATGAACATATCGAAATGTAACGTTTGTACACGCGTGGGATTATTTAATCCCAAAAGCCATATTTCTACTTTTCTAGCCAACAAACTAAAGACATTCCTTCATAAACCTTTCTCAACCTTGGCCTTGAAAGGTACAAGGAAGGTCAGAAGTGTTTCATGACGTAATTTTGAAGTTTTTTCACCTGCATAACCCCTTCTCCCGCAGGTAAATGCAACGTCACCCGCCAGCCAGACTGTCCGCATACATACTACACCATAAAACGGAAGAGCATATAGATAAATGAGCTTTGCTAAAATGACGAATTTTTGAAGTTTTTTCACCTGCATAACCCCTTTTTCCGCAGGTAGACGTAACGTCTGCCGCCAGCCAGACCGTTCGCATACACACTACACCATAAAACGGAAGAGCATATAGAAAAATGAGCCTTGCTAAAATCAAGTGACGAAAACGTTGCTAGCTCTTAGACTTTGATTATTACTTTCGGTCCAACAATATTAATTTTTTTTAAAACTCACGAAACTGAAATTCATTTGGCGTTGTGATGACGTAATTATTGTAAAGTGTTTCAGCTTTTAAAATTAAAATGCATGTTTTCTTTTGCGCGTGCAATAGGAGTATACTATTTCCTTGACAAAACGCCGGAAAATGTAATAAATACAACCAAATGAACTAGTATTTATCGAAAATTTCTTTCGTATGACTTAAAATTAAATCTTTCGTTTTATGGATGATAATAATAAGGATTAATTTCAGAATATCAGAAGTCTCTTTTCACAATAAAACATCATTGCAAAGTTATGCCAGTTAAACAGAAATTGACGTCATACCTAGCAAACGATTTTTTTTATTATTATCTTTTCCTAAATTGTTTTTTTTTTTTTTTTTTTTTTTTTTTTTTTGTAATTAAAACTTCTGTATTAAAATAGATTTTTAAACATTAAAAACATTCAAATGAAGATAATGCGTCATTTTAACACGTGTTTAGTTAAAGTTTTTACATATATATAGGAAAATTTTCATTTTCTGATTAGAATGACGTCGATTTGAAAAATGCCAAAATATAGCGAAAAAATCTGATTTTAATTTAAAGCAAAATACGCGTGTTATCACTTTTTTTAAAGTTATTGTGCCGCTTTTTAGGATGTGTCAACAGAAAAGAAAGATTGAAGGGGGATATTTCTATATTGTTAAATTATGGAACGCTATGTAAAGTTTAAATAGGTGCCATTCTCTTAATATTGGATATTTTTTGACCCGACCTTCGAAAGGCAAATTGCTAAATTAAGACCTTTCCAAAAATCCATTATTCATCACTGAATGTTTTCTGGTTTGGACTGTAATTGAGTTGTTGTCTTTTCATCATGTTTCAAAACGTAAAAGATGCGGCCGAGCTCTACTATACAGCACGATCGTGCATTATGATACGCATGAATATCTATGCATATATATGCATGAATATGCATGAACATAAAAGCATTCTGTTATGAATTTCAGTCTATTCTATTCACCCGAAAAGACTTTTCAGAAAAGTCTATAATTGGTGTCCAAGCTTTGAACTCAAATATTTATTCTTCTTTGACTGTTAAACATAATATCTTTACGAATAAATTTTAACAAATATGGATTCTTAGTACATATCGAAATATTTTTGGAAAGTGTCAGAATAGGGTAATTCCGGGATTTATGCCGCACATTTTTTTTTTTTTTTTTTGAATTTGTGTGTAAAGTCCCATGGTAGACATAAAATAAAAAAAAATCACGCTGTGCTATTTAATGTGAAATATACAACGCGTGTACTGCGACAAAAAAATTCAAAACAAATTATTAATGTTTTTTAACAATTTTTTTCTAAAGCATTACAGTGCGGCGCGTCAGCCGTATCTTCAGGTTGAGACGCCGCACTTATGCGATAGTTATACCGCGCTTGTAATAAGAGCAGAATCAAGTTATATATAAAAATATTTAAAAAAATATTCATATCTGGACTATAATTATGGATGTAATAACAAAATGAAACTAAATGAGTATAATGAAACGTATTAGTAGATTTAAAGTAATAATTGTTGCCTACTTTCACTATTAAAATTATCGACTTATTTTTTTTTACATAAAATTTTAATTGTTATTTCAGCAACAACGTAACATCAATGTATTAGAAAGGGAAAAGAAAAAAAGTAAAACTGTGTTTACATAATTTATTTGTTAACCCTTTCGGGACCGGTGGCTTTTACACAAATTTCATTCGGTTGGTACAACTTTTTTTAAAAGAAGTTACCTTTCTTAAATAATCATGAAAAAGCTCTAATTAAACAAAGCAAATATTACTTTTCTTTTTTACTGGTGCCAGAAGCAAATTTTGTAAGCTCTTTATGGAGGTGCTTATATGCACCTATGGTCCGAATGGGTTAAGAGATCGACTTCAATCTACAGAAAAAGTGTAAAAAAAGTACAGTCTTTACGTAACTACATTTACACGCAGGATGCAACGAAGCCAATTACACTTCCTCTTTTTTTTTGGAGTAGTTTGCAGAGAACGTCTGCATTACGCGTAATCCAGTTTTTCACTATTATCATCTTGACTTGCATCTTTCTTGCCTTTCTTACTTTTTATTTTCAGCCTTTTCTCCTTTGGTTTTAGTAAACTTGATAACCAGCCAAACTGGGTTAGTCTGTGCAAATAGAAAAGGAAAAGTTAATAACACTTAATCATCCCGTACAAAAGAAACTGCGGCATGTATACCGGAATAGCAGTGCAGCATGTATGCCATATTGCATGGTGCAGACGTCGGCCATCACAGTTACCTGCCATCGCTAAGGGGAATGGAGTAATCATACACACAGTACTCTATAGAAATGCCACACTTAGTTTGATTTCGAAATCATGCATGCATTTAGTATTTAGTGCATGAAAAGTATTTAAACATAACTTGTTTAAAAGTTTGAACAGTGAAATCATGCACTTACGTCAAATTAAGGATGGTACTTCTGTAAGTAAACATCGAAATGGGATTCCCGCTATATACTGGTTAAAATAATCACATTGCGCACCTATACTGTGCGTTTGACGACCATCTATCGATAATTACAAGAAATAGAAGGGGTGCGGCATCTATCCCGTATGCGGCGACTCTCCCGGAGTTACCCTATATACAAACTCGTTCTGAAACATAGAACTTTAAATTATTTATATATATTAATATTCATAAAACATAAAGACATTCTTGATGAATTTTAGTCTATTCTATTCACACAGAAATGACTTTTCAGAAAAGCCTATAATACATTTCCAAGCTTCGAACTGGCATATTTCCTTGATTGATAACTATAATATATTTATGAATAAATTTTAACAAATGTGGATTCAAAATACACATTTAAATATTTTTGGAAAAATCTCAAAATATATACAAAACTTGTTCTGAAACATATAGAGGTGTAAATTATTTATATACATGAATATTCATAAAACATAAAAACATTCTGTAATGAGTTTCAGTCTATTCTATTAACACAGAAATGACTTTTCAGAAAAGTCTCTAATATACTTCCAATCTTTGAACTCAAACATATGTTTGATTGTTACGTATAAAATATTTATAACTAAATTTTAACACAAATGGATTCTTAATACGTATTGAGATATTTTTGGAAAGTTTCATAATATAAACAAACTTGTTCTGAAATATGTAGAAGATTACATGTAGAAGGTATTTATAAGAAAGAATATTCATAAAACACAAAGGCTTTTCTCATGAATTTCAGTTTATTCTATTCACCCAGAAAATACTTTTCAGAAAAGTCTGTAATGGATTTCCAAGTTTTGAAATCAATTATTTGTTTTTGTTTGATTGTTACGCATAATATATTTATGAATAAATTTTAACAAATAAGGATTCTTAGTACACATTGAAATAATTTTGGAACTTGTCAAAACATGTACAAACTTGTTGCTTAAACATGTCGAAGATTAAATAATATATATGCATGATTATTCATAAAACGCAAAGACATTCTGCAATGAAATACAGTCTATTCTATTCACCCAGGAAATAATTTTCAGAAAAATCTACAGTAAACTTACAAGCTTGGAACTCAAATATTTGTGTGATTCTTAAGCATAATATCTTTATGAATAATTTTTTAACAAATATTGATTTTTTATAGTTTAATTCTGTGCAGTATAGAATGCACAACTTTCGTTTCATATAAACTCTGATATATAATTTTTCGCTTTTGTCTTTCGCAGTCGCATGATAAAACAAAATGAAATGCATTTAAAAGAAGGATTTTTGTTCTGTTGATATTGTGAACTGAATAGTATACGATGGAAAATTTTTAGATTTAAATCTCATTCAATACATTTATTTTCACATTTTTAATTTATCAAATCAGTCAGCATGCATATTTCATGTGTTTTTAAATGTCATATAAATTATTTAATCGAATAAATCAAAAATATTGTTCAATTCATATATATTCCAGGTGTTTCAAAAAAAAAAAAAAAAAAAAAAAAAAAAAAAGATTATGGTGATCGTTTCTTGAACCGATGATAATAGAATTATTCATCTAATTAGAATACGTATAAACAATTCAAGTATATCTTTTGGATAAGGCATTTGTTTTACAACGATCAGTATTTATAATAAAAAAAGTATTTTTATATACAACTTTTTTTTCTTACATCTTATGTTTAAAAAAACGCTGCCTAGCGTCTAAGAAGATAATGGAGGTGGGCTGATAAGGGCCAGTTTCCTCATACACCTCATACCATAGTATACCTCATTACAAAAAAAAAAAAAAATGAATGAAAGTTCTATAATTGACTGGAAAAATAGAATATTTACTTAATATATGCATTAATGAATAAGAACACTATTGTCATTAGTTTTAATCCATATAATCAATAGAAAATACAAAACTAAATGCAAAAGTAATATGAGTGGAACTTATTACGACTATTATTTCAATATATGAAATAGCGGAAACAATCAATAACCGAAACTAATCATACAGTTTCAGACACTTTTGGTAGTATGTTTTAGATTAAGGGCGTCCGGGACACAAAAATCTTCAAATTTTGAATTTTTTTAAATTAGATTAAACATTTCTCTGCCGTGTTCTGCTTAAAATGATATTTAAATCATGTTTCTATCTTAATTAGAACAGGAAATATTAATTTTTTCGTTTTCGTTTGTTTTCAAAATCTGCCTTTCAAGATATGGTTCTCAAGGAAACGAGTTCTTGTGAAACTGCGTTTTTCTTCATGATAGGTTTTTTTCACCATTTCCCATATTTAAATTCTTATAACTCGAGAACCGTTAAAGATACAGGGTTGCATTACTCGGAACATATCTTTTTTAATTATTTTACTTTACTTTCGAGCCAGCATATTTGAAAAAAATATTTACTTTTGAAAATATGATTTAAAAAAAAAAAGTTGCACCACTTTTTTTGTAATTTTTTCGTTAAATATTTTTAATTTTTTTAAAAATTAATATTTTTTAAAATGCTGGCTCTAAATTAAAATTTATATATATATATATTTTTTTTTTGTTTAAATGAAAAAAAAATTGAAATTCTAAATAATATTTCGAGTTATAACGAATTTAAACTACCCCACTTTTTTAACAAAATTTAAAATTTAAATTTTTTAAAAAATATATGAGAAGTTTTATCATGCGATTTTGTTTACAAATGATATCATCACAATGACCATCACAAAAAATTTCAAAATTTTAACTCAATAAATAAAAATTTTTTTGAAAATGTGTCCCGGACCCAATTAATATTCCTCATTGCTTTCTTTGCCCGAATCACTACTGCATCATCCAGCAGCGGCGCCTTGTAGTGTATTAGCATATACATGGCTTGGTTTTTTAACTTCGGTTGAGTTGTGGCGCCAGTAAGCCAGAAAACATAATACGGAAACAACATACGCACAGCCCCTACAACCCCAACGCCTACTTTACATTGACAGTACTATTGTGTGATGTTGCTTCGCTTTATTTTTATCAAAGTATTATAGTTTTACCACTTGAGTGTCTTGATCGTAATTGAACTCGAAGAACAGAATCACATTTGCAATGTATGTAAAGAAAGTAAATACCTTCTTTATTTAAGTGCTTTTGAGTGTAAGTTTGTCTTTGTATAAGTTGGTATATTCCAAAAGTTAATTGTCGCAGCTCATACCAAAAAAAGACGAGGGAAATCGTGAAGATCTGTATCACTTAGTTTAGTCGAGACCGCTTTTTTTCTAGCCCATCCTTTCTCTTCTACTATCTGTTTTAAGTAATTAGGCTTTATAACCAAATCAAACATGCGTTGAGCAATTATTTCGTCATCTTCAGTATTTGTAAACATTGTAGGATCGAAAGAATTGAGAATAGCACATATATTTCGCACATAGGCTCCAATATAAGATATTTGCGTATTTGGTATTACTTTATCCAATTTTCTCTCCAGTTTTTCACATGTCCATTAACGGCGTCTACGACCTACCGAACTTTAGTCACGACACACATCTCCCCAACATCTTCTGTTGAACATTGTTTCTGCTTATTTAAATATTTAGGTAATTCATACACGAGACCCATTTCTTCCAGAAGTGGCAAACAATCCCGGAAGCCTCTATCAATAATCATAACATCATTTGGCTTCAGCCACTCTAATGTGTGCATATTTTATAAATAAATGTGTAAGTATGTAAATTCTTTGTTCTTTGAATCTGCGAAGTAAATATAAAATGTAACCCGAAGTAGTGACCAATTTTATAAGCGCATTCGAAGGTCTTCCTTTGTGTGTCGAGAAAGATCGCCTCTGAAAGGAACAGTTCGCAGTCTTGTGGATGTAAATATACGTGCCATCAGTATCAATTATAACAGTATCATTGTCGTTATCGGGAAGAAATAATCTTCTTGCTAAAGGCCTCGTATATTTTCCAATAACCTGTGTTATATTGACATGTACCATTCGAAGGTGTAGTGGAACAAAGTTCTCAATTAAAGCCTGTCTTGCACATTGCACAAAAGATAATATTTTTCTTATATTGAATGATGCGGACAGAACATCATTAGAGAGACCTCTTCTAAGTTTTACAAGTAAAACTGCCAAGTAAGCACGAGATGACTTCTTTTTTGAGAAACCAATTTCAACTGTACTAGTTCAAAAATATAGCTAAAATCAGACATGGATATACCGATGAGAGTATAATAATCGGACTCGGAAAACTGTCACGGTGTGTCAAAATCGAGACCTCTCTTCTTTGCTACCTTTCTGCTATTGTTTAAAAGACTTTCAATATATTTTTCATACATTGATATATTCTCACTTATCTGTAAAGCCTGCAGAGCCAACTCACTGAATACTGGTCTTATAATATGAGTTTTATAGCATTATTTTTCAGGCGACATATGCATTTCATTTTCTATAAAGGCTTGAATTTGATCTCATTTTTTACAGTTAAGAGGCAGTTCTTACACTTACATATTATACAACAAGTGTTAGAGTTGTGACAACGAGGTAATGATAATTGTATATTAGGTTTCTTATTTGTGATGTCAAAGGAAGTACTCGTTGACGGACGATTTGTTATTGTTACCACAGAAGAAGAAATAGGAGTACTTCGAGCCCGAATCATACGAAGCGCATACAATCTGCATTTGAGCACAACATAGAGCCACTATGTAGATCGCATTTTGCAG
The DNA here is from genome assembly GCA_963932465.1 of Maratus speciosus. Lineage (NCBI taxonomy): Eukaryota > Metazoa > Arthropoda > Arachnida > Araneae > Salticidae > Maratus > Maratus speciosus. The sequence continues at coordinate 522,637,607 of OZ010794.1, forward strand.
AATTTCTAAGTATCGATATAACTTTTCTGTTACAATAGATACGAAAATCGCCATTTGTTTTTCGCCAGGTTTTACAACAATCACACTGACTTCCAGGCATTATTTTTTATTAAGTTCTTCAAAAGATATTTACAACAACAGTTTTACAAAACAACATTGACATTTGGACTACGTAAATACTTTTTGAGCTCTGCAAAACAAATCTGAACTCTCTCCGATAGCAGTGCAACTGATACTCCCCTTGGATCGCACGAAATATTTTTTTTTCTCTAATTGGTAGAAGCGCACACTGAACAAAAATAAAATAATGCTCATATAAAAGCTTATAAAGAGTAGTATCATTACAAGTCAAAATTAATTTGGTTCATGGGATGCTTCTTAAAAAAAATAATAATTCAAAGACTAAAAAAGCGACAAAAGTGTACGAAAAAGCCGAAACACTCTATTTTGGGGCTATAATTTCTAAGACTTACAATTTCATTTATCACGTATATCTTATAATAAATAAAATACATATCTTTAAGTGTACAAAGATAGTGAAAAATTGTCGGAATCAGTAACTTTTTTTTCTCGTGCATGGAAAAAATTTCCCTTATCAACCCAACTAACTTAAAAATCCTATTTTTTACGACGAAAACTTACCCAGGTACGGTAATTTGGAATTTTTTTAATTTTAGGGGGGGGGGGGGGGGGTACAGACAGAAAGAAAGTATTTTTTTATTTTTCCAAATAACTTCTATTTTTTTCTAATTACAAGTTGTAGGAAACTCTAATTACGAGTTGTAGGAAAGTATTCTTCGTTTTCGGGTTGAATTCTCCTTTGACTTTCTACCCCATTTCTACATTTCAGTTAAGACCCTGGTACCCTTGCAAGGGGCACGGTATTTAGTGCACTAAATTGTTAAGAACATACCTCTTTTCTGTCGGATCTTCTACGTTTCTGGATAGAACTCTCCTTTCAGTTTCTACCCCATTTCTACATTTCAGTTAAGACCTTGGTACCCTTGCAAGGGGCCCGGTACAGGGCTCCTTGAAGTTTTAGTGTACTAAATTGTTAATAACATACCTCTTTTCTATCCGATCTTCTTCGTTTTTTGGGTTGAATTCTCCTTTCAGTTTCTACCCCATTTCTGCATTCCAGTTAGGACCCTGGCACCCTTGCAAGGGGTCCGGTACAGGGCCTCTTGAAGTTTTAGTGCATTAAATTGTTAATAACTTGCCTCTTTTCAATCCGATCTTCTTCGTTTTTGGGGTGAATTCAATTTCAGTTTCTGTCCCATTTCTACATTTCAGTTAAGACCCTGGAACCCTTGCAAGGGTTTGAAGTTTTAGTGTACTAAATTGTTAATAACATGCCTCTTTTCCATCCGATCTACGTCGTTTTTGGGGTGGCTTCTCCTTTCAGTTTCAGCCCCATTTCTACATTTTCAGTTAAAACCCTGGAAATCTGTCAAAGGTCCCAGTACAGTGCCCCTTGAAGTTTTAGTGCACAAAATTGTTAATAAAATGCCTCTTTTCTATCCGATTTTCTTCGTTTTCCTGGTGAATTCTCCATTCTGTCTCTACCCCATATCTACATTGTCAGTTAAGACCCTGCAACCCTGTCAAGGGGCCCAGTACAGGGTCCCTTGAAGTTTTATTGCCCTAAATTTTAATAAATTGCTTCTTTTCTATCCGGTCTTCTTCGTTTTTGGGGTGAATTCTCCTTTCAGTTTCTACTCCATTTCTACATTTCAGTTAACACCCTGGCACCCTTGCAAGTGGCGCGGTACAGGGTCCCTTGAAGTTTGGTGCACTAAATTGTTAATAACATGCCTCTTTCCTATGCGACCTTTTTCATTTTTGGGGTGAATTCTCCTTTCCGTTTCTGACCCATTTCTACATTTCAGTTAAGACCCTGGGAAACTTGCAAAGGGACCGGTACAGAGCCCCTTGAAGTGTTAGTGCACTAAATAGTTAATAACATGCCTCTTTTCTATTCGATTTTCTTCGTTTTTGGAGTGAATTCTCCCTTCAGTTTCTACCCCATTTCTACATTTCAGTTAAGACCCTGGAACCCTTGCAAGGGGCCCGGTATTTAGTGGACTAAATTGTTAATAACATACCTCTTTTCTGTCCGATCTACTTCGTTTTTGGGTTGAATTCTCCTTTCAGTTTCTACCCATTTCTACATTTCAGTTAAGACCTTGGTACACTTGCAAGGGGCCCGGTACATGGCTCCTTGAAGTTTTAGTGTACTAAATTGTTAATAACATACCTCTTTTCTATCCGATCTTCTTCGTTTTTGGGTTGAATTCTCCTTTCAGTTTCTACCCATTTCTACATTTCAGTTAAGACCCTGGCACCCTTGCAAGGGGCCCGATACAGGGCCTCTTGAAGTTTTAGTGCATTAAATTGTTAATAACTTGCCTCTTTTCAATCGGATCTTCTTCGTTTTTGGGGTGAATTCAATTTCAGTTTCTGTCCCATTTCTACATTTCAGTTAAGACCCTGGAACCCTTGCAAGGGGCCAAGTACAGGGCCCCTTGAAGTTTTAGTGCACTAAATTGTTAATAACACGCCTCTTTTCCATCCGATCTACATCGTTTTTGGGGTGAATTCTCCTTTCAGTTTCAGCCCCATTTCTACATTTTCAGTTAAAACCCTGGAAATCTGTCAAAGGGCCCAGTACAGTGCCCCTTGAAGTTTTAGTGCACAAAATTGTTAATAAAATGCCTCTTTTCTAACCGATTTTCTTCGTTTTCCTGGTGAATTCTCCATTCTGTCTCTACCCCATATCTACATTGTCAGTTAAGACCCTGCAACCATGTCAAGGGGCCCAGTACAGGGCCCCTTAAGTTTTATTGCACTAAATTTTAATAACTTGCTTCTTTTCTATCCGATCTTCTTCGTTTTTGGGGTGAATTCTCCTTTCAGTTTCTACTCCATTTCTACATTTCAGTTAACACCCTGGCACCCTTGCAAGTGGAGCGGTATAGGGTCCCTTGAAGTTTGGTGCACTAAATTGTTAATAACATGCCTCTTTTCTATGCGATCTTTTTCATTTTTGGGGTGAATTCTCCTTTCAGTTTCTGCCCCATTTCTACATTTCAGTTAAGACCCTGGCAAACTTGCAAGGGGCCCGGTACGGAGCCCCTTGAAGTGTTAGTGCACTAAATAGTTAATAACATGCCTCTTTTCAATCCGATCTTCTTCGTTTTTGGAGTGAATTCTCCTTTCAGTTTCTGTCCCATTTCCACATTTCAGTTAAGACCCTGGCACCCTTGCAAGGCGCCCAGTACAGGTCCCCTGAAAGTTTTAGTGCGCTAAATTGTTAATAACATGCTTCTTTTCTATCCGATCTTCTTCTTTTTGGTGTGAATTCTCCTTTCAGTTTCAACTCCATTACTACATTTCAATTAAGACCATGGCACCCTTGCAAGGGAATCGGTACAGGGCCCTTTGAAGTTTTAGTGCACAAAATGTTTAATAAATTGCTTCTTTTTTATCCAATCTTCATTTTTGGATACATTCTCCATTTAGTTGTTCTCCCGTTTCTACATTCCAGTTTAGAACCATGGGCCCGTCTAGGGTCTCGTATGGCCCGCATATTCTATTTATCCCTTAAACGTAGTCCGATTCACTAGCTTTATTTTTCTAACAACATCTTAGGTTCTCCAGCTATTACATGAACGACAAAAAAAAATTTCAGACTTCACCTATTTCAAATTTTGAATATTAATTACCTTCTTGGGGACTTTGTTGCAGGTTCTTTAAAAGCTATCCGATTCTAGTGCAAATTTCTTTAATATAGTTTTAGAGTCTACCAGCTACTTTAAAACCACTAAAACATTTTCGTATACCCAACTTCATTACAGTCAAGACCCTCGCCCTCAGGGCCCGATCTTTCTTTATACCTCATTTTTCACCTTTTTCGAACATTAATCTACTTTTTCAGCGACAACTACCACCAGTTTTGAATATAAATTTCTTCTTGAGGCGCTTGGTGCATCTTCTTTAAAATATGATCCGAATTCCTTTACCATATTTTCTCTTCAAATTTCTTTACCATAGTTCTATTGTCCTCAGATTACATTAAGAACTACTAAAAAGTGTATTTATATAGAACTACATGCCACATAAGTCCATTCCCCCTGGGGCCGGGCGTCAAGGGGGAAGGCCCCTTGAATATTTTGTATTATCATATATTAATAAATTGCCCCTCTTAATCCGATCTTCATTTTTGGAACTATATTTCCACTTAGTTTTTCTCCCGTTTCTATATTCCAGTTAAAATCCTGAGGCACCTAAGGGTCCTGTATGGCCCGATCCGGGCTCCTTGAACTTTTTGTGTGCTATGCATTTTTTACACCCTAATTTTCTCACCTTCTCATTGCAGAGTTTTAAAATTGAGTATTGGACCCTTCCCCCTAGACCAACACTCTCATATTTTTATTGGGGCTTAGGACCCCTTTTTAAGCATTTTACCCCATTTTTGCACATTTCATTAAAATATTATTCTAATGATTATTTCATATCCTATGATTAATTTTGCCTAATTGAAGATCTGAAACGCTAACTACTAAAACATTTAAACATGTTTTCATGTTAGGGCCCTGCTCTCAACTATCAGTTGGGCCGTTTTGGGGCCCCTCTTACCTCCCTTAAAAATGGTCCGATTCAGGAACACTTTTCTTCTAACAACTTCTTAAGTTCTCCAGATACTACATGAACGACAAAAAAAATTGAAGACTTAAGCTACCACCAATTTTGAATATTAATCGTCTTCTTGGGGCCTTTGTTTCAGCTTCTTTAAAAACTATCCTATTCTATTGCAATTTTCTTTAACATAGATTTAGCTTCTTCCAACTACTTTAAGACTTCAAAATTTTTCTCTGAGAGGTTTTATCCTTATATCCATTGATTAGTGCCAATATAGCATACACAATATTGCATGTACTACTGCACTTGAATACAGCCCCTCATCTTTTTTGCTTCATTTTGGGAACAACGGATCTCGAGCTTATTCTATCAACGATAATTTTCAGAATTTTCAAGCTATGCTTTTGAGACTCTCACAAAAGTTGCTCTATATACTTAGCTAATACATTATGCACATTATATTTTGATTGCATTCGCGCATGCGTAGTGAAACACTTTTTAGTAAACCTGATCTTTTTTCATCCAATTTTATTATTTTTTAATTCTGATTGCAGGGTTTTATGAATAATGTTGTTTGTCATATTTTTTGAAAATAACTTTTTTTTATATTAAGAACTCTACAAATTATAAGCAAAATACTTGGCAAAATTTGGAACTCTTTTTATAAAAACTTTAATTTCTCTACGAATATACATGCCATTCTCATAAAAATGAGCACAGTTTATTGCAATAAAGCACTTAAACATAATCGACTGTGTTGAACATTTTTGCTATGTTAATTTTTACAGAGTTATCCAAAAGATATTCGGTTTTTTTCAATTTGCTGGCGATCCCCTATGGGATTTCTGGCAAAAACCTTTACGGAAATGTATGACCTATACTATTTTGTTTACACACCAGGAGTTTCAAGATAATTTCTTATGTATTTTTCTAGATATTTATGAAAACGTCTAAAACCGCAAGTGACCGGTCACCTTTGGCCATATGATGTATTAGTATAAATCGCTGAAAGAGAATTCAACCTGTTATGCGTTTTCTTGTTAAACTAAATTTTCTCATTATATAGTGTATATATCAATATACGGATCAAATACAGGACTGTTCAAAAGAATTGGAAAACATATTTGGCTATGGATGGTAACTGCTGCAATCAGTTTTTCAAATGTTTTATGCGTTTTTTAAAATGTTGACTTAGTTATCTTATTTAAGTTATTTCCCTAAATTACGATGTCTTGTTAAAGCATTCAGGAAGTGTTGGAAAGTGTTTTAAAATCTATGCTTAAAGCATGATTTTTCTTGCTTGTGTTTTCTATTTCCCAGGTCAGTCTTTTCCTATAAAACGTACCAAATCTATTTAGCCCATATTCACAAAATACAATATACACGGGAATAAAAAATTTAAATAAATATGGCTTATGTCGTTCTATAAATAAGAGTAAGTAATATCCGTTAGACTCCATGTTCGTATTTAATAAAGCAATGGCAAATCACAGCACATTAAAAACTTACACATTCTTAATATCAAGCTTGAATTCAAGATCAAGCTTAGAACTTAATAAAAGAAGATGTCAGTTGATAAGCATTGTTTTTTAAGTGGAAAAATTAAAAATATTTTAGAAGAATACGACTCCAAAATAGCGATATTTTGCTAAAAAGATAGGATTTTATATTTCAAACAAAACTTTATTTTAAAATTCATCACAGTGTTTATGAGAAGAATCATCACAGTATTAATACTTGGACATTTTTCCAGAGAGAAACATTCGCCTTGCATACAATATTTCAAAAGAAAATCAAATTTCAAATTAATTGCTTAAAAAGCGCAAAGGCCAACATAGTGAAAAAGATTCCATGCCGGGTCTTGAACCCGGTCCATCACTATAGCGCACTGACATTCTACCGACTAAACCACATGGGACGATACCCAGTATGGAAAATTTGTCACTATTACATGTTGGCAAGACGACAAACGCAGCACAAGATGGAATATTTATCGTGAGCCACCGACATGGGGCAAACATGAAACTTAATTAAATCCAGCGTCGATCGAAACGATATTAATACTTGGAAATTTTTCCGGAGAGAAACATGCGCCTTGCATATAATATTTCAAATGAAAATTAAATTTCAAATATACCCAGTATGGAAAGTTTGTCACTATTATATGTTGGCAAGGCGACAAACGGAGCACAAGATGGAATATTTATCGTGAGCCACCGACATTGGGAAAACACGAAACTTAATTAAATCCAGCGTCGATTGAAACTGTATTAATACTTGGAAATTTTTCCGGAGAGAAAGATGCGCCTTGCATACAATATTTCAAATGAAAATCAAATTTCACAAATACCCAGTATGGAAAATTTCTCACTATTATATGTTGGCAAGGCGACAAACACAGCACAAAATGGAATATTTATCGTAAGCCAACGATATGGGGAAAACACGAAACTTAATTAAATACAGCATCGATTGAAACTATATTAATACTTGGAAATTTTTCCGGAGAGAAACATGCGCCTTGCATACAATATTTCAAATGAAAATAAAATTTCAAATATACCCAGTATGGAAAATTTCTCCCTATTATATGTTGGCAAGGCGACAAACGCAGCACAAGATGGAATATTTATTGTGAGCCACCGACATGGGGAAAACACGAAACTTAATTAAATACAGCATCGATTGAAACTATATTAATACTTGAAAATTTTTCCGCAGAGAAACATGCGCCTTGCATACAATATTTCAAATGAAAATCAAATTTCAAATTAAAATTGCCTTTTAAGCAATTAACTTGAAATTTGATTTTCATTTGAAATATTGTATGCAAGGGGAATGGTTCTTTCTGGAAAAATTTCCAAGTATTAATATAGTCTCAATCGATGTTGGATGTAATTAATATTCGCGTTTGCTCCATGTCGGAGGCTCACGATAAATATTCCGTCTTGTGCTGCGTTTGTCACCTTGCCAACATGTAATAGTGAGAAATTTTCCATACTGGGTATCGTTCCATGTTGTTTAGTCAGTAGAATGTCAGTGTGCTATACTGATGGACTGGGTTCGAGTCCTGGCATGGAATCTTTTTCACTAAGTTGTCTTTTGCGCCTTTTAAGCAATTAATTTCAAATTTGAATTTCATTTGAAATCATCACAGTGTTTATGACAAGTTCGTCACAAATGACACATATTTCGCAAATTGGTCACAATGTGACTTCAAAGCGTTGTCGGATTCGTCACAGATTCGTCACAAAATTAATGCCAAAATAATCACAAATGACACACTTTCCACAAATTTGTCACACCGTGACTTCACAGAGTTGTCACAATGTAACGTCACAAACGACCTCTAAAACGACCATAACGACTTCGCATTCTAGTCACTATGATGTCACATCGACGGTCACAAAATCACAGTGTGACTTCACAACGACGTCGCCGTGACATCAGCATGCCTTACGGGTACATGTACAATATCATAGGATGGGCATTATATATTTTATACAAATATAACACTCATGCATAGCTTCCGAACGAATATTCTGATTTTGCCTCTTTTAGAGATGGGCTGTGCTTTAAGTTTTGTAAATGTCCAACTACTACGAAATGTTTTGAATACCTTGAAATGTTACTCAGTAAAACTTAACGTTTTACATGTCTTTTCATATCGAGTAAATTTTATTCACCTAAGAAGAGTTCAAAATTTTTACATGAATTACCAACACAGCGCCTAACAGAAGAAATTTATTGCTTAAAAATTTATCATTTGAATTTTTAAAACTTTTTTAACTTTTTATTTTATCTATATTATCGATTTTATTTGCCTGTTTTAGTTGTTGGAGAAGAATAAATGAAATAGAATACATACGTAAAATTGTTTAAAAATTAATATGATCGATATCTTCGTTTTAAAAGTATTTTCCGATAAAACACTTTTTACATAGTGTAAGAATGACATTTTATACTAAAATCTATATTGTGAAACATATATATTCAATACTTCCAATTAAATTCATCCAATTAAAGCATCCTCCGATAATTAAAACAGTTATTTAAAAAATGAAACCATGAGTTTATCTATCAATAATACTGTCATTTAAATTTCGAAAATTGTAGACGAGTTTATTTATTAATTATAGTGTCATCAAATTTTAGTTTGTAGTAAACAGAGTAAATTCAAATGTCTTTGATTAGCTTAATGTTTCAATAATTTATTCATTAGTAATTGAGAATAATAAAAGCACTTCATCAGACATGTTTCAATAACATGGCACTTTATCATAATAATAATCAGCGGGATTTTGATTTAATGCTTTTTCCATTAATCACAATTTAACGTAGTGCGATAGCGGTGTTAATTAACAGCGAATTTCATCAGAAACAATAGATGACTTATTTAGCTTATTTTTCTTCTTGAATGTTTCATTTTTCATATATAAAAAGCAACAGAAAAATAGTATATGGAAAGTACAAGCGTGTGTTTTGTAACATTATAAACTGAATAAAAAACTACATGTAAATTGCATAATGTTACCTTAAATTTTTAAGTACAGTATTTTTATTGTAATAAAAATATATATATATATTTTTTAATGGAATATAATACTCTAAAACCATTGATATGTCATCACAATATGTCAAAAAGTTGTCACAGCTGTCAAAATAACAAGAGTGATAAGAAATATGACTGTTATTACATCACTTAATGACTCTGAAGTAACAGTCGTTTCGTCATTACGATGCAATGTCGCCGTGACAACGTTTTAATCTTTAGTAATCTTACGTAATGGGACATTCTGGCTAAGCGGTGACTTCAATACAATTTTTTTAAACGTCACTTTACGATAATGACAACTATTCTCGTTGATGTTTTGGGTGATGGCGCATGTACAAATTGTATTTTTGTTTCAATGATCTTTAATTTTAACAAATATTAACCAAAATATTAACTAACTTGAAAGTAATTGACATTTAGGAATAAGATTGTTGAATTCTGAGAATTTTCTTTATTTTTTTTTTTTATCTTAGTTAATAATGTAATTTACGCTGTTTCACTACACTGTAAAAAAGTGTAAGTTACTGTATAAAATTGATGGCGGCTTTTTTGCCTCCATTTTTTGGAGTAATTTAACAGATACAATTGGTGTTACGTTACACTAATATGTAATATTACACCAGATATATCAGTTTAAATTACATCATTGTATAAGTCAATCCTTTGCAATCGACAGATGACTCTCATTCACCGCTAGTGCTGCCAGGTGTCTTGTGTAAATTCGAGCTCAAAATGTTCTGGTCATCAGTATTTTAAAGAAATTTTCGTAGTCTTATCTAATGGCAGAATTATTTGCGATTAAAGATGGCGAAATAAGCTATAAGAAATAAGTGGTGTCCAGAGAATTTGGCGTCTTGATTTACGCGTTACTCCTGGCAAGTCTAGTGGTGAGTGAAAGTCAGGGTGCAAAGGGTTAAATTACTCCATAAAATTGGAGGCAGCATGCTACCACCAATTTTATGGAGAAACTTTACATATTATTTTACAGTGTATATTGTCAGCAGATAATTAATTAGAAATCAGTAACAGCTCTCATATTATTATTTTTTTCAAAATTCACGTTTTTGTCTTTAGCAATCTAGTTCCCATTTTACCTCCCAGGTGCACTACTTCCCATACTCCGTACCTCATGAATAAATCCCCAACATACAAATTCAAGCCTTTTTGTTTAATTCTTCAAAAAATAACGAAAATGCTTAAATTCATCAACTCACTTGTGATGTAAACATATTGTGCAGCAAAAATCAAATTTTTAAAAGCGTGAACAAGAAACAATAGGGTTAAAGATTCCCTTTTATTGTATGAAACGCAACTTTTTTTCAATATAAAAGTTATACTTTTCACTATTCAGTTACAATTTCTTACTGTTAAACTGATATTGGAGACCTGTATTTAATGATTTCCTGTTTTCCATTTTCTTAAAACTGAAACTTTTGAATACATTTTTATAAAGTATAAAGTGTTAAAAAGCAGCGAATTCCGAAGTAGGAAATCCATCCAGAATCACAGTTTTATCACAGTCCTAATCACATTTTTACGGGAATTTTTTCTTTCAAAAATTAATGAACATACACAGGCCCATTTTACGCTATTTTCTTCGAATAAACTTCTTCTTTATATTTTCTACTGACATCAGTTTTACTATTTCTTTGTTGTAAACTTGATGGCATTATTGTTAAACTCATGATAAGTCCGATCCAAAAGAACGATTTCACTGACAGTCAATGGAACAAGAATAAATTTTTAATAATTACAATACTGACCACGTAAATATAAAATGTAATGCTAAAACAAATATATATATATTCATGACTGCATCGAATAAAAAAAGAAAGGTGAGATACATATTTTTGTAATTTTTTTTTACAATGGAAAGAAAAGTGTTTCGAATAATACTTCTCCTGCACTGTAAAAAAAACGACATTTTTACAGTACAAAGTACTGTTCATCTCGCGCTCAAACTCGATCACAGTGAATGCGCTGTATCTTTCTTTGGTTTGCTGACTATATTAACATGGAAAATACAGTAGTTGCGTAAAATTAACAGCACAATGTGCTGGCTATTTGGATGCCAGCACTTTGTGCTGACGTCCAAATCGAAAAAAATGGCCTACAAATCGTGCTGTTAATTTTTCGCAACTACTGTATTTTCCATGTTGATATAGTCAGGAAACCAAAGAAAGATACAGCACATTCACTGTGATCGAGTTTGTTCTGGCAATTTACAGGTTTTTTTTTTTTTACAGTGTGTAAGCAATGAGCTGCACCATCTCACAGAAAAATATTTTACCCATTTATGACTAGCGTCGCATTTTTGACACACTTCGAATTTCAATAAATATATGTAATTTTTTCTTCTTTATAACATGAAAATTCTATGAAATAATTATCCATAAATGTCTTTATCTGTTACCGAAAGATACGCCATAAGATGGATATTTATTTCTTAATAAAATGAAGGCTTTTTTCGGAGTTCATAGATTATTCATTTTTCAAGATGGAGTAGATGTAAAAAGAAAGTTTATTTGTGTTTTTGTTTTCTTTTTTACCAAGGATCCAAATAAATAAGCCATAATATTAGCTTGTTGACTTTTTTTTAAATACGTATTTTTTAAATTGTGAAAATATATCTTCAATTCTAGAAGTAAAAATATGAGGGGTTGCATCAAATATCTGTTGATTAGTGCCTAGATAGCATAGACAATATTCCACGTAATATATTTGGCCAACCTCTCATATTTTTGCTTCCTTTTGGGAACAACGGATTTCGAGCTTATTCTATCGACGATAACTTTCAGAATTTTCAAGCTATGATTTTGAGACTTTCACAAAAGTTGCTCTATATACTTAGTTTTGTTTAATTATATTTATATTAATATTAATTAATTATATTTATATATATATATATTAATTTATGCACAGTATATTTTGATTGCATTCGTGCACGCGAAGTGAGATATTTTTTAGTAAACCTGCTCAATTTTACTTTCTTCTATCTTCAATAGAAGAAAATATTGTAATCGATATTTTTTTCGACTTCCGGTTTTCGACGTATTTACACGTTTTAGGTGTCAGAGATCCCAAAAAACACGTTTATAGAAAATGTCTGTCTGTCCGTGTGTCCGTCTGTCCGTCTGTCTGTTGCCATTGTACCATCAAAAAGTGTATGAAGTTACGCATAGAATTGAAAAAAAAAATATTTTAAGTTTTTGGCTATGGCAAGCAGTTCCTCTCTGAATTTGGAATAAATTCGCCGGTAGGGGGCGCTGTAATAGCAATTTTTGTGCGAGTTTGAATATTGTACCATCCAAAAGTGTATGAAGTTATGCATAGAACTGAACGAAATTTTTATTTTAAGTTTTTGGATATAACAAATAGGTCCTCCCTGAATTGGGAAAATATCCGTCGGTAGGGGGCGCTGTAACAGCGATTTTTGTGCAATTTTGAATATTGTACCATCCAAACGTGTATGAAGTTATGCATAGAATTTAACCAAATGTTCATTTTAAGTTTTGGGCTATGACAAGCAGGTCCTCCCTGAATTTGGAAACAATTCGCCTCTAGGGGCCGCTATAAAACCGTTTTTTGTGCGATTTGGAAATTGTACCATTGAAAAGTGTATGAAGTTATGCATAGAATTTGAACCAAATTTTTATTTTAAGTTCTTGGCTATGGCAAGCAGGTCCTTTCTTAATATGGAAAAAAATCGCCGGTAGTGGGCGCTGTAAGAGCGATTTATTTTGCCATTTTGAATATTGTACCATCAAAAAATGCATGAAGTTATGCATAGAATTGAGTCAAATTTTTTGCGTTTGTGTTTGGTCATGGCACGAAGGTCCTCCCTGAATTTGGAAAAATTACGCCGGAAGGGGGCGCTATAATTGCGATGTCTGTACCATTTTCATTATTGTACCATCGAAAAGTGTATGAATGTATGCATAGGATTGAACCAAATTTTTGTGTACGTTTCTGCCTATGGCAAACAAGTTCTCCTTGAATTAGGAAAATTTCCGCTGGAAGGGGGGTACTATAATTACGATGTCTGCACCATTTTCTTTATTGTACAACCGAAAAATGTATAAAATTATGCATACAATTGATCCAATTTTTTGGGCATGCTTTTGACTTTGGCCAACAGGTCCTCCTCGAATTTAGAAATATCGCGCGGCAAAGGGGCTCTGTGATAGCGATTTTTGTATACTTTTCTTGATTTTCCGTAGTTCTATTGTCCTTCGGCGGCTCGTGAAAAGGCGGGAACTCGCTTCCTCCTAAGCCGGCTATTCGCAAACATCTGATAACAACAGAATAAAGAAAATCTCTTAATTTTAATAAATATCATGATATACATCAATTCGCTTTTAGTTCATTTAATTGACTGAAGCAAAAATTTAAGATGAAAATCAAAGTTGGTATAGTATTAAATTAATAATATTGAAGTATTAACATGTGTAACTAGTTTTTGAAATATTAAGATGTATAAGATAGAAGAAAGTTTTGGGATTGGCACATCCAACTAGTTTATCCAATTTTTATTCTTTTTCAATTATAATTGCAGAGCATTGTGTACAATGTTGTTTGTCATATTTTCTGAAAAGAACTTTTCTATATTAAGAACTCTGCAATTTATAAGCCAAACACTTTTCGAGATTTGGGACTGTTTTTATAAAAACCTTAATTTCTCTACGAATAACATGTTATCATCATAAAAATGAACACAGTATATTACAATAGGACACTTATTATTAAACTAAATTTTGAATGCTTTTGCTACATTATTTTTTACAGGGTTATCAAAAAGATATTAGCTTTTTTTCAATTTGTTAACGGTCCTCTATGGAATTTCGGGAGGAAAATCTTCGCAGAAGTATATGACCTAAACTATACTGTTTACACTGTTTAGTGTATAATCATAAAAAATCATAATAAATAATGATAATCGGGTTTAATCATATATAAAGAATTAAAACTGTTATATGATTTTATCTATCCATCCTACTGTTATTTATGTTAATGAGTTTGTCAATAAATCATAGTGTCATCTAAATTTTAGTTTCCATTCGACATGGTATATTAAAATGTCTAATTAGCTTAATGCTTCAATAATTCATTCATCAGCAATTCAACATAATAAAAGCGCTTATCAGAAATGTTTCAATTACTTGCCCCTTTCATGAATTTGATAATCAGAAACATTTTGATTTATTGCGTTTTCCATTAATCACAAATTAAGTTCATTTCGATAGCGAAGGTAATTAACTACGAAATATCTCAATAACAATGGAAATTAGAAATATTTTAATTTATACCATTCGAAAATTATCATATTGTCTTTTTGAATAGAAATGTTTTTATTTATTATAAATATGAATAAAAAAGAAGAAATAGTATATGAGAAGAAGTGTCGGAAGTATATAATCTGTCATTTAGTTACAATTTACAGCCGTGGGAAAAAAAAGTAAACACCCCTTACTAACTCAGCAAAATATTATCGTAAACGAAAATTACTGGTACCAGATGATTGGTAATAAAGTCTACTTTTATATGATGTATATAAAATTGGCTTAGGGGACCATCTACATGTTAAAACGAACCATAACTTTGTTTTTTTTCAATAGCAGTACACAATTCTGACAGCATGAATGAACTGAATGAACTCTACACCCTTCAATTAGCCTAAAAACAAATTTTTATGCAATTCGTACGATAAGTTTCCGAGAAATTAATTATTTTAAAACGAGCGTATTTCAGGGGCTGTATCCAAATTGAAGATCGGTACTCGATTGTTGACCGAGAGAGCCCATTTCTTGATCAAGGCATCTTTGGCACTACTCAAGAAGTCATTGAAGACAGCTAGATTACAGGATAGCATAAGAAATTTCAATATATTAAGTCACTAGTGACTAAATATTTTGAAATTTCTATTATAGAATTCTATTATATTGCGTCTATTATAGAAGCTTCTATAATAGACGCCCCTTACGCCATCATTTTGCCATTTTTTAAGCTTCATTTGAAAACTATTTGGAAGAAAAATGTGAAATTTTGGAATTCCATAAAACAGGACTTAATAAATCTAAATCCATCAAAAAAATTGTAGGTTGGAATTCATAATTTTTTTCGAATATTAATTTCATAATTCATAATTCATATCATAAAATTATAAAAATTGCAAATTCAACGCATGTATGTTCGGGTATTTTAGTATTATTGCTACACAGAAAATTAGCTCATTAGGAGAAAAATTTCTGGAAATATCAATAAAAATATGGAAATGTAATTTAGCATTAGAAGCACTGAATTTTGAATGCCTCTAATTCAAAAACTTATCATTCGAATGACTTGAAATTCGGTGTCTAGGTATAGGTTGAATCGAATATTTGAAATATCTTGTTAAAATTGGGTATTGCTATTTAAAAAATTATGTTTCGGTTCAATTTAATACCTAGATTGCCCCATAAGCAAATTTTATATACATCATTTAAAAGTAGACTTTATTTTCAATCGTTCGGTACCAGTAACTTTCTTCTACGATAATTTGTTGAGGAGTTAGTAGGGGGTGTTTACTTTTTTTTCCACGAGTTATGTGTATACATAATATTTTCGTGAATTTTGAAATGAACAGCATTTCTATTTAAATAAAAAATTATAAATAAATCATAAAAATGTAATTCCCGGAAACCATGGCTCCTACCATCAGGGCTGACTCGCACCACCATTTAATTGCCAGTAGGAGAAGAACTTTCGGCATCGACGCGTGGGCAACAGTCATTGGACCAAGTGGGAAAGAAAATTCTTGAAGACCACTGAAATGACGCCAAAATTTCACAATAAATTGTCACAGATGTTAGAATCATAAGATTGATTAAAATATGGCTGTTTTAATTTGTCACTTAATGACCCTGAAGTCACAGTCATTTCCTTATTTCAATGTAAACTCGTAGTGACCAACCTCTTTATCTTTTGAAATCTTTCACTCAATGCAATATACCGACTTTTTAGCGAATCCAGTATCACTTATTTTGCACTTAACGTTACCTTAAAGATAGCAATGAACGTTGAATTTTGGTGGCTGAGTATTTATTAATTTTATTTACATTTCGATGGTCTTTCCACTTAATCTAATATTAATCAAAATATTAATTGTCTGTAAAATAACTGACATTTAGGAATGCGAATGTAAAATCAGTAAAATATCACTGTTAGTCATAGTTAATAAACAAATTTTTGATGTTAAACTACTCGTATATTACAAGTGAGTAATTAATTAACTGTATTAATCCTACCTTTCAAGTTAATAATTTAAAAAAATCAACATATTCGTATTTAGCTCTCTAGTTCCCAAAGAACCTATTTCATCGGCTTGGTGAGAAACTAATTAAAGTGTTTATACAAGTCTTTATGTGATAACCAGATAATTTATGACTCTCCAAACCACACGTCCTGTCGACTCGCGACACTTCAACACTGCCTTAGTATTGTGTTTATAGGAAAGAAAAAAAAAAGCCTCCCTATCTTAAATTTCTTAGCGTTAAATTTTTTCTCTAAAATATAAGGGTTTTTTTTTTCTCGGCTAAGGTTTTTTTTTTTTTGATAAATGAGTATTTTTATGCTGATAAAAAGAAGGAACGAAAAACTAGGAAACAGGAATTCTGCTTTTTCAGAATTTAGTGTCGCCGCCGATGAAACAAAATATATGTATATATAAATAGTACAAAACATATTTCAATTTTAAGACTTAAAGCACAAACTTTTATTTTATGTAAAATGACGTCATTCGCATCCGCTTAAGAATTCCACATTTACGATCCACTCTTAAACAGCTACAGTATATAATGCATAGGATGTCACTATCTCAAAACAATACACAAACGCAGTAAAAAGATGCCGTCATTAAAAAAACTGGACAAAAAAACGGCTATCTCTTGATTCATAGACATTATTAAATATAGTTTATAATAGCTCCATGTTTTATTATTCGTTGAAATTATTCGTTTATATTTTTTTTCAAAATATCGCGTTTTTTAATTACATTTTATTTCGGTTGTTATGAGAAAATGGCAACAAATAGATATAATTGCTATTTTTCAACTATTTTCCCTGTACTTTCTATATAAATGGAGTACTCGAGTTGCCACAATTAAACAAAATAGTTGCGTAGCAACCCGTTGTGTTGCTTTTGAATTGCATGAGACAATCGATCTTTTTGCGAAAAATGAAATCTTAACTTTATTGTAAATATAGAAAGTCATTGCAATATTAATTTTATTAAATACAATATTTCAAATAATAAGTTATATTTACAATTTAAGTCAAAACTTTCCCAATAAAAATGCACATATTCTATAACTTTATTTGCCTAGAGCTTTTCGCTCTTCCAAGATTTTGCTTCGAATTTCGGAGTTCGTAGAAATGATGTCATTTGGGTCAACTTATACAAAAATAAATTTGTTTGGACGAATGTATTCAGAAGCGTTTGATATTTATGAGTTAAAATAAATATTTAAAGAATTATTTTTTTTTTCTCGCTAAAACTTTTCTCCTTTTTTTTCTCGTTTTTTCGCATGTTTAATGTCCGCTTCTGAGATGTTTTATTAGCCATCTTAAGGCAATGGTTGAAAATCTACTTTACGACTTTAAATTAAATGAAAATAACGTACGATGTTTTTTTTTCTTTTGACGTAAACAGAATTTATCTCAATGTTCCAGTCGAGAGTCGAATTTGTGTTTCTAAAATAAACGGATTCCTGAAGCTTGAATATGTGTGAGTTCGTATTTCGTGAAATTTTATTGAAAACTACAATCATTTTTTCACTATTTATTCAAATATACGTTAATTTCAATTTAAAAATGATCTCAAACAATGATACCTAATAATCCTTGTCATTTTCCCTTTTCTCATATTTATCCACAAAAATGGAGCAATTTTAGTTTCCTTCATTACAGAAATGTCATCAAAAATAACGTAAAAATTTATATCTCGAAAACTAAACAAATTTTAAAATTCTACGACCATGTTTAACATCCTCGGACCCATGCGGATAACTGGCGTTAATTTGATCACCCAACATTCCATATTGTAGGAGGAACAGCTGTGAAATACAAATAGACAGTCACTTTTTAATATAATAGATTCATGAAGTTTTAATTTCGCTATACAAAATTAGTCAGGGACAAATGCTGAATTATTTATATTATTTTAAGTGCAAATGGCTTATTCCGTAAATGAGCCCGTACGCAATGGATATAGATTAAAAAACATTATTCTTGAAAATTATTTAAAAAGATATAATAAATAAATCAATTAAGATAAAGTTTTCAAGAAAATTGCATTTGAAAGTAGATTTTTCCCCCTATATAACGGGTGTAAAAATTAAAGATGCGCGATGTTTAGAAATTCAAAAAATTGCAGTAGCAAAGATTGCAAATCCGACATTTAATCATCAAGCGTTGTAATTCTGAAAATGACGTCAGCCGTACGCACGGACATATTTTTCCTTTAGATACATTTTCAAACGTGAAGTTCCGTTTGTCAGCTAAAACTTTGCATGTGAAAATGTATTCTTTTGGCTTGAGGGTCTAATTTCAGTACCGCGAAGTACAAATTCCAGAAACTGATGTCTTTTAGATGTATTCGTGTAAAAATATATAGTTTTATCAAAGAAAAGGATTGTTTTGTTTTAAATATGGCACTTACTGAAGCATTACGCCAAGTGTCTCAAATTCGGTATCAGCCGAATGAAAATATATTGTAACATTAGCTTTATTAGCGAAAATGTTTTTTAAATAGTGACGTCATTTTCTGTTCAGACTTAAAATAGTTATTTTTAATTGTAATGAGTAAATGATATCAATAAGGATAAATAAACCCCAATATTTCTTTTTTTCTGTAACAGTGGAAATAATACGATTGCTACCATTTTGATGAAATTTCAAAAAATATTTTCAAATTAAATAAAAAATATAAAAGTGAAAATATTTAGAAAAATAGCTAGTGCGAGGACATCTACAAATGAACAGCTTTCATTAAAAAAAAAGAAATATTAGCAAAATTGGTACAGTAGAAAGTTCAAGGAAGATGTCTAAAAAAGCTATCTTGTGTTTTCAATATATAGATTATTTTTTCTCTTTTACTTTAACAGTTTCCTAGCAACTCTCTTTCATACAAATTACATTTAAAAGCACATATTTTTCCCAATTCGGCTCTAAAAATTTAAATTGTTCGACTACATATATGTTAAATTCGTGCTTTTTTATATATTATTCTTTTATTTATTTAATGATGAAGCTTTAATTTCTTTGTAGAAAATTAGCGGGACAGAAATTCTGAACGTTTTTTTTATGTGCAAATTGTCTATTAATATTTCGCAATGGAGCCGGCACGGCAAAATCATTTGAGTGATAAATAATATCGAAATAAAGCCAAAACTCACTGGGTTTTATAAATGACGATATTCTTGACATAGCATGCATTTTAATTTCAATTTTTCTTTCGGTCCTTTATAATATAGATAGTGCTAAAAATAAAAAAAAAATTAAATTAATATTTCAAAAATAAATGGAGATGCTGTTTTCAAACAAATTGCATTTAAAAGTACTTTTTTGCCCAATACGATGGTATAAACATTGAAAATTTGCGATGCTTAGAAAATAAAAAAATTGCTATAGAGCATTTAATTGTACAATCATACATCTACTTTGTTTATTGCTAGCGTCTGTAAGGTAACGTTATTTTTTGGAGACAAAATAAGCTGGGACAAAGAAATAGCATACCGTTCCGGAGGACTAATAATTTTGTTTGTCTTGTTTAAGAAACAACGATGAATTTAGAATATTTATACAGAGTACTATACAAATACGAGAAACGCAGTAAACAAAATGTAATTGCTGTGTTTGAATACGAATAAGTCACACAGACAGTATAGTTTGTACACGAACGGAATATAAGAGTCACAGTCACAAGACACTATGTAGACGGACGGAATATTATAGTCACAGTGTAGCATCTTTCTTGCTACCAGGTGTCCTACAGTGTCACTTACCGGGCAGTTTTCGATGTGCAAATCGAATTTAGGCAAAAGATTTTTCACTACGCACACACAAGCATATATACAGATGGGTGACAAAAAATACGAACACCTGTGAAATAAGCGAAAAGCTTTATTAATAGGGGGTTGGACCACTTTTTGACTTAATTGCAAATTGTATGCAGCGTATAATGGATTCATAGAGGTGAACAACATTTAAAGGAATATAAAACCATTCTTCCTGCAGAGATGTCTCTAATTCCAAAAGCGTAGATAGTGATGGAAATCGAGCACGGAGTTTTGATTCCAAATATCCCCACAAATGTTCAATAATCTTCAAGTCAGGATACTGAGAGAACCAAGCAAAATGTCCTAGTTCCTGCTCATGCTCTTCAAACCATTTTTGGAGGATTTTAGCAGTGTGGATAGGGGCATTGTCGTCTTGATAAAGTGGGCAATCTTCTGGAAATAAAATCTAGACAAAAGGATGCATTTAATCCCCCAGAATATCGGTATAGTGAGCAGAGTAACAGGCGACCCAAGGCCAAGCCAAGATATCGCACCCCATACCATAAGGGAACAATATCCATGCTTCACAGTCGGAAACAGACAGCCAGGAGAAAATGCTTCTGCGGACTTTCCACACATAAACGCGTCCAATTGCCTGAAATATGGTAAAGATTGATTCATCAGACCAAATGACTTGTTGCCACAGTTGAGGTGTCCAGTATTTTGTGTGTTTTACACCATTGACATCGCTGAAAAGCATGATGTGATATAATCAATGGCTTACGAATTACAACTCTTTCATAAATGTTAGAAGCATGAAGTTCCCTTTGGACACTTCTTGCTGAAATTTGATTCTAGAGATTACTATTTATCTCTCAGGTTATCTGGGCTAAAGATTGTCTGCGCTTTCGGACCGCTATGCGGGTCAACTCTCTTTACCCCTCTCAGAACGATTTCTTTTCCGTCCACTGTTGCACTTCGCATACGACACTTTACCGCATTTTGTGTACGCTGTCATAACGACTGACACAGTACTCCTTGCACGTCGCAAATAATTGGCTGTTTCCGTCACGGAGCAATCAGCTCACAGCATTCCAACAATCATTCTCTTTTCGAACTCTGATAGGTCAGTCATTATTGAGTTTCCCAGAGCGTATGGTAAGCGCATGCAACACCTATGGCAGATATTGCGAGTCTGATACCTTACCTTTCATAACCACTAGGTGGTAGAATTGAGTGCGAAGTGATATGCGCGTTCTGCTTCTCTAAAATGGACCATGCCTTTTTCATGGCTGTTCGTATTATTTTGTCACCCATCTGTATATATATATATATATATATATATATATATACTATATTCAGTGAGTGGTAAAAAAAATGAGAAAGATGGTAACGAGTTGGTCCATATTCCGCTCTGATCATAGCCTATATTCTTCTTGGAATGAACTAAACAAGTTACTGATACCGTTGCTGAGGAATGTTGACCCATGCTGATTTAATGTCAGCTTTCAGTTGAGTCAGACTGGATTGTGACGTTTCCAAGTTTTCATGTGGTCTTTCGGCTTCTTCCCACAAATGCTCAATAGGTTTGAGGTAGGGGCTAACACGGCCACTGAAAAAAGGTTACTTTCTGTTTCTCAAACCAATTTAACATCAGGCAAATTGGTAATGTGCATTGTCCTGCTGTAAGGAACAATTTTCATAAGAGAAGATTACAGACATAAGCGAGTTCGTGATCGACAACGATGATTAGTTAAGCTGTGGTGATCTGAGCTTTGTCCACACATATCACAAGACTCGGTGTACTACAGAAAAACATTTACCACACCTTAAATTCCACCCCCACTAGCCATTTGGCTGGAGGAGCCTACGAATTTGCGCCTTTTGCACCATATTCTGTAAATGCCATGTGCATTATAGAGTAAGAAACTAAATTCATCGGACCAGGATACAGTTTTCCAATCCTCAAGTGACCAATTTCGTTTGTTTTTTTCATTGTTCTTTACCTCACAACAGGCACTTTTCCCTACTTTATTGTGAAACCAAATGCATTTTTGATCGTATCTTTCTGTTAAAGCCTATCCTTTACAAAGACCTTCTTGTTGTGCGTTGGGATATGGTTTGTAATGCACATGCATTAATTTTAGCTGTAATTTGTGTTGTTGTCCTTCTTTTGTTGCGGACTAGGTGTGCTACTCGCCTTCCACCTCTCTCGTTCAGCGGTCTTTAGCAGACAGATGGGTCCTTATCACTTGAATTTTTCTCAACTACCACTCTCTTAACACCCGAGATAATGTTGGGTGAGAAAATCCTAAAAGAGTAGTCGTTTCAGAGAAGCTGGCAACAGGTCTTTTTGAAACGACGATCATCCTTCCTTCAAAGTCACTTAAATCTTAAATCTCTCCCATTTTTACAGTAACTTTCATCCTAACTACATCGTTCGAATCTGAGAGCTTCTAATAGAATCAACTCTGCGTGTTATGGCATCCTGAGTCACTGTCGTACTGGTTTACTTTCAAATAAAGGGTGTCTAATTATTTTAGCTACTTAGTGTACATCTTTACACATATATGTATAATTATATATACTGACAATTTTTTTTATGATATGGTTCTTATTTTCTTTGCGAATATTCTAAAATAAGTACACATACATTTTGTTTAAGTAAAACAATTTCTAATAAACGAATTTCTGGAGAAAAAAAAATTTCTTACTTTATATTAAGTTCAGTCAAGAACAAAAGCAAAATTCCAAGAAACGAAGAGCAAAAAACGTGAATAGCCAGGTTAAGAAAATAGTTTAAAAGAATCTCACTCACCAAAGGGAAAACTAAATCTGTTTCATAACATCTTCCTTTTTTGTTCGATTAACTTTCGCTTTCTTACCTTTCAAGAGACATTAGACACCTGTTTTTTTAATGATATCCCATTTTTATTTTTCCTATAAAACTGAAAACCTTCAAAAATATTTTATAAGGCATTGATTAGTAAAAAGTAACAGATTAAAGATAAATATCTATTTTCAGTTGCATGTGTTTAATAAATTTTTGTTTTATATTTCTTCAAACATATTAATTCTAATATTTTTTTGTACATTTGTACATAATGCATTGCTTTATTCTTATAATCACCTTTTGTCTTTCAGTGCCATCTTCTGCCAAAGTGTGCATCCCGTCCAGGTAACGTCAGTCTGACGTCATAATTTTTTCCAAAAAGATCGTCAAAGTTTTGACATAAAAGGGACCTGCATTTCTATTGTAATAAAAAATTGTAAAGCAGAAACCATAAAAGAAATGTTATTCTGTGATATCGTAACCAATTTATGTAAGTCATTACATAAATTAGAGACATAAGTCATTATTATATCAGAAATATTTACAAATATCACAGACGCAAAGTAGATCAGAATGGGACTTTTAAATCGTTGCACTATGGTCCACAGGCGACTGCTATTTCGCGAATAAACTATGAAATTACAGCGACCGATCTTTAAATGAATTGCATCTCAACTCTGCATGAGACTAGAGACAAGTTATGGCCGTGACGACGGTGTGAACAGCTAGAATCACATTTAGGTTACAAAGTTTTCGGAGTGTGGTTCAATTTGTTTTATAGTGTTCTTGCGGTGATATTGCTCTTTTTCTGCAGTTTATATATTTATATATATATAATATTGATTCCCTAAGGAAATGATCGGCACAACGAGGAATTCCACGGATCTTCACTGGAACTATAACCATTTATAGGTATTATATCTGATGCCAATATCTTTTCATTATATGTTCATGCGAACGCACAACTATGAATGAGGTGTCATTCGAAAGTTTTTTTTTTCAACCAGGTTGTAAAATTGTGTACTAGCATTTTGTTAAAACACTTTCTTTTATGAAAAATTAAAGAAAAAACTTATCAGAAAGTAATTTCATAGGCTTCAAAGCAAAAGACTTGTACGGGTCCACTGTTATGTACAATTACAATACCAACTGCGTAAATATAAATTTTTATGCAAAAGCGAATACGTATATAGATGACTGCCTCGAATATAAAACTAGTATTTTGTGGCCATCATAAAACTTTCTTCTATATAAATCACGTCAATTAAATCATTTAAATAGTACAAAAAATAGCAACGATTTAGTAATTTGAAGTTGGATGAAAATTCGTGATTAGTTCTTGAGATACAGCTATAGCGGAAATTCTGAAAAATGTAGCATAGCAGCGCCACCTGTTGAGTGATTTACACCAAAAATAAACAGCTAAATGATATCAAGGCATACCTGAATCTGAAGTTTGTTGAAAATCCAAGCATTAGTTCTTGAGATAAAGCTATTGCAGAAATAGCAAAAATTACAGCATAGCATCGCCACCTGCTGAGCGATTTACACCAAAAATTAAACAGCACTAATTTATACGTCAATTCATGTGAGGGACTAACTAAATCTGAAGTTTGAAGAAAATCCGTCCAATAGTTCTTGAGATACACCTCTTGCGGAAATCGTGAAAAATACAGCATAGTAGCGCCACCTGTTGGGCGATTTTCACCAAAAACTAATCAGGTCCAGTTTATATTAAGTCATAAATAAATACTAAGTTTTGTAAAATTTCGTGCATTAGTTCATGAGATAGAGCGCCCACAAAATTTTTGTCACATACAGACTCACAAAGTGACAGAGTGACAGAGTGATAAGACTGACAGACAGACTCACAGACAGACATTTTCTAAAATCCATCAAATCGTGTTCTGGGCATTCTAAAACGTATAAATCCGTCGAAAACCGGAAGTCGAAAATTTTCACGAGTCCAATACTTTCTTCTTGTAAAGATAAAAGAAAGTAAAAAGGAAATATATTTTAAAGATTGAAGCAACAGACTTTCAAATATTATCTATTTTATTTTCATAACAAGTGAACATCTCATACAAACGCATTTTTATTACTTTCTTCTATCTTTACAAGAAGAAAGTATTGAATTCGTGAAAATTTTCAACTTCCGGTTTTCGACGGATTTATACGTTTTAGAATGCCCAGAACACGGTTTGATGGTTTTTAGAAAATGCCTGTCTGTGAGTCTGTCTGTCACTCTGTCACTCTGTCCCTCTGTCAGTCTGTATGTGACAAACATTTTGTGGGGGCTCTATCTCAAGAACTAATGCACGGAATTTCACAAAACTTTATATTTAGTTAGACCTTGATATAAACTGGACCTGAATCGTTTTTGGTGAAAATCACCCAACAGGTGGCGCTGCTATGCAGCATTTTTCACGATTCCTGCAATAGCTATATCTCAAGAACTACTGCACGGATTTTCATAAAACTTCAGATTCAGTTAGTACAAGATATAATTTGGTGCTGATTACTTTTTTGTAAAAATTGCCCAACAGGTGGCCCTGCTATGCTGTATTTTTTGCGATTTCCGCAATAGCTTTATCTCAAGAACTAACGCTTAGATTTTCAACAAACTTCAGATTCAGGTATACCTTGATATAATTTAATGCTGTTTATTTTGGGTGTAAATCGCTCAACAGGTGGCGCTGCTATGGTACATTTTTCAGAATTTCCGCTACAGTTCTATCTCAAGAACTAATGCACGAATTTTCATCAAACTTCAAATTCAGATATACTTTGATATGAATTGGTGCTAAATTCATGTAATTTCTTGTACTATTTAAATGATTTAATTGACGTGATTTATATAGAAGAAAGTTTTGTGATGGCCACAACATACTAGTTAATATTTTGTGATCTTAACATATTGTTCAAATACAAACAAAGTCTTAAAAGATTAGATAGAATAGTTTGAAAATAACTTATTGCATGTACCATAATTTTTATTGTCTCATAAAAGCTAAATTTTACGGCCTTGAACTTCCAACTCATTACATTTAAACAGATATCGGAAGCATGTAATTTTAATAATATCCTTTTTGAAATTTTCCAAATAAATTAAAAAATTTTGTAAATATTTTTATAATGTGTATATTTTTAAAAGCATCAGAATAAAACGTAGAAACATCCATTCAGACTTGTAAGTTTTTTACAAATTTTCATTTAATATTTTTTCTTCTCGAATATTTATTTTCGCTGATCTCTAGCGGAATAAGTTGAATAAAGGTAAATAAAGTTAAATTTATAAATACATATTCGCATGTAAAATATATTATAAGTGAACACATTGAAAAGATACTTTAATTAAAATATTAAATCGAAACAAATCCATATTACTCAAAAAAGAAAAACCTTATGGAATAAAGGTATGATATTCATATTTTAAATCTAGCAATCTGCTTTAAAATGTTTATAATTTATGAGGGTCATTCAACTGAAACCCGGTCAGTGCGCGCAACTTTGCATTAGACGTAAGAGGGCGCCACGTAACTGCGTGTATGGTGGCACCATCTATTGGTAGAGAGACTGACGCATGCGCAACGTTTCACGTTCCATAACGACAGTGTGGTTGTACGCCGAAGAGAAGGTAGTCACACAAGTTATCGCCCACTACTGAACATGCAGTTGAGTAAGCAGGAACAACGAGGAGTAATTCAATATTTAGCGGCGGAGGGTGTTGGGGGCCGTGAACTGTATCGACGGATGAAAGCTGTGTACAGTGAGTACAGTCTGAGTCGTTCATTTGTTGTGGAATGGCGTAAAAGATTCCTTGACGGGCGCGAGTTACTGGAAGACGATGCTCGTCCTGGGCAGGCTCATCGTGTCATCACACCGGAAATGATTGTGGAAGTAAATGATTTAGTCTTGGCCAACCGCAGAATAACTGAGGACGAGATCCATCGGTTACTGTGTATTAGCGTGGGCACCACTCACACCACATTGCATCAACACTTGAACTTTTAAAAATTTGAGCTCAGTGGGTTCCCCACCAATTGACCGCCGAACAGCGCAATACTCGAATGGCTCTGTCTTTGAAGCATTTGCAACGTTATCTTGAGGAGGAATACGACTATTTTTGAGTTTGTGTAGTATGTATAACTACATTTGTGTGTGTTAATAAAATCGTTACTTTACAGTAGTGACCGGGTTTCATTTGAATGTTCCTTATGTATTTGTATTCTATATTAATGCTAAAGTAGTATTAAAATCCCAGCCACAACCTCAGTTAAGACGAAATCTTTCCATAATTAAATTAAAATTTAAAAACATTTATCTAGCCATTTATTTTTTCCCAACTTTCTTCAATTGGCGGATATTTTACCTCCTGTACTGGAGAAAATCGTATTTTCGTCAATTAACGAAAATATTTCCGTGAATTAAAGATAGTATTTCAGAGACTGTACACATAATTAAAAAATAATGAAACAATGTATCAGCAAATTATCTAAAAGATTGCAGTTCAAAACCTTCGTCTAAACTAGTTATGCATATTTAGAATATTAAACGCTTAAATATAAAATGCAAGTCGAAAGCGGAAATATACCGAGTGTCTTAAAAAGGAATGACTGATTTTAAAATTCAATAACTTGCAAACGATGGCATGTATTTAAAAAAAAATTCTTGAAGGAGCGTTATGTATGATATCAGGAGTTTTTTACTGTGATTCTTCAATTTAGTTCGAATTACAAACAATAGATGGCGCTGCGAGAAATATGTGATAAATCCAGGCCCAATTTTTGGTACTTTGGGACCCACTCAATACATTTTAATATCCCTTTTTGCCATAGGAGATGAGAAAGCCAAAAAATCCAGCTTGTATTTATCGCCTATTGCTTGCAGTGTATTGTTGTATTTCGAACAAAATTCGTGAATCAAGGTAAAAAAAACTTACATAATATATAACTCTCCTGCAAGAATCTTTTAAATATCATTCCCCGTTTGCGAGTTATTGAATTTTAAAATCAGTCAGCCGCTTTTAGGGCACCTGGTATATTGCTGAAGGCAATTGATATGGCCTATCATGGGACGCATCTATGTCTCGAAGATAAAAGAGAGGAAACATAATTTTTAAAGTACAACATAATTTCTTATATTATGTTTTAGTGTCAAAAAGAGTTCCATCACATAGAAAAGAAATTTTATAAGACTTTTTTGTGATCTATGCATATTTCGCAGTAAAAGAGAAATTCTTAAAATGGTAGACAAGAAATAGTAGTTTAAAGATAACTATTGTATGAAACGGACTTTCGTTTCGACATAAGAATAAATATTCTTTTATCTGTAACTTCCATATACTTACTTTTGAATAGATGTTATACACCTGTAGTTAATAATATCCCGTTTTATTTTCCATTTAAAATGAAAACCTTTGAAAGCATTCGTTATTTAACGAAATGTGTTTTAAAGAAATTGATTTTAATGTAAAAGTATGCAAACAAGATAAAGAAATTTTTAAATGAAAAAATGGTGTGTCATGTTTTTAACACTTCCAACAAAGTTCAAAAGTGTTTATGCATTCGGTTTGTCTGGCCGTCAGTCCGTCTGTCCACGCTCTAACTCCCGTAAATATACTCAGAATTTCATGAAATTGATAAAGGTTATTTAGGGTCACCAAAGCATGTTTGGTATTGTATATGAAGTATGTAGGATTAATCGTTCATTTACAGGGGCACTCAAAAGTATTCCATTACAATATGGTATATGGGGAATAACTCCCGTAAATATACTCGGATTTTAATGAAATTGATGAAGGTTATTTAGGGTCAATTTTAATGGCATTATGCTATTTCAAATGTATTGAAACTGATATAAATCACTAAATTTCACTACGATCACGTTAGAACAGTACATTCATAGCATTTTTTATTCATTTACAGGGACACACAGAAGAAATCGGTTACAGTACTGTTCTGTCTTTGAGTAATAATTACTGGAGTGCAGGGTTTAAAATTCGGTATACGCTTTTAAATTTAATTAATTTTTTGCATCTTACTTGTTATATATAAATTCCATACCACAAATACAAGGCTGTACAAAAGTATTCACGTACCGTTCTCCTTATTAGAGGAAATTGCTGAAGGTAAATTTTCAACTAAAGTATATGTATCTCTTAAGTGAACTAAATTTTGGCTTGCATGTAGCTAATAGATTCAAATCTATAAATCATATACAGGGTTTCTGAAAAAATTTGCATAATTTTTCGATTGTGGTTGGGAACAGCTGAAATTGGATTTTGAAATGTATTATGCGTTTCCATACGGTTGAATTAGACGTAATATTTTAATTTTTTAAACAGTGCAGTTTTGTTACATTATTCTGAATGTGTTGGAAAGTGTTTCATAATCTATGCTTGGCGCATGATTTTTTCTTACTTGCTTTATATAACTTGAATAACAGATAGTGGAAAAAATGTCTATACTGTGATAGATCCCTACGATGATAATAATAATGCCTGAGGATATGGTACAAGGTAAGTATAAAATCTATTTTATTATTTTAGTCACCTTTAAGTAAAACAGTGAACTTTTTAAAGTTCATATAATATATCATATGTTTGAATCAAGTTTAAATATTGCATTTCGTCTTATAATATTATCTAATAAAAGCATTTATACTCATCCACTCTTGATGTGATAATCAGTGATAATGCGATAATTTTTATAATTTTCCAAACATTGTCGTGTTCTTTTGATTCACAAATCTTCCACCTTGTACAAGTTTTGTGAGTATAAAAAAAAATCCTTTCTTAATTTTCACATTTGTTGTCTTTTTCTAAAATATAAAAGTTGCGGTTTTTTGGCCTAAGTGATTATTTTTATGATGTTAACCAATGTAGCGATTTTTAATTTTCATAGAAATGACACTTTTCTTAGGTAAGCTGTTACACAAAATACATATACAAACAAATAAACAACTTGAGATGTTACGGTTTCATTAGTGATAAAAACAAATATCATAAAAATTTATCATCAATGAAGAAGAATGACACCGGACAATGAATGTCCGGAGTCTTTCGTCTTGATGATGAATTTTTATGCAAATGGTTTTTATCTCGAATGAAACCGAAACACTTTCAAATTGTTTATTTGTTTGTATATGTATTTTGTGTTACACCTTACTTAAGGAAAAGAACTTCTCATGAGTTTAGCAGGATTTTCAGCACCCGGTACGTTATGCTATTTCTTTCTCCCAGCTTATTTTGTGTACTCTCCCAAAAGTAACGTTACCTTACAAAAGCCAGCCGTAAAACAAAGCAGTAGGATTAAATACTCTATAGCAATTTTTTTAAACTTCTAAGCATCGCACATTTTCAATTTTTATACCGTCGTATTCGGAAAAAAGTACTTTTTAATGCAATTTGTTTGAAAACTGCATCTCCATTTATTTTTGAGATATTAATTTTTTTATAGTTTTTAGAGTCATTTGCTTAATATTGGCAACGGTAGAGCTCCACTTTTGTAGAAAGTGAAAGAAAAATAGCAGCTATATCTTTTTGTTGCCATTTTCCCATAAAAACTGAAAAAAAAATGAAAATACGTATTTTGAAAAAATACAAATGAAGGATTTTTGATAAAACATGGAGCTTTAAAAATTTAATTTACTTTTAAATATCTATATTAATAATACAAACAAATTAAGGCCAGTGAATCTTTAGATAGCCGATTTTTTAAATGACGAAATCTGTCTTTTTTTTTTTTTCTTTTTTTTTTTGGTGTGTGTGTGTGTTATTCAGAGATAGTGACGTCCTAAGCGTACTTTACTCTAGTGTAGATGTTATTTAACACTGGATCGCAAATGATGAATTCTTCGGCGGATGTGGATGACGTCACTTTATGTAAAATAAAATCGCGTGTTATAAGTCTTAAAACTGAACTAGTGTAGAGTCCGATTATCGGAGTTTCCGCTTTCAACGAGTTATTTTCATCTAATGGCCTGATGGCTTCTATTATTATGGAACAGCCATTATAAATGAAGCGTTAGGTGAAGATGAAAGAGCACTTTTTTACGACAGCTCTTTCATCTTCACCTAACGCTTCATTTATAATGGATGTTTCATAACAATAGAAGTCATCAGTCCACCAGAAGAAAATGAAGTAATGCAAATGTCGGGGGCGACACTAAATTCTGAAAAAGCAGAATTCCTGTTCTCTAGTTGTTTTTTTTAAGAGCAGGTTCTGCAGCGCGGGACAGCCCACGATTGGCATAGGCTTCCAGATCCCGCGTTGCTAGTTTATAAAAAAAATACAATATTATTTAACAGTCGTTAAACACAGATAAATTAAAGATAAGTAACAAGGATAAAATTTAAGTTAAGAATGCTAAGGACATTTCAGAGAATTAAATATAACTAGCGGGCATGACCGAGCTAAGCTCGGTCAAAATTAGCCTTGTGTTCAATTCGATATTTCATTCTCACTGTATAATTCTTGTTGTTTAGATAAAAATGGTATTATCTAAACCATAGGGACCC
The DNA here is from genome assembly GCA_963932465.1 of Maratus speciosus. Lineage (NCBI taxonomy): Eukaryota > Metazoa > Arthropoda > Arachnida > Araneae > Salticidae > Maratus > Maratus speciosus. The sequence continues at coordinate 522,669,190 of OZ010794.1, forward strand.
ACTAACCGAAATTTTTCGAACACACGACCTAATCAATGCTCTTCTGCAACCTGAAAACGATAGAATACAGAATTTAGTCAAAATCGCTAAAGTCATTTTATAGATAAAATTAGCTTGACCCACGGTAACCAAAAAAGGATCTACTAATCTAAATTTATCGAACATCTGACCTATCCCAATGGTCTTCTCGTGCTAGGGGTGTAATAAGAAATTTTGTCAAAATTGTTTGAGCCATTTTTTAGATAAAATTAGCTAAACCTTGACCCATATTGACCCAAAATCACTGGTTAATCGAATTTTCTTGAGCATGCGACCTAGACCAATGGTCTTCTCGAACCCGAAAACGTTAGAAAACAAAATTTAATCAAAATCATTAAATCTGTTTTCTAGATAAAAATAACTTGACACACAGTGAGCCAAAAATGACACATTAATCGAATTTTCTTGAACATGTAACCTAACTCAATGATCTTCCCGTGCCCGGAAACAGTCTAATACAAAATTTTGTCAAAATCGTTTGAGCCTTTTTTTAAGATACAGTTAGCTTGATCCACAGTGACCCAAAAATGACCCACAAATCAAATTTTCCCGAATATGTGATTTAGCTCAATGGTATTCTCATGCTCAGAAACGATATAATACAAAATTTTGCCTAACGTTTTGAGCCGTTATTTTAGATACACTTAGCTTGACCCACAGTGAACCAAAAATGACCCACTAATTAAATTTTCTCGAACATGTGACTTAGCCCAATGGTCTTCTCATGCCCAGGAACTGTATAATACAAAATTTTGACAAAATCGTTTGAGTCGTTTTTTTAGATACAAATAGCTTGGCCCACAGTGACCCAAAAATGACTCACTAATCGATTTTTCTCGAACATGTGACTTTGCCCAATGGTTATCTTATGCCCGGAAACGGTATATTACAGAATTTTGTCAAAATGTTTTGGGCCTTTTTTAGGTACAATTAGCTGAACCCTGACCCATTGTGACCCAAAATGACCCCCTAATCAAATTTTCTTGAACCTGCGATCAAGCCCAATGGTATTCTCGTGCCCGAAAATGATAAAATACAAAATTTCGTCAAAATCCTTAGAGCCGTTTTCTAGATAAGCTTTGCTTGACTCACAATGACCCCAAAATAACCCACTAATCGAATTTTCTCTAAAAATGTGACTTATCCCGTTTGTCTTCTCCTAATCGAAAACGACAAAATACAAAATTTAATCAAAATCATTAGAGCCGTTTTTTAGATAAAATTGGCTTAACTCATAGTTACCCAAAAATGACCCACTAATCGAAATTTCTCGAACATGTGACCTAGCCCAATAGTTTTCTCGTGCCGAAAAACGGTTGGATATAAAATTTAGTCAAAATCGATTGAGCCGTTTTTAGATATAATTAGCTTGACCCTGACCCATTATGACCCAAAATGACCCACGAATCGAATTTTCTCGAACACGTGACCTAGCCCAATGGTCTTATCGTGCCCGAAAATGGTAAAATACAAAATTTCGTTGAAATCGTTAGAGCCGTTTTTAAGATAAAATTTACACACACACACACACACACATATATACACACACAATTTTTGCTCGCATTATAGTACAAGATAAGTAAAAGTAATAAGAAAAACAGACGAGCTGAGCGCTTTACAGACGAACAACGCATGTAAAACATACCTTTTAAGTACTCTTTACAAATTTATAATGTGAATATATATATTTAAGTAGTCCCGTTCATTAAATTCAGTTTTAGAGTCCAGTAAAATTTGTAATGATGTGTTAAAATTGTAATTGGCAGATTTATTAAATATAAACATTTTGTTAAAACGTTCTTGGTAGGTTTCTGTTTTATAGATAGATTTGATAATCTAGATCACGTCTTGAGTCTGCGGTTTGTTGGAAATAATTTGGTGAGTATTAACAGTTGGTACAGCAGTGCCTTGATGGGCATTTCTCACTGGACACAGCGAGGTAAGATAATCACTTGCGCATAATGTGCAGTGCATATTGGTTTTCTCCTACACTTGGTCTGACAGTGACCATATAGTTGACATGTGCAGCATCTGATTATTGGACAGTTATTTTACATTTATTAAATCCGATTAATAGACTTTTCTGGGATAAAATGGAATTTGTTGCTTCACTTTCTGCTACCAAGACTAGATGGTAATTGTAGGATTATTCATTTTGTACAGTTCTTTTGGTCATAATATTTGGATCAGAGGCCTGATCGATGAAATATTTGATGAGTTTTTCTGGAGGTGTGCTTCTTGGAAAATCCGGGACAATAATTGTCCTAAGATTCGTTAATTTAAAGGTTATAGCTGTCTTTTCTTTCATCTTTTCTATTTTTTCTATTTTCTTCAATAAAAGTTCTGCATTATCATCCGTGTCAGATTTTATAATTAGTTGATTATTTTTCCTTGAACGTTTACAGCTTATTGGTGGGATAATTTCATCTTCTTCCAATGCGTGATTTAGTAAGTGTTGAAGTTTTCTTAATGTTAATTGCTTCGTTTCTGTTTCCAGCATGATTGGTGATTTTGAAATTTTGTTTCCAGTGCCCATAGACTACATTTGTTTTCCGTTCCTGATCGTACTTGAAGTTTAGGTGTCCCCAATAATTTTCTTGTTTCTATTAGGTCTTCTTCTAGTTGGTTAATTTTATTGCTGAGTGAAGAGATTATTTCTAGTTTGTCTTCCTTTAATTTTTGATTTTCTTTTAGTGAAATTATTTCCTTTTCAAAAATATACTTTTCTCTTTGTAATTAAAGTACTTTGTTTGTAAAAAACTCCAAATCATTGTTTCAACACATTTTCAATCTCAAGTAACTGAAGATTAATGTTTTCATTATTTTCCCTATGAATGTAATCATAAATCAGTCTCTGCACAGCTTTTTTTTTTTTTCAAGCGATGACAGATTAAGATATTTTCCTTTAACTTATCGAATAGGAGATTTTGCTTCTGAAAACAAGATCAATCTCTTATTAAAATAACATAAAACTATTTAACTCATAACACATTAGGAATAAAAGATTTAAATTAAATAAGACTTACGTTTATGTTTCTATAATAATATCCGTGTGTCCTAAAATGGTGACCTTCATTCTCTTATCTTAAAAAAAACTGTTGTAGAAGTGGCGAAGTGGCGATGCGATGTTCTAAACAGTCAAGTAACTTTCCGGCTTCCCGCGTCTTCCGTATTTATTTTTCTGTGGTTATATCTCACGCAGACGATTACAGAGCAGATGGTTCTTTATTGCTTATTTGTTTTTGTATAGATTTGGAAATTAAATACCCAATGAGGGTGTCTTTATTTAAAATTTTCTATTTGAAGAATTTCCCAATGTATTTTACATTTTCTTTTTATCAGTACCAAATATTTACGTTAAATTGTATTGTAAAGTTTCTTTTTTGTAAATAATAATAATAATAATAATATTCATAATTAGAGTTTATTAGATAAAACATTGTTTAAATTTTTAAAATGTGTAAAAATCAATTTAATGGTTATAATGAACGCCCAGCCCCCTTTTTTTTAAATTAAAGTTTGTTTCAAACGTTTTCTGTAAAATAAAACAATTTGTAAAATAACTTTTTTTTTTAAAGTCATATCTCTAAAATACAAATTTGAAATATGAACAATTAATTATATCATAGGTTTTGCATAAATTTTGTGTATTTCTTTTATTTTCGGAAAATGTTAATTTTATCTAAAAAGTCTAAAAGAAGTAGAATTTTTGAAAAAATAGTTGCTTAAAATAGTTAAACAGCTAAATAGCTAAACGGAAAAAAATATGACTTGAATGCAAATTATAAAGCAAGAAATGCATATATGACTAAACTCTGAAGACTCATTCTACGTGCTCATTAAAAGCTGCAGACCTAACTGTAATAGAAAATTTTTAGTTTCAAAACACAGAAGTGTTTCGAATACCACTGGTTGGCAAAAAAAGAAAAAAAAATCCTCCCTGAAAACTAAATATGTAAAGTGCACAGATTTAATACTCCTAATTCTAAATATGTTATCCAAATTGCTCCAGCACGTACCATTTTTCCGAGAAACACTTTTATAATAATAACAATCAGTGAAGGATTATTATATTAAATTGCAATGCTAGATAAAATTGAAATCATGAAAAAAGTATACTTTCACTGTCCCAGATATCAAATTGATAAAATATAACATGAAAATTTAGTTTATTGATGCTTGTATCGTGCACTTTATATATTATGTCCCCCCCCCCCCCCTTTCGTGACAGAATTTACCATTTGCTTTGCACTAATATATTTTCATTCCTTATGCCGCTGTAACTCGGAACTGTTTAAAATACTGTTTAAAATATTTCTCTTCATTTTCAAGGATTTTAAAAGTTCACATTTTTGTCACACTACGACTTACAATATGGTGGTTTTTTTGTCACATATGTGACGTGACGTACGTTACATGCAATGACATAACAATGACGTCACATTTTTTTTTTAATTGCTAGAAAAATATAATTTTACAGTAAATAATATGTTTTAAAGAATTTTCGTATTTTTTTAAAGTTTTCTCAGAAGTTCACACTCAGTCACAATGTGACATCACTGAGTGGTGGTATTTTGGTCACAGATGTGACGTGACCACAGCGACTTACAGTGACGTCACAACAACGTCACCGTGACCATGCATGCTATGAGGGTACCATCAGGGCTGACTCGCACCACCATTTAATTGCCAGTAGGAAAAGAACTTTTTGCGACGACGCGTGGGCAACAGTCATTGGACCAAGTGGAAAACAAAATTCTTGAAGACCACTAAAATGACGCCAAAATTGCACAATAAATGGTCAGAGATGTTAGAATAATAAGATTGATTAAAGTATGGCTGTTTTAATTTGTCACTTAATGACCCTGAAGTCAGAGTCATTTCCTTATTTCAATGTAAAGTCGTAGTGACCAACCTTTTTATCTTCTGAAATCTTTCACGCAATGCAACATACCGACTTTTTAGCGAATCCAATATCACTTATTTTCCACTTTACGTTACCATAAAGATAGCAATGAACGTTGAATTTTGTGACTGAGTATATATTAATTTTATTTATATTTCAATGGTCTTTCCACTTAATCTAATATTAATCAAAATATTAATTGTTTGTAAAATAACTGACATTTAGGAATGTGATGTATAATCAGTAAAATATCACTGTTATTCATAGTTAATAAACAGATTTTCGATGTTAAACTATATTACAAGTGAGTAATTAATTAACTGTATTAATCCTACCTTCCAAGTTAATAATTTAAAAAAAAAATATTCGTATTTAGCTCTCTAGTTCTTCTTATCTAGTATCTTCTTATATATTCTCATATATTGTTTTATTCTCATAAACGTATTTCGTCTTCGAACGGCATCTTCTGTAATCGCCGTAAAATTCTTCACACAGTAAATCATAAAAAAAGCAACTTCATGTAAATGCACATAGCCTATTTTTCACATGTTTTCTTTACAAAAGCAAAATAAAATTGTGTTATTTATGTATGTACTACCTATTTTTATCTTCATTAAGCCGTCATACAGGGAAAAAAAACACTTTAGTTTAAATTTGGTTTGCATATTTCTCGCTAGAGCATTATCTGGTAATCGACATTAAAAAATATAAAGTTAAATTACCCTATCAAATTTAAACTTCGATCATGGATTCCAACGGGGAAAAATAATAATAACACATTTTATAATTTTAGCTATGTGAATTTCCCACTAGAGTAGTATTAGTGTAAGAGAATCTACCATATAATTTTTTGTATCAAAACACAAAATTGACGCTGTACAAGCTTATTGTTAAGATTTTTAAAATAAACGAGGTTAATCCGTCAAATTTCGACGAAAGAAAATGTTTACAAAGGGAATATTGCATCAAATTTATAATTGATGCAATATTAAGTGGGTCAAGCCTCCCATATGTGGGGACCCTTGACCCATTATATTCTCATGATTAAAATCAACCATTTTTCAAGTTTCTTTATATTACACTTATTTCTCAATTTTATTTTAATAACTGATTGTATAACGAATAAAAATATATATTAAACTTTTTCATGGATTCAATATTTAAAGAATAAAAAATCATTTTGTTAAAAATGGGTCAACCTTCCCCAGTCTCCCCTATATCATGTCATATATTCGTGTTCTTTTGTACGGACGAGTAACATAACTAAAAGTGCTATATACACCCACATCAAGAAAAAAAAGGGTGTATATGACCGCAAAAACTTGCTAAAATCACAGTAAGTTCAGCTTTCTACATACTCCGAAATTCAACATATATACATTTTAAGTATTCGCATTCTTTTATGTGGTTCTGTAAAATAATTATAAATGCTAAGTGCACTTTCTTCAAGAAAAAACATGCTATAGTTGACTGTAACAACACATTAAAATTACATTAACGTCAGCGTTCTATCAACCACCCATTTAAGATACATTTGTTTCGTATATTCATATTCTTTTGCGCTGCAATGTAAAAAAACTATATTCGCTATATACACCCTCTTAAAGATAAACGTGTTTTCACTGGAAGTAACAACATACTAAAATTTCATTACCGTTAACGTTCTACAAACACCGCATTTAATAAGTATATCTTTAATCAGTCTTTTCAAAAATGGTATGAAATATATTGAAGGGAACGAATATTTTTTCCAACTGGATTAAATCATATTCAAGGTTGGAGTAGCAGAGTTGAAGTTTATTCCAACAGAGCGAAAAATGTCCAGACCAGGAACCGAACCTGGATACTTGGCGTGCCTTGCCAATGCCTACCTGTTAGGCTATCCCGACGATAACTGGCTGACATAATTCACTCTTACTTGTTGGACTTGGCTGCGAACTGCAGCGCTAGTTTCATTCATCCGAGCTATAACTATAGCATTTAGATGACGAAAGTTCTTTAACACGGAAACTCCTGTATACCATTGCATACGGCATTGTCACGGCACGCCAAGTATCCAGGTTCGATTCCTGGTCTGGACATTTTTCGCTCTGGTGGAATAAACTTCAACTCTGCTACTCCAACCTTGAATATGGCATAAAACATATATTATGTGCGTATATAAATTTATATATATATGTGTGTGTGCAATATATAAACTTTGTGATTGCATAGACTGATGTCATTTTTTTTAAGTATGATACTTTATTTTCTCTCTGCATTTTCTAATATCAGTACACATTATTTTCAAATAACTGCAGTTTTATATAATAAGTAAAACCATTTGTAATAAAAGATTTTTCCTAAAAATTTTACTTAATATTTAAATTAGAACCAGCCAAGAACTAAAAACAAATATCTAAAAAAAAAAAAAAAAAAAAGGAAGGACAAGAAATTGTTCAAAATTATCACATTCTACGAAAGAAAACCATTTACGAGTTCATAACTTCTTTTTAATACATGAAATTGTGCTTCCTTATCTTTAAGAGGCATTAGACACCTACTTTTTTTTATCATATACTTTTTTTTATCATACCTTTATTGTTCCTATAAACCTGAAAACCTTCGAAAATATTTTGCAAAGTATACTTTATTAAAAAAGCAGCACATTAAGAAATAAAAAAAAATCTCTTTTGAGTTGCAAGTGTTAAGTAAAATTTTGTTATATGCCTTTTCAAGTATATAAAATCTATTTTTCTTTAACTCTTATATATTGTTTTCTTCTTCTTTTATCTTTTAGAGGCAATTTGTTTTTCACATTCACTGAAAAAAAAAAAAAGATGCAAATCTTTAAAACTATTTTTTGTAAAAGTTTCAGAAATCTGCATACTTTCTAAAACTTTATCGGTAACCTGGGATAATTGCAGGATTTTTTTTTTTTTTTTTTTTTTGAAGTTACATAAAAAAGTCTAGACATTCCAGTTTTCTAAAAAAAAATTTACTTACCTTATAGATTTTTTACAGAGTAAACATGAATCCGTTGCTTAATTTGTTTGTTATTCCTGTTACATAAAAAGTTCTAGGCATACCATTTTCCAAGACAATTCTTAGTAACCCTATAGATTTTTTTACAGTGTAGTGCATTCTGCCGAGTAACATCACTATGACTTTATAAATGGTCACAAAAGATAGTCACAATGGTGAAAAAAAATGACATAAGGGAACATCATTCCTATTCTAATAAAACATTGTAAAAAGCAATGTAATTCCCTGACACTATAGTTAGTCTACATGAAGTCACTATGATATCAAAAATAATCAAAATTATCACAAAGAAGCTAAGGGTGATAAAAGTTTTACTTTTTTAATTAGCTACATTAAGAGCTCACTTCAGTCACGGGAAGAAATCAAAACGATAATGTAAAGTCTATGGGTGCGTTATTTTCAAATTTCTGGCTATGATTTTAATATTTATGAATAATCGTTTTTGCACAGCATAGCTCAGGTAGAGTACTACCTGATCTACGCTGTCTAACGAGATCTACAGCCGGTCTAGTTTTTATTTTTTTCGATTTATGTTTCCAATTTTTGACAAAAAATTACTCTCACTTTCGGAGCCGGTTGGAACCGTTTATGAAATTGAAACTATCCTAATATTTAAAAAGAAAAACTATAACCAAAATTGAAAAAGTAAAAACTAGCCCGGTTGTAGATCGTACTCAGCTACTCAATGCGAAAAAAAAACATTTAAAAATATTAAAATAAACCCAGGTATTTGAAAATAACGCTCCACAGACTTAGCATTAGCGTTCGAGTTCTTTCACGTGATCAGTGTGGCTACTTAAGGTTAAAAACTTTACCACAGGTGAAAACTATTTTTCGCGAATAAACTGTTAACCCATTAAGGACCAGCATTACCATATGGTCACAGCACAGCTTTCAGCCTTTTGCTGTTTGAATACCAGTAATTTAGAACAAAAATTTTCAGTTTCTTTAATGACCGAAACTCTGCTATAAAATAAGATTTTTTGTATAAGGTATTTTTGTATGCAATTTTTGTATTTTAAAAACAAAAATAATTTCGTCTTTAATGGGTTAAATCACAGTACCAGAATTTTTAATAATTTGCATCTCATTACCAAAACAGAAATATTAGTGAAATCCGTTGCCACAGGTGAAAAAGATTTCACGATTAAACTGTGAAATCACAGTGACCTAATTTTTAATAATTTGCTTCTCGTTGCGGAATTGAGATATGTCGACGTGATAGTGCTATATTACATGACATATTGCGACGGTCTGAACAGGCATAATTGATTAAAATTACAGATTTTCACATTTTGATAACATTAGGGTTATGGTGTTTTTGCTAATGTCGTTTCAGTAGGGAAAATACCGACTTAAAGAGGGACTTTAAGAATTTTCTCTGTAAATAAAATCAAATATATATACTATTTCTGATGACAACATCTTTTCATAATATGTACAGGGTGGTTATAATTAAACTTCCCCTATAAACAGCATCCTACAGCGCAAACGGGTCAGCGGAATGCAATGAAATTTGGTATATAGACTATGAACGAGATGCGCTCGCAGAATTTCGAAAAAAAAATAAAATTAGTTCCAAAATGGCCACCAGATGGCGCTTTTTACGAACAAAAACATTAAATTTAACATATTAAACAACCAAAACGGAATACAAAAACAATATTAACAATCCAGAACAAGAATTATGAGTAATAAAGTTTACACTTTATTACTCACTTAACCGGCTGTTTTGGCCGTTTATTGTGTGTATGTTTTTTCCGTAAAAAGCGCCATCTGGTGGACATTTTGGAACTTTTTTTTTCGAAATTCCGCGAGCGCATCTCGTGTATAGTCTATATACCAAATTTCATTGCATTCCGCTCACCCGTTTACGCTGTAGGATGCTGTTCATAGGGGAAGTTTAATTATAACCACCCTGTACATAAGAAATGCACGACAATGAAAGAGATATTAGTCAAAATATTTATCAACAAGTCATGGTATTTTGCACTAGCGTTTCAAACATCCTGTTTTGTTGAAGATGCACAAAAATGTTTTACTAATAATGTCAAAGTTTTTTTAGAGAATTCTTTGCACGGATTCATTTGTTATGTAGAATTACAATATCGCTCTTGAAAATACAAAATGTTGTGAGGAAGTGAAAATATAAATAGACGTTTACTTCTAATATAAAAGAAAGGGAAAATATTTTTTAAATACCAACAACAGTATCCTACCTCTTTTATTTTCCTAATAAGTTGCACCATGTTATAGAAACAACTTTTTATAAAAAAATTCGTGATCTAAACATATTCCTCCCATACAAAGAAGATTTTAAAAAATCAGAATGAAAACGATAACCTATTACATAACTTATTCATAAAAGCTATATTTTATCGCCATTTACTTCCACTTTTAAACAGATATCGGACTCCTGTATTTTTAACATCTCTTTTTTTATTTTTCCAATAAAATTGAAAAATCTACTAATACGTTTTTATAATGTATATATTTTTAATTAAGACGTAGAAAATTCCATTAAATGTTGCAAGTGTATTATTATATAACATATTATAAAGTTATGTTTAATATTTTTTCTTAGTGGATATATTTTACACGTATCTATAGTAGAATTGGAATTTATCATATATATTATGTCGGATGTCAACCTCCCCTTTTTCAATATTTTATCAACTGGAAATTTTTTTAAACTAAATATACTCACATTTAGTTAAAACAAGTCGTTTGATTAGAAATTTAAGTTAACGAAAAATTAATGAAAAAATATCTCAGCAAAAAATCTCAAAGATTGCAGTCCGAAATCCTAAAAAAAAATTCACTTGTTATGTGCAGTTACAATATTCACTACAATTATGAATTGCAACACACAAGCGGAAATATAAATAAATGGCAATTAATTGCTTCAAGCCAAAGCTATGGCCACCTCATCGGGCACATCTATGCCTAAAATATGAAAGAGGGGAAACACATTAAAAAAAGTACGACAAAATTTCGAATATTATCTATTTCATTCTCAATGGAACAATGTAATCAGCTTTATGGACTACCTTCTTGCGTAGCAACTTTACATCCAGTGGAAAGGTGATCGTGTTGCAAGGGCATTAGGGAGCCTTAAAAAAATAATGTTTAGACGTGGCTGATATCCACAAAATTAAAATTATTTAAAAAGTTAAGAATAACAAAAAATTAAAAAGTACATAAGTACTTAAGTATAACAATACTTTTATTCTCATAGTAATTCTGACGGTTTTCCGAGGAGCCTGGGGCCACTGCCCCACATCCCCGACAGTAACACAATGGAAGCCTAACAGGAACTGAATCTTGGCAGTACTGGGAAAAAATGCTTAAAAATGGGGGGGGGGGGAAACAAACAAGTAATTCCTGAGCTCAAAATGAAAAGTAAAAATAATTAAATTAATAAATTACTAACAGTTAAAAATTTAAAATACAAAAGATAATTAAAATACTCAATGGATGGTAACTCCCGCGCCTAGCCCACGCTTCATCGCGGGTCCAGGCTACCATGGCTGCACAGATGTTTGCAGTCATTTGGCCTTGAAAAAGTCCCTTCGAGACATCGATTCACCACGGATTGGGAGCACCGTCCACAGCTGAGTCTGGGGGAATAATGGCGATCCGCTCAGAAAGCGGGTCTAATTATTGATGCAGGGGAAAAGAGGAGGAGCTTAGCTTAGAAGGAAGGAATTTAACTGGCTGAGAGAAGTTGCTATTGGAATCTTTTTAGTTTTTTGAGCAGAGCATTAAGGGAAAACTTTAAAAATTTACAGAAAAACTATTAAATAAAAGAGAATTTTAAGGGTTTTAAGATTAAATTTAAAAGATATGCAGAGCATTTAAAATCACACCTAACTTAGGTCTTTTTCTGTTATGGATGTCAAAAATATCGTACACTGGGAGAGTATTTAAAGCACTATTTTCAGAGTTTTCCAAAGAAAGATGAAAGTTAATATTTAAATCTTGAATGTGAGTATTTAATCTGGGGTAGTCAATATCTTTATAAAGATGATAATTTCGAATATAATAAAGCACATCATAAATTAGTCTGATGGTAGAATTTTGAGATTGTATAAGAAGTTTGATGTGACTATAAGCAGCATAACTCCAAATTTGGCATCCATAAGTTAAAATTGGTCTTAAAAAGGAGTTGTAAAGGAACAATTTATTATTAATTGACAAATCATTGTTTCGAGCTAATAAGGGATAAATTAGATTTTTAGCTACTCGAAACTTGTTACGCGCGTAGTGGATGTGTTGTCTGAAAGTGAGATTTTTATCAAGAATAATACCTAAGTATTTACAAGTGTTTGACCATGGCAATTCGGTATTGTTAAAGTTAATTTTATATTTATTAAGGTTATTTTCAGTTAATTTACAAAAGAGGATGGCTTGTGTTTTGCTAACGTTAATTTTAATACGCCATTTTTGGAACCACTTTGACAGTATTTTAAGATGGCGGGAAATTGAAAGAATAGCAAATTTACGATTTCTATGGGATGCAAACACAGAAGTATCATCCGCGAATTTAGCCAAATTAGTAAAGGGGTGGTGGGGCATGTCATTAATAAAAAGGTTAAAAAGAATTCCTGAGATACGGGATCCTTGAGGGATTCCAAAAGGGGCAAAAAGGTTCCTGGAAAGTTTATCATTTACTCTTACGTTAAAGTTTCTGCCAAGCAGATAGTAATAAATAAGTTTAATTAAATAGGGAGGGAAGACATAACTAATTAATTTGAAAATAAGGCCTAGAATCCAAACTTTGTCAAACGCTTTCTCAATGTCGAGGAAGACTGCGGCTGCATAACTTTTAGAGATTTTGGCAGTTGTGATGTGTTCCACCAGTCTATACACCTGATGAGGGGCTGAAAGCTCCTCTCTGAATCCGAACTGATCAGGTGCCATTAAATTATTATTATTGATGTGATTATTTAAATCTTTAGCGATGAAAGCTTCTGCAAGTTTACTGAGGGAATTGAGAAGGGAAATGGGGCGATAGCTGGTGGGGTTTTCGGGTGGTTTTGAACTTTTAAGAATAGGGGCGATGAGTGCAGTCTTCCAATACAGTGGGAAATAAGAAAACTTGAAGAGGCTGTTAATAAGCAGGGTGATTTTTGGAATATAGGAAATAGGTAGTTTCTTAAGCATTTCGTTAGTGATTTTGCTGACGCCTGGGGATTTTTTATTTTTAAGTTTACTAATTTCGTCAATGACGTCAGCATGGGTGATCAGAAAAGAGGGTGGGGGAATGGGACTGCTTAAGAAATTTCTGACGGTTTCATTTACTTCTCTCTCAGTTTCAGGATTACCCTCATAGCATGCATGGTCACAGTGACGTCATTGTGACGTCACATTAAGTCACTGTGGTCACGTCACATCTGTGACCAAAATGCCACCACTCAGTGATGTCACATTGTGACTGAAATGTGAACTTCTTAGAAAACTTTAAAAAATTACAAAAATTATTAAAAACATGTTATTTACTGTAAAATATATTTTTCTGCCGGATTAAAAAAATTTTTAAACCGTGGTCCAAGTTGCATATGTGCCTCTAACAAAAACTTTTTATTTTCATATAACATAAAATGTAATTAATTCATCAGCAACACAAAACGATTTCCTAATTATGGGAATTTCATATTATTAAAAAAATGTTTTAGGTAAGCAGACCTCGACTTATCTTTTATAAAGATTTTTGTAAATGATCATCTGTTATACTAGAAGTTTCTCAAAGAGTAGTCGAAACATTTCTGTCGTTTCAAACTAAAAACTTTCTATTACAGTTAAGGCTGCAGCTTTTAATGAGCACGCAGAAAGCGTCTTCAAAGTTCAGTCATATATGCATTTCTTGCTTTATAATTTGCATTCAAGTCATTTTTTTTCCTCTTAGTGTTTCACTATTTTAAGTATTTTTTTTTTTATTCTACTTCTTTCAAACGTTTAAAATAGAATTGATATTTTCCGAATATAAAATTAATGTACAAAATTTAGGCAAAGCCCACGACATAATTAATTATTCATGTTTTATTTTTTGTTTTCAAAATATATCTTTAAAAATTATTTTACAAGTTTTATTCTACAGAAAATTAATATTAAGAGAATGACAGATTGACAAAGAAAAACTCATCTCTTCTCGATAATCTTGTTGTATTTTTTAAGAAGATATTTTGTATATTACCTGTGATACAAATTTTACTTTTTAAAAAAAGGAGGGAGTCATCATTATTACCATTAAATTAATTTGTATGCATTTTGAAAATTTAAGCAATATTTTATCTAGTAAACTCTAATTATGGATAATATTATTATTATAATTTACGTAAATGAAACTTTAAAATTCAATAAAACTGATAAAAATAAAAGATGAAATACAATAAAACATTTTCAAACAGGAAATTGAATTAGAGACAATTTGACAAAATTATTACGCATTTAATTTCCTTCCGAAACTGTGGTATAGAAAAACAAATAAAACCAAAAAACATCTGCTTCGAACTTCGAAACTTAAAAATCGTCTGCATCTGCACTATTTCAGTTGTTACCACTCGACCGCAGAATAACGGATAAAAGTAACAGTGAAACTTTTTAGAATAAGCGCGGGACACTGGACAGTTCTGTGGACACTGGACAGCATAGATGTGTTGACACGGATTTAAAAACTGAAACAAGAACGTTCTCAGGATCCAAGTTAGTTCAGCTAACAAAATATAAACCCGAGAAAATTACGGTAGCTTTGACTTGTTGAAGATGATTCAAGTCATTGCTATCGTACTTATAATCGGATTTAATTGGCTCCCCAAAATCAAAGTATCACGTACAACGTCAATGAAATTAGGTATGTAAAAATATTATTTTCCCTGTTTGCTTTTTTTTTTTATTATTATTATTACAACAATTTTAGTTAGTTTCTCATTAACATGCTGTAGAACATAAATATTTCATTACATTTATTTTTTATTTTGCTGAAATATCTAAAATATTATTTTCCTTGTTTGCCTTTTTTTTTTTTTTTTTTTTTTTTTTTTTTTTTTTTTTTTTTTAAATTACAATGATTTCAGTTATCTTCTAATAAACATGTTATAGAACACAAATATTGCATTACATTTATTTTTTATTTTGTTAAAATATCTAACTTCCTTTTCAACAGCTTTGATCAGATTATTAAAATTAGTGATTTAAATTGCATTTTAATCTGGTTTATTTTCTTATTTAAATATTGGGTTAAAACCACATGGTGGCATAAATATAAAAGTATATGGACAAGTATTATCATCAATCATTAACATAATTAATAGACATTTAAAGATAATTAAATTATTTAAAATTTTTGGATGTTACTAACGTTTACCATAGCAAGACCCCTATTTGTAATGAAGTTTGTAGCATGTTATTTCATTTACAGGGACAGTCAATTGTATTCCATTACATTACGGCTTGTGGGAAAAAAATCGTTTCAAATGATATTTAATGATTTTACACGCTTTCAAACAGAATAAAATTGATATGCATTTATGAAGCGCACTAAAATGTGCATTCCATAGAATATGCGATGCAAAGAATAGTTATTGTTCATTTACAGGGCTAAAAAAGGAATTCCAATACATAATGATATAGGGGTGGAGGGAATTGTTTGCGGCGTACTTTATTTATGTTAATCTATTTGATATGTAATGAAATTGATATACGTCGTTGAGGTTTACATACTATGAATTATTTCATGTATAATACGAAGTGTATATAGCATTTACAGGGACACACAAAATATTTCAGATACTATATTGTATCCGAAGTACTGTTCATTAGCGATGATTGCTGGAAATACATTTTTAATTATGATATACACTTTTATGATTCACTACATTTATGCATAGTATATGGTGTATATATATATGCTATAATTCATATACAGGAATATACAAAAGTATTCGAAAGGGTTACTGGGTATTGCTTAAAGGAGGTTTTTAAATAAGTTATGCATTTTAACGCTGCACTGTATTTAATTTACTAAGAAATGTTTGTAGTATATAGATAAAATGACATACAGGGTCACGCAAAGAATTGGATACGTTGCCATCTATGAATTATAATTTCTGGAAATGTAATTTCAGCAGTTTTAAGAGTGTTTTAGCTTGAATAAAATTTTAACTAAATAGTGGCGTGTAATAAAGGCTCTAGGTAAACTACAGGGTTGTACAAAATTATTTAAGTATGTTTCCATATATTAGTATAAATTGCTGAAAGAGAATTTCAATCTGTTATGCGTTTCCTTGATAAACTAAATTTTTCCATTATATAGTATATATATATCAATCTACAGATCAAATACAGGACTGTTTAAAAGAATTAGAAAACATATTTGGCTGTGGATGGTAGGGTCTCAACGATTTTAATCGGTTGATTTAAATCAGCGATTAAATCATGATTTTAATCAACCGATTTTTTAAAAAAAATCATTGATTAAAATAAAAAAATTTCTAAATGTTTAAAATGTCAAAAAAAAGTATTAAAATCTAACATGAACATAATTTGAAAGTTTCTACAGGTATTTTGACTTATTAATAAACAAAAAAAAAGAGCTTTAAATAATTGTTTCTAAGCTTAATTCATTAGTATTGTAAAAAAAATAAAAACAGTTGAGTTTGTAAAAAGCATTGTTTTTAAGTTTTTATCCAAATTAAAACAGTTTCATTTAAAAATGATATTTAAATCTAACATAATTTGCAATGTCATAATTTCCTTTAGGTAATCAATTTATGCATTATTTTATATAAAATACACATAGCAAGTATAATTACATTTCTACAAGTAAAAGAATAAATAGTAATTAATAGCAATCTCAAGTTAAAGAAGAATGAAAGAATGACATCTGCTCAGCAGCTAAATTGTAAATGAATGCATAAGAGAAAAAGAAATAATTGGTATAAAAATGCTAAGCACAGCAAGAGCTTCTTTGGTATAGGTTGAATAAATGTTTATTATTATTATTATTATTTTTTTTTTTTTTTGTAACTCATATATATTAAAAAATTGAACCATTGAAAGCTAATAGAGGTAATAATGCTGTTACTTAAATATTTTGAGATTTCAGATATTAGTGGCTAACTTATATTTATTCTATATGAATGCGTTTAACTCATTTTCATTTTTTTCTTTTTTTTTTTCTTTTTTTTTTTTTTTTTTTTTTTTTTTGGTTAGCATACACGTACATGTGTGTAAGTATAGATTTTGGTGGTTTACAGAAATTTTCCTAAATACAAATGCAAAATGAGCTGCAAATAATATTTGTTAGTTTTGTTATTTGTGCTACTAACTAATGAATTTTACTTATTTGCAGTTTTTATTAATTCTGTAATTACTTATACTGCTTCTTCTAGGCCATTTTGTTTAATGGTGCCACACCATGCCCCTTTTGAAATTGGCAAAATGCACCCTGCCTTAAAAAAAGAAAAAAAAGTTGAAATTTACCTGTAGTTGTAGCCAGAGATTTCTTGTAAAAAACTTCCCCATTCAACAGTATTCTAAATTCGTGTGGAGAAAATCTTGCAAAAATATAGAACTTTATTTCTTTAGAAAAAACAGGATATTATTAAAATATTTTATTTAATTGTATTTTTCAATTTGTTATTCATAAAATTATTAAAAATTAAGGACACTTTACTTATAATGCTAAAAAATATTCTTTTTTTTAGTTACATCATTACTAAACACATTACTAATATATTTCCTCATGAAACAGTGCCCGTTTTTTGAACTAGCATCCTGTCCCTTTTTCTTTCTAAAATGAATTATTATCATTTTAATAATTAAGGCTTAAAAATGTATAATATGTTCCTAATTAGAGAGTTGATTGTTTAATAATTAATTTGAAGTAATGTTAGCTATTTAGTATAAAATGCAGTTAATAATTTTCATAAATGTTAAGTATCTCTAGTATTTATAAAGTTTTACATAATTATTACAATATTAATGTATATAACATTATTGTATAATACTACCTAATGAAACTACTAATTTGCAGTTTTTATTTCTGTAATTACAAACTAACAATTATAATTTTATTAATTAAAGTGTAAAAACATAGATTATGTTAGCAATTAGTGGTGTAATTGTTTTGGAAACCTAAAACTCATGATAGCTATTCAGTATTTGAACGCTGGGAAAAAAATCATACAAATCTGATTTAAATAAAAAAAATCTGATTTAAATAAAAAAAACCGATTTTTTTTTTATTTTTTTTTTAAATTATGATTTTTTTACACCTTAGTGGATGGTAACTGCGTAAATCAGTTTTTAAATGTTTTACGCGTTTTCATGTTTACTTAGTTATCTTATTTACGTTATTTCCCCCGATGTCTTGATAAAACATTTAGGAAGAGTTGGAAAGTGTTTTATAATCTATGCCTAACGCATGATATATCTTACTTGTTGTTTCTATTTCTCAGATCAGTCTTTTCATATAAAACATACCAAATCTAATTAGCTCATATTCACAAAATACAATATATACGGGAATAAAAAATTTAAATAAATAGGGCTTATCATGTAGTTCTATAAGTAACAGTTGTATTAATGTCCGTTAGACTCCATGTTCGTATTTAAAAAAGCAATGACAAATCATAACACATTAAAAAGCTTACACATTCTTAATATTAAGCTTGAATTCAAGATCAAGCTAACTTAATAAAAAAAGATGTCAGTTAATAAGCATTGTTTTTTAAATGGAAAATTAAAAATATTTTAGAAGAATAGGACTCCAAAATAGCGATATCTTGCTAAAAAGTACGGTAAAAAGATAAAATTTTATATTTCAAACAAAATTTTACTTTAAAATTATCGTAGTTTTTATGACAAGAATCATCACAGTATTAATACTTGGACATTTTTCCAGAGAGAAACATTCGCCTTGCATACAATATTTCAAAGAAAATCAAATTTCAAATAAATTGCTTAAAAGACGCAAAGGCCAACATAGTGAAAAATATCCACGCCGGGTCTCGATCCCGGGTCATCAGTATAGCGCACTGACATTCTACCGACTAAACCACATGGAACGATACCCAGCCTGGAAATTTTCTCCTTATTACATGTTGACAAGGATACAAATGCCGCACAAGATGGAATATTTATCGTGAACCACCGTCATGGGGCAAACACGAAACTTAATTAAACCAGCATCGATTAAATCTATATTAATACTTGGAAATTTTTCCAGAGAGAAACATTCGCCTTGCATACAGTATTTCAAATGAAAATCAAATTTCAAATTAAAATTGCCTTTTAAGCTATTAATTTGAAATTTGATTTTCATTTGAAATATTGTATGCAAGGCGAATGGTTCTCTCTGAAAAAATTTCCAAGTATTAATATAGTTTCAATCGATGCTGGATTTAATTAAGTTTCGTGCTTGCGCCATGTCGGTAACTGACGATAAATATTGCATCTTGTGCTGCGTTTGTAGCCTTGCCAACATGTAATAGTGAGAAATTTTCCAGGCTGGGTATCGTTCCATGTGGTTTAGTCGGTAGAACGTAAGTGCGCTATACTGATAGCCCGGGTTCGAGTTCCAGCATGGTATCTTTTTCACTAGTTCGCCTTTGCGCCTTTTAAGCAATTAATTTGAAATTTGATTTTCATTTGAAATCATCACAGAGTTTATGACAAGTTCGTCACAAATGACATTTATTTCACAAATTGGTCACAGTGTGACTTCAAAACATTGTCACTTTCGTCACAGGTTCGTCACAAAGTTAATGCCAAAATAGTCACAAATGACACACTTTTCACAAATTAGTCACACCGTGACTTCACAGAGTGGTCACAATGTGACGTCACAAACGACCTCTAAAACGGCCATAACGACCTCACATTCTAGTCACTGTGACGTCACATCCACGTCACGTGACGTCACATCGACGGTCACAAAATCACAGTGTGACTTCACAACGACGTCGCCGTGACGTCACCATGCCTTACGGGTAGTAACAGGGTTTCCCGTGAACTGCAATTCCAGGCTGCTGGCAATCGCATCTGCCTTTTCTTCATCATCGTACGCACAGTTATTAGAATTTGGAATATTAATGGGGGGCATTTTAGTGACAGAGCTCTTAAATCTTTTGGCTGCCTTCCATATGCTGGCGTCCTCTGGTGAAAGGGATTGGAGGTACAGAGTCCAGCTGTCCTGGCGGAGCCTATGTAAAAAGTTTTTAAGTTCCTGTTGAGCTCTGTTCATTATAATTTTGTCCGAAATTCTGCGCGTACGTTGCCAAATTTTCCTAGCGCGGTTTTTGTTCGTGGTTAATCTGCGGACATGGGGATCAAGTTTGTAAAATTCGTTGTTATAAATCTGAATAGTAGCACGATCAACAGCGTCTTTGATTTCACAAGTGATGGTTTCAGAAAGAGTTTCGATGTCATTTGTGCTGTTGATCTCGGGTAAAGTGGGGGGAATTTCAGTAATGATATTTTGAAACTTAGTCCAGTTGATTCTTTTATTCTCATAAGTTATATCATCTCAAATAAAAGAATTTTTTTCTAAACTTTTTCTGGTTTTTACATATTGTTCAGAGAAAAATTCTTGTAAGAACGAAAAAGAAAATATGATTCAAAAATACGTAAGAAGTTGTAAAAACAATCAAGAGTTACAAGTGTTTTATAAAGTTTCGTTTAATATATTTTTTCTTGATTTTATTTTAAACATAAGTGCAATCTTATATTATTTTATATACCTTTTATATATTACTAGCAAAACTCGTGCTGCTCCCGCGTAATTCTTGGAATATTGTAAGTGGCATTTGTATGACAATTTTTGGTAGAAGAATATATACGGATACGGGTAGTAAAAAAATTAATAATGAAGCCGTTTTATAAGCAAATGTTTTTGGGGCTAGTTGGCATATAAAATATAGCTATGTTGGAGCAGGGACTGCCACCATCAATTTTCCCCCATTAGTTTTCAAAATCGTTCTGTAAAAATATTCTGAAAAAGCAGAATTCCTGTTCTCTAGTGATTGTTTCTTTTTTTGTTGTTGTTGTTTTCAAGGATGATGGGGTGAAGCGACAAACACGTGTTTAGGTATCCACTCGTAATATATGTCAAATAAAAGTATGATGTCAAAAATTAGCTGTTAATATTGAAAATTTTATTGTTTGTTACAATAGAAAAGTTAAGTATACCATTAATTGCCATTAACCATTAACGTTTTTGTCAATCCATTCGTACTAGTCACACGTTTACTTCAGAAGAAGAAAATATTGGATTTGTGAAAATTTTCAACCTCCAGTTTTCGACAGATTTACACTTTCTAGAAGGACCTGGAGGCCATTTGACTGTTTTTAGAAAATGTCTGTCAGTGAGTCTGTGAGTTTGTTTGTATGTGACACAAATATTGTGGGCGCAAATGCACGGAAGATTCAGTTAAACTTTGATAAAGATTGGTGCTTATAAGTTTTATATGTTATCGCCCTACAGGTGGTGCTGCTGTGGCGCATTTTTTGTTATTTCCACAATAGCCTATCTAAAGAATTAATGCACGGATTTTCATCAAATTTCAGATTCATTTAGACGTTGACATAAGTTGTTGCTGATTAGTTTTTGGTGTAAATCGCTCAACAGGTGGGCTGCTATGTTGCATTTTTCAGAATTTACACTATCTTAGCGATGGTCATATCTGAATAACTAACGTTCGGAATTTCGTCAAACTTTATATTCTGTTAGACCATAACATAGTTGGTGCTGGTTAGGTGTTTGTGTAAATCATTAAACACGTGGCGCTGCTATACTGCATTTGTTTACGATTTTGACGATAGCTTTATATAATAAAATAATACATGGAATTCAATGAGACTCAATATTCTGTTACAGTTTCAAATGAATATATCATCACAGATTCACATGATAAATAGAGAATATGGGTGTATACAGCACGACAGGTGTCGCTTTTATGCCTTTTGAGTAGGGAACTTTGGTTGCAGACGTAAAGTTTGGGTGCTGAAATTCAGTGATTTGTTTGAAAATGCGATGCTTATATGTCCATTTTACAATTTAACGAACCTTTTTATCTTTAGTTCATCACGATGCCATGTAAGTTTGACACTGTGATAGTAAATTTTGAAGTATTAAAAGGGAATATGATATGAGATCGAAGAAAGTTTTGTGATTGGCACATTCGACTAGTTAGGGTGTATATTATTTTTCAAACATGTCAAAAAAATACATAAAAGTATTTTTCGTATGGCTCTGAATATAAAATGATTTACAGATTTACATATTCACAAAACAAATAAATCCAGAAACATTTCTCGGAATGTTCTATAACATGGAACGTTCAAATTTTCAATCATTCTGTTACACATTCATACAGAATAAAGGAAATAATTCATACAATCTTTAAATTAAATATTTATGAACTATGTATTCTGTCTGGTAAATCACAAAGCATAATATAAATATTATAAATATTATATTTCAAGTAATGTACTAGAACACAATTTTAACGTTGTTGTTTAAATGTTTAGAAAATTTTAAATGATACACATTTTAATATTTTCTGCATGTTTCTAAAAAGTTACACCGAACACATGAATTATTAATTGAGAATTTTACTTTGATAATTTAAAAAGTGCTTATAACTAAATTATATACGCACATAAAATTTTATAAAGAAGTTTCTTCTTTCTGCGTCAAATGTATTTTTAGAAATGTTAAAAAATGCATAAAGGCGGTTTTTGAATCAATCGGTAGATAAAATTATTTAAAAACTTGCTTATATATGGAAAGTGCTTTAAATATTAAAAAATTCTAAAACATTTCCCGTTTGAAATTCGCTATTTTCTCTTCAAATATCATTAAATTCTTTCTCTTTGCAAAAAGCTACGCATATTTATTTTCATTTTGGAGTTGCGCCAGTACAGGCGTCCGTCCTAAAATTCCCTTTCAAGATTTCGTCACTTTTAATTTTCCCTTCGAATATTTTGCTATCGGCCTTTTCAAGAACATACTTCCAGCCAAAAGTAAAACCGCAACTATTTTCTCAATCCGCGCTTTACGTTTTGTCCATTGGTTAGTTGCCTTGTCATAATACAGATATTTTTATTCATTCGCATTCACTATAAATCTGAAATCTAACTGCGACATCGGAAGATGAATGTCTATTCGAATTATAATATTTTCAAACTAACGCCTTTTTTAGAGTGTTCAACCATTCTGAATTTTCAAAACATATGTTTCATGTTAGTCTGTATAAACGAAACCTAAAATTTCCATTTTATTGTTAAAAAAATATTTTTACGTGATTATATTGCTGAAATTTTCTAAATTTTGCATTAGCTAAATGCAACTTTTATTAACAATATAAAAATGCTTTAAATACAAATTTATTTAGGTTCGGGGTACTTTTTACAAGCTGAAGTAGGGTAGGGACCAAAATGTTCATTCTAGTTGCAAATTTTATTTTGTAATGCTGCGCGTAAGCTGTTATGCCTATTTTATACTCGTCAGATGTCTTGCAGTTTGGAGTCCCCTGTAAATACTAATTCTACATCTTGAATTTTTTTAAATATTTCAAATAAAAGACCATACTTATATCTTTCATTCCAATTAAAATTGTGTCTTAATACTAAATACATTTTAAGATATTAAATGTTAAAAATGGTCTCTTTTTTTCATTTTTTCCAAGTTTAACAGTCCTGAGAACTAAAAAGTCCAGAGGACCGACTAATCATTTAAATATTCATTAAAGTTCTACTGGAACGCAAGAAGGGTTGACTGCTCTTCATCGAAAATGAAACACCGCGTGGAGATAAAAGGTGGATCAATAAGAATAACTTACAAACACGAACAAAATGTAATGAGTTAATAAAACACGATCACGAGTAAAAACCGTTGAAACGGTTCCTATTAAATCTGATTCTGATATTCCGCGTCGTTGTTCAGAAACCATTAAGACAGAAAACCATTGTGTCTAGATAATTTAGGTTTAGATTTTTGTCGGAAGCATTGTTCCGCTGGGCTTGGAACACAGTATTTATTACAGCGTCTAAAATTCCTAGTGTGGAAATATTCTATCCAAACAACGCTAAAAATTTGTACCTCTTAAATGTGCGACGATATTGCTAAAATCCCAAGTGTCGATCGCAGCGACATCTGCAGGATTTTCGTATTACTAGTATTACATTGTATAGACTAGCGATTTCTTGTAGTTGTAGAAAATATCCTGCAGATTTCGCTGCGATCTGCATATTGCAGCAGCATCATTGCACATTTAAGGGATACAATATTTTAGCGTTTTTTTTAAGTAATACAGGGATAGTCGATTTCCACACTGTGTATTCTAGTCACTATAGTATTTATAAGCTCCGGTGAATTTTTAAATATTCATTAAAAACAAAGAAGTACAGAACAACACAGTTGTGATCTATGCCGGAAATTAAGCCATTAACGTCAGCACATGGCCTTTCTTTTCTATGACATTTTATGAATTTCAAAACTT
Source organism: Maratus speciosus (assembly GCA_963932465.1). Classification (NCBI taxonomy): domain Eukaryota; kingdom Metazoa; phylum Arthropoda; class Arachnida; order Araneae; family Salticidae; genus Maratus; species Maratus speciosus. The sequence continues at coordinate 522,693,664 of OZ010794.1, forward strand.
TATTTTAACAGATTATTGATATTTTTCGTATAACATTCTTTTCAAATTGTAAGTGTGCAATTAAAAAAAAAGTAAAAATGTCTTATAGTTTTAACTAAAATATGGTTTCACCTATATTCATTTACAAAAGAAGACCTGGTTGAATCCGCTATTACCGGTATACAACAAATGAATACGCCTTTGTCATCTCAATCTGTGCTCTAACGACTTGTGACCTGAAGATAAAATAATGCTACAAATTTGTATTCATTGCTTTTGATCAAACAAAATAACACCATAGATGACAGGGACAGTCCTTTTTTTTAAATTGATACTTTAGGCAGCTGGTAATTTAGATTCGGAAATATCGCTATAACACTACAAGGCCCTTTAAAATACCAGTTTAATTATCAATAATATAAATTCACGGAATAACAAAATAAAGGGCTTTAAACAAGTTAACCCATTACCCGCTGGTGTTGCGTTGACGCAACATACAAAATAAATTCGCATGTGTACATTATTTACCTTCTAACCACTATTTTCAAATTAAAAATTAGCGTTACTTAAAGACACATAATTTTAACATCAAATTATACGAAAATTATCTTTCACAATTTGTGGTGGCAATCAACAGCCAAAAAGTTGAAAACGTCAACCTTATTGTTTTGGCGGTTAATGGGTTAATGATCTAGAAATACTCATTTTGTTATTGTAAACGATTTAAGTTAATTAAATATGATAAGTTATTTATCTTATAGGCATTTTGGAAACTCAGATGAAAATAAACCTTATTTTATGAGGGATAAGCACCGGTGAGGCCATTTATTAGTTTTGCTTAAAAGCATATATATATATACATATATATTCAGCTATATAGAAGTAAAGTAAAAAATAAAATAAAACAGGCAGATTTGATTGTATAAGGAAAAGAGTATAGGGACACACATTTGTGTACCCGATGACTGAAGATGTTAAAATGATAGATAACATAACGATATTACTCTAAAGTAAAATACTTAAAATGTCATAATTCGTTAACTGTATATGTAGTTTAACGCATATAAAGGAATTTTGCATTTGTTAAAACTAGCAAGAGACCCCCAAAAAAGAACTGTTTTTGTGTTAAATTAAAAAAAAAATGTCTGCCATACTGTTCCATTTAGGATTATAAACATATTTGTATCATAATGTAAACTTAATGTAATATTACCTTTGGTGTGATACATACACATCATATCTAATTTTACTTTAGAATGACATTTAGAATGTACTGATTTTAATAGTTTCTGTAGCGGATAGTCGAATTTCTATTTTATAAGTAATTGCAAAAAATTAGGTTGTTTTAGAACGTAGAGGCTATACATATAGGGTAACTCTAGTATAGATGGCCTTATTTTAATTATTTAATCAGGGCATTGGAGGGGAATTTTGTATTAAATTCCTTATCTCTTAGTATTAGTAATCTTTAATTAACAAAATCTATTATTATCTCCATTCTTTATTATAAAAATTATTCATTATTAATTAACCTATAATTATATAAAAATAGTGGTATGCCGCAATTTAACTTTTATCTTAAATATTTACTTTTAATATACTGTTCTCTTGGGCTCGCCATTTTGTCATATTGTTTATTAGTCATTCTGTTTGTTTTGTCATTTTAATAATTTTCATTAAACAGGGTCTTCCAGCCTGCTGGGACTTCTGTTCGCGGGTGCTGGGGTTTCAGCGGGAAGGGGGATATGTGTTTTCCCCTCGTGGACTAATCAGCTCCTATACCGAAAGGTTCGCTATCCACGAGTGGGTGATTATTGATTAGTGATTAGGATAGATGGCCATAGTTTTTAAAGATTGAAATAAAAATTCTTAGAATGCAAATACAAGAAATATTTATGCATATTTAAAATTCTTATACATATAAACATAATATTTTATGCAAAAAAAATAAAATATAGAAAACAAAAAGTGTTAAACAACATTGAAATTAAAGTGGCAAATTGTTATCCCTCCTTACAGCTGAGGAGAGATGGCCATCCAATACAAGAAAGAAAAAGTGAAGTTAAATTAAAAAAAAACAAAACAAAAAAAAAACACATTTCATATAGCTAATTATGAAAAACATATAACAATTTGTAAAGATGCAGTTTATGATGGAAAATGAGTTAGTAAATCCCGAATAAACAAAATTTGAAGTATAATTTCTATACTTCAATTACCGTAAAATCTTACCATATGTTTGGCATAGGTCTTTATAATTACACACGTTTCATGGAACCACTTCAGGTACTTTATACATTGTATACAGATATCCTTTTCAGATATGATATTATATTGTTTTGCACAAACAACACAGTGATTCTAATCCTATTCTATTTACTCGGAATCTGTAGAATTTCGTTTTCTTCGCCACTGTAAATGTCGTGTTTTTTTCTAGCGTTAATTTTAGGCTTATTACGTTAAGTTAGTTTATATATTAACTTTATCAGTTTCTCTTATGAAAATTTCCGACTTTTTTCAGTATTTTCAGGTCTTATTATATTATTATTATTATTAAAATATTTCATATTACTTAAAATTTAAATAATTATATCAATTAATATATCTATAAACATAAACGTTATATATGTTTTTTAAATTTAATTATATTTAGTTAAAATTATCATTCCGTATAATTTTGAAATATTAATTAAAGGTGGCCATCTCTCCTGAAATTGAAGGACTGATGGTCGCCCGATTTAGAAGACCAATAGCCATTGTACGTCTTTGTTTTAGGCTTAGAAGTAAGGATTAGATTATATACGTGCCTTAAAAGTCCATATAGTAAAAAAATATATATAACGTACGTACTGCAAGACATCCAGATACCTAAGTAAAAATATATATATATATATTCAACCACTAAATTAAATAGCATTAAAATCACACTTACTTTTTATAATCGAAAAACACAACTGCATGTCGCAATAAATAATCTTGTTGAACTATTTCATACAAACAAAGCTTATGTTGCAATCTATGATCAAGTTTTGGAAATATTTAGATTGTTCATCTCTCCTCTATGGCCATTTTCCTAGAGTTGCCCTAAACATAATATCTAATTTTACTCTTTCAGATAATTAAATTATGCTATTCAGTCAGCGAACTTTAACAAAATAAGTTTTTTTCTATCAGAGCTGTTTCCAAAAAACCACGATATTTTTTTTTCAAATTTATATTACTATTTATATAATTTCGATTTGTAAAATTTCTGTTTTTTTAATGAACTCCGAAAAGCTAAGTAGAATTTGTTCTTGAATTGAAAAGAACGAAAAGTAAATTTAATCAAATATCAGAGCAATAAAGAATGAAGAACGTAACGAATGACAGTTATGTTGAGGCCATGTAATGTTACACCTTGTTAAGACATAAATCTCAAATTTACGTGTGAAATTTCAAGCAGGTACAAGTTTTATTTCAAATGTACAGGGCGCCCGAAAACCAATAATCTCGGCTTTTACTACCATAGACATATATTACCATAGACATATATTTACCATAGATATATATTATAAATTAGAAAGTTACATGAAAAAGGTACAGAATTTTATCATTCTAAAATTTTTAGGGGATTAAATTTTGAAGAAACAGAAAATCAAATTTTTACCCATACAAAAAATTCCTAAAGAGTAAAATGTGCCTTTTACACTATAAAGGTCATGTACAATATTTCATCAATTTGTTATAAAAAATTGAAGAGATATGAATGCACATAAATGCTGATTTAAACCACTTTACTATGCCTGGGTGTGAATTCACAAATGGAAAAAATCATGTCGGATGATCACGTTTCAGGGGTTGTACACAAATTATGAAAGAAAACATTGATTGCGTTGTTTTATTGAATTCCTTATTTATGATTGATCCCTCACCAAATGTGTTTGAACTGTATCCTTCGACTGCTTATGATATAATACTGAAATTTTGTTCATGAATTCTATTAGTGATTGGTGCACATTTTACTCATTTGGTAATTTTTTGTACGGGGACGTATACGAAGTAAAGTTTTGTAATTATTCACATTTAATCCCCTGAATATTTTAAATCGATTTCATAAAATTCTGTATATGTTTTTACGTAAGTTTGTAATTTACAATATATGTCTATGATCAATAATTAAAGAATAAAAACAGAGGTGAAAGTTTTTTTGGACATCCTGTATACTATCATCATCAACAACCGTTTTCAATCCACTGCAGGATGTAGGTCTCCACTAGGTTTTTCCTATGCTTCCTGTCTAGTGCTTTAGTCATCCAATTAACGCCGGCCGCTTTTTTTTAATTTCATCTCTCCATCTTACTTGAGGTCGTCTTCTTGGCCGTTTTATGTCTCTGGGATACCCCTTTAAGACTCAACCCGCACGATCGTGCGGGTTAAACACTTAATTGTTTGTTTCTGAGTCGTTTATTCGAACGATCGTTCTGGTTTGCAGATAGAGTAAAGTATCATTTTTTATCAGCAGGTAACGGTTGCAGTCCATGTTTTACTTTGTACAGGCATAAATAACTTTGTTTACATATACACCGGGTCTTAAAGGGATACCACCGTCAGGTGTTTGTGCTCCATCCATTGACATGTCTTCTTGCAATGTGCCCAGCTCATTCCCATTTTAGCCGTTTAATCTTTCAATGATTTCAAAAACTTTCGTCTGACTTCTTATCCAGGTTATTCTCTTTCTGTCTCTTCTAGTTATGCCAAGCATACATATTTTCATATTTATTTGTATTGTTTGTAATTTTTGTATCATCCGTTTAGTTAACGTCCATGTTTCTGCTCCATATGTTAGTACAGTTAAAACAAATTGGTTAAACACCTTCTTTTCAAACAAAGAGGCATGTTACTCTTCAGAATAATATTGTTCTTCCCAAAGTACTCCATCCATTTCTTATTCTTCAGTTGATTTCATTCATACTATTATCCGATGGTATTTCCTGTCCAAGGTACACACAACTTTGTTCTTCTTTAATCTCAGTATTATTGTAGACGATTTTGTTTTTCGATGCAAATGAATTGATCATCACCTTAGTCTTTTTCAAATTTACTTTTAATCCCACATTAATGCTAGCTTCTGCCAAATCTTTTAGCATATTTTCCAGTTCTTCAGGGCTGTTATTGAAAATTAAAATATCGTCAGCGAATCGGAGATAACTTAAGTATTACCCGTTAATTCTAATCCCTTTGTTTTTTCAATCCAGCTTCTTGAAAATATTTTCTAAGGCAGCAGTAAAAAGCTTAGGCTAAATGGTCTCCTTGTGTTACCCTTTTTCCAAGCTTGATCTTCGCTAGATATGTATATATAGAGATTGACGTTTCACAATTGCATAGGTATCAACGTATCTTCTAACATAAAATCGATATAAGTCTCCAAGTTGAATCGTTCTACAATTGACACGAAATATGGCATTACATGCTTATAATTTTATAATAATATCTAGAGCGCGTACAATTTCACCACAATTTTTTATTAGAATTTTTCACCTTATTTAACCGTAGAAAAAATTATTATATTTATTAATTGCAGAATGACTTTTAATCTAAAGAAAAAAAGTAAACAAAGATTTCAAATCTGAAATCTTTGTGAAAATTTTGCATCTTTTTTTACTTTCTTCTATCTTTACAAGAAGAAAGTATTGGATTCATGAAAATTTTCGAATTCCAGTTTTCGACGGATTTACACGTTTTAGAGGTCAGAGAACCCGAAAAACATGTTTTTATAAAATGTCTGTCTGTGAGTCTGTCTGTCTGTCTGTCTGTCCGTCTGTCTGTGTGTGACACAAATTTTGTAGGTGCTCTATCCCAAGAACTGATGCACGGAATTTAATAAAAATTCATATTCAGTTAGTCCCTGATACAAATTGATGCTGATTAGTTTTTGGTGCAAATCGCTCAACAGGTGGCGCTGCTATGCTGTATTTTTTATGATTTCCGAAATGGCGCTATCTCAAGAACTAATGCACGGATTTTCATGAAACTTCAGATTCAGATAGTCCTTGATATGACTTGATGCTGATTACGTGTTGGTGCAAATCGCTCAACAGGTGGCGCTGCTATGTTGCATTTTTTACGTCTTCCGCAATGGCTCTATCTCACGAACTAATGCACGGATTTTCATCAAACTTTAGATTTAGTTAGTCCTTGATATGACTTGATACGGATTACGTGTTGGTGTAAATCGCTCAACAGGTGGCGCTGCTGTTCTGCATTATGCACGATTCCCGCAATAGCTCTATCTCAAAAACTAATGCACGAATTTTCTTCTAACTTCAGATTTAGTTAGATGTTAACACAAGTTGTTGCTGATTAGGTTTTGGTGTTAATCATCCGATAGGTGGCGCTGCTATGCTGGCATTTTCATGATTTTCGCAATAGCTCTATCTCAAAAACTAATGCACGGATTTTCCCCAAACTTCAGATTCAGTTAGATTTTGACGTAAGTGGTTGCTTGGTAGTTTTGTTTAACATAGGTTTTGGTGTAAAGTACCCAATAGGTGGCGCTGCTAGGCTGAATTTTGCTGGATTTACATGATTTCGGAGATATCCATATCTCAAGAACTAATGCACGGAATTTCATATCTATAGAATCCTCATGATGGGCATAGATTGCCGTTATATTTTGGTAGTGTGATAGCAAATTTTCAAGTATTAACATGCATGAGATAGAAGAAAGTTTTGGGATTGGTATATCCGACTAGTTGCATCTTGAGTATTATCTGATACTCTGCCACGAGGACTGTTATAAGAGGTATCAGAATTATTAAACCTTTAATATTTTCGAAATTTTTATTTTCTTGGATGATAAACTCCCATTTTTTCTGAATTTTTTTATATAATTGTTTCCTTGAAATTCCTATTAGAACAGAAGTTATGGCTTTTAGAATTATACCCACTTAATAGTTGAAGCGGCGTTTCCGAAACTCTGAAGTTATTTTTCTCCAAATGACGTTTTTGGGCATAACGAGCAAGATATCTCTATTACTTCTGAATATTTTTTTCATGAAATTTTCAAAACATATGTTTTATCATAGTCTGTATAAACTGAACAAAAAAAATTATTTTTATTTTTCAGAAAATATTTTTTATGTGATTCTGTTGTTTAAATTTCCTGGATTTTCATAAGCTAAATAGAACTTTGTATTAAAAAAATATAAAATACTTTAAATACAAATTTATTTAGGTTCAGAGTAATTATTATAATCTGAAGTAAAAGTAGGCACCATAATTTTTATTCTAGTTGCAATATTTATTTTGGGCGTAATCTGTTATGCCGATTTTGTACTCGGTAAACGCATGACAGTTTGTAGCCACCTGTAAATGTTAATTCTGCATCTTTCAAATTTTTAGATACATGAAATAAAAAAAAAAAAAAAAAACATACTTATATATTTAATACCAGTTAAAATTGTGTCTTAAAATCATACGCATTTTAAGATATTAAATGTTGAAAATGGTCTTTTTTTTAATTTTTTCCTAATTTTAAGAGTCCTGAGGGTTCTTAAGTTAATTTTAAGAGTTGTTATCAATTTTTTAAAAGCAATTATACGGTTTAGAGAGACACAATATACTGTTTAAGGGTACTGAAGCCTTACTAAGTCTTACTAAGCCTTAGTAATAACTGAACCCGTGTTGGATAGTCGATTTTAAGCGTTTAAAAACAAATATTTGCATGGCGATAAGCAAAATCATACAACAAAATTAGAACAAAAAATAAATGAAACATTTAAACAGAAAGAACTTGCTACAGATTTAATAGTATTATTCAATAGTAATATTACAATAAATATTTTACTCCTTTTACAAATTTAAATAACTCTGGATTTTTTATCGATACTGAAAAATGCAACCACCAATGAATCTATTTTATACAGAAATACTCTAAAATTTAAGCTTAAATACACTTTCTAAAGATTTAAATATAGGAATGCTTAAATCCCGTTGATTTGAAAACTTAATCACTTAGTTTCGATGTTTAGATAGAATTTTAATCTAATTTTTAATTTTATTAAATAATTATTTTAAATTAATATTCAAACCCTCCGACTAAATATGTAGCTATATAATTATTTTAAAATTAAAATGCTACTTTGAAAACCAAGTTAACTTAATGAATTTATTTATCAACAATTTCGTCATCGGAATTGACTAAATGTCTGCTTGCGGTGGACTAAATAAATGAAAACGTTGCTGCATAACTTAACGTTCCATTAATCCGTTCATCAATAATTAAACTTATTAAGGGAGCTTCGTGAAATGGGTTTTATTTTGTAAGCTTTTTAATGATAATGATAACCATCATCGACGTGATTGATTGCATTTAATATAAACATTTGAGAGGTCGAATTGATTGGCATTACATATTGATTATAGTATTTATTCACATTTTGTTTTTATTTTTGAGTATTTTGCGATTTTCAACGGTATAAATAGTTAAAAAAAAAAAATAAATAAAAGATAATCAATACTCATTCTTTTTTAATTTATTTTTATTTAATAGAATTTATTTTCAAAACTAGTATCCTGCTGCTTTTACGATTTATATATATTCATATTTATATTTATGCAATTAAATATCATAATAATGCAACTTGATTTTATGTTGTTGTAATTACACGATTTATAATGACTGTGATCAACAATTTTTACTTACATCTATGTATAAACATTGGAAGAAAATATTACAATTACGAAAATTCCTAATTCATCTTTTTGATGCATTTACACATTTTCAATCGTTCTGAATAAGATTTGACTTCCTTTGGGAAATGTCTGTCTGTCTGTAAGCATGATTTACAAAATGGTTCAACGCTCAAGAAATAATGCTCAGTTCTAAGAACTAATCCAAGTCAGTTCTAAGAACTAATCTTGTAAGAACTAATCCCAAGAATTTCAGTTCACTTCATATTCTGTTAGAAATTGACATAAACTGATTCTAATTAGGTTTGGGTGTAACCGTCCCCAGGTGCTGATTTGCTGTGTTTTTCATTATTTAATTATGATAGTTATATCTCGGTACCCAAATCTGTCCAAAAGTATGAAGACACTAAAAAATTAAAGAATCTTAAATTTAATACATTTATAAAAATAAGCATTATCTTTGATCTAAAGATAAATTCCTTGCTGATTTGAAATAAAAATGTAAAGTACATATATATGTAGTACGAAAAACGTTTATTATTTTCAATGGTCCTAATTTGAATGGTCCAATATAGATTCGTATAAATAAAACTTCAATAAGAAATGTAACCATCTTTATCATGCAGATACTTTGCTTTACAATTCTACATGCTTGTAAAAAATTTTGAAAGTTATAATGTAGGGTAGAGGGGGGCACCTTTGAACAATTTTTTAAAATATCCACATATTTCTCACTTGAATTATATTTATTGAATTTTAAATATTTCGTGAGAGAATGAATGTAATTCTGCACCATATGAAATATAAAATTACAGTTTTTAATGATAAATTAAATGTGTTGTGAGGCTTTAAAAAGCTGAAAGTTTTATGGTCAAACCTACCCCATGTAGCGGTACTTTTGAACAAGCTAGGGGCACCTTTGAACAAATAAACAAAATATGAAAATATTGACAGTTTTTATTAAAAACTGCATATCTTTCCAAAATATAAAATAATAAGAATAAAATTACCCAATTACATTTAACTGAAATTACTAATTTTTTTATTATTTAGCCAAATTTGTATCCATCAAAGCCCATTGTTGAGACACAAAGGATGATCTCTCCAATTATGTTTAATTGTGGCAATTTGTTTTATATAATATCCTTAAAATCCAACAAATTGATATCTGATGCCTCTGGAAAATATATCGTATGTTCTTTTTTACGAAGAAACCTGACATTAAGCAATTTAATCTGACCAATGTAATGAAGAGTTCTTTTTGCATGAAATTGAACTAAAATGAAATCATTTTCATTCAAATTGTTATAGAAAATGGATAAAACCCTGTTTTATGAAATCTAGAAATAATGTTTACCATTGTAAATGAAACAGTATAGAGTTTGTTAGACAAATCTGTTAAATCAGGAATTAATGTTGTGTGTCCTGAATTTTCCTGAAGTTAAAGACCTGCATCACTACAACTTTCATATTAAGTATAATAACACTTAATTAATCTCTTAATTTTCATATTTAAGAAAAAATTCAACAATAATCATATTTAGATACATCTATAACTCTTTATCCCATAGTTTTAATTGTTCAATGGTGCCCCAACTTTTCCGTTCAATGGTGCCCCATCACATGAAGTTTAGTATTACAACTATTTACTCTATTAGGTTTGAGAATTTAAATAAAACAATCCTTATATGTTAAAGCTAACATCTTTATTTAGGTATTAAATAGTAAAATATAATTTTAGGGATACAAGATTATCAACAAAGAGCTTACAACTTTATTTTGTTAAGTTTAGATTCAAGAAAGCAAAATATACATACCTTGCTTAGACAGTAGTAAACATGCAGAAGAGTAAAGCTTTGTATTCTTGTTACATTGAAACAGTAGTACTGTGCTGCCGTATATATTTAAAAAATATAATTTATTTAAAGGAAAATATTTACAGTGTTCAAAGGTGCCCCAGTTCAAAGGTACCCCCCTCTCCCGTAGATATAGCGCCCAGGAATTGCTAATAGCTTCAGCTAGGAATGTAATGCAGGAAATTTTGTAACATTTTGCATAAAAAAGTTTACCATTGGAGTACTTTAAATATGTATACAATCGACGCTCATTATAACGACCACCTATTATAGCGACCGTTCATTATAATGACCGATGCAAAATGTCCAGAAATATATACCCTTTATGCTATGTTATTTTTACATCCAATATAACGTTCGACCAGCAGCTTCTTTCCCAATACAGCGATCGAACGGACCTTTCCTCCGGATTTTTTTTCCAAAAAAATATTACCATTTTCTTTCACCAAGGACTAATTATCGAGTTCATAATTAAGGTCTGGAGGGAGCAAAAAGAATAGATTTCTTCATGGGGTGAAATTTAGTAATGACTCGCGCTTGAACCTGATTTTCTTTGTCATAAGCGTATGCGCATACTAGCTCGCGCGAGCATTCAGTTTGTTCGATGTGCGCATTTTCCCAAGATGGCTGTTTCAAACAAACGAAATGTTTTTGCCTTGGATGCAAAAGTAAAAGTTTTGCCAGCGGTTGATGGAAATTTGATGCTTAAATCAGAAATTGCTATAACATTTAACATGCCAAAAGCACTTTATTTACGATCACCTTACGATTACTGCACCTGATTAGATTTCATTAGTTTTTTTTTTTTTTCGTTCACTTTCGTTATAGAGCCCTCTCATTATAACGACTCTTTTCTTTGGCACACGAGGGGTCGTTATAACGAGCGACGACTGCTTAATGTTGATATTGTACAATTGTTTTAACCAATCCAATAATGAGACATTGTTATCTTTGAGTTACATTTGAGTAGTTTTCGGGATTTGGCGCGATGCATTATCTTCTTAGAAAATCGGTATTTCACCCCCTGAAATCTATAATACGGCAAACATTTGTGTTTTTAAAATAAGGATGTAAATATCACAGTTATCTTCTTAGAAACGATACAAAAATCAATTTCCCTTTATGTGACATAGCATCCAAAATTATAGTTGTTGCTCCAATGTTTTGACGGCATTGTTCCGATTCCTTCTCAAATCGTGCCAATAGTAAAGTATATCTTTAGGTCATTTGATAATTAATAGACATTCATCTATTTGAAGTTTATATGACAATACTGGCAACGATTAGCGCAGAAATAGAAACGTCGCATTGAGTTGTCTAAATAAAGGGTGTTAGTCATTCATCTTAGCGCTAGCTCGGTTCAAGATAAGACTAACAAAGTTCCTGTTTCTAAGAAAAGGAGCTTAAAACTGAACTCTCTTATTTTAGAAATACAAAGTTTACAATGCGATTGCTTTTATGAGAGGAGGTTAAGAATAATTTTCCAACGAGATATTACATCGAGCACTGCAAATAAAGGCGTCTTAAATTAAGATACATATGTGACTGAAAAAGAATTTCAGACACTTAAGTGTCTGAATCTGAAAATTCAGTCACAATAGATGTCTTAATTTAAAACACCTAAGTGTCTTACTATGATCATAGTGTACACGAACTGATAAAAGTGTCTAAAAAATCTGCAAGTGTCTAATTTTAAGACACTTTGTAACTCCCTCCGCATTCACCAGGGGCACTCTCAGTTGCGCATGGGTCTTCCTTTCGAACTCGATGTTCGTTTGTAATTCAAACTGAATGCTTGTTTTTATGTACGCGTACATTTTAACTAATAATTTATTTTGACTTGATTGTTTTTTGCGGAATGTGAAGTTCCGGGATTTAATTTCTATCGACATAGTGGTACTGAGTATTAATGTTTATCTATAAAACTAATACAGTGTTCTTCATCTCGTCAAATTTGTAAAGAGAACTGTTGTCTGGCGGGCTATGTTTTCAGGATGGAAATTTTCCATCCTTTTAACAGAGCTAGCCGGATGTGCAAGGGGATTTTATTTTTTAAATATCCAAGTCTGCCTAACTAACGGATACTAACGTAGCCTCCAATCCGGACGTCCTCTGGGCGAATGTGCTTTTGGAATAATCAGACCTTTTCCCAGGTAAGTGGGGTCTTAACTATGTATTTAAAACTCTCTGTGATTGTTTTCTCTTTAAATGAAGACCTCACACGAGTCTATAGCTTTATTAGTTCCTGAGTTATGCCAAAATATGTTCAAAGCATTTTGCCTATGGTATTTCCATGTTAAAATTTTATTTTGCTAATATTTAAATTTCTACTCTTCAAATCATCTGCAATCATATTTTTGTATTATTTTCTATCCAATGTTATCTTTAAAATAAATTTTGGTGTCTCTGCATGGTGTATATTAGCGGTTACTGAATTTATTAATTTTACACCTTCCTAAGCCTTTTCTTATGTAGCCATTACTTTAAAAATCGCAGTGACATCGCCTGTTGATTGGCTCATACTTCTTAATTACCATCAAGACTACCTTAATAGTATTTTTTGGTGTAATTATTACTCTGAAGTACCCCTTTTAATTATTTATTTACGTATACAATATTTTTATAAGCATTTAATGCGGCAGCATTTGTAATGTTTACATCGATTTTTACATTTCTGATAGATTTATTATGTGTTATGTACTGGAATTCAAAAGCATTTATAGTAAACATTCCTGTTAATAGCTGCTTTTATTTATTATTTATGCTTTTCTTGTCTAATGAAGTTTTCTTCTGCCTCATAGTGTGTACATCATAAATTTTAAAAAAGAATATAGTTCGAACATCCTTCCATTCATTGATTCCCCCATATATTTAATACAGCGAATTACTTGTGTTCATTTATTTATTTTAAAATGTTTTGACTGATAAAACTCATTAAATCCGGTCGTCAAAACCACAGCTTCACGATTTGATTGTTTGAACCACGTTTGAACGGAAATTGACGTCACTAATGCAGACGTTGAATCAGAAAAAAATTTGTTGATGTCAACAAAGATTTAGAAAAAGGATCTCGCGTTATCTGTAGTCACTTTGTTAAATTTTAATGATTATTTTTAGATTTTTAAATTCATGTAATCATGTACCGTTAACCTAATTGTAAGAATGCGGTAAAAATATACAGATATATTTCATTTGAAATAATTATATAATATTGATTTTTTGATTACTTTTAGTTATAAAGTAATTTGAAATTAAAAATGAATACAGAGTAAAGAGGTAGATTTTTATAAAATATTTATTTGCATATAGCTAGATTTTGCACTTAAAACTGACACGTACATTTATCGAATCATAATACAGGGTTGGACTTTCTCCAGAAGGAGGGCCTGATTAAAGCATGGGCAGACCCCCCCCCCCCCCCCTACGATTTTACGTGCTCCAAATTCGATATGGATTTTTTTTTAAAGCTTATATTTTAAATGTGTTTCAACATTCTATTGATTATAATCAGCATTTTGAACTTTAAAAGTAGAATTAGATTAAAAACTAAATAAAAAATAAATACAGTAAAAACTCTCAATCGCGGCCACCTCGCGAATTGAACGCGTTTTGGAACGTTGAATTTGCCTGCTATTCGATTGTGTTCGCTTTTATGAGGTAAAAAAAATGTATTTATCTTGAAAAAGGTCAGTGTTCGCTGAAGAAAATTGTCCTATGAAAGTTTTGTTGTAAAATCTCCATAACGGACACTCCTACATAGAGGACACAACTATTTAAGAAGCACATTTTTTATTAACAACATGCACATATTTTATATTTTTTACCTCAGAAAAACAGACATTTCCGAATGGCGAACAAATTCCACGGTTCTAAGGTGCCTACTATTGAGAGGTTTTACTGTATTGTGACAAATATTTTAATTTTTAATCTTATTCTACTCTATAAATTCAAAATATTGATTATAATCAGTACAAAGTCGAAAAAGATTTCAATTATCAGCTTTATGAAAATTGCATACCTTATTTTGGAGCCCCTAAAATCAGGCTGTGTGTGTGGGGGGGGGGAGAGGGGGGCAGAATAATGGCCATATATTTTTCCAGGATCAACGTGGTCAAACATGGCTACGTATAATGCTTTAAAAAAATGGCTGCGATTCAGACGTTTGAAGTGTCTAAAATTCAGACGCAAAAAGTGTCTGAAAAAATTCAGACATTTTAAAATGTCTGAAAATTGAACACTCCGTTTCAGACACTTAAGTGTCTGAATTTAAGACATTTCAATTTAGAGTGGGGATATCTGAAAAGCTAAAATTGGCAACAATATCTCATTAGAGCAATGGCCACCTGAATCAAACAGTATAAACATAATAAAAAAATAAACAATGCAATGGAGAACTTTTTTTATGTAAATGACAAACACCTTTTTATGCATAACAGATCTTGAAGCTGAGATTTCTAATCCCTGTCAGTTGAACCTACATCAAAATTATCATAACTTGTTCAAAGATTCTCGAATCATACTGCTTGCTCATTGTCTCCAAAATATAAGGCGTTAAGTTTTCTATTAAAACTATATTCATTGGAATATATAAGCAGTATTTTTACCTGACTGCCAAGAAGGGTTATGTGTTTCACGCGTATCTGGGTATGTGGATTTCTTTATACCCTCGAAACATCCCAACGGCTGAATGGATTTTAATGAATGAGGTATCTCTCGATTCGTGTTAATCGTCCGATGGTTATAGGCTAGGTTTTGTTTTTATAAATTCAAAATGGCGGCCGTAAAATACAAAATGGTGATAGACACGAAAAACATGTTTTACGTGCCATATTGAGTTGCATATCATTAGATAGGTATTTCAAAATGAAGACGATGTTTCATTGACTATTTTACAGTCAGAAGCTCCGTTTAAATATTACAGTACATGGAAGTAATGTAGGCAGGATCTCTAGCTTTACCGCATCTCTAACCATCATAGACATCTATCGGCCTCATCAAAACAGTGTTTGTAGATAAGAACTAACAATTAAACACAACTTAAAAATCATCAATACAAGTAAATAAAAAAATAGGTAAGAAATATAAAAAATAGTTTAATATTGATGAGAAATAATTAATTAGTTATCTTTTTACACCGTCGGATTTTTTGATTTTTTAAATTTAATTTTTACCATTTATATCTACAACAATTAAAAAGTTGCAACAATATTTCTTATTTCAAATGAGCTATAGCAAGGCAATTTTCGTTGGATTATGAATACATGTTCTATAAAGCCTGCTAATACGTAGTACTGTATAAAATTTCTAATTGTTTGAATTTCTTAGGGTCTTCATAACACATGTAAAACATACGTTTAAAAGTATTTATTATAGGAATCAGCTAATTTCAAGTATCACTTCAAATAATCTTCGAATTTGAAGCTATTTTACTCAATTTATAGCACGAAATTGAGCTAAATTTGGGATCTATAATTTTATATTATTATCTGCATATAAATAAGTAATTGTTAAATTAATTATTACAGAATATAACTGATTTGAAATCATTCTACGCGGTTTCAATCATAAAAATTTCTTATAGAAAATCTATAATAAAACTTTACAGAAAAAGTATCATAAAATCCTATGGAATTGTGGTCGGTTTTTATATAAGCTTGTTTCACCAAAAGCTATAGAAATATCTGTCGTAGTTCAATAGAAATCTCTATAGAATTTCTATAAAATATTCGAATATATTCTATAAAATATTCTATAATAATATTCGAATATACTCTACAAAAATATTCGAATATATTCTATAAAAATATTCGAATATATTCTATAAAATATTCGATATATTCTATAAAAATATTTGAATAGCGCCAACACTCAGCTGTTTCCATGTGGCCACCCTACCAAATACTAACCGCGATCGATGCTGTTTGGCTTCCGTGATCCGATACTTTCAGCACATTCTACGGCCGCCCGCAGTCTTTAAGCTCTCATTATTCTATTTTCAGTTTGTTTCTTTTGTGATTTGTTTTCCGAATTATTAAACTTGTGTAAAAAGTATTGTATTGTATTGTATATTGTATAAAAATCACATATATTTTATACGCTGATTCATTCTCAGCTGTGTAAATTATGAAAACCAAAATCATTTGTAACTTAGAAAACCAGATTTAAGGAAAAAGAAAAGTCTTCTAAAGTAAAGAATTTATTTATTTATTCATTTACTTATTTATTTTCTTGGTGGTGTTGGTGCTAAATTATTTACAGTTTCACAATGAGCTTCATCGCTTAAATCGTGTTAAGATTTCTGTTGAAATTCATTAATCTGACGGCATCGGACGTGGGGTGACAAAAAAATCTCTTATCTTAATATACTTGAAAATATACTTTGTAATATACTTTATATATACTTAGAATATAATTTAATATACTTTTAATATACTTGAAAAATATTTAAAAGTATAATAAATTATTATTGTTTGTTAATAAATTATTGTTTGTTAATTTGTTTTAAACGTAATTGGTTAAATATTTTTATAATTCAGATTAAAATATTGGAATAAAAATTACAATTAGTGAATAAAGTTTATTAAATTAGATGAATTACCATTAGTAGAATAACGTTTCTTAAATTAGATTAAATATTACAATGAATAAAGTTTATTAAATTAGATGGCGGTTTTTATGAAATTAACAGCAAATTAATAAATGATTATAAAATTGAACGCTAAATTAATGAATCATAAACAAACATATTAATTAACCAACATTTAAATCGGTGTAGTTAGACTGATATATTATTACGTTAACAATTGAATCACAATGTATTAGGATTTTGAATTAAATTAAAATCATATTAAATTTATTTAGTACTATTATATTAAACTGATGTATTATAAAATTAATTATTATTATTATTATTATTATTATTATTATTATTATATTTTAATATATATATATATATATATATATATATATATATATATATATATATATATATATATATATATATATATATATATGCATATATAGAGAGAGAGATAAATTAGTATAAATAAATTTTAATAGGCCAGAAAATATGTTCTTTTTTTTTTGTTTGTTTGTTTTTTCTCTTTTTGCAAAAATGTTTATTTAATCAATAATCTATAGAACTTCTATTAGTTTTATATTCCTTAGGAAAACTGTTCTATAGAAAAAAAAATTCTAACGAATACTGTAGAAACATTTTCTTTAGTATTCCGTAGATATCTCCATCATAGATATAAAGTATTCCACAGATATCTTCAAAATTCTATAGAAAGGTTATTCTATAGTACTTGTAAAGAATCCTATAGAGCTTTATACTGCTCTATGAACTATTTTCGTAAGGATTACTTCATGTAGCTAAAAATAATATTTATACTACACTAAAAATGACTTCTTACTTGCTTTGACATATTTTCTAAACTTTATGAGTGAAATGTCTCTAAAAATTAATACAACGACCAAGAAATATTTAAATTTTTAAATTTTATGCATTTACATTAAACGTAAAGTTGTTTTGGAATGGCTTTTGAAATACTTTGAAATACGGTTTTCCAACAAAATTCCTTCCTATATTTCTCGGTTAAAGTTTTCAAGAATCAAACACAAAACATAATTTTCATGAAAATGTTTAAAACATTTCAAGAAGAAATTTAGTTGACACTTAAAAGCAGCTTTATGTTAGTATTTTATTATTCTGCAAACATTTTTAAAATACTTTCTTAAATCAAATAAATAGTATTAAAAAAAAAAAAAAAACTAATGACATGCTTAATTTTAACGAATTTTTAGGTTGAATTGTCTAATTTTAAAAACAAAACGAAAGAAACATAAAATGAATAAGACAAAAGCCAGATGAATTAATAAAATTAATAATAAATCAATTTACATTCGCTCATTTTTTGTTAACTACGTTAATTTAAAGTTACTTTAGATCAGTTATTTGATTAAATATTTTTTTTTATCAGTTTCTACTCTCATCTTACATGTAATTGGCAAAAAAAGGAAAAATAAAATTTGCAAAAAGTAGTATTCAGCACAGTATACTGTTATAAATACGAAGTGTTTTCGAAAAGTAAAGGTACATCTCAAACAGCAAGAAAGAAAACGTTTTAATGAGCGCCTTTGCAACACATATTATAATCTAAAACATTTGACCTTTTCCTCGCAGACATTCGTTATGTATATGGCGAATCTGTTTCGTGTAGCACGTGTTTATAATGGTTGTATGAATTCAGAATCCCGCAAAATGTGAATCACTTTCCAACTTGTGTTTTCTTCATGCAAAAGGTGAGCGTCCGGCGGATATTCACAAAGACACTTTGTCCGTCAAATGGAACATTTTCACTCTACAAAATGTAACGAAATGGTGTCGTGCTTTCTCTGGAAGTAGGACAAATTTTCATGCAGAACCCAGAACAGGTAGGTTCTCTGTAAACTCTGACCTTGCACCCAGCGATTATTACTTATTCCTTTACATGAAGAAACATTTTGCAGGACGAAACTTCCACGATGATTATGAGATCAAAATCAAAGAAATGTAGTTTCGACAACAGGCGGTAAACTTCTATGACTGCGGAGTGCAAAAGCTTGTACCCAGATTTAATATATCCCTTCAAGACCGGACCCGCACGATTGTGCGTGTTAGGCAATAACTGGAAATCTATCTTCCTGATTTTTCTATTCCATAAATGCCGGAAGTTAGTGATTGTGTTGGTTAACAGAAACTATATAATATGAATTTTATCAACAGGTAGTGAATTATCAGTTACAAATTTCAGTTATATCATTTTTTTCAAAAAAAAAAAAAAAAAAAAAAAACCTCAAATAGCTGCTCAGTCTTAAAGCGATAACCTTGATCAATTGCGGTAAATATGACGAAAAATGAGGCATATACCAGTAAGTAATTTGTGATGAACATTTATCAATTAAACATCTTTGAATGGGTATGAGGCATTGCGTCTTTACTTTTCGAAAACCCATCGTAGAATTAAAGTAAAAACAAGTAATATAATCGAAAATATTAACTAGTGGGATGTACCAATCCCAAAACTTTCTTCTTCCTCATACATGTTAATATTTGAAAATGCTGTTACACGTGTTAATACTTCAGTGTTATTACTTATTATAATATTAATAATACTTCAGTAATATTACACCAACTTAAATTTTAATTTTAAGTTTCTGCTTCATTTTACTAATCGGAGTGAAAACTAGTTAATCTCAAGAATACCATTTAATAAAATCAATGTTTTTCGTTATTCTGTTGTACATCAGCTGCTTGAGAGTTGCCGAGCTAGCTGGATATGAATTGCTTGTCGCTGCATTAACAGACGATGTACAAAATAACTATGAAAAATTGAGAAAAATCGCTATTACAACGCCCGATCCGGTAGACTGTTACCAAATTCACTTGGGGTCTGCTGACCATAGCCAAAAACATGCACATGAAATCTCTTTCAAATCTATGCATAACTTCATACACTCTTCGATGATAAAATAATGAAAATGGTATAAAAATCACTATTACATTAGCCTCTTCCGGCGTAATATTTCCAAATTCAAGGAAGACCTACTGACTATAGCCAAAAACATACACAACAAATTTGGTTGAATTCTATGCATAACTTTATACATTTTTCGATGGTACAATAATGAAACAAAAATGACACAAAAATCGCTGTTACAGCGCCACCTTCCAGTGGAATCTTTCGAAATTCAAGAACGACCTGCCAGCATAGCCAAAAACGTATGCCACAAATTTGATTCGATTCGATGCATAACTTCATACTCTTTTCGACGGTACAATAATGAAAATGACACAAGAATTGCTGTTACAGATACAAAACAATACAAGTACACTTGGGTGATACACATAAAATTTGGGTGAATTCTATTTATAGCTTTACACACTTTTCGATGATACAAAGGGGACATACGGACGGACAGACAAACATTTTGTATACATGTTTTTCGAGATCTCTGACCTCTAGAAGATGTAAATTCGTCTAAAACCGGAAGTCGGAAGAAATTTCGATTCTTTAAAGAAAAAAAAAAAGAAAACAAACTAATAACTAGAAAACAGGAATTCTGCTTTTTCAGAATTTAGTGTCGCCCCCGATGAAAAAAAAAATATATGTACACATAAATAGTACAAAACATATTTCAATTTTAAGACTTAAAGCACAAACTTTTATTTTATGTAAAATGACGTCATTCGCATCCACTTAAGAATTACACATTTACGATCCACTCTTAAACATCTACAGTAAAGCATGCATAGGATGTCAATAACTCAAAATAATGCACAAATGCAGCAAAAAAATGCCGTCATTAAAGAAACTGGACAAAAAAAGGGCTATCTAATGATTCATAGGCATTCATTTGTTTGTAATATTAATATAGACGATTTCAGTCGTGACGTAAGTCATGACGTTTTCGTTGGAATCTGACTCCAAACAAACGGTTGCTATGTTGTATTTTCTATTTTGTTTATGTGTTGCAGCTATATCTTATACCTATATCTCACATCTAAGTCTTTTAATACTTGATATGTACTGGTAACATTTTCCACGATTTATATTTAACCCGAGAGTAGTCGCGACATTTTTTAGAACGTTAGTAGTCGCGTTCGGTCCATTTGCCGCCGTTACCAGCAGGCCGAAAACGAAGGGGAAACTTGCCGGTGTTATCAGATGATCGAAAACGGATAACGTAGGGTGAAAATATTGACTGAACTTTAAAAGATTACAGCAATTATTCATTTTACAACATTTTACAGCAATTATTTATTTCACAATATTTTACAGCAATTATTTATTTCGCTTAAGTATATATTCAGTTGGCATCTAGATAAGTGTTTTTAATAACTCTTTCTTCGTTTTGCATAAATACTTAAAAGTAAATAGTAAATGATTTGATTGAATTTCTGATGTTACTATGAATCAATAATTAGTAGGAAAACATTTACAATTATGAATCTAAATTCGTGATAGGGGTTATTTATTTATTTATTTTTTTATTTATTTATTTATTTATTTATTTTATTTTATTTTTTTTTTTTTTTGAAGGACATAATCAGAGTCAGGTAGATTTTTATGATACTCCGGCACTCTATATCCATTTAATAAAATAAAATAAATAAATTTAGCATCAATATACTACACTGACATTAAATTGAACAATTAAACTGAAAATAAAAATGGAACCTATGACATGCAACACAAAAACCAAATACAACACCACTAATTTACCAGCATATTATATATATATATATATATATATATATATATATATATATATATATATATATATAATAAAGAAAAAGGTAAAAAATACTTAACTTCGAAATTATAAATGTAAATGTTGTAACTACGTTTTATTTATTTATTTTGTGGGATGTCTGTGTGTGTATGAGGGGGGAGAGGAGGGGGGGTCTCTCGAGATTTTGTGATTAAATCCATTTTTCAAATGAAAATGCATGATTCGTAGTTTTTGTTTCAGGGTGGGAGCAGCGCCCTTGAATAAAAACTCTGGATACGAACTTCGCTTATATAAAGTAAATAATAAATAAGTTATTGAAATTATATATTTAATTTAAATACATTTGCAATTGTAGATTTAAATCCTAAGATGGATAAATTATTTTAATTAATAGAACCATTGAAAGGTTCATCTTAATAGGGATGTATTTTACAGTAACTATTTAATTAAAATAAGTATTCAATTGTACATTTCATAATAAGGTATTAATATTATAATTTATTGTTTTATAATAACATTCATTAAAATAAGAAAAAAAATAAGAAAATTTTCTCCGAAATTATAAATATGCAGCAATAATTTAATTTAAATGAATTTTCTCTCATATTCTGGGAAACATTATTCTGAAAAATTGTTTGAACAATTGATGAAGGACAACAAATTCAAATTTGTTAGATACCGCCCCCAAGCCTCTATTGGATTTCAATAATAATAATAATAATAATAATAAACATTTTCTGCGGCATTGTTTAAAAAAAAATGTGTTTTTACTTACAGTATAAAAATTTAAAAATAGATAAATTTTAGAAAAATACTTAATATTTTTTTAAATCATAGTATAAACATTCACTGAATTATCCAAAAGAGATTTTTATTTCGTAATTTCTAACCTACATTATAAAATTCTCATTATTTTTCTTATTGTACAAATAAATTATATGTATGTTCTTCACAGATATACATACTACATTTCTGAGAAAATTGTTTTGTCTTTCGAATTTGTTTTATTGTACAAAAACGATACTTTTCAGATTTTGGAGATACGGCATTTTTTTTTTTTTTTTTTTTTTACTGATTCCCACAAAATTCTCTTCTCTCTTTTTTAATGGTTTGGCAGTGTTATTGCCTGTTTTCTTTCATTTATATGTTCCGGTAATAAATGGAAAGCAAGTTCTTTGAAATAATGATGATGAATTTCCCTTTTTTTCCATATTTAAACGATTGTCAATTTGAGAATTTATTCCCGCAATATTTTCACAATGAAAAAAAAAAAAAAAATGTAAGTGACCATCCATCAGTTTTTTGTGCGAACTGACTTCACAACTAATATAATCAAACAATTTTAAGTCACATTCCAAAAGTAAAAAAAGTATTCTATGAACGGGTAAAATAGCAGATAGAAAGAAAAACGAAATAACAACAAGCAGACAGCCCGGACTTCGAAGAAACGTTCCCCCACAGATTTCGCGGAAATGGGAAAGGATGAGCAGGAGGGGGAAAAATTCAAGTAACGCAAGTAGTCGCAACGCGGTCATTTAGACCGATTGAAACTTAAGAATGTGATAAAATGCTAAGAAATAGCAGGAATGACTTGCAATTTTACTACACAAGAGTGTGAACACTCAAGGTCAGCTACCCGGAATTTGGCTATCATAACTTTAATGGGAAATGAGTTGCAGGAAGATAACGAATTTCGGGCGGGGAAAAGACCAACGCGCGACTATTAACGGGTTAAAAAGAAATGACGCATAGCAACCGTTTGTTTGGAGTCAGTTTCCAACCAAAACGTCATGACTGACGTCACACTGAAAGGGTCTACAGATACTTAAAATTAAATATAGTTTATAATAGCTCCATGTTTTATTATTCATAGAATTTTTTCGTTTATTTTTTTTTTCAAAATAGCCCGTATTTTAATTACATTTTCTTTCGGTTGTTATGAGAAAATGGCAACAAAAAGATATAATTGCTATTTTTCAACTATTTTCCCTTCATTTTCTATATAAATGGAGTACTTGAGTTGCCAAAATTAACAAATGTTGCTAAAAACTACAAAAAAATTAATACTTCAAAAATAAATGGAGATACAGTTTCCAAACAAATTGCATTTAAAAGTACTTTTTTTCCCAATACGACGCTATAAACATTGAAAATGTGCGATGCTTAGAACATAAAAAAATTGCTGTACAGTATTTAATCGTACAATGATATATCTGCTTTGTTTATTGCTAGCGTCTGTAAGGTCACGTTATTTTTTGGAGACACAATAAGCTGGTAGAAAGAAATAGCATACGGTTCCGGGGGCTAATAATAATACACAAAACTGAGTGTTGAAAAGAAAGTGTTCATATTTTTCAGCTATCGTACTCAATGTAATTCACTGATTGAAAATTGTATTATCCATGAATTTAAACAGCGTTGTTAAAAAAATTGTATATATAAAAATAATATTCTTAGAGAAATATAACAGATCATTTGGCATGTTTTTCTCTCTGTACTACTTAAAAAACTTAATTTATATTGAACTAAAAATAAAATTTCATATGTTTTGACATTCTTTGGAATTTTTTTAATAGAAACTCCTTAAAAAGACGGTATAAGGCCCATAAAATCTTAAAATGGTTTGAGGTTATGCATTTGCATGAACGTAAAATCATTTTGAGATGCTTTTTAAAATATTCGTTTTTCCATCAAAATTCCATCTTGGATGTTTCTTTTTAGAGTTTAAATATTCTTTAAAAGTCATACATGGAACAGAGATATCACAAATGTCTTTATAGGTCCTTGGATAAATATTCTTTACTACTAAAAGCAATACCGTGTTCCTTTATTTTTATTATTATTAAGCTATCTGTACTTTCTACCATCCGTTATATGTTTATTCTAATACAATGAGTTTATAATTCGAGTTTATTATTAGAAAAGATAAGTAAAGAAGTTCTTTATCGGTTATTGTTTTATTCCCCAGAGTAATTATGATTAATAAAACATTTTCATATTTCATTAACAGCATTATACGGTAAATAAAATAACACGGTAGATTTTTCCGCAATTTGACAATATTTAAAATAAAATAAATTTAATATTAAGAATAATAACACAGGGAATCTCCATATTTAATTCGCAATTTTAATAATTGAGGTAAAAAAAATTATTATGTTATTAATAGTCAAATCGTACTTAAATAAATGAAAAAAAAATTATTGCTCTACCATAGGAATAGAAAATATTTATTTTATATCAACGTCCCATTTCCTAAGCAGATACAAACCGTTTTGATGAATGTGATATCATACGAAAGGTTTCTGACACTCACAGTCCGTTAAAGCTCCAAAATTGCATTTTTTTAAAGTCAGTGAAATAGTCTATATCAACAAATAATTTTAAATTTTCAGTGCGAAATCCTCCCAGTGGGTAACTGGTTACTATTATTATTATTATTATTGTATAGTTTTAAAATGAATAGAATACAGTTTTCCTTTTATTAAACAGAATAAATTTGAAAATAAAACAGTACCATTGATTTCTTGATGCAGACTCCAGTTGCGTTCGAAATGGATTTATGAAACCACTTAATCCAAACTCATGAACATTGATTGCTTACATTGATGAGTCGAGATTACATGCATACTTGAAGAATAAAGATTTCACCCAAAGAATTACGAATTAACTGGTCTTTCATATTTTTAATTGAACAGAATTAGAATTAGATTTTAACAACACACATCACGAATCAAAAACATAACATTCTGAGCTTCGATTACAGTTCCGCAGAACAGCAGAAAAATAAAACAAATTATCTAATAAAAGAAAAAAAAGACAATATTAATATACATAATACTTTAAAAATGACAATAAGAATTTTAAAATTAAAAAAGAGTTAAAAAGAATATGTTTTAGAATCATTTAAAGTCCTTTTTTTAAAAAAGGAGTAATAGTTCGAATCAGGAACAGTCCTTGCAAAATGTTAGTGTTGCCATCTACAGCGATTTGATATTATTAAAAAGTCTCTGTTCATAAGAAAATCACACATCCTCCGCCCCCGGCAGGAGAGGGGACACCTTTGAAATTGGACGCTTGATGTCACCGCCAGCTGTTTTAATCAAAACAACTCGTACAAGATTGTCCGGTCCAGGAAAAGTCTTTAGAATGCGGCCCAACTTCCATCTCATGGGCTGAAATCGATCGTGAACAATCACCAAGTCTCCTTCTTGTAGATTAGTTCGTGGAGAAGTCCATTTTGGACGCTGTTGGAGATGTTGAAGATATTCACATGATCATCTACACCAAAATTGATTCTTTGCTTTTTCGATCAAGCGCCACCGAGCATTTAATGTTAGAATTCTGGTATTTGAAGATTCTGGAATATCAAGGAGGGGTACTCCTATTAGAAAATGACCTGGAGTTAATGCACGTGGATCTGATGGATCCGACGACATAGGGGTTAAAGGTCTTGAATTTATACAACTTTCAATTTGATATAGCAAAGTAGTTAATTCTTCAAAATTCAATACACTAGATTTACATGCTCTTAGAATGTGATTTTTAGTAAGCTTTACAGCTGCCTCCCATAGCCCACCGAAGTGTGGTGCATATGGAGGGATGAAATGCCAATTGATTTTCTGGCTCGAAAGAAATTCTTGAACTTCATTTTCTTTCAAATATTGGAATAGCTGCTTTAACTGATTAGCCAGATCTGTGAAGTTTTTGCCGTTATCTGAATATACATCGAACGGCAGACCTCTACGCGCGATAAATCGCTTCAAGGCTGCTAGCAGGGCTTGCACAGACAAGTCTGATACCAACTCAAGGTGTACCGCCTTAGTGCACATACAGACAAATACTGCTATATAAGATTTAATTTTGATCTTACTTCTTGGCAAATTTGGTTTAGTTAGACAGGGTCCTGTAAAATCTAAACCCACCTTGAAAAATGGACGTATTGGGGTGATTCTGTCAACTGGAAGATCTCCCATGATTTGTTGACAAGCTTGAGACTTAAGGCGTTTGCAAAGCACACATTTGTGGAGCTCTTGTCGTGCAGTAGAACGACCATTGATAAACCAGTACTGTTGGCGTATTATTGCAAGTACTAGCTGTGTACCTGCATGTAGATGTTGCTCATGGACATGTTTTATCAATAACATAGTAATAATATGATTTTTCGGAAGTAGCATAGGATACTTTCTATCAAAACTTGACGACTGATGTTGTGAGAAACGTCCACCAACTCGAATAATATCACTCGAATCTAAAAACACATTTAATGATAATAATTTACTATTGCTTGGTAAGGGTTTTCTTTCTTTTAATAATTTAAGCTCTGTACCGAATTCAGAATTTTGCACTAATTTTACAATACACTGAATAGAATCAGAGATTTCTTGAGCACTTAGATTTCCAGATTTTTTTTTGCAACACTATGTCTAGAATTATAGATGAATCTAAGACACCACGCTGTGACTCTTGATAACTTAGAGAATTTTGAGAACTCAAGAATAAAGTCTGGAAGGGCAATTACTTGAGTTAAGTTACTGACAGATTGAATTACTGGATTTAACTCAGATATTGGAGGATTCTACAAAGGTATTGGAATTGGTTCATTTGATAGCAGCCATGGAGGCCCATGCCAACATAGCGAATGATGAAGAAGCTTTCGTGGTGAAATACCTCTAGAAGCTGAATCTGCAGGATTTAGAATACCTGGAATATGATTCCACTCACATGAAGGCATTAATGATTGGATTTGACACACTCGATTTAGGACGAATTGATTTCCTTTTAAGGGAGGTGATTTCAACCAGCTGAGAACAATCTGCGAATCTGACCAAAGATAAATATTGTCAAAGTTTATTGGCAAAGTATCGATAATGGCTGAGCATAACTTAGCTAATAAAAGAGCAGAACAAAGTTCAATACGTGGCAGTGTTTGAGGTTTTATAGGATTTAATTTAGTTTTAGCTGCAATCAAATTTACAAATACTTCGTCAGGAGTAACAACAAGTAAATAAGTAACAGCAGCATAAGCTTTACCTGAGTCATCACAAAAACCATATAACTGAATTTTGACATCATTTTGATCATAAGCCTTAATATATCTGGGTATTTCAATTGACCTTAACAAATGAATTTCTGATAAAAACTCATTCCAAACCTGTAGTATGGAGTCTGGGATTTCTTCATCCCACGAAATCTTATCTTTCCAAAGATCTTGCAACATGATCTTTAATCTTATTGTAGTAGGAGCTAGGAAACACAGGGGGTCAAATATTGTAGCCACTACTGATAACAAAACTCTTTTTGTTTTAACTTCTTTGAAATCATTAAAACGAATTTGTAAAACGTCTTTGGAAGAATCCCAAAGTAGTCCGAGGACTTTAACGGTATCATCCTCCTGAATTACTTTTTGCGATGAAGCCTTCATTTCATCTGGTAAATGAGCTATTACTTCTGGATCATTACAGGTCCACTTGAGTAGATTAAAACCTCCGCTTTTCATAACTTCGATTAGCTCAGTTACCAAATTTTGGGCATTTTCCTTTGAATCCGAACCAGAAAGTAGATCATCTACGTACGTACTTTTCCGAATTATCTGAGAGGCTTCTTTATGATTTTGCTCATTGTCATTTTCCAATTGGTGTAATGTCCTAATGGCCAAAAATGGAGCGCAAGAAGTACCATACGTAACGGTCAACAGCCTGTATGTTTTAATAATTTCATCTGAATTGAATCACCAAAGAATGCGTTGATAATCTATATGATTTTGATTGACGAGAATTTGCCTAAACATTTTCTCGATATCAGAACTAAAGGCGATTGGATGCATTCTGAACCTTAACAGTAGAGGAAAGATTTCTGGTTGCAATTTTGGACCTATCTCTAGATAATCATTCAAGGAGTGGCCTTCTGAACCAACAGCAGATGCGTCAAATACCACTCTTAGCCGAGTTGTAGAACTATCTTCTTTTAACACACCGTGATGTGGGAGATAAAAATGATCAGGATTTGAAATTTCTGAATCTGGTACAAGTTCCATGTGCCCTAAATCGATATACTCGCGCATGAAGGATAAATACTGCTCTTTAAGCAAGGGGTTTTCTTGAAGTTTTTTCTCCAAGAAGTAGAAACGTTTTAAGGCTTGAGATTTGGAGTTACCGAGAACAGGTTTAGATTTAAAGGGTAGATTTACAATATATCTTCCAGATTCTGAACGTGAAACTGTTTTCGCATAGTTATCTTCAACTAGAGCAATTGGATCAGAAGTAGGAACCGATTCAAGTTCCCAAAATTTTTGTAGTTGAGAACTTATCTGTGTAGTGGCATGGCAACGAACAAATGAATTTTTATTTGATTCATTCTAATAAATGATCCCCGAAAGAATCCAACCCAGTCTAGAATTAACAGCACTCGGTGATCCTTTAGGTACGAGATTTGATTCCCCTATTATGATGTTAGCAAATAAATCTGCGCCTATAAGTATCTCAATGGGACTGGCCAAATGAAAATTAGGATCCGCAAGGTTCAATCCTTCAATGTGTGGCCAATATTTAGTTGTAATCAAAAAATTTGGTAAATTGGTTGTAATCTGATTAACAACTAATGCATCTAAGTGAAAAGTTGCATTATTGAAATGTGGAGAGAAAGTCAAGGAAACTTCCTGAAGAGCCGTTTTTGCGACTAAATTATTGATTCCTGAGATTTTATGATTTCTGGGCCTAGATGGAAGACCTAATTTTTTACAACAAGCTTTAGAAAGTAAACTTTTCTGAGAAGCACTATCTATCATAGCTCTACAAGATATGGATTTCCCCGATTTAGATTTCACATTTATAATGGCAGTAGCCAACAATGTTTGAGAATTTTCATCGATAGATTGAGAAGTGAAACAATTTGACTCAGAATTAACAACAGCATTTGGTGTTGTAACTCGATCTTGCTGCCTGAAATAATTCTGTAATGCAGGAGTAGTCTGATCACGTTGAAGGAGTGTATGATGTTTAGAGTTGCAATATTTACATGTGGCAGTAATAAGGCAATTTGCGACAAAGTGATTTGATCGTAAACAGTTGGTGCAAAGCTTTTTAGATTTAACTAATTGCCAGCGTTGATCAACAGATAATTTTGAAATTTCTGGGCACTGATAGAGTGGATGGGATTCATTACACTGTGCGCATGAAAGATTTGGCGATTTATTTATACTATCCATCACGACTGCATTGGCGACAGATTTTTTTGAAAAATGTTGAGACTTACTTTCAAATTTTTGATTAGATTTCGATTCACATTTAAAAAATTCAGAATTACAACTCTGCAAACTACGAGCCTGTTTTTTGAGAAATGTCATCAACATTTCATAAGTTGGAAACGAATCATTATTTAAGGATAATTCCCATTGCTTTTTAAAGGATTCATCAAATTTCGCCTGTACAATATACACTAATATCAAATCAACAAATTCATTAAATTCGAATTTCAAAGATTTTAAGTTTCGAATTACTTCATTACACGTATCCAAAAGCTCTAAAATAGTTTTCTGCGTGGGCGATTTCAATGGTTTGGCATTAACAAATTTAGACAGCTGTGAATATGCCAAATTCTTACGATTATCATATCTATTAACTAGAGTTTCCCAACCTTCTTTATAATATTCACCAGAAATTGAAAAACCAGAAATTAATTTCGAAGGATAATTCCTAACACTAGCTATAAGATACGAAAAATTCAACTGGTCTGAAATTGATTGATTATTATGAATCGCAGTTAAAAATGTCTGTTTGTATGTTATCCATTGAGTGATATCACCATAAAAAATGGGTAACTCGAACTTTGGCAGCTTTAGAGCATTATTATTAACACCTATATTTGAGCTATTATTAGCTGCACTTTCATTTTCTTGTGATTGTATTCCTTGAATTTCTAAAAACTGTTCAATTTTGACTAAATCACGAACAACAATATATTTAGCTTCAGTAAAGGACTCGTATAAAGAATTTACACTTTCTTTAGCTACGCCAAAATAAGTTTTTTTTAAATCATTTTCTAAACATATCAATTCAGCTTTTAGCTTCTCAATTAATTTAAAACTTTTATTTTCAATTGCCTCAGTAACCTGAGCGCTAAATCTTTTTATTTCTTTTACAGTGAAACGGAATTTCGATTCCGAAGCAATTTCTGCTTTCGTTTTCGCCATCATATATTAATATCATATATTAAATATCATATATTAAATAAGATTATCACTAATTCTCTCCGGGGCTTCCGACGGACCAAGGAATTATATGTATAGTTTTAAAATGAATATAATACAGTTTTCCTTTTATTAAACAGAATAAATTTGAAAATAAAACAGTACCTTTGATTTCTTGATGCAGACTCCAGTTGCGTTCGAAATGGATTTATGAAACCATTTAATCCAAACTCATGAACATTGACTGCTTACATTGATGAGTCGATATTAAATACATACTTGAAGAATAAAGATTTCACTCAAAGAATTACGAATTAACTGGTAATTCATATTTTTAATTGAACAGAATTAGATTTAGATTTTAACCATACACATCACGAATCAAAAACATAACATTCTGAGCTTCGATTACAGTTCCGCAGAACAGCAGAAAAATAAAACAAATAAATTATATAATAAAAGAAAAAAAAGACAATATTAACATACATAATACTTTAAAAATGACAATAAGAATTTTTAAATTAAAAAAGAGTTAAAAAGAATATGTTTTAGAATTATTTAAAGTCCTTTTTTAAAAAAAAGCAGTAATAGTTCCAATTAGGAAGAGTCCTTGCAAAATGTTAGTGCTGCCATCTACTGCGATTTGATATTACTAAAAAGTCTATGTTCATAAGAAAATCATGCAATTATTATTATTGCTATTATTATTATTATTATTATTATTATTATTATTATTATTATTATTATTCGATGAACCATAAACATGTAGACAGTTTTTATATAAAACATCTTTTACAGTTTTTATAGTTTTTATTTAACACCTTTTAGCAATTAATGAAGTAGGGGAGGGTAGTACACAGTGATACGAAAAATACTATTTCTTAACGTATGGCGACGATTTTTATTCTTTTGAAAAAATTTTTGCTACATGTTAAAGCAACACAAATACGCTATTAATGTAAACACATTAATGTAGAAATGGTTTTAAAAAGTTATTGATAAAAACATTGATGCATGATAACGGACCATCCGAAATTGTCCACTTGTGGTACACAGTGAGACAATGTATATATCTTCATGAATCATACATTTTTACATTCTATCCATAATTTTCTTTAGTGTAATAAAGTCTTAATTACTGCCTGAAATCGTATTTATCACATGGAGAATAGGTTGATATTTTGGGTCCTGTAGTTTTGAAAGAGTAATAGTAAAAATGCAAAGAAAATCTCAGTAGTTACACGTACACATATTATTAACAATTCAACCACATTTTGAGCTTAACTGAACATGCGTGGTGGATTGTGGTAATTAAACTATAGTTATCCCTCTTAAATAAAGGCTTAAGAGGATGGCTAACAATGGCAGTGTGTAGCTCAATGTACATCCAAATTGCCGAATGAAATCAGAAACCTGTGGTATCCTGATCGTTGCTTTGTTATCATAAATTGCACTTCAGGGAGTAGTATTGAAATGTCTGATTCATTAACAAACACCATACCTGGAACATGAGACCCGAAGCCTAACACTTTCATACTCTTCGAAGATAAATCACTTCAAAATCACCATCTTCACCCTTACAGGTTAAGATTTTTCCAACTTAGAACACAATGTTTGGAGACCGGACGAGAACATAATCACGAACGACAGGCTCCCGTTCTAGTCCTGAAACCTAAGTGATTTATCATCGTCAGAAGAATCGTCTAGAACCATCTGTGTACACAGTGAGACATGTCTCACTATGTACCACATCTATGTGTCTCACTGTGTTCTTTCGTTACCTTGTAACAAAATGAATGCCAGATCTGTTTCATCAAATGCTTTAAATAATGTCTTTAATATAATTACTTTTCACATACCCATACATATTCCTAATGAAATCTACCATATGACTAAAATTTAACGAGGTTAATGTATAATATATCGGTGATTTTATTACTTTCATTTGAAACAAAAAAAAAAAAAGAAGTAATTAGATGAGTTTGATATTGACATGAATTTTTGCTGGGTATAAAATAATATATTTTTCAATTTAAAAAAATGTTTTTGAAGCTTATTGATTTTTCCTTGGAAATTATTAACTGTGCAAATAAATAAATCTCAATGCTCAGATGTACAAAAAAATTACTCTTTTTCTCTTTTAAATAAACGGTCAAGTGCGAGTATTACTCACACTTAGAGGGTTCCGTACAACAAATATATTTATTGATAACTGTAACAAAATAATCGTTGCAATAAAATAGTATGACTTCGTAAAAAACTATTCATCGTAAGTTTGAGTATAGCTGTGTATACTAGAAAAGTATAAATGGATATACTATTAAAGTTCGGAGAGATATACAGCCTAAATTGCATCAAATATTGCTATTCTGTATAGCTCTAATTATCCTAATCTGTTTTTGATTAATTTAATTTGGTGCTGACAATAAAAGTAGAGCATATTTAAACAGCATTTGGCATTTCATACACCGAAATTCTGCTTAGTAATAATGTTTTCTTTTAACAGTGTACCTAAAACATAACACTTGTTCAAAGATTAAAATGTACATTGTGCTAAGCACGCTAAGAAAGAAGGTCGAAAATTTGCAACGCCGCTTTGGTATTAGTCCATGCCGGGTTTTTTTTCAGATACGTTTTTATTTAACACTAGGGGGCTCTGCTCGTGCAAGACGCGCCAACCCCCGTTCAGACACCGCAGAATCTAAAAACACACTAATCTGATGGGTTTTAAAAATATAAGAGAAGATTGAATTATACAGAAAAAAGCTGTGCAGATCTCACTGTAAATGGGTTTCCATTCAATTCCCCTTGATTGCAAAAATGCAAGGGCGAATCAGTTGCTGTTAAGACATCTTAATGGTTGTTTTCGTTTTTGATTAAAGAGGATCAGCTAAACATTTGAAAAGTAGCTAAAATAAAATGAATTAAGTATACAGAGTCTTTGTATCCCGGTATTTTAAAACAATCTCTATAACAATAGCCTAAGTCATGTGACTATCATCAAAAGTTTCGGGCGGGCCACTTCGCTTTTTATACTCTATGTGCCATTTTGGTACTTTAATGTTAGCCATTCACAGGTGATAAGTCGCCAAATATTATTTTATCGCCATCATTTCATCTATATTATAATAGTTCAAGTCATCAACTGTCATAAACAAATACGGTCTGATCCCTTCGCCTTTCATATGAAACTTTGGCACAGATGTCATATACGATATTGGCGCGATTTGTTTTCCGACGCAAATTTGGGTAACTCATCAACAGCATCAACAGCAACATCCGGCTTACCATATCAAGCAAAATAACAATACTTTGGCGCCAGTTAAGTACCCGTTGCGTATATGACATTAGCGTCAGAAAAAAAAATCGCTTCAATATGGGTCTGTATATAACATCTGTGGCAAAGTTTTCCATTTC
Organism: Maratus speciosus; assembly: GCA_963932465.1. Classification (NCBI taxonomy): domain Eukaryota; kingdom Metazoa; phylum Arthropoda; class Arachnida; order Araneae; family Salticidae; genus Maratus; species Maratus speciosus. Next base: position 522,728,050 of record OZ010794.1, read on the forward strand.
GATTAAAAAATCATTTTTTTTTTCGAATAAAACTATATAAATTTGCTATGGTCGCAAAAAATTCTTGGTATTGTTACGCTAGCCGGGTGCAAATCTCACCAATAGCTTTTTTTCAAATTGCCAGATAGCATTTTTTTTTTCGAGTGGTAAATTAAAACATTGATTTGAAGTTGAAATTAAATGTCATGGTCTGTTGCATTGTTGGGAAGAGTTCCATATTGTGTGCTTATTGGCGCGATTGGCGAATAAATCCAAAATGGCGCCAAAAAGCCATTTTAGCGTCATATAAAATTTTTCAGGATGTCGGAAAAACATGGTCTTTAAATATTTGTAAATATATATATATATATTTAATAAATGTAACATAAATATATTAAATAAATATTTAATAAATAATATATTTAATAAATATTTTAATATGTCACATGTTAAAAAATGTACGATGTTTATACACACAGTTTTATATATATTACGTATAGAGATATACCTTATACATACATACATAGTATATATACACCTATAATTAAATATTATGTACTTATATTTTATGTATTTATTATATTTATTGTATATGACAAATTAAAACAAAAGTTATATATTTTTTCGAAAAATATAGGCTAAATGCAAAAAAAAAAAAAAAAAAAAAAAAAAAAAAAAAAAAAAAAAAAAAACATATGAATAAAGTCCATTCCAGAAAAAAGCAACCCCAAAGGCAGAAGATCGCAACCACATCGATTCATTTAATGCCAAAAAAAGCTCGCCAAAAAAACCAGCACACAATATGGAACTCTTCCCGCATTATTTAACATTTGCCAGATGTCACATATGCACCGCAGGTTTGGTGTGATTTCTTTTTTCTTTTTCACAAAAATTTGGCGAAAACCTCGTTTTCGAATACCAGTTACATATGCATTTTGTGTATTACTTAGTTATCCCGTAGACCAAAAATCTATCGCCAAACTATAAGATTAAATGTCAATAATAGTTGATCGTAAATGTCACATTCACTTGACTTTAAGTAAGTTACACTTGTTTACGTCATCAAGTGATTTTTATTTCGACGTTTTATTTGTATATTTATTAATGTTATACTAATTTATTTGTTCTTTCGTTATTTAAAATAAAAATTATGTCAATTTGTATAATTTGGCGAAATTGGTCGACGGAATAACTAAGTAGTACCGTATCATAATATTAAAATATTTATTTCTTAAAAGACGTTATAAAAACACATTAGAAATAAATTAAAAATCTATATTACAAATATATTTTACTATATTTACAAAATATAGATTTTTAATTTAATTTTAATGTGTTTTTATAACGTCTTTTAAGCAAATAAATATTTTAATATTATGATATGATTAGTAATGGACGTAATTTTGATTTATTACTCGCACTTATTTACGTAAGTAGTACCGTATTTATTAATTATTTTCTATTATTTTCAAAAGGAAATAACAAAAAAAAATTAATAACTATAGAAGAAAATAATTTATATAATTTTAAAAAAGAAATGAAAGTAAATAAACATTTATTATTAAATAAACAACAATAGCCGGGTTACCATGTCAATCAAAATAATGCCATTTTGACGCCAATCAGAATCTTTCGATTTGGCGAAAGATTGTTCAAGTAAATTGAATTATAAATAAAAGTAGCACGATACATTTCTTAGCATATATTTAAGGGAGGCCATACTGGCCGCAAAACTAAAATAACCTTTTCTGAAATCCGAAAAAAAATATCTGTTCTGATTAAAATTTGAGTTGCCATCATTAGAAAAATGTACTTAAAATTAGAAAAAAATTAATATTTCGAAAACTAATTCGAATTTAAAAATTCTAATACCAGTTTTAAGATCTGCAGATCAATACGGATTTTTGGTGTTAATTTCATCGCAAAGTATTCCATATTTTAGGAGAAATTGCCGTGAAAGTGAATCAGTCGTTTAATCAGTCGTATCAAAGAATCGTTTCATAAATTCGTTTCATTAGGATTTTATATATGTAGTATAGATATAAAGACACAGGTGGTGTATTGAGACAGCCACTCAGTGCAAACTAGTCACGAATTCCATAGTAATTTTGTGATTTAGTCAAATTCGTCTGTTTTTAACAGTTTGACGTTTATTGCTTTTATACGTCTACTTCGCTATGCATTACACAAATATATATGATTGGAAGTTATTATATAGGCTTCAAAAGCAGATGGCACAAAGAGTAAACCGCTCTTGTCTTTATGTATGTCCAAACCGTCCCTGTCTTTAGGGACGTCTATATCTCGACTAATAACGGATATTTTTTTCGAAAATCCTTATCAATAATCCTTTTATACTTCTGCGAAGATAGATACATTCAGCGCTCAAATCCTTTGTTGAATATCCGGAAATCAAAAATTGTGTGTAACGGAAAAATGCGATTTTCTCAAAACTATGTGACCTAGGGCTATAGTTTTCCTGCAAGGTTTAAATTAAGCTCTACAAACCCTAATTTTTTCATAATTTGAGTTTCAATATATTCAGAATCAAAGGTGCTGTACATATATTTTAATTGCATTTTTGACGATATCTCTAAGAATATAATATGTAAAAATAAAATAAATGTATTTTTGAGTTCGGTGTTACGAATGCCCTCACACGATATCACACACGATATACAACGAATTTTTTTTTTCGAATATGTTAATCAGCCCGTCTACATTTTCCCTAAATATATTTGTGAATGGTTAATAATCTGTAAATATATGGCTCAATAGCCTTTATTACATAAGCCAATTTGAACTTTCCTCATTCTATAGTTTACGAGTGAAATTGCGGTAAAAGACGAATCGACAGACATAGGAGTGATCTTATAATGGTTCTGTCTTTTCTTCTTTAACTATGGAACGCTAAAAAGCCAATTTAAAATTACAATATCTAATAAGACTAATATTTGTACGTAAAAATCTTTTTTCTGTTATTTTTGTTTAAATTTTTATTTCATTATAAAAAAAATATATAAAACGTGAATAATGCCATAATAATAATTACAAAATAAATAAATTTGCAAGTGCACACAAGCACGTAGCGTCCTTCTTCCAGATGAGGCAATTTTTTAAGTAATAAAAAACACACCACATTAAAAAAAATGTTTTGACGTCCTATAAAATCATTACATTCGCCAGAAAACATTTTAATAAATAAAAATTGAGTAACATTACTTGTCTTAAATAAACTAACGCTTTTTTCGAAAATGAGAATGACAACTTATCTTTAAATTCACTGGCATGAAACCATCATTTTATTCTTGCCACGAGCTTTAGAATAATATAACTTTAAGAAAATTAAACCTAGTTAAAATTCTGAATACATGAAGAAAGTATCATAAAAAACCTTTTTATGAGACTTTCTACGTTGAAAAGGCGAAATATAATGCAAATTTTTAAACTGCAAAGTTCAAAAAATGTATAAGGAATAAAATGGAATTCCATTCTAATTTTTACAGAGAAAATGAAAAACTTTATAGCTTTCGAATATAATAAATCCTGACAATGTGTCCGAATTTAATAAATAAACTATCTTCTGTTTTCTGAATGATTGTAGAAATAAATGAAACAATTTCAAAGCTTTTTTCATGACATATATATAATGTAACACACCTTTATTATTACTTTCCCTGAACTAACAAAATAAAGGAACATTTTAGAATATCGTGAATTATTTTTTCCATTTACTTCTGAAGAATAATTTATTGGACCATTTTTCGTTTTTAGTTTAATTTTAAACAGAGAAAAAATATCTAAATCTTCGAGTTCTGAACACACAAGAGACGAATAATTTTGCAGCAGTAAGATATTGAAAAAATAAAGTATACTCGGAAGGATAAACATTTGTTTCATAAAACATGCATAATGCTGACATTTTTTTTATCTATATTTAGTATAAATATTCTATATAAGCTTTTAACCGCAAGCTAATAACTGCAGAAAAATATAAAGAGAGTTAAGGTTATATTTTGATCATTAAAATAGACCGATCAGGCGGCAGCACAGAAATCACCTCATCGAGTTCACTGCTGAAATTCCAGAATTATACAAATGTAAATAAGTGCGAGTAATAAGTCAAATTACGTCCGCTACTAACCATATCACAATATTAAAATATTTATTTCCTTAAAAGACGTTATAAAATCACATTAAAGGTAAATTAAAAATCTATATTTACATGTTTCAACTCTTTTACTGAGTCGTCATCAGAATGTATAATAGAAAATTACAAATGCATATGAAAAATGGAAAAAAAATCATCGACTATAAACAAGTAATTATATAACGCGCCCTACATTTTCGCGATTGCGCTTGTTCCCTCTATGTCGCGACGTCGTAAGTTGTCCAACCATTCAACCCATAAATTCGGGATATGAAAAGATAATGTATCGTTATAAACTCCTGAATCTCTTAAATAAATTTCAATGCACTCCTTAAAAATAATTGTAAATAAAAATTAGACCTCTAGATTATTTTACTCTCGTTAAAAAGCATGTTGATTTTCTCTATTTGATTCAGCATACACTGTAAACTGAAATGTCTTAAATTCAGACATTTAAGTGTCTGAAACGGAGTGTTCAATTTTCAGACGTTTTAAAGTGTCTTAATTTTTAAGATACTTGTATGCGTCTGAATTTCAGACACTTCAAATGTCTGAATTGCATCCATGTTTGACCACTTTGACAAACATTTTTTCACCTTTTTTTTTTCTTCTGTAAGGATTATACACTGCAAAATATATATATATATCGCTAAAAATATGGAAATTGTAGCCACTCGAGACTCCGGTATAATTTACATATATTAATGGAAATTTTCTGATCTAAATTCAAAAAAAAAAAAAAAAATCCGTTTAGTTTGTGCATATTTCTGTATTTAAAAATTTCCATTTAAAAAGATAAAATATATTTTTCAAGGACTAACCACCATATTTCAACAACCACCTTCCCGAAGGATCACGGTACATATAATTTGTATTCAATTCTACTGTAGACTTTTAATACTTACCCGAGGTGGGATTCGATCTGAGGTCCTGTTGTATAGGAGTTCAGTGCCTTATCCATTCGACCACGCTTTCATCGGCCGATCGTTGAAATAAAGTATTTATAAAGCACAAGGCAATGTTTGTAAGGGGACCGGGTAAGTCCTATCTCCGCCATGTTAAATTCACCAACTTTATGTACTTTTTTCTCAGAAATTGTGAAAGACAGAGGTCTAGATTTTTTAGAGTAGTTAAACTAACACGATTTACGTATTTTAACTGACTATTTTCTTTCTAAGTGAAACTCAAAATTAATTATTAATTATTTATTGAAAGTCATTTTTAAATTATCACTTTTGGTAAGATTTCACTGCCAAAAATAAATAATTCTCAACAAATCATTAATACCCTGTGTTAAAATATACAATTTATCATAATATAAATATTAAATAGAAATCTGAGTTTTTAATTTTAATAGATATTGAAAAAAAAGGAACATAAACATGAAAAATCTAAGTTTTAAGAAAAAATCAGATTTAAAAGGCCATTAAGCTGTGAAGTATTTTTAGAAAAAATTATTAATTTGAATACTTATTTCTTTTATATATAAATATGTGTGACACAACGTTGGAAAGATAAAAGTTTGAACTATTTAATGATATAAAAAAGTAAAAATCGATTTTTTAGTTGAATTTTGCTTTACCTGTCCTCTTAAGTAGCAGTAAGTTTTTTTTTTCCAATTTAGTACAATTGTAAATATTTTTCACACAGTGTTGTAGTCGTAAAAAAATTAGAGGGTATACGCTAGAGGCAGAGGGTATAGGCTAAAGTCATGTATGGAGTTTTCGTTGCAGTTTTATTTGAGAAACAGGGTATACGGAGTATTTTTAAAAAATCCAGAAGGAATACGGCGTATACCCTCCACATCCCTGTTACACATTTTCTTTCTAGAAATTTATTTGAATATGTGGTATTTTAAGTTAAGTTTTTTCTTTTCTACCAGAGGAATTGTTAGAGTGCAAATGAGGACCTCCCCCCCCCCCCCGCCAGAAGCCAAGGGATGCACGCCATAAAATAAAGGTTTTAAGTAAATTGGGTTATAAGTTGAACATCAGTAGTAATGTACTGATTTAAAATATGAAACTGCAGCTTATTTAATAGTGGTCTTTGAACTGTTATTAAAAGGAAAGTGGACTACAATTTTTTTAAAATTTAAATAGAGATTATAGAGGTTACGAATTAAGTAGTTTACAGGGTTTAATTAGTTGACTTCTAGAATGCAGTACATAATTAGAAAATCCTTTTCTTTTTACCAGCAAACGAATAAAATTGTTTCCAGATAAACTACTTTGACACCAATAGATGGCGGCACTATTCATCTTAAAATTGAATGTTTAATTTCTAATCCAAAGAAAGATTCTTCTGGCATGAAATATTTAATGTTTTGGAAATGTATAAATTTTTATTCATTTTTGTTTGTGGTCGAAATGATGAATAAATTACCTATCGAATTATAAGCTATCCTCTTTAAACAGGTTTTTATAACGGTAAGTTATTATGCAATCAAACTTAAGACAGAATCGTATGGGACTGGGCAAAATTTCACTTTCAGCATGGTTATACCGTATTTTTTTAAATGGACTACAGAACATTATTTGCTAAATGAAACTCAATAAACAGTAAATAAAACTGAAGTAAACGTCTGTATAACGGAAACTTGGCTAAAATGAAAAATTTCATGGTTTCTGCGAAATCACGCATTCTAAGGTTAGAACAAGCTTTTATTGAAACTTCCGTACTTAAATTTGACATTTTCTACACAGCAGCTCGCCTCTTAGATACGAAACTGGTTTGAATATAAATAAATAAATCATGTCTAATTAATATACGTGGTTTTTGAAAGTGGGGAATGAATTATATGGGTTTATCCTTGAAAAGTTACATATTATCTTTTAAATGGAACTTTTTAAATACAGAAATATGCAAAAAAATGGAAATTTTTCTGGAATTTACGGGGAAAAAAATTACATTAAAATACGTAAATGGCTGAATAGCCAGTACAACTTCCATATTTTAACGGATATTTTTTACAACGTATAAAGCTTTTTTAAAAAAAAAAAAAAAAAAAAAAAAAAAAAAGACAGTTGCCTATTGCCGAACATGCAGGTTGACCAAAGATGGATGCGATTCAGACGTTTGAAACGTCTTAAATTCAGATGCATACACGTGTCTTAAAAATTAAGACACTTTAAAATGTCTGAAAATTGAACACTCCATTTTCAGACACTTAAGTGTCTGAATTTCAGACATTTCAGTTTACAGTGTTTATACCATGATCATAGTAAGACACTTAAGTGTCTTAATTTCAGGCTTCTATGGTGTCTGAAACTTCATATTCAGACACTTAAGTGTCTGAATTACTTTTTCAGTCACATATGTGTCTGAATTTTAGACGCCTTTATTTGCAGTGTATATAAATATCTTTTCGTATCCCAAATTTATGGGTTGAATGGTTGGACAACTTACGGCGTCGCGACGCAGAGGGAACACGCGCAATCCCGAAAATGTAGGGCGCGTTGTATGATTACTTGTTTATATTCGATGTTTTTTTTCCATTTTTCATATGCATTTGTAATTTTCTCTTATACATTCTGGTGATGATTTAGTAAAATAGTTGAAACATGTAAATATCGATTTTTAATTTACTTTTAATGTGTTTTTATAAAGTCTTTTAAGCAAATAAATAATTTAATATTGTGATATTCCAGAATTACTTAAAACTCGATTCGCAGATTAAAACGCAGTTGGTCTGCCAAGTCATATCTTGGTGGAAAACACCTGAAAACCCCATTTTAACGTTTGACTAGTAGGTTTGCTATTGTTTTTTCAAGCTCCCAGTCCTCAATGTTTTGATACATTTGGGTGTAGGAAAACACAATGGTAAACCTTCGAGTTAACCGCTAAAATCAGGTTTTCAGGTGTTTTCCACCAAGATAGGACTTGGCAGACCGATTGCGTTTTAATTATCGAATCGAGTTTTAACTAAATCTGGAATTGCAGCCGTGAACTCAATGAGGTGATTATCTGCGCTGTCGCCTCCCGGTCTAAAATATCTTTTATTAAATTATCTATGTATCTGTATTATGTATGGGAAAATGTATCTGTGCGTAACGAAATTTTGCGACTTGCAACAGCAGATGATCAATTTAACTTTTATTAAATTTTTTACCGATTTTTAAAATTTTTTACATATTGCAATTTTTACATATTTTCAATTTTTACACCATCGAATAAAGTAAAAAAGATATACTTTCAAATGCAATTTGTTTGAAAACTGTATCGCAATCTACTCAATTTTAATTGTATTTAAAATAATTTTCAACCATGTTTTTTTTTTTTTTTTTTTTTTTTTTTTTTTTATCTATTACCATCAGTTGCAGATAGACGATTACAAAGGATAAATCTGTTTGCATTTAAATTAATACAAATAAAATTGTTCAGTATTTGCTTCCGGTTTATATTCTATAGTGAAATTTAAACTTAATCAAAAAAATAATAATAATACTCAAATTTAAGGCGTGTAAGCGAGGCACGCTTTCAGCGCTAACAGAATAAACAAGTTGGAAATTGCTCGTCAAACGTGGCAAATGAGGTGCGTTCGTACTATAAATAGTTTTATAATTATTTTTTGCACCCCATATTGTACTGAATGTATATTTTTTGCGCTTCATAAGTGCATAGTCTGTAACATCATTAAAATGCACTTACAATAATTTTTTCCCCATTCCCCGTAATGTAACGGAAAACTTTTGACTGTCCCTGTAATTAAACTATACATTCGATTTTCATAAAATTGGAAATGGCTCGACAAAATTTTGCAGCAATTATATATTTAAAATTTCAGACCATTCGGAAGGCTGTAAAATCATTAAAATGCATTTGCAATAATTTTTTCCCATTGGCCATAATGTAACGGAAAACTTTTGGGTGTCCATGTAATTAAACTATACATCCGATTTTCATAAAATTTGAAATGGCTCAACACAATTTTGCAGCAATTATATATTAAAAATTTCAGACCATTCGGAAGGCTGTAAAATCATTAAATGCATTTGCTATATTTTTTTCCCATTGGCCGTGATGTAACGGAAAACTTTTGGGTGTCCCTGTAATTAAACTATACATCCGATTTTCATAAAATTGGAAATGGCTCGACAAAATTTTGCAGCAATTATATATTAAAAATTTCAGACCATTCGGAAGTCTGTAACATCATTAAAATTCACTTGCAATAATTTTTCCCATTGGCCGTAATGTAACGGAAAACTTTTGGGTGTCCCTGTAATTAAACTATACATCCGATTTTCATAAAATTGGAAATGGCTCGACAAAATTTTGCAGCAATTATATATTAAAAATTTCAGATCATTCGGAAGTCTGTAACATCATTAAAATTCACTTGCAATAATTTTTCCCATTGGCCATAATGTAACGGGAAACTTTTGGGTGTCCCTGTAATTAAACTATACATCCGATTTTCATAAAATTTGAAATGGCTCGACAAAATTTTGCAGCAATTATATATTAAAAATTTCAGACCATTCGGAAGGCTGTAAAATCATTAAAATGCATTTGCTATAATTTTTTCCCATTGGCCGTAATGTAACGGAAAACTTTTGGGTGTCCCTGTAATTAAACTATACATCCGATTTTCATAAAATTGGAAATGGCTCGACAAAATTTTGCAGCAATTATATATTAAAAATTTCAGACCATTCGGAAGTCTGTAACATCATTAAAATCCACTTGCAATAATTTTTCCCATTGGCCGTAATGTAACGGAAAACTTTTGGGTGTCCCTGTAATTAAACTATACATCCGATTTTCATAAAATTGGAAATGGCTCGACAAAATTTTGCAGCAATTATATATTAAAAATTTCAGACCATTCGGAAGTCTGTAACATCATTAAAATTCACTTGCAATAATTTTTCCCATTGGCCGTAATGTAAAGAAAAACTTTTGACTGTCCCTGTAATTAAACTATACATCCGATTTTCATAAAATTGGAAATGGCTCGACAAAATTTTGCAGCAATTATATATTAAAAATTTCAGATCATTCGGTCGGGTAGTTTTTGCTCTGTTATATGCGGACGGACAGACAGACGGACGGACAGACGGACGGACAGACAGACGGACTGAACGACGACTATAGGTGCTACGTATTTATATAATTACGAACGCACCTAAAAAGACTACCAATCTTTGCCGATTCTTCTTCTGTTAATTCCTGGCAGGAGGCCAGGACGGAAGTAACGCTTTTAAAATGATAAAAATTTTATTTGTAACATAATTGTTATTTTTCATATAAAAACTATTGTTGGTATCGTTAGTGGAAAATCGTAACACTATATAGGAAATGTAAAAAATCTATTAAAGTTTTCAGTAAAAAAAAAAATATATATATATATGGTTTTTACCTGTATTCTATAACCTGGGAATCCCGGGTGAGAACTTCTTGTATATTTATAACGTGGAGCAGGATGTTTAAGATGGAAATCTGTCTATCTGAACACCGATCCCCACTTCTTGCATTATGTGTTTCACTTAAATTATCTGATAACTCAGTTCAATAATGTAAATTTTATTTTAATCTAATGGGGGGGGGGGGGTAGAATTAGATTTCTTTTTATTGTCAATGTACCATCCCAAACAAGTTTTTTTTTTTTTAATTCGTGTTTTTGTATTTAAAAATTTAGACTAAAAGCTGTGTCATTTAAATGTTCATTAAATAAATTGAAATGATCTACAATTATTTTTCTACAATTGATTGATAAGCGATATACACAAAGAAAATCAGATGAATGTTTTCCAAAAAAGTAGAAGAAAAAAGAAACAAAAAGTAGAGAAAATATTTATATAAAAATCTTTAAAGTCAGCTATTGCTGTTATAATGTACTTAAATGGTTTATGTTTATTAAAACTAATTATAATTTAATTGAAAAAACTAATTTGTAAATAAATATATATATATGTATCTTTATTTTTTGTTGGATCTTGAAATGGAATTCTCTTAAAAATTTTCTGTTGGTCGCATTTCTGTGAATATGCATCTGGTCCCCACGCCGGTTATCACAGAAAATGATTTTATTTCTTTTAACTATTACTAACAAATATTCCATAAAAGATTCTGTCGTTTTTAATGATGCTATAAACCTTTTCTCTGTGAGACCAATGACGGGTACTACAGGACAAATCCATCATAACAGACTAACAGTCATAACTCAAAAAATGGCCGTACGTTATTTAAAAAATTATAATTATGTTATTCAAAGATGGTTACAATTAGCTTAAGATATTAGAAGATAATTTAATGTAGTTATTATGAATAAATTATTAATTGTAAATAATTATGATTAAAAAATGGTATTGTAACAGACAAACAGGAATTGTCATGCTTTTCTGATACGTCACAGGTTATCTAGTATATTACTTATAAAATAACATATCATGTATTATAGCAAAAATGTATTTTCATTCGGATGGTGTTCCGAAGCATACATCTTTCACGACATTTGACTGTTGCCACATAGTTAAAAAAAAATATGTAAATTTTCCGTTAAGAGACCAACATAAAATATCTAATAGACAAAAAAATAAACAAATTAAAAAAGCTATTTTTATTATAATGTATTTTATTGATTTTCACTGGTCATAATTTATTAAAATGCATTGCAAACATAAAAATATAGGTTTATTATTATCAGAAAAAAAAATATATATATTAAATATTTGATGTAAAAGATAAAATACAAAAAATGGTAACATTGGCTTGCAATTGACCCATAGCATTCATAAATATGCTTTAGGGAACGTCTCCGTATTGAAATTTTTGCTTTTGTTTAAAAATTCAATCGAAAAATGTGTATTACATAAAACAATGAATGTAATTTTAAATAAACACCAGCATTAAAATTCATATGAATCGGACTAAATCTTTTTAGTTAAAAATATTAAAAATGTAAAAAAGGGGGTTTAAAAATAAAAAAGGAGAAAAAAGTATTTCTTTTGTAGATTTTTAAAAACACGATAAATGAAAATAGGTTTAAAACAAATGACGAAATTCTGGGAAATAGACCAAATTTTTATGTTGTAGATTAAAAAAGTATTTGTTTACACATTTTAATACAAATATGACTTTAGACAATAAAAACGATACTCAAATTCCTTCCGTGATATTTCGAATGCAAGAGACGAGATTTTACAAGAATGTAAGCTTCATTTATATATACAGTCGTGAGAATAAAAATACAATTTTCAAAATATGAGATCACAATCAGATTCAGTAAGATTTTTTATATTATACGCCGTAAAAAAATTATGTAACGTTACTTCATAACATTGGTTAATCAAAACCATTGACCAAACAGGTAGTTATCCCACGGCCGCCCTTTGACTGTTTTAACGTGCCCAATTGCTCTCGTTCCACTGCTACCTCTTTTGAAGGCTCCAGCGGCCAGTGGGTCAGTACCATCCCCGTTGGGAACCTACGTCCTAGAGTAATGATCTTATTTTGACCGTAGGACACACATATATTAGTGCTGGTAAAATGTGACTGCCTCCTACTACTTCAGCCGCAAAGCATCGTAACAATGGGTGACCTGAACAAATCGATAATTAATAACATCTACCAACAACCGCTAAACTTAAATTTTGATTAGGGGACGTCCATATATAAAAGATTGTAACACACTTTAAAATTTTATATACTAAACCTTAATATTGATAAATATTTAAATTAGGCAAAATTTACCGTCGAATACTAAACAGGAAATCATTCTGCTTCACTGTAAAAAATCTGCGTAATATTCCTGCCGTTTACTGTGTAACATTCCTGGGTTTTCTAGGATTATTTCTGCTGATTCGAGAATACTGAGAAATCTGGTGTAACATCTTCCACACTATTGTGTAACTTTTCGGAATACTTGAGAAAGTGGAATTTACGGATCAACTGTGAAACGTTTCAAATGTTTTGTGTGTAACATTCCTTAGTTTTCTCAGGTATACTTTTGAACTTTTGTGTAACTTCTCTGAATTATTGTAAAAGAAAAATTATCGGTGATCTGTGTAAAGTTCCATATGTTTTGTGTGTAACATTCCTTAGTTTGTGGTGGGTGTATTGAATACAGAAATATTTTTATTTTACGTGTGTGTCATTTTATTATCTCAGTTGTGAAAAGACTATGGGATCTAGCGCTATCAAAATTGGCACAAAGGTGTATATACCCCTCAAATTGTGCATCTTGAAGTTCTTTTTCGAATTTCGGCCATGAACAGCTCCTGAGCTCTATTTTACATGTAAAAATCGATTTTTTGCGTTTGTGTATCATTTTGTTGGCTTAGTTGTGAACAGAGTATGGAACCTAGAGTCACCAAATTTGGCGGGACACGGAAATTTAATGAGTAATGTTACAGATTGTAGATTTCTAGACTTTTCAGAATGGTGGAACCTAACTCGGATTTCACGAATAACATCCCAGATTATAGGTTTCTGAACTTTCCTGACTTGTGTAAGTTTCCTGGCATTTCTTTGGTGAAATTCCTGGGAAAACCTGTGGCAGAATAGCTGCCCCAGGTTTTCTCAGGAACTTTACACCAAATTTTTTACAGTGTTGTAGTTTAAGACTGATGTAGATTTATTTTTTTAATTTTTAAGAAAAACCCAAAAACGGCTTGGCGGAATGATCTGTAATTTTGTACAAAAAGTGGGAAGGATTGCACTTTGTGCCAATATAGTGTTAAGAAAGGCAAAACAACGTTAAGTAGCACAAATAAATGTACGTAAAAATCGCATACAGCTGTTTCAAATACTCTGAGGCATCATCTTTAGTGTGAAATTTTAACATGAAGATTACATTAAATTAAAAATGTGGATTAAAAGAAGACAGAGCCAAAGAGACTCAACTCACAGCTCTTTGTCAACGGCTAAATAGTGATACGCGGTTGAGAAACAACCGCGGAATTGATCTCTCGCGCACACGAGGAGAGCAGTCAGAATTGATCAAGCCACTACGGGAAAGTTTAGTCATAAAGGAGAAAAGGAAAGGGAACGAGATGAGAATGAATTAGAAAAATTGGAGCCGTATCTTTGAGAAATTGGGCGTGCTGGAGAAATTGTTAATCAAACTGTTTGAATTTTTCCATATATGATACGTTTCCCAAAAATCTAGATCGTAAATTGATGAGCATTTACGTATTATTGAGATATCAGAAAATTTAAAACTATGGTTGTTAGACCAACAGTCGTTAGAGTAGCGGAACGTTTGATGTTACAACTTTTAACACTAATTTTATGTCCCCCCCCCCCCCCCCGAGCAGATCTTAAAAGCTCGCTTCGTTTGACGAATGTAGATTTTTTTTGCATTCGCAAGATATCTTGTAAATTCCCCAGTGTGAAAATCTTTCAAATGTATGTTTGAGATTTTTGAATTGTATTTTTTAAAAAGGAGTGTAAACTACCTTAAAATCAAATTTTAACAAGTTTTTAGAAATGTGCTGGCATTTTTTGGAAAATATGGACGTATAATAAAATTTTCATTGCAGGCAGTGTTAACTTTGATGTGGGTGCGCTACTTACTTTATTATGAATAAAATCGACGATTTCAACCCTAAAACCACGATCAATGGCAATGTATGTAATATTCAGAGTATTTATAAACTCCCGGACCCACTTTGATGTTTAATAACTCATACAATAATAAAGATAGATTAAAACTAATAACATAAATGGTTAGATAGACTCAAAAAGTTTCATGACCCTTGTCAATGAACTTCCACGTGTGCCCCCTTCGTCGCAAGGAAAATATTAAGTCGATAGTCAGTTTCACGCCAGGTAGCAACAAGCATGTCGGCATCCACAGACGCTATTGCGGTTGTAATTCTGGCTTTTAAGTCATCAATGTTCGACACTCTCCTCCTGTAAACATTGTCCTTTACAAATCCCCAGAAGAAAAAGTTCAGCGGCGTTATATCAAATGATCTGGGTGGACAAGGAATTGGACCTCCTCGCCCAATCCATCTTCTTGGAAAATGACCATTCAAAGAAGTACGAACGATGGTACCCCAATGAGGTGGTGCACCATCTTGTTGCAAAATGACATGTGGCTGAAGCTCTTCCAGTTGTTTTCATTTGGGGATTTGTAAAGGAAAATGTTTACAGGAGGAGAGTGTCGAACATTGATGACTTAAAAGCCAGAATTACAACCGCAATAGCCTCCGTGGATGCAGACATGCTTGCCGCTATCTGGCGTGAAATTGACTATCGATTTGATATTCTCCGTGCGACGAAGGGGGTACACGTGGAAGTTCATTGACAAGGGTCATGAAACTTTTTGAGTCTATCTAACCATTTATGTTATTAATTTTAATATATCTTTATTATTTTATGAGTTATTAAACAACAAAATGGGTCCGAGACTTTATAAACACCCTGTATATTAAATCCATTGCCATTGATCGAGGTTTTACATTGGTCAAACGGAGCGACCTTTTAACGTCTGCTTGTGGAGGATAAAACTAGTGTTAAAAATTGTATCATGAAACGTTCCACTATTGCTAAACATTGCTGGTCTAACAATCATAATTTTAAATATTCCTAAATCACAATAATACAGACATGCTCATCACCTTACAATCTAGATTTTTGGGAAGCATATCATATATGGAAAAAATCAAAAAGTTTGTTTAACGATTTGTCCAGCATGCCCAATTTTTCAAAGATATGGCTACAATTTCTCTAATTCGTTCTCTTCCTAATCACTTCCCTTCTTAAACAAAGAGGAGAAAAGGAGTTTCCTCTTCTTTATTTTAACTTTCATGGAGCAACTGGGAATTTCTTATTGGTGTCTTCGTGTGCGCGAGCGATCGACTAAGCGGGTGTTTCTCAACCGCGGATCGCTATTTCCCAGTTCACAGAGAGCTGCGAAGTGCACCTCTCTCACACTTTCTCCCCTCTTAATCCACAAATTCAATTTGGATTTATCATATCTTTAATTTCGCACTGATGATGAAGCCTTAAAGGCTTTGAAACAGCTGTATGCAGTTTTACATACATTTATTGTGCTATTTAACGTTGTTTTACGTTCTTAATGTAATTTTGTATTCGCATAGTTGAAGCTTCTAGAAATGGACTTCTGTATTTAAAAAATCAAAAGGAGCACTTTCTATCTTCCCCTACTTTCCACATTCCCCGGAATGACGCCATTACAAAAACTGTGGCTTAGCATCTAATTTTCTTGACTTAGTGTTTTCAAAGACATATCAATTAAAAGGTTATTTCACGCTGATCAAACAGCATAAAATTATAACACTAATTGTATCTAATTGTAATTATAAACTAATTGTAACACTATATATTATTTAGCTATAATCAATAAATTGTACCAATTGCCTAAAATAAAAAATGTGAAAAAAAAAATAAAATGATTTAAAATCTTGAGAAACGTAGTCTTCCGCTTCAATGTCCCAGGCAATAGTGCCAACAATTGTGACGACTGTTTCGCCTAGTTCTTGCGTGGTTGAAGCACTATAAAGCTGAAAAAACTCAAATGGCCACTTTGCCCTCATTGGCATTTTAACCGTACTTCCCCCAAAATGAAGACAATACTTCTGTTAAATTACCTAGTGCCCCATGTTTTAATTGGAAATTGAAAAAAAAAAAATTCTTCTGCTTTGTCCCTTACCTCTTTGATTCAAAGTTTAATAAATTCATCATATATCTTTATTTTTGCCTAAATATACATTAATTTTAATGCATTATAACTATTAATTAAATTTTTGAAAATAAGAAATTTTCATATTTGGATAGTCTAAAGTATGAAGTATGAAGTAAGTACTCAGATAAGCAAAAAAATTAATAATCACTATACAGCAATTCATAATTACTTTTATTCCACAAAGTCCAATTTTTCACAATTCTTGCCTTTGAACATAATTTTAATTCAATACATTTTAATTCCATAATAATACATAAATGTACCTTACTACACCTGCGAAAACCTTTTCCGAATTTGAAGGATCAAATTTTCCACTGATAAGTCCATAAAACAATTATATATACAAAATAGATTATGAAATACTTTCCAACACATTCAGAATTCTGTAACAGAATTTAACAGTTTATTAAGGAGAAATATGACAAATACATAAATAATTTGAAAAATGCACAACATACTTTAAAAGCCAATTTAAACAACAATCAATAATCACAAATTATCCGAATTGATTGTGCAGCCCTGCATATCATTTATAGATTTGTATAAATGCTGCATAGTATACTAAAATGTAAATCAATTAGGAAACATATAATACATTTAAAAATTATCTTTGAGCAAGTTCCGCGAATAAAAGGAACTATACATAAGATCTTTTGAGCAGTCCTGCATATAATCTATAGAAATTATACAGGCCAACTAATACACAGTAAAATTAGTAAAATTTAAAAACACGTACCGCAGCCGGAAACGTAGTTTAAGCATTTATTGTTCATAGAAGTACTGCAACCAATTTTTTTGTGTGTGTATTTGTAAACGAATGATAAATTCAAAGCACACCATATTCTACAATAAACGACTTGTGGTGCACTTTAGTGATACATATAAATTTCACTGTGTTTTAAAAATTATAACATAATATAAAATACACAGCAAACTATTTCTCAGCATAGATCGAAATGCAAAGGTATTCTTTGAGTACCCCTATAAACGAACCATAAACTGTACACTTCATTTTCAATATTGGAAATTGCGTAGGAAACGTTAATAACATACAGTGAAACCTCCCGTTGCGACCACCTGTATTAAGCTACCACCTCCCTGAACAACCATTTTTTCATGGAAAGAAATTATTTCCCATTGGCTCAATACTAATTTTACCTCCATTCAGAGACCATCCCAGTTGAACTACCTCCATAAGTGACTAATTTCTTTGAAGAAAATGAAAGAAATTCCGTTTTCTCCTCGTCGCTTGAAGAAGGTTTTATTAGAAAAATAATTCCGGAGAACGCATTATTTTCATATATTTTCCAAATGTGAAAATAAATTTTACTAAAATTAATCGTTACCTTTTTTCAACAATTAGATGGGTTTAAACATGACTCCATGAAGAGACCTCCCTCTCGGAGTGAACAATTTTTATTGGAAAAGAACGTGGTCGCTTTAAGAAGGTTTTACTATATATCATTTCATGACAGTCCGAGTGTACGTATTTAAACGATTTAGAGCATAGACAAACAGACATACCGAACTCATAAAGACTTTTCCTCTATGTTGGAACATTTAATGAAAGACAATAAAATATGATGAAAATTTTCGAAGAACTCATGTATTTTCTCGCTTTTACTCTTGGCAGATGAAACAGACCTTCAATGCTATGAAGTCGGAAGCGTTATTTAAGATTCCTACATAAAAAAACGATGATATGTTTAATTCAGACAGTAATATATACAGTGCTTGCGTTAGCGTATTAGGTGCAAGAATTTAATAGCACTCATGGATCACACATTTACGCCATTACGAGAAAATATTTCAAATTGACAGATTTTTTTTTTCTGTCAATTTGCTCCAGTGGAAAGCCGTTTAATATATAGAAATATATGATTTTTGTTAAAAAAAAAAAAAAAAAAAAAAAAATCTTTAAAAAAATATTGATTCTGTCTGAAAAAACTACAAATTCCATATTTTCTTATTTAAAAAAATAACATTTCCTTTAATACATGTTCTTATTGTTAAAATTACCGTTTTTTGTACTGCGTAGGAGCATTGGAAACGCATTCCTTACATGATCTAATTTTGTGTAATATTGATGCAAATGGTCACATAAGACAATATAATATAATGTTTTATTTTTATTTTTTTTTCTGGCTAAAACATGATGTAGTACATACGGAAATACATTCATTTACGTTGTTCAAAAACATCATTTATTATGTTAAAGATATTTTTTATTATTAAATATTTTTTATGAAAATTTTCGTCAGTAAATTACCTATATGCTTTATCTTATTAATTAACTTTTTGCATCAATGCAATTATTTCATAAGTTAAATGGCTATAACGCGAGATAAAAATTAAAAGAGGAAATGCAATTTAATAAATGATTTTATTCAATAGAACTTATGTTTTCATTGATAAATTTTCATAAATGATCAGTCTCAATAGATAAAGAAATGAATAATTTTACGCTTCACTAGTTATTTCATTTAAATTTGAATATGGTATGTAAGCCTTGTAAAAATATAAAGAATAAAAATAGATAACTTTAATCTTATAGAAATTTATTTCATGCGTCAGTAAATATTCTTTTCTGTTTATATAATTAAATTCTGTACAATAAATAAATAAGAATAAGGGATATTAAATGCAGTTGTAATACACTTTAAAGTAATATTCATTATAGATAATATATATTACATAATGTAAAGAAGATGGTTATATTTTAATTGTTTTTTACTCTCCCAACAATACGATCTTTTTTCCCTAGATGCTTTGGCTATTTTTAGTTTAAATAAAAATCTATAATTACTGCTATTGCGATTTTTTGAAAGATTTGTTTAAATGTGTTGTAAAAAATTAGATGCCATCTGTGAATCGATTTACACCAGAATCTAATAAGCAACAATTTATGTTGACTTCTAGCTGATTTTGAATTTTGATGAAAATCCGTGCAGATAGAGCTAATCTAGATCGATAGTTCGTGAGATAGAGCTAATGCGGAAATTGGAAAAATACAACAAAGCAGTACCGCTTGTTCGGAGATCCACGCCAAATCCTAACCAGTCACAACTTACTTCAACGTTTAAACGAACCTGAAGTTTGACGAAAATCCGTGCATTACTTCATGAGTTTGAGGGAAATCGTGTACAATGCAATATAGAAGCCCACCCACCCTCCCCCTGTTGCACGATTCACACAAAAAACTAATCAGCACCAATTTATATCAAATCTGACGAATTTTAAAGTTTTATTAAATTCCTTGCATTTGTTCTTGAAATAGAGCTCCCACAAAACTTTTGTCACATACAGGCAGGCAGACACACATGTACAAACTTTTTTTTCTAAAAATAGTCAAATTCTGTTCAGGATCTTCTAAACCGTATAAATCCGTCGGAAACCGAAATTCGAAATTTTTCACGAATCCAATATTTTCTTCTTGTAAAAATAGAAGAAAGTGAAAACGATATGGTATGGTACGATGTTAGCCTTAGCATGTTAGGTGCAAGAATTTTGAAGACAATATGAATCACATATTTAGGACCACATATTATGGATCATATATCAACACATTTTGGAACATAGAAAACGTCTTTACATGTTATGTAATATTAATAACACTACTTACATGAAACTTTACAATTTTTTTTTTCTGGTTAAAAAACCATGTATTTTGTACGGACATGTATTCCTTTACGTTGTTTAAGAAGCACCAATTGTTATGTTAAAAATTATTTTTTATTTTTATTAAATGCATTTAATGAGATCTTTCGTCGATAAATTACCTATATGTTTTATCTTATTAATTAAATGTTCGCATCGGTGCAATTCCTTTATAACTTACCTGGCCATATATTGCCAGATAAAAATTAAAAGAAGAAATGTAATTTCGTAAAAGGAATCTATTCAAAAGAATTTATGTTTTTATTGATAAATTTTCATAAATGATCAATCTTAACAGATAAAGGAACGAATAATTTTACACTTCACTAGTTATTTCATTTAAATTAGGATATGGTATGTAAGCCTTGTAAAAAGTAAGTAAATAAATAAATAACTTTCATCTTATAGAAATTTATTTCATGCATTATTAAATATTATTTTCTGTTTATGGAATTAACTTTTATGCAACAAATAGATTGTAATGAGGGATATTAAATGCAGTTCTGATATATTTAAAAATAATATCCATTATAATTCGTATTTATATTTGGCAAAAGAAATGGGTATGGGCTTTTTACCTTACCTATACTAAGATATTTTTTTCTTTCATATTTTAACTTTTTTAGTTATATATTAGGATCTAAAATTATTTCCATTGTGATTTTTCTTAAGTTTTGTTTAAATGTGTTATGGAATATTAGTAACATAAATTTAGTTTCCAAACATGAATTTAAGTTGTGTAATCCAGGCGATCCAACTAAGTCACGGGATAAGGATGCCCAATACACTGTCCAGTGTGCATAATGTAGTTGAAAGTCGCTTTTAATTGAAAACACTAAATTGAATCTGGAATAGATTTTTTACAAGTATTAGTTTCTTTTAGATAGTCCGCCGATTACACCAAAATGAGTTTCTGGTACTTTCTTTTTAGTTGCATTTCAGCGGTTAAATGCAAAAACTTCAGGAATGATTTTGTTTATTTCGGTATGTAAGCGCGTAGTTCGATTACAAATCTCATAATTTATTTGTTTAATTTAATTTATCTTGGGAAATTAGTTAAGACATATTGCATGGAAAAAAGAAATGCTGAATTATTCACATTGGCTTAAGTTCAAACGGGTTAATCTTCTGTAATTACAATGCACGTGATAGTGGCTGACTTAAAAGAAATTCTAGCTCTAAACACTTTAAAAGCAGAAAAAAAAAATTGGAGAGCAAATGTAAATTAGAATACAGCTTTTATTTATTTATTTATTTTAACTATTTGATAGTGTAGAAATTGAAACTGCGACATTTAAATGGTCTTCCATGGTCTGCCAAAATGCACTTAATTTTCTCAATCAAGCTAGTTTTCTTCCTTCATCTGCCTATACCTCATGTGACATAGTACCTTCTCAACAAATTTTTGACTGTTGGGAAGCAACAGGCATTTCCATGGAAGACAATAGTATTTTGTGTAAAGGTATGGAGGAGGAGAGATAGCATGCTTATTTGTGTACTTGGGATCTGCTGAATAGAGTATTTCTACTTTCAAAGAAATAGTGGGGGACAGAACAATGTGTGACAACGAAATTCGTCGTCCCCTAGTGAAAGAAAAAAAAAATTCAAGGAGGTGCTAGTGCGCAGTTTTGGACAGTAGATACGGGACATTTATGAAGACAGGTTGTGTTTTGTCAACGTAAGAGATGTGTAGTGCGAATCGTTCACTCATGTTCGGGTGTTCGAAGTGTAGATATGGTTATAGAAAGTGAGAGTGTCTATCTATGTATGGTAAAGTTTATTATTGCACTTTTCAAATTAATTTTAGTTGTTCTAATAAAGAACTTTGGAAAGAAAAATGTGTTACTTTTTGAACGATAAACCTACACGAGCTTAGAAAATCAAAAAGCTCTGACCCAACCCACTACATCACACTCAACTTGTCATCATTATTGAACTATTTAATCCATCGTGAAGTGCTGAATGCTAAATAAGTAAGTTTTGATCCATACCTCCTATCATTGTGTTATACGCATGTTGTTGCGGGTGTTCACCAGGTTGTACGTATCAAGATATTTAAACCATTATTTTAAATCTACATCTTACTTTACTTTGCACATTCTTGTGCTCCGATTTTGCTATACAGGTTCACATTGTCTTCCATAGTTAAATATAGCCCTCAAAGTTTCTCCTTCCGACCTCTGTCGCATTTTACCGGCAGTCTCAACTGCGGCTGAATTTTGTATTTTTTTAAACACTTCAATAAAGGAAACCCTGGGGAGGGACATTTATGCTTTACAGACTTCGTGCCCTAGTCTGATCAGTCCCTCTCGGTCATTCAAAGTTTTAAAAAATGCAAAAAATTAATGTCTTTGTTTGGATTGTAGTCACCGTTCATATAACGGCGGCGTTATTTACGGACATGCTTTCTGCTTTATAAAATAAATGTAATTTATGTAATTTATTAATAAATGTAATATTCATAATATGAAGTAATGACAACACTATCGTAGGTTTAACGTATGTTTCACTTTCTCTTTCACACATTAACGTGTTTAAATACTCTGTCATATATATAAAATTCATAATTTTATGAGTGTTTAATATCGAAAAACACATAACATTGGTATAATCTAATTAAATATTTTTTTTAATAAGTTTGTATCTAGTTTTATAGCACACTTAAGTAATCGTTAAAACATCAATCTGAGAGGCAGTATAAAGATAGATACTAAACTAATAAATCTATAGATCAGGAGCCTTAACGTCAGCACTGCAAGTCACTGTGTTTTAATCTCACTTTGCAGAATATGCAACATCCTGGAATCCGTAATTTAATTATTTTATTACATAAATATTGGCATAAATATAAAATTCTTCGAAGCTTTCGAAAATGAGAAATGTTAAATTAAACGAGTTGTTGTGCAATGATATTCTGAAACACAGATGAACTGCTCTTTCTTGTAATATTTTGGATAAAAAGTTTCATTTGTTCACGTTGTGTATGAGTTGGGGTTGAGGCCCTCTCCAGAGACATTTTGAAATTGTTTAAGAAAGTAATATTGGCATCATTACAGTCTTCCAAATTTGACAGGTTAACCCCAATGAATTCAAAGGTTAATATTTAAAGGTCAGATTAATACCCTCTCTTCAAATTGTTAAGTTAATAAATAAGAACAAAGATTTGTGATAAAGGATTTTTTTTATCATATTTCTATCTGGCACTGTGTCCGATTAACACAATATTTGCCCCCCTCCCTCTTGTAATATTCAAGGATTCGAGTGGATATCAAATACTATTCTTGTAATATTTTTCATCGAACATAAAGCGAAGTTTATTTTAACTTGCTGCATTTATTGGATCAAAATTTTATGCAGGTCTCTAAGACATCTTCAAAGAATATAGGCTGTGATCGAATAGAAATATCCCCATTCACATATATGAAGATAACCACAGTGGAAATAATATGGACACGATATATGCGAAAAGTAAATTACAAACCTGTTCTAAACATATCACTTATTGTGGGAGCATGTAAAACATATACTATTAGTGGGACATCAGGCTCAAAAAGGTTAAAAAAGAATATATAGGTATGAGACACCTTGCATGTTTTACTGTATTTAATGCATTTACTGTTCTTATTTTGTATTTTGAAGCTATAATAGAGAAACAGACATTGTTGCCAATACAAAACAAATACTCAATTGTACTCTATTACTCTTTAAAACATGTTTTGTAAAATTTTTATACGATTTGTTTGATCGTAAAATTATATGATTTTCTTTTACAGTTTTTACAAAGAATGTTAAAAATATATTATAAATTTGTTCTAAACATATCACTGATAAGGGGACATATAAAACAGATAATATTTGTGGGACATTAGGATCGAAACTGCATTTACTCTTTTTATTTTGTATTTTGAAACCGAAATAGAGAAATAGACATGTTGACAATACAAAAAGAAAATGTTTAATTGCACTCTATTACTTTTCAAAACTTAAAATGGAAAAATGGAAAGCTAAAAATGGATTCTAAAATTGTTTTGAATATATCATTGATTCTGGGGATATGTAAAACCAATACTATTTGTAGGACACAAGAATCGAAATGGTTAAGAAAGTATATAACGCTCTGAGGCACTCTGTGATTTTTACTGCATTTACTCATTTTATTTTGTATTTTGGAGCCATAAGCCATAAGACCATTGTTGCGAATACAAAAAAAAAAAAAAAAAAAAAAAAAAAAAAAATGTTCAGTTGTATTCTATTACTCTTTAAAATTTACTTCGTGTGTATTTAATCACCCTTTATTTCATCGTAAAATTATATGCTATTCTTCTTTCAGCATTTTTGTAAAGTGTACTAAAACTAAAATATAAACATGTTCTAAACATATCACTGTTTATAGGGCATATAAAATAGTATTATAAGGATTCAGGATCGAAATGGTACAGAACGATTTAAACGAAGTCAGACACCCTGTATGTTTTACAGTATTTACCGTTTTTATTTTGTATTTTGAAGCTGAATTAGAAAAATAAGACCATTGTTTCCAACAGAAAAAATAATTGTTCATTTGTACTCAATTACACCTTAAAACTTGTTTTTTGAGTTTTTAACCATCATTTATTTGATTAAAAAGTATATGCATTTGTTCCTTCAGCAGTATTTCTAAAACATGCTAATAACAAATTATAAACATGCTCTAAGCATATCCTTTATTGTGAGGCATGTAAAAATCGCTAAGAAAGGATATAAAAAATGAGACTCTATAGTAATTATTATGCTTACCATTTTTATTTAGAAGCTAAAATAAAAGACCATTGTTTCCAAACCCGTTGTACACTGTAAAAAAAATTCCGCAACGTTCCTGGGAAAAAAAGGGCAGCTGAGTTGCCCATTATTTCCAAGAAACATTTCTTGAAAATGACTGGTACTTTACTGTATATGTTAAAAACTTTCTACAGAAATGCCAGTAAGTTTCCTGCGAAATACCAGGAATATTTCTGTTGACAGCAAAACATTACTGACATATTCAAGGCTGGAGTAGCACAAGAGCGAAAAATGTCCAGACCAGGGATCGAACCTGGATACTTGGCGTGCCGTGCCAATGCCTTACCTGTTAGGCTATCCGGACCGATACCTGGCTGACATAATTCACTCTGGATGTTCGTTCCCTTCATTATGACATTACTGACATTTCACAGCATGCGGGATCCGCAGACGATTTTTACATTTCCAGTTGACAATTTTCGCTTTATTATCATTATTTGTTAGAATGAAAAAATATTTTGAAATTGACATCAAAATTATTATTTATAATTTACACGAAAAAATAGATTTTCAGTTAAAATTCAATAAAGTAAATATATATGTGATATATTGTTTCTGAACTTTGCTTAAAATATAAAAATATATAAATGTAAATAATAATTAGAAAAAAAATCTAGACATAAAATATTTTGGATTTTCGTCAGTGATTATGTTAGTTTACAAGTTAGATAAAATACATATAAATTTTCATGAAAAAAAAACCTAAACGTAATTGTATATTTTTTCCGAAAAAAAAAAAAGTTCAAATTTGCAGCAATTCAAAGTGTCAAATATATGTCAAATTTAAATCAAATTGTAATAAAGTGTTAAAATATAAAATTAATTAAAAAAGAAGAAAAAAAGTCAAGAGGTAGCATCGAACCCGGGCCGTACGGGTGGCGTGCAAGCTTTCTGCGTCCACACCACGAAAGACACGTTGAGAGCTGCAAACGAATGGGTATTTGAAACGTATGCTAAAACTCGGCATCTAATTTCTGAAAATCTAAGGCCCATTTGAAGAAATCCTTTCACAAGAATAATTAGAGATAAGAACTCTAAAACATACTTTAAATTAATCAAAATAGGTGAGAATCATATTTGATTGTCCCCTGGTTAATGCAGATCGAAATAATAGGTGTATTTTTTTTTTACACAGTCTGCTCGTTAAAGATTTCACAGACAAGTACGAGAGATAATTTCTTAGTGATGTCACAGAGGTATTGTATTTTCATCTGAATTATCTTGATAATAGAGACGTAAAGGATTATGTCGTCTATTGATTTATTTGCATTCCATATTGATTTTTTTACATTCATTTAAGCAATTCGTTTTCGACACTCGCGTGCGAGCAACGGATTATAGGAAAAAAAAAAATAATAAATGGCGGCCGCAGCGTTTTGCTGTTTCCAACTTTTGTTCAGGAACGTTTCAGATAAGAAAACCAGAATTTCACAGGAAAGAGCTAAATTATTCTGAAAACCTGATAAAAGGCGAAACGTTCCTGGATTTTACATGGAAAGTTACCATTTTTTTTTTACAGTGTATGAGTTTTTAACATTATTTATTTAACTGTAAAATTATATGCATTTATTCTTTTAGCGTCTTTGTAAAGTATGATAAAAATAATTTATAAAGTTTCTATAAACATATCACTGATTGTGAGACATGTAAAAAATACATTTCTCAAAATATCAGCTTCTTTTATATGAATTCATTGGCAAAAATTTCAAATATTCTTTTCAGAATGCAATATCAGTTGTCAGAATCCCAGGGAAAATATCTATTTTTTTAAAAATCCAATATTATATAAAGTGATAGTGTGTGTCATTGTTTCAGCTATTTTTAGAAAGGAAATATGTCCTTCTTTGAACTTTTCATATTTTTGTGTTATAAAAGATGCATAAGATTTGCCAACAACATTACGGCATATTGCATTTGAGATAAAAATTTTACATTATGTTTATGTTTTATTCCTGTGTATTGTAAGACTCTAACAAAAGTTACATAATATTTATTCTTATTTTTCGAATATATGTATACGAGATGGCATAGTTGAGAATGAGAACATGTTTTAAAAATAGAATTTTTTTTGTGAAGTAACATAATTACAAAATGAAACCATCATTTAAAACTCTACATTCAAACATATGTCAAAACTTATTTCATTGGTTTTACAAAGTAATGACTAAATTAGATATTACATCTGTAGTTTCCCAGTTACGTAATATTCGTACATGTTTCTTATCTAGAAATTTTATCCCAAACACGTGTTAATCTTTTTCATAAAATAGCTAAAGTTTGTAAAGGTTATAACAAGAACGAAAAATCATGCGTACGCATAGATTAAGAAACACTTTCCAACACATTCAAAGTACTAAGAAAACGTCACAGTTCATTAATATCCCAGTGGTTAGGGAGTTGAATTCGGAAATAATTAGGGGAAAGCTGGAAATTGCTTTAATCCCTTCAGTTTAGGTCTAGAATGAATATACTACGTTTTCCCTCTCGTACTAGATGAGCTTTAAGAATTATGCATAGATTTATAGTCAGAAAACACGTGTTTTTAAATATTATAACACTATCTCAAAATCGTTAACTCTTTCAAAAACATTGTCAATACAAATGTTGTAGGGATTAAAATTCTGAATAAAATGAGTACCTACGCTTAATGCTTTTGTTGAATATTAAGGTCACAATTCTACTTTAAAATTTTAGTACCGTGGTCATAGGGTTGAACTCAGAATTAATTAGGGGAAAACTGGAAATCGTTTTAATCCCTTCAGATTAGTCTAAAATGAATATTCTATGTTTTCTGCCTCATACTAAGTGAGCGTTAAGAAATATGTACATATTTACATTCGAAAAACATGTTTTTCCTTAATTTGTTTTAACAATATCTCAAAATAGCTAATTCTATTAAAAACATTGTCAATGCAAATGTTGTAGAGCTTAAAATTCTGAATAAAATGAGCACCCACATTAGTATTTTTGTTCAACATTAAGTCTCAATTCTAATTTCAAAATTTTGCTTTAATCGCTGATCAAGATCTTGAAGTCCGGAGAGACCAAGTTACCTAAGAATATCTCAAAACAACCAAGCCTATCAAAATCATTGTCAGTACAAATGTTGTAGTGCATAAATTCTGAATAAAATGAACACCAACATTAAAATTTTTGTTCAAAATTAAGGTTACAATTCTATTTCAAAATTTTGCCTTTTTCACTAATCAAGAGCTTCAAGCTAGGAGAGACCAGATTACCTTAGTAATATCGCAAAACAGCTAGCTATATCAAAAAAATGCCAATACAGATGTTGTAGAGCTTTAAATTTTGAATAAAATGAATACTCACATTAAGATTTTTTGTTCAAAATTAAAGTCGCAATTCCAGATATTGTTAAAAATATTAAAGAAAAACGTGTTTTTCGAATGTAAATGTGTACATATTTCCTAACGCTCACTTAGTTCGAAGGGGAAAGCATAGAATATCCATTTTAGACCTAATCTGAAGGGATTCAAATGATTTCCAGTAGTCCCCTAATTAATTCTGAGTTCAACCCTCTGACCATGGTGCTAAAACTTTAAAGTAGAATTGTGAGCTTAATATTTAACAAAAGTATTAAGTGTAGGAACTTATTTTATTCAGAACTTTAAGCCCTACAACATTTGTATTAACGATATTTTTGAAAAAGTTTGTGATTTCGAGATAGTGTTATGGTATTTAAAAAAAACGTGACTTTTGACTATAAATCTATGTATAATTCCTAACGATCTCCTAGTAGGAGGGGGAAAAACGTAGCATATTATTCATTCTAGAAATAAACTGAAGAGATTAAAACAATTTCCAGCTTTACCCTAATTATTTCCGAATTGGGCCTTTTTTTTGCTCCCCTGCTACTGGGCTATAAGGTGAACGATGATGTCTAAATGAACATTTTGGAAAATGCATAATACATTTGAAAGCCCAAATTCTGATATTATCATGAATAGTCGGGGGAAATATACGATTTTTTTGTTCAGCCCTGTATATGATCGTATATATTTAATATTTTTTATATTTACTGACCGAATTCTAACATATAACATAATTGTCTGAGAGAAGCAAAGGCTAATACTCAGCGAAATATTACTGTCAGGAAACATTGCAGCTACGATGGATATTAACGCCATGTCCTACTAAAAAAAAAGCCTAATAAAAACCTTTCATCAAACATAACTCAAAAAATATTTGTCGGATTCCGTTTCTGATTGCACCAGTAGGTACCTATGAGGGCCACCTACTGAATGCACTTACTATGAAAAATAAGTTCCAAACCGTTTAAAAATTATATTAAAAAAACTGATAAAAAAGCACAATTTATCTGCATACGTCACAGAAATTTGGTGTGCGTCACTTTCACCGGTGGATGTTTTCGTAGACAACTGGTTTGAACAAATGGAGCAAATAAAAAACAAGTTGGAAATTGCTCGTCAAACGTGGCAAATGTGGTGCGTTCGTACTATAGCTAGTTTTATAATTATTTTTTCCACCCCATATTGTACTGAATGTATAATTTTTTGCACTTCGTAAGTGCATAGTCTGTAACATCATTAAAATACAATGTAATAATTTTTTCCCATTCCCTGTAATGAAACGGAAAAATTTTGACTATCCCTGTAATTAAGCTATACATCCGATTTTCATAAAATTTGAAATGGCTCGACAAACTTTTGCAACAATCATATATTTAAAATTTCAGACCTCTCGGAAGGCTGTAACATCATTAAAATGCACTTGCAAGCATTTTTCCTACTGCTCGTAATGTAAAGAAAAACTTTTGATTGTCCCTGTAATTAAACTATACATCCGATTTTCATAAAATTTTAAATAGCTCGACAAAATTCTGCAACAATGATATATTTAAAATTTCAGACCATTCGGGAGGCTGTAACATCATTAAAATGAACTTGCAATAATTTTCCCCATTGGCCGTAATGTAAAGAAATATTTTTGACTGTCCCTGTAATTAAACTATACATCCGATTTTCATAAAATTTCAAATGGCTCGACAAAATTCTGCAACAATCATATATTTAAAATTTCAGATCATTCGGAAGGCTGTAACATCATTAAAATGCACTTGCAATAATTTTTCCTACTGCCCGTAATGTAAAGAAAAGTTTTGATTGTCCCTGTAATTAAACTATACATCCGATTTTCATAAAATTTTAAATAGCTCGACAAAATTCTGCAACAATGATATATTTAAAATTCCAGACCATTCGGAAGGCTGTAACATCATTAAAATGAACTTGCAATAATTTTCCCCATTGGCCGTAATGTAAAGAAAAACTTTTGACTGTCCCTGTAATTAAACTATACATCCGATTTTCATAAAATTTGAAATGGCTCGACAAAATTCTGCAACAATCATATATTTAAAATTTCAGATCATTCGGTTGGGTAGTTTTTGCTCTGTTATATGCGGACGGACAGACGGACAGACGGACTGAACGACGACTATAGGTGCTACGTATTTATATAATTACGAACGCATCTAAAAATACGCACGCAGTATTATTGAATAGATCAGTTTCAACCACGTGATCACAAACCTTGCAACAACCCGTGGGAAGCAGTTTTGGTGGGCAAACAAATAATAATACAGTACTCCGTACCACGGTGACCGTTTTTAGCCTATTGTATAAAATCTGGCCTGTTGTATGACATGCAATTGTGGATGATTAAAACAAAAGACATGAGTGTTTATTGCTCCGGGAGGTTATCTTTCTCTGGATGTCTGTCTGTCTATCATACAGCATGCAATTTCCCTGCAAAGGATGATATTATTAGGCAGTAAAACCTCCATAACGGACACACCCGATTAGTGGACACCTCTATTTAGCGGGCATTTTTTCGATTATCAACCCTTTAATAAGTGTACATTTTTTCCTCTCAGTAGCGGACACCTCCAAATAGAGGACAAATTCTGCCCTCCCAAGTTGTTCGCTATTCAGAGGTTTTACTGGTAAAACCTCCATAATG
The DNA here is from genome assembly GCA_963932465.1 of Maratus speciosus. NCBI lineage: Eukaryota > Metazoa > Arthropoda > Arachnida > Araneae > Salticidae > Maratus > Maratus speciosus. The sequence goes on from OZ010794.1 coordinate 522,759,312, forward strand.
GACACACTCGATTAGCGGATACCTCTATTTAGCGGACATTTTTTCGATTACCAACACTTAAATAACTGTACATGTGTTACTCTCAGTTGCGGACACCTCCAAATAGAGGACAAATTCTGCATTCTTGAGGTGTCCGCTATTCACAGGTTTTACTGTATATATTATTGATAGTTATTTTACAGGATCGCACAAAAGAATAAGAATATATGAAACGAATATAAACTAAATTCGGATTGGTAGATTGCTGATGGTAATGCAATTTTAGGATGTTGTTACAGTCATCCGCAGCATGTTTTTAGAGTTTCGTTCATCTAACGAAACCCTACCTGTCTCACTCCTTTGTCTGTCTGTCTGCCTGTTCGTCTGTCACAGAGCCCGTTCTCAGAAACTATATATGTTGGAGACTTGAAAATTTGCATACTTATAGCTGAACACAACACTTCAAACGTCAAATAATAAAATTTTGAAAAAGTCTAATATTTAACCCTCTGTGCTTGTGTATTTTAAACAATTTTTCTAACTCAGCCCCTAATTAAGTTGGACACATGAAGGTTTGCATACTTATAGCTGAACACTTGCAATAACACGATAAATCATAAAATTTTGAAAAAGTCATATTTAACCCTCCGGTCTCTAACTTCTGTATTTTAAGCAATTTTTTCTAACCCAGCCCCTAATTAAGTTGGAGACATGAAATTTTGCATACTTATCGCTGAACACCTCACATTAAACGACAAATAATAAAATTTTGACAAAGTGTAATATTTAACCCTCTGGGCGCTAGCTTGTGTATTTTAAGCAATTTTTTCTAACTCAGCCCCTAATTAAGTTGGAGACATGACATTTTGCATACTTATAGCTGAACACCTCACATTAAACGACAAATAATAAAATTTTGACAAAGTGTAATATTTAACCCCCTGGGCGCTAGCTTGTGTATTTTAAGCAATTTTTCTAACTCAGCCCCTAATTAAGTTGGAGACATGAAAGTTAGCATAATTATAGCTGAACACTTGCGATAACACGATAAATCATAAAATTTTGAAAAAATCATATTTAACCCTCCGGTCTCTAACTTCTGTATTTTAAGAAATTTTTCTAACTCAGCCCCTAATTAAGTTGGAGACATGAAATTTTGCATACTTATAGCTGAACACCTAACATCAAACGACAAATAATAAAATTTTAAAAAAGTATATTATTTAACACTCTGGGCTCTAACTTGTGTATTTTAAGCAATTTTTCTAACTCAGCCCCTAATTAAGTTGGAGATATGAAATTTTGCATACTTATAGCTGAACACCTCACATCAAACGACAAATAATAAAATTTTGAAAAAGTCCAATATTTAACTCTCAGGGCTCTAACTTGTGTATTTTAAGCAATTTTTCTAACTCAGCCCCTAATTAAGTTGGAGATATGAAATTTTGCATACTTATAGATGAACACCTCACATCAAACGACAAATAATAAAATTTTGAAAAAGTCCAATATTTAACTCTCTGGGCTCTAACTTGTGTATTTTAAGCAATTTTTCTAACTCAGCCCCTAATTACGTTGGAGATATGAAATTTTGCATGCTTATAGCTGAACACCTCACATCAAGCAACAAATAATAAAACTTTGAAAAAATCTAATATTCAACCTCTAATATTTTGTTTCGCGCAATTTTTAAATTTAAACTGTTTTGCAATATTAGTTTTTGTTCATTTTGCATAATAAGTGTAACGTGACGTAATTTCTTCTATTTCGACTTCTAACGCATGTTAACGAATTTATTTTACAATATCCTTTCTCTTTTAAAATTCATATGTAAATATAGTTTTTATGGCGTAATTTCCAATAAGTGCCTGCTTTTTATACGTAATTATTTAATTCTAATTTGAAGGTTTTTTCTGTTTATAATAGTAACGTGTAAATAAATTTTTAATTTATTTACACCTATAAATAATTTTTTATTTGAAGCAAACATTATTGTTTGCGCTGTTTATACAGTTTAAATTAATACCATTTTCTAAAATATGTAAAAAATATCTGTCGAAATGCCAAATATTTGAATAAAATAGAAATAAAACCTCAAAAAATTTGTCAAATTAAAAAAAAAAAAATTGAATCTGCACACCGGGATCTTCTATTGAATAAAATGATCTAAAAATTATTAAATTCCCATGTATAGTTATTGCTCCTACAAAACTTTATTTAATGGAACGATTATGTCCAACTTTAGCATTAAATATCTCTTAAAATAATTCTTCGATTTGAAAACTGTATGCATCAACGTATTGATCAAACTTTTCGCTATAATATCACCGATTTTCATATTTTTGTATGCAATAGTTTTCTTAATAATAACGAAGAAAGACCTCCAGTCACAAAAAATTCAAAACCGGCGGCGGCGGTGACAGCGTTAATTACTTTTTTTAGATTAGAGAGATATATAAAAAAGAAAACTTCTTTCTCTGTCTGTTTGTAATTCTATAAAAATCCACAATTTGGAAGCCAAAATTGTGAAAAGATACGTACATGTGTATTAAAACATGGCCGAGGCAACTAAAGTAATCCGGAATCGAAATAATTTATAGTTAATTTTTAATTAATAAAAAACCACCAATTTAACAGCAATTTTTTATCAAATTTAAACATTTTTCGTTATAGCAGTTGCCAACAATTAAAAAACACAATAAAATTATTATTACAACAATTAATTTTCTACTGCAAGATTTCCACGTGAAAAATGAAAATGAAATAAATAGTTTGCCGAATTTTTAAAAAAAAGGTGAATATTACGTCATAACTTTTCTATTGCAAGATATTCACGTGAAAAATGAAAATGAAATAAATAGTTTGACGAATTTAAATGAAAGTGAATATTACTTCATAACTTTTCTATTTCAAGCTTTCCACGTGAAAGAGGAAAATATTACGTCATATTGGAAATATAAAAGACGTAGTGGATATAGTATAACGTCATATGAGTATGAAAAATGTATTGAAGCATGATAAAAACCCGATTAGGGAAATATTGGCGTATTTTAACATTATTGCTCCAATTATAAATTGAAATAAGTTCATTTATAGCTGTATTCTTTTGCGTCTGTTATATACATTTATACATTTTTATATAGCGTTTTCATATGATTCATTCATACAAAATTTCGACTACTATTTTTAATGTTTGTTTTGTGTTGTATGTTAAATTTTGAAATTGATTTTCCAGAACAAACATCCTTCAAATTCTGGGCAACACCAAGCACTTTAGTTTGTAACAGATAAATGGCTTTTGTATCTGTACATCTAATGCTAATATTATAAAGCGTTATAATATTATAAAGTGTATAATATTATTAATGCTTGTACGTTTGTGAGGTGTTATCTCTGAAACTACATAGCCAACTTAAAAAAATTTTTGGTGGCCATCTCTGCTCCGAGAAAAAAAAACTATTTTATGTCAGTGCAAGAACCTACATCGCTGCAGGAGCAAAAAAGTTCTAAAATTGCGATTTCTGCGATATTGATTGGGTTAGAAACTTTAAATTTGGTGCGGTAGTTACTTTTAAGATGTAAATACTCGTAATGAACGCTTTCTAAAAGATTCAATTTGACGGATAAACGTAAAATTTTCTAGAAAGGTTCTAAACTATGACTTATTTGGAATATTGAAATTTTTGGGATACTGTTGGGGTTAGAAACTAGAACTTTGGCATGATAGTAATTAATAGGATGTAAATGCTCGTTGTAGAACGAATTCTAAAAAATCGAAAGACTAAACAAAGTGGAAAAAAATCTAAAGATGATCTAAGTAACGAAGTACATGGAATTGCTAGGAATATAAACATGAAAATTGACATGGCTGTATTTAACATGACGTAAATTCTCGCAATAGAAAAATTTATAAAAATGTCACTACATAAAACAGTGCAGAAACAAAAAAACTTTCGAAAATTTTCTATTTCTGTGTTACTGCTGAGCCCAATATCTTGAAATTCTGCTTCGGGTTAGTTTTAAAATATACAATTGTCTCTATGAATGGTTTCTAAAAAAAAATAAAATTTAAAAAGATGAAATTAACGGAAGGCGATCTCAATTACCATTAATTTGGAGTTATTAGGTACAGCAACTTTAAATATTTCATAATGCTGAATTTCCTCCTCAAAACATGCAATTTAAATGCAACAAAACTGATAGATACCCACCTAGCATTAAATAAATTGTGTAAATATTGAATAAAGACCTGTATGAAACAGTGAGTAGGTTGCCCGAAAGTACTTGTTAAAGTGTTCCTTCTCTAGGCTTTTCACTCTCTCGCCAAGGCCACTAACAGAGGGAAGTGCCGTTTTAAATGTGATACATAGCTGCCAAATTTTACGCTTTTTTTCCTACCACTATTATTTAAAAGAGAAATTTATCTTCTTTAATGAACGAAAACATGGATTTAAATTTTCAACGAAGTCAAACAAATCTTTCAAATCACTAAATTCCTAAAATGTATAAAGAACATCTCAACTCAGACTAAGAACCTCGATAATCCGATGCAAATATTGATGTTTATACTAACTGAATTTGATAAACTTGCTAGTCAAATCAACATTAACGAAGATTAAGCTCTTCATTTGCTAAACTTTTTTCCTTTCTTTTTGTCTGTGTTGTTTGTTTAAATAGTTGTAAAAAAAAAAAAAAAAAAAAAAAAAAAAAACTTCTTTTCTTGTATTTTTATGCTCTTCCCAAAATATTACTCTTACTTCTTTCATTTTCATGTTTTTTTTTCTCTCCTCAATTACTAGACTGGGCGGACGCCGTCCTCTTGCTGTCGTTTGTTCCCCTCGGCTTTTGCATTTAACTGTTTATTTGATTTGAACTCTCCTCACTGTAGCTTTTTCTTACATTATTATTCTTTTTTACTTAAAGTAATTTAATTTCTCTTGTAAATATGTAACTACTTAGTTTTGTTTCTTTTATTCACTGTGTTAAACCTTTTTACATAACAAGCTATATAAATGTATGGTCTCTGAATTGAGTCTTTTTTTTTATGGGGCTTCCTTTGGTAGCTTTTTCGACTGTCCTGGACATTAATGTGGATCATATGGAACTTTTTTTTTTTTCCTACTAGTTCTACTAACAGTTTTTTCTTAAAAATTGTCTATCTCTTTAGCTTTTACTCTCCATTTTTTCGTGGCTACTAGCCGCGTTTAAACGCTCTTTTTTCCAAGGCTCCCATTGCATTGTAACACAATATATTTTTAGCCTGGATGTAAAGTTGCCATGCAACTAGGGAATCCACACACCTGCTTGATTGTTCCATTGTTCCATTGGATTTAAATATGGCAATTTTTTCAGATTAAAAATAGTGGTAGGAACAAGGCGTAAAAGTTGGCAGCTATGTGTGATATGAATTATTTTATCCGATTCATTTTTCTAGACATTTTATCATAAGGTCATGTTCTTAATTATCATTAGTAGATTTTTTATATATTAACTTATTCTGGTGAAATTTCATAATCGGGTTCATATTGGCGTATGTTAGCTTGCATGATTTGCTGAATAAATATGTATGGATTTGTAAATTACTTCAAATGACACTTTGATATCTCAAAAGTTATGCAGACGATATATTCAGATCTAGTGTCATACTTTATGTTGTAATCATTGCCGATTTCTTTTATTTAATACATGCTAAATACAGCTGAACTTCTGCAGAATATGTTTGAAAATAAAACAATACAGCATATGTAGTGGCCAGCTTACACTCATCATTTAAATCCGATCGAGCCTATCTAAAACACACTCTAACGATTTGCATGCCACTGTTGATGTATTCGGTACTTTGACACTATATCAGATTTTGAGGAGAGAATTCCTTAAATATTATCTACAACTTCATTTCATCCGTGGAAAACAGATATTGTACAATATTAACTATTCCGGGGAAGCACACACCATATAAAGTATAGTCCATACTTTTTTAAACATCATATATTTGTCATTTAAAGTTACTCAAATTGGTGCGGAGCGTCTTATTATGCTCTAGACATCATTTTATACAGTTAAAATTCCGATATAAGTAATTTAGTGTTTCATTTTCTATTTTACTTTTAATGTATTGTGTACTTTCAATTTTATATCCATGCATGGCTGTCTTGAATGGTTTGATTTCCCATTTTTTTAAACAGTGTATATGATTTTATATATAAGATTTTGTAATTCTACAATTCGTTTATTTTCATCATTTCGATTTATCGCAGTATATGGACAATTAAAGATAACATCGCATTTTCTTTGCTTCCACATGTTATTATTAAATCTATGTTCTCACCAATATCGCTCGGATTAATCCCTCTGAGGGAAGTCCTAGTTTTAGAATGCGTTCATTTGTTTAATATACTCAACATATATTGTTATATAGCAAGCAGCTTGAATTTCTGAAAAAAGCACATTATTCGTTATCTTATATTTTGGAAATAATCAGTTAAGCTAATATATCAGAATTTTTCTATAAGCTTGTAACTAAATACAGTGTGCATGCAATATGTATTTTCATTCCGATGGAAAATATTTTATACATGTAGACTGATGCTTATGTAACAGGCTTAGTGATTGCTGAATTTGATTGTACAAGCATAGTATATGTCAATAAATTCCGCACGTTTTTCTATTATACGATTTCATTAACAGATACTCTTTCTCTTACTCTATATGTCTCAAAAATGTTTGTGATTAACATAATTTTTTTAACAATAAATATATTTTTTCAGTGTTATTTGACTTCATAATTCTATTTCGAACTTTTCTACTACACTGTGTAGGATCAGAAATCCTCACCATTGATTCGCAACCGCTACGTTTGGAAAAGGTCCATTATTTTTTGAGATGGCATAGAAATTGTAATACCGGACAATTTTAGAACCTTTTCACTCCTTCCCTTCGCTTTACCCCTTTTAAATTTCGAATTTCTTTCCGACTTTCCGTAGAGGGCATTTACATTTTATAAGTAACTACCATGCCATATTTCAAGTTTCTAGTCTCTTCAGTATCACAGAAATTGCAGTTTAGAAAGTTTTTTTTTTCTCTTGCAACCCCCTGGTAGTAGTGGCACAGACATAAAATATAAGTTATGTTTGAGCAGGCTCTATCACAAACAATTTGCTACCATTATTTTTTAAATTAATTTGGTATTTCATAAGATTGCATAGAAATTGAAATTTAGTACGCTTTTCACTCTGACCATCCTTTTATATTTGGAATTTTTTTTCGACGGTTCTTAGAAAGCATTTACATCTTTTAAGTAATTACCATGCAAAATTTCAAAATGTTACACCCTTCAGTATCACAAAAAATGAAATTTAGAACGTTTTTTGCTCCTGCAACCCCAGGTGGTAGTGAGAACAACATAAAACATAATCTATATTGAAGCTGGGACTGTTACCATAAATTTTCAAACATTATTTTTGAAATCGGTTTGTTAGAACGCTTTTCGCGTATTTTCACCCCTTTTATATTTCGATTTTTTTAGAAACTCTTCATAGAGAACATTTACACCTTATTAAGCAATTACCATGCCAAATGTCCAGTTGCTATGCCCTGCAGTATCACAAAAATCCCAATTTAGAACCTTTTTTGCCCATGCAACCACTTGAGGAAGTAAAACTGACATGAAATAGAGCCTATGTTTAGCAAAGGCTGTCACCATCGATTTTCAACCATTTCTTTTGAAATCGGTTTGGTACTTCTTGAGATTCTGTAAAAATCGCAATTAAGAACGTTTTTAGAACGTTTTTCGTCAATTCACACCCGTTTTAAATTTTGAATTTTATAGGAAATGTTCTTAGAGATCACTTATATGTTATAAGTAACTACCATGCCTAGTTTCAAGTTGCTATCCCTTTCAGTATCACAAAAATTCCAATTTAGAACGTTTTTTGCTCATGCAACCACCTGAAGGTAATAAAACTGACATGAAATTGAGCCTAAGTTAGAGCAAGGGATGTCACCATCAATTTCCAACCACTACTTTTTAAATCGGTTTGATACTCCCTAACATTACTTCCAAATCGGCATTTAGAACGCTTTTCGCGCATTTTAACTTCTTTTAAAATTTTGAACATTTTAAGAAATGTTCTTAGAGATAATTTATATCTTAAAAGTAACTACCGTGCGAAATTTCTTGATTTCTAGTTCAGTAATACAAAAATCACATTTTCAGAACGTTTTCTGCTCCTGCACCACCTTTGGGGTAGTGGCACCAACATAAAATATAGTCTATATTGGAGCAAGGGCCTATCACCATCATTTTGACGTCATTGTTCTTTAAATCGGTTCGGTACTTCTTAATATTCTATAGAAATCGTAATTTAGAAACTTTCTAGAACCATTTTGACCACTTTTAAATTTCAAATTTTTTAGAAGTTTTTCATAGAAATCATTTATACCGTATAAGTAACTACCATGAGAAATTTTATTTTTCTAGGCTCTAGAGTATCTCAAGAATCGTATTTTTAGAACGTTTTTTGCTCTTACACCCCCTTTGGGTTTGTGAAGTCGACATAAGATGTAGCCTACTTTAGAACAGGGACTATCATCATCATTTTGATACCATTATTTTTTAAATCGGTTCCGTAGTACCAAAGTTTACCCTCCACAAATAAAAAAACAAACAAGCTTTACTTCTTTATAATATTACTAGCAAACCCCGCGGCTTTGCTCGCGTAATATTTGAAATATGCCACGTGATATTTATATGTCTAATTTTTATTAAAAGGTACTAACTATTTTTTTATTTTATTAAAAGGTAATATTTTATTTTATTTAAAGGTTATTACTTTTAGGAATAATTCAAAAATTACTATTTCAAACACAGGTTGATTAAAGATCATTATTACACTGCATTAGGCAGAAATGAGACTTAAATTAATAAAACGAAGTAAAACTATATAAATGATAATTTAGAAAATATTTTGAAACTTTTATGCTCAATTAATACGCTCATTTCAGTATTCATTTGAAGTTTTGAATTTTTTAGAAACCATCTTCTTACATCTTAAAATTAACTATCATCTCAAATTCCAAGTCCTACCTCCTCTCTCAACAAAAAGGGCTATGTTGAAATAGGACCTGTCACCATTAATTTGCCAACATTAATTTTGAAAACGGTTTGTTATTTTCTAATATTCCGCAGAAACGTAATTTAGAAAGCTTTTAAATGCCTTTTTTAGAACGTTTGTTGTTGCTCAAAACCCCAGGTGGTAGAATCATCGGAATAAAATATAGCCTGCGTAGGATCATAGACTGTTACCATTGATTCGTAACTATTACTTTTATAATCGGTTTATATTCCCTGAAATTGTATAGAAATCGTCATTTAGGACTTTTTTAGAATGCTTTTTGAACCTCCCCTTCGCTTCACCCCTTTTTAATTCGAATTTATTTTCGACAGTCCTTCGAGGGCATTATTAATTTATAAGTAACTACCATGCCATATTTAATGTTTCTAGCATTTTCAATCACATAAATCGCAATTTCGAAAGTTTTTAGCTCCTGCAACCCTCTGATGGTAGTGGCACATACATAAAATATAGCTTATGTTTGAGCAGGTTCTATCACAAACAATTTGTCATCATTATTTTTTAATAGGTTTGGTATTTAATAAGATTGCATAAAAATTATAATTTATAACGCTCTTCGCTCACTTCATCTTTTAAAATTTGGAATTTTCTTTCGACTGTTCTTAGAAAGCAGTTGCATCTTGTAAGTAAATACCATGCCATACTTACAAGTGTTAGACCCTCAGTTGTGCAAAAAAGCAAATTAGAACATGTTTTGCTTTTGTAACCCTCAGATGGTAGTGTCATCAACATAAAATATAACATATGTTATATCAGGGACTGTCACCATTGATTTGCAACCATTACTTTTGAAATAGCTTTGGTATTTCCTGAGATTGAATAGAAATCGCAATTTAGAACTTTTTTAGAACGCTTATCGCGCATTTTCAAACCTTTTTAAATTTCTAAATTTTTCGAAACTGTTCTTAAAGATCATTTATATCTAATAAATATGTACCTTGGCTAATTTTAAGTTGCTAGCCCCTACGGATCACAAAAATCGAAATTTAGAACGCTCTTTTGCTCCTGCAATGTCTAGGTGATAGTCATACCGACATAAAATACCTCTGCTATATTAGAGCAGAAGTTGTCAGCATTAATTTCCTACCATTACTATTGAAATCAGTTTCATTCTTCCTGAGATATTGCTGACAAATCAGCATTTAGAACGTTTTTAGAACGCTTTTCACACATTTTGCTCCTGCATCTATTCTGGGGTAGTGAAAACGATAGCTTATGGGGTAGTGAATATATAGCTTATATTGGAGCAAGATCTGTCACCATCATTTTTCCCACATTATATTTGAAATCGGTTCAGTACTTCCTGAGTTTGCATAAGAATAGCAATTTAGAACGTTTTTTACAACGCTTTTTGCGCCTTTTGACCCCCTTTTAAATTTCGATTTTTTTAGGAAATGTCCTTAGAGATCATTAGAGATCATTGTCCTTAGAGAGAGAGATGTAAATGCTCTGTATGAACTGTTTGTAAAAAAATTACAAATTTAAAAAGTTGAAAGGAGCGAAAAGTATTCTGAAATCTTTCTAAATTTCGATTTATTTGGAATTGTTAAAGATAGTAACTTGAAATTTCGTATGGTAGTTAATTATATGAAGGAAATCCTCTCTAAGAACAGTTAAAAAATCTAAATTTAAAATGATGAAATAAGCGAAAAGCGTTCTAAAAGTATTGTAAATTACGATTTCTATTCAATTGTTAAAGATAGAAACTTAAAATCTGGCATGATGGATACATATAAGACGTAAATGATCTCTAAGAACAGTGTCTATGGTATACGAAATTTAAAATGTTAAAAAGAGCGAAAAAAGCCTTTTAAAAACTTCCTAAATTACGATTTTTCTAGAATATCAGGAAATACTAAACCGATATCAAAATTTATGTATGCAAATCCAAGTAGCAGTCCCTGTTCCAACATATGCAATGTTTTTTTGTTACTGACACTACCACCATAGGGACGGTAAACCGTTGTACTAGAAGGTTGGTATATAGCAGGATGGTTACATAATGAGTTCTAAGAATGTTTTCTAAAAAATTCAACCCCAACGGTACAAATCAAACCTCAAATCGAAACAGTAATGAACGTAAAAGTTTCAAATTTCTTCTTATAAAAATAGACACAAAACAATTACTTGGAATCCTTCAACTATTATGCAAGCAAATCCGCGGGATTCGAATTTATTTACATAAAACAACTGCACTTAAGTCAAACTCTCTAAAGAATGTAGTAATTTCAAATGATATGAGCGGAGTACAGTAATGTAACTGAACACTTCCTGTTTTCTGGAAACACTCAGCTAACATTATAGTGGCCATTGCGATTTCCGGGATTTTACTTTCACATATAAAATTCTTTTAAGTGCAATGCGATGCATGAAAAGGCTTGATAATATGGCCCAAAGTGCAAATTTAAAGAAAGAAAGAGATGAGTGTGCTAAATTGCGGTGATGGACTGTAATACATGAAGTTATATATTGCGATAAGTGTCAAATGATTTGAAGAATCTGTGATAACTAAACTAAATTTTATATACACATTTACATCCAGTTGAAATCAAAACTGACACCATAGCCAGTGACGAAATATATTAAATTGATTTGTGGGCAATACTACTTGCATTAAAGAGATAATCCATATAATTCATTAGATTATTAAAATAAAATATATTTTTTCTAACATCGAAGACCACATGTTCAATATAGTGAACAAAATAGTTCGCTAAATGCGGTTTATTCCATGACAAAATTTGACGTGTGTTTACAACAACAATGCAAAAAATACTAGCTGTTGACCAACGGCAAAGCCCAAAGTTAGATAGAATGCCTTAAAGAGTCAAGCCTTGCCTAACAGAAACAAATAAATATTTTTTTATGCTCCTTATTCTTTCTATGGACCATTTGTAAACCTTATAAAGCCCTTTATAAGGTAATAAATTATTCTTTTATTCTTTCAAAAATTCAACTTCAGGACACTCTTTTGCAGTTTCTTTGATGAGAGGCGGTTACACTCTGCCTGTTAAAATGATAAATGACTACATTTGGACAACCAGTTTTAATGTAGAAATGTTAAATCTGAGACAGAACCGTGAGAAATTAGAAAGGTAAAACTGATAAATGACTACAACTGAAGACAATTTTAATGTAGAAATATTAAAGCTGAGAGAGAAACGTGAGAAATTAGAAGGGAAATGTTTTGGTTACTTACAACCACTGCCATATTTTTATTTAATTTAATTTTAAAAATAATTTATTAATCTTTATGAATTTAATATTATAATTCGCATTCTAAAATTATGTCAATTCCTTCCTTTTTAAAGCTTCTCCTGTAAGATTTTCTTTCTTACAGATCTTTTCGTTTTATTTTAAAATGATAAATATTGTTTTGAAATCTGAACTTCAGGGAAAGGAATCCACGAAAACATTCTACAACTTTCTAACCGTGAAGCCATTTCCACTTGTAGCTTCTCCCTTAGCATATCAAATTCAATGCAGTTTAATACGTTATTTCAAAAATTGTACCACTTTACTACTAATTGGCTTTTTATCTTTAAAAAAATCTATAAAAATTTAATCTAAATAAAGCAGTTTTCATAACGTATAACATTACAAATTATGTTAACGCAAGTTTCTAGTATTTTATCCCTGCCAATTGGCGAATTTAATTGTTACGGCAACGCCTTTTCCCTCTAGCAACGCCGAGTGTGCGCGTTTTGACTCTCTTGTTTTTGTTTTTCTAGTACTAACGCGGAAGGCGGTGGCTTGCATTTTTTTAAAAAAGAATCTTATGTGTGCAGCGAAAGCAAACAAGATGAAAGAAATTTTAAAATTATAATAGTTTAATGGGCTGTATAATTTCTTCTGATTACGATAAGGATGATAACAGTTCCACCAACGGAGATACAACGACGATCGTTAATAATACTGAGTGTATAGAACCTGCTAAAGCTGCGTGGCAAGATTTTTTTTTTTTTTTTTTTTTTAATCATTACGAGCAAATGATTTGATTTTTATGACAAGTACTCCTTACTCCCCGAGAGGAAATTGTATTATTTTTCTCATGAAAAATGCATATTGAAAACAACGATCATGTACTACTCATCCTAAAAAATGGATCTAAAAATAAGAGATTCCATTATAAATATATTTTTCAAGAAATTTTCTTTTTTAATAAATAAAGATTTTCGAAGCTGGATTTTTCAGCGCATTCCTTTAATTAATGCATCCGCCATTCCTTTCTTTTTTAGGTCACTTCAGGTAACAATTTTTCTTTTATTTTCTCTGTTCTTGATTATAAAGTATACATGGATATTTATTTACCGAATTGTTTTTAATAGTGATTGTCATGTCGGCATGGTCTTGTGTGGCCATAACTCAGTGTACTCGATACTATATTCTATTTAATGATCAGAAGATATAATTATTGGAATATTAATATTAGTTCAGTGTTTAAAAAAAAAAAACTGTGTGATAATATACTTCGCGTTTATCCTCCAACCACCACAGGTAAAACTGATAAATGACTACATTTTGACCGTTTTGGTGTACAAATATTAAAGGTGAGAGAGAACCGTGATAAATTAGAAGGAGATTTCTTTCTTAATTATACATTTTCTTGAAATTCACACTGAAATGGATTGATGTTATGCCCGTATTAGTCGTGATCCTGTTTTTGAATTTTGTAGAAAGCGTGAAAATCTTCATATACGAGGGGTAATATGAAGTGGTAATAAGTTTTGTTGTATACACTAATAGGTAGTGAGCGCGCCGCAATGAGTGTTTGCGTCATGTTCCGGTAAATCCTTGGTAACAACTGTCCTCAGTTGCAGCAGTGTAGGTAAGCTCTACGGTCTGTTATGTTTCTTTAAAATGTTCAAGATTATCGAATTGCCCGCCCGTGCGAGGTACGGTTAGCGTACACGAAGGAGTGCAACTTGCGAAAGCTACGCAGAGCATTTCAAAACAAAAGACTCGGCATGCTGACAGAGGAAATTTTGCTACTCCATGACAAAGAAAGGCCGCAGACGAGCTTTGCAGCTCAAACAGAGCTTTATTGGGCTCTTTTGGCTGGGACGTTTGCCCCCCACCCCCTACAAGCCCTACACTGTTAAAACTGAAGTTGACTTTTCGGTGACTTTTGAAAACTGGGGTGAAAACACGGTATCAATTGGCACCAAGAGGCTTCGAAACGTGATTGGGGTGCCGATTGGTTTCTCAATGGGTACTTGGAGTAATTAAGGTGCCGTGGTGGTAGAAATATGGCACCCCAATGGGGGACTGGCAGTTAGCGCATGCACTGTGATCTCTCGATGCTGTCCATCTCTTCGTCTGCAAGTGAAATCTTACGGCTGTGAGAGTGAATAAACACATGCATTGGCCAAATTGGCCATGTTAATTAATGACTGACCAATGTTAATATACGCTATTGCTGCATTTGAGAATCTTGGGGTGTATGGAGCTTCTTAAAAATTTCCAGTAAATAACACATGGCATATATCTGTGCCGTAATTCTCTCCTGAGGCTGATCACTGAGCTATAATGGAATAGGAGTGACAGTGTATAATTTAGACATTTTCCTCCGGGAGGGATTTCTGCGGCTCTGGGGGCGGGAGGAATTGCACTTTTCTCCATTAACCCGAGAGTAGTCGCGACATTTTTTAGAACGTTAGTAGTCGCGTTCGGTCCATTTGCCGCCGTTACCAGCAGGCCAAAAACGAAGGGGAAACTTGCCGGTGTTATCAGATGATCGAAAACGGATAACGTAGGAGGAAAATATTGACTGAACTTTAAAAGATTACAGCAATTATTCATTTTACAACTTTTTACAGCAATTATTTATTTCGCTTAAGTATATATTCAGTTGGCATCTAGATAAATGTTTTTATAACTCTTTCTTCGTTTTGCATAAATACTTAAAAGTAAATAGTAAATGATTTGATTGAATTTCTGATGTTACTATGAATCAATAATTAGTAGGAAAACATTTACGAATATGAATCTAAATTCGTGATAGGTTTTTTTTTTTTTTTTTTTTTTTTTGAAGGACACAAGCAGAGTCAGGTAGATTTTTATGATACTCCGGCACTCTCTATCGATTTAATAAAATAAAATTAATAAATTTAGCATCAATATATTACACTGACATTAAATTGAACAATTAAACTGAAAGTAAAAATGGAACCTATGACATGCAACAGAAAATCAAATACAATACCACTAATTCACCAGCATATTGCGGACGATTAATTCATTTAAAACATATGAAAAACCATCAAATTTGATGCAATAAACAATTAAAGACAATATATATGTATATATATATAAACTTTCTGTACAATAATACCATTGAAAAATAATGAAAATGACCAATAATTATGAAATCACAAACACCACATAAACCAAATATTATTAAAAATATATAATTATATATATATATATATATATATATATAATAAAGAAAAAGGTAAAAAATACTTAACTTCGAAATTAT
Organism: Maratus speciosus; assembly: GCA_963932465.1. Taxonomy (NCBI): domain Eukaryota; kingdom Metazoa; phylum Arthropoda; class Arachnida; order Araneae; family Salticidae; genus Maratus; species Maratus speciosus. Next base: position 522,774,909 of record OZ010794.1, read on the forward strand.
AAATGTAAATGTTGTAACTACGTTTTATTTATTTATTTATTTTGTGGGGTGTCTGTGTGTGTATGAGGGGGTAGAGGAGGGGGGTCGCGATATTTTGTGATTAAATGCATTTTTCTAATGAAAATGCACGATTTGTAATTTCTCTACTTATTTCAGGGTGGGAGCAGCGCCCTTGAATAAAAACTCTGGATACGAACTTCGCTTATATAATGCAAATAATAAATAAGTTATCGAAATTATATATTTAATTTAAATACATTTGCAATTGTAGATTTAAATCTTAAGATGGATAAATTATTTTAATTAATAGAATCACTGAAAGGTTCATCTTAATAGGGATGTATTTTACAGCAATTATTTAATTAAAATAAATATTCAATTGTACATTTCATAATAAGGTATTAATGTTATAATTTATTGTTTTATAATAACATTCATTAAAATAATAAAAACAATAAGAAAATTTTCGCCGAAATTATAAATGTGCAGCAATAATTTAATTTAAATGAATTTTCTCTCATATTCTGGAAAACATTATTCTGAAAAATAGTTTGAACAATTGATGAAGGACAACAAATTTCAATTTGTCAGATACCGTCCCCAAGCCTCTATTGGATTTCAATAATAATAATAAAAATAAAAAAAACTTTTCTGCGGCATTGTTAAAAAAATGTATTTTTACTTACAGTATGAAAATTTAACAATAGATAAATTTTAGAAAAATACTTAAAGTATTTTTTTAAATCATAGTATAAACATTCACTGAATTATCGAAAAGAGATTTTTATTTGCGTAATTTCTAACCTACATTATAAAATTCTCATTATTTTTCTTATTGTACAAATAAATTATATGTATGTTCTTCGCAGATATACATACTACATTTCTGAGAAAATTGTTTTATCTTTCGAATTTTTTTTATTGTACAAAAACGATACTTTTCAGATTTTGGAGATACGGCAATTTTTTTACTGATTCTCACAAAATTCTCTTCTCCCTTTTTTAATGGTTTGGCAGTGGTATTGTCTGTTTTCATTCATCTATATGTTCCGGTAATAAATGGAAAACAAGTTCTTTCAAATAATGATGATGAATTTCCATTTTTTTCCATATTTAAACGATTATCAATTTGAGAATTTATTCGAGCAATACTTGACAATGAAAAAAAAAATGTAAGTGACCATCCATCAGTTTTTTGTGCGAACTGACTTCACAACTAATATAATAAAACAATTTTAAGTCACATTCTAAAAGTAAAAAAAGTATTCTATGGACGGGTAAAATAGCAGAAAAACGAAATAACAACAGGCAGAGAGTCGGTACTTCGAAGAAACTTTCCCCCACAGATTTCGCGGAAATGGGAAAGGATGAACACGAGGGGGAAAAATTCAACTAACGCAAGTGTTCGCAACGCGGTCATTTAGACCGATTGAAACTTAAGAATGCGATAAAATGCTAAGAAATAGCAGGAATGACTTGTAATTTTACTACACAAGAGTGTGAATACTCAAGGTCAGCTACACGGAATTTCGCTATCGTAACTTTAACGGGAAATGAGTTACAGGAAGATAACGAATTTCGGGCGGGGAAAAGACCAACGCGCGACTACTAACGGGTTAAAAAGCTTAAAATCTCAAATCTTCCCCTGACCACCCCTTGAATTCAACACTGGGAGTGAAGACTTAGCTTTCCGAGTTTGCGACCACATCACACTAAACATTCTACTGGCGAACCGTCCAAAAAAAGAAGAAACTTCCTATACCAAATAGCATGGAACATAACTCATTTACCTTTCGCACAGAGGAACTCGTGCAATGGACTTTGGATACCAGACTAATTCAGGACGGGAAAAAAAAAACACTACGTGCGAGAGTAGACAACTAAGCGATTGCGCCGGAAGCGCCGGAATAAGCATATAGTCAAAGTATGCAAGCACCTCACCAGCGGAAGAATAGACAAGCTTTACGTTTTAACAGGTTTGTGACTTTCGATTGTGTTTTTGTTCCGAAATTTCAAATTTGCTGTATGTTTTGAATTATTTAATGACATCCTGATTAAAGTAAAGATTCTTCTAGGAAGTTCGGATGCGAATTTAAAATTTATGCTTCGCAATAAAAATGTTCCGATTCATTCTGTGTTCGGATGTTGTAATGATAATAATTGAAATGCAATAACATGTTCTCTATAATCTAAAAATTACTTTAATTATAAAAATTCTCATAAATTAAACTACTATGTTAATTTACCAATTACTATGTCAGTTTTTCTATTGTTTTGTTTTCGACCATTTTAAGTCGATGTTAAAAAGATTTATTTTTAAAGGAGTTTTCTCCAGTTTCCTTTTAATTAATATATGACAATCTTAAAATTGTTAATTTTTTTCGTGTCTGCAACAATTTTACTAATACTTGATTTGTAAATACCATCAAATACTTTGTAATTGCAAGTGTAATTTTATACTTTTTTATGGTGAATACATTATTCTCAATTTCATATCCTTTTAAAGTTCGACGTATCAATTACTAAATTATCAGTTAAAAGTAGTAAAATGAACGCTTTAGGCTCCGATGATACTTTAAAGTACCATTAAAATAACTTTCATTTAATACATCTATTAGTAGTTATAGATTTTAGATGTATTCTAAGAAAACTAAAATTTGATTTGCTGAATCATAAAAAAATCACAAGAAAAGTAATACTGCTAAAGTTATTTTTATGTAGAAATTGAAAGTCAATGCAGTATGTTTAGCATTTAATTACAGTTTACAACAATTCTAAGAGATTTTGATGTCGCTAAAGAATGTTGAAAACTGTTTCTAATCTTGTGATTAAATTACTGAAATGTACCTATATATAATGTTTTCAATGCTTTTTCACAGAATTCTTTTTTACATTGATATCTTTATTACTTATTATTAAAAGCTTAAAGCTTCATTCAAGTAATTTTAAAAAGAAAAGAATAAAATAAATTGTGTTCTTATGATTCGATTTCTTATATTTATAACATCTTTTTTGATCCAAGGTATTTTTTTTTGTTGTTGTTTTTTAATTATTTTGTAAACATTTAATTTTTATGTCACAGGCAAAAAAAGGCCTGCTTTTAAACAGTATAAGAGAAGATGAAATTTAAGATGGTAAAATTAAATTTTCTGATTAAATTTAAAAGAATAAGAAAATAGCAAAATCTGCAAACTTATACAATTTTTTTTAATTTTTATTTCATGATGATTATAAAGAAGGTTAAAGGAAAGACGAACAATCTAGAATTTTATATTAAATAGAAATTAAAATTTTATTCATAAATTTAGTTTCTGAGATATTTTCTCAGGTTTTTTTTGCCTGAAATGATATGGTATTCCGGATGTTGGTGTTTTATTTATTAATAAATTGTTTATTTTCTTTTTTAAATTATATTCATTGTTTTGTTTTATAGTTATTAATTAAACTTATTCTTCTTTATTGTTGTTCCCTTTTTAAAAATCAGAGCCGAAACTAAGGGGAGGGGGCATGTGGTTCCGGGCGCCAGAACGAAGGGGCGCCCAATGAAGATTTTGTTTGTCGATTTTTCTCACATCCATGTTTAGCACGGTAGTTAAAATCATCCTGTCTGGCGTTTAACAAAGCATAGAAGAATCTAAAGATGATATAACATAAGGATCCTGTTTAAAGCGGAATTTTTTCGATTCTTTTTTTGGGGGGGGTGGGGGTGGGAGGGGAGATCACATCTCGTTATGAGAATTTTTCATATTGAAAGCCATTCCCAAATCGAAACTAACTACTTTTCCGATACTTTCGCGAAGTCATTTTCCTTCGTAAGTACAAAAACTTTGCATTAATATTCGTAAAAATATAAAATTTACCGATTTTGTTCAGATACCAAGAAATTAAAGAGTTTCCCATTTTCTTATAAAGGCAAAGATTCATTCAGAAAATGTTAGTTAGCATTTTTAGGCAAGTTTTACTAGTTAACAGGCACAGAAATGTCGCAAGGGAAAAATTGGCTGTCACTTCCGGAAATTCAGTTTAAAAATTCTAACAATTGTCAACGATTAAATATGGCAAATTTTTTTATTGAATTTTAGAGGTAACTAAACCGTACACATTGGCAGCTATGTCATTTTATTAGTGTCATGAAAATTGCATGTCTAGCCTTTACTTTCTGCCCAAAGTATTAAATAGTTTTTTTATTCGAACTTATACATTTGGAATGGATCATTTTCTTCCGATGGACTGATGGCTTCCATTATTATGAAACCGCCGTTATAAATGAAGTATTAGGAGAAGATGAAAAAGCAGCCGTAAAAAAGTTAGAACTCTGATTTTCTGGTCAAAATGGGAAAAAAAATTGACATAATTTTTTTTTGAAAAACAAAAAATAAAATAAAAATTATGTTAATTTGTATAATTTGGCGAGTGGTTTGGCCAAATTGGTCAACGGGATAACTAAGTAGTACCCAATTTTGATCTTTAATCCCTTAAAGTAGCCCCTTTTTACTTTCTATCTTTACAAGAAGAAAGTATTGGATTCGTGAAAATTTTCGACTCTCGGTTTTCGACGGATTTACACGTTTTAGGGGTCAGAGATTCCGAAAAACATGTTTTTACAAAATGTCTGTCTGTGAGTCTGTGCATCTGTGAGTCTGTCTGTATGTGACACAAATTTTGTGGGCGCTCTATCTCAAAAACTAATGCACGGAATCTAATAAAAAATTATATTCAGTTAGTCCCTGATATAAATTGGTGCTGATTACTTTTTGGTGTAAATCCCTCAACAGGTGTCGCTGCTATTCTACATTTTTCAGAAATTCTGCTATGGCTCTATCTCAGAACTAAGGCACGAATTTTTATCAAACTTCAAATTCAGATACACTTTGGTATGAATTGGTGCTAAATTGATGTAATTTCTTGTACTATTTAAATGATTTAATTGACGTGATTTATATAGAAGAAAGTTTTGTGATGGCCACAACATACTAGTTTCAATATATTCTAAATTAAAAATATCCTAGTTTTTCACTATTTATAGATCAGTTATTCATCTAAATTCAATAATCCACTACAGGAATTATAAAAAAATCCAAACACAATTTAAGTCCCCAAAACTTTTGAACCCAAATTAACTTAAAATTTTAAGATATTACATTCAACAAATTCCGAAAAATTCAAAGTAAGCAATATCAGTCATTCAGTAATGCAAATATAAGAGTAATATTTTGTCTTTACTGACAAAAAGTAAATGAAAGTTATAACTTAGTACTTTCATTTTGACGAATAATTTTTCATTTACTTGCCAAATGTAATAATTTTGTTGTGATTTAGCATAATGGCGAGCAGCTGCAAGAACCCTAATTAGAAGTTAATGTTAATTGCGCTTATCCTGAATATGATTAACGTGTTATCTTCAGGGCTCGGTGATATATATCAACGGATATATATCCGATATTTATTTTCAAAATATCATGAAGTTTGATATTTTCATATATTTGTCATTAATTTTCAAAATATTGCATATGATATTTTTGATATTTTCAACCAAAACAAGTGTAAATGAATTTTTTAACTGTTATTGATTGTACCATTCCGTAGATAAGAATTTTTGCTTTGGCAAGCCGTTTTCAGATTCCCACCCCACCTCCACATAAAAAAATCTTTTCCAGGCTTTACAGCTCAAGTTGAACTACTACTAGTAATATAACTTTAAAGCTGAATTTTTAAGTGTAGAATGAAGAACCAATGATTATATTCGACAATATTTACATAAAACAGCTATTGAAAGATAAACTGTCTAATTTAGAAAAGTTATTCATAGCTTCATTAGAATATGTTCTGGTTTTGGTTTTCTTTAGTTTAAACTACACAACAGGTTAGAGAATGAAAAAGCACATAAGCTTACATTTATTTTCAAATTTTTCAATAAAAACAAAATATTTTGTAGTATAAAACACAACATTTTCTGGAAAGTTGATAATTAATCCATTGTTTGTTTTTTGCAAGTGTGAAAAGCAATTTGTATCTGTTTTCAATTAGTTGATCTTCAATTTTGTTACATTTATGTAACAAACTTATAAGTGAAAAAAATAGATTTAGAATATTTTTTTATTACGTTTTCATGCTAAATGCAATATGTTTTACTTTATAATTTATATTAGGTCTGAAAATATTTATAATTGTCAATAAAGGGACTACTTTAAAAATATCGGATATATATCAAAATATCTGATATTTTTTATATTTTCGAAAATATCATGATATTTACGAACCCTGAATGTCATACAAACTAATCTAAATAAAATTCTATATAATGTATTTAAGTTATTCTGCAATCGGTTACAGGCTAATTCTAATTACATTTTAAAAAATTTAAGTGAAAATTACCCATAATTCATTGCAATATAATCCAATTACATTTTTAATAATGAAATTAAATTTATAAGTTACTAATTACATATCAGCAAAATATTATGATATATCTAAAATACATGATTTTTTTAATGAAATATATTTACTCATTATTTCTATTCTATGTAATTTCTCGTTTGCTGGAAACTTTTTGCACAATTTTTCAATTCAGAGTTGAGTAACATTTCTGTACTGAATCAGATAAACCAATTTTAATTAGCTTGTTATCAGCAAAACTCCGTAATTTTACAGAGCGATCAGTTTTATTTCTTTTTTACCCAGACAAAAAAAAATTGCAAGTGGTTTAAATTATGAAATGTATAAACTGAGGAGGCAGAAGCGGCTATCCCCTAGCATTCTTAAAAGACACTGCTAACAACATAAGCAGATTTTTTTGTTAACTTTTCAGTATTAAAGTTATTGAGATAAAACAGATGCCTGTTTTAATGAAATGAATGATAAATTTAACCGTTCATTTACCACTGTCGCTAAAAGAATATTTTAAATATAAAACTTTACTTTTTCTTTTCAACTTTCAGCTATTAATGTTTAATAAATTTCAGAAACATATTTCCAATTGCAAAAACGAAAATATATATACCTGGATAATTCAGTGGACATTATTATTCCTTAAACTGTTGGTTCACGCAAGGCCATTATCAAATAATCATTGTTCTTTATAAAAGAGTGATTTAATTAACTATTCATTATTTTCAAGTCTTGAACTGCCTTTTAGATGTACCTTTTTCTTACTGTATGGAAAATATTTATTCGAACCACTAATAAAATGCAATAAAAACTATAAATGCAAAATTGCATTTCATATATAATGTGGGTAAAATATTATTTAAGAATATAACATAGTCGTCATTATTGAAATCAAAATTACAAACGTTGTCATAGTTTTAAAGTTTTCAGTTGTGAAATAGTAATTTTAATGGTGATCATCAAATATCATTCTCATGATATGATTGTAACTCAGATTTCTTAATTCCCAGAACAAGAATATAATAATTATCATAACTTTCTCTAGTACAGCTGTAATAAAATCTAATTTTATAGTTAACAATAAGTACAGAACCTAATGCAAATCACAATCTTCTGTACAATTATCTCATCTTAAAAAAAAAAAAAAAAAAAAATCCATTACAATTACTTGTAACTGTAAGTTTACAGTTACAATTATATAATGATACTCATAGTGTCTATGGTTATAATTGCAATGATAACGTATTTTCAAATTCACTAATATAATTAAGTATAATGGAAATTATAATTTCTTATATGCCATAAAATTATAAATATACTACAGATTTATCAGATTGCGAATTAACTCTGGATAAAAGTTGGCAATAGCTGAGAAAAAAATATTAAGGTGGCATGTTGAATGTTTGTTATCAGGCATAATAGTGTTGTCTCTGTTATTACTGTTTATTTATATTGTTAATAAATAATGATTAATAGTAAGCAATTGTGTCACTGAGAGCTTCATATATTTTACAGTTATCCAGCATTCCAAATGTTTCAAGAGTTCTCCAGCACTCGTTGAAGCGCATCCGTTTTTTAAGGACAAGGGTACTTTTCGGTTAACCGGGCATTCAGAGCTGTGGAATGCCGAGGAGCTCAATGGAATGAAGGCAAGGTATGGACAAAAAAGAAATAGAAGTCAATCAGATACAGACCTTGAGGACTCATTAATGTCTGTAAAGCATATGAAGGTAATTGTTTCAGTTGTCTTACTGTGCTTAATTTAGTAGGAAGAGTCCTTTTGAAAATAAGTTGTACTTTTTTTTGGCATTGAAAGTAAACTTTAGAATTAAGGGATTGCATTCATTGATTCAATAACTTTCTATGTGTTTAAGATTATAAAATTTGTGTAATTAACTTCTAAGATCCCCCATAGTTTTCTATTTTATTTTCATTGCTGTTTTTATTGAATAAATATCTTTTTTAATTAAGTTAAAAGGGAATACACTATTTAAACCAAACTATTTTATGTATCAGTGGTAAACAAAAGTAGCTGATCAATGTTGAAAGTTGCGTCATTTCAAGTTTAATTTTTAATGCTCCTCATCCAAACTTTTTTAGGTGCTTTTTTGTTCAGTTAGACTGTTAGTGTAGGCTTTGTTGTTGTTGTTGTTGTTGTTTTTCAAATTGCATCTTTAAATTTCTTAAATATTAAGATAGTAACATACACAGACAAACTTGTATTGTGCACAATGTTTAGTAATTATAGTTTATGTAACAGTCCATTATTGCATAAAACCCTTGCAAGTTTGCTTATCATAATAATGAGAAAGAGAATATGGCCAGCGAATTCAATATTTTAAAAGAATCAAGCAACTTTTTTTTTTTTTTTTTTTTTTTTTTTTTTTTTTTTTTTTTTTACAATATTTTAAGGTGTGGGTATGTGCAACATTAAGTCTGTCTTTTAAAACAGGGCCTCTATGAAAATTTGGGATTAATAAGTTCAGTTATTTGTTTCCTAATGTGTACAAATTTCATCTTTTATAATGTGTTTCAAAATGTTGGTCACACTTTTTAAAAATGCATTAATAAAGTAAGACGTGTCAGGTTTTTATACATACCATCAGAAAGACAAAAGTTTTTTTGTTTTGCAGCAAATCCCCTTACAAGAGATATGTATTAAGTATTCTAAGTAAGTGTTGAGCAACACCTTAATTTTTTTTTTTTCTACGTGCCAAACTGCATTTCATGGTTGCAATTTTACATTATACTATATTTTCTTATTTTATTTCACAACCATGTTAACATTAATATTGTTTCTTTTCTTGTGTGTTAAGGACCGGGGGGGGGGGGGGTCTGTACATATTAAACACTTTATCTCTGGTATAATTCACTAAAATAGTATAAAAACTGGCTCTCTATAAAATTGTAAGACCTGATTAAATACAATATTTGGATTCTAGAAAAATGTTCAACCAATTATTTTTATAAAGCTAATAGAAAAAGCAAAACAGATTATCAAGCAATTATGTCCATAGAAAGAAAATTTTAACTTTTAGACACACCATAAGTTAGTCTAATTTAAAATAAAATCATGTAACTGTAACTACATTAAAAAAAAGCAAATAAATGAACCTTTGGATACCAATTATGGTATTGCATTTAAATCTAAGACATATTCTGCTGTCCAATCTTTTACTGAAAACAAGTGCTCTTGAAGTGCATGTTGCGTTTAGTGTATGTGGGAGGGGGGATTTGTGCTAATGCACGAATGTAAGCATTTGTTAAACAAAAATTAAAGTAAAAGAAAGCTAGGTGTCAAATTTGACAATTAGGCATAATTTTGTGATCGTAAAACACAATAATATAGTTGCGTTTAACGATTAACTAATTTCCTTGCAAAAATTGTGTTGGAACCGTGTAATTCAATGTATAACAATGCAATGGTAATGCCGTTAATTCCACACTTTGCTGTTTCCATTCATTTTTCTTAGTTCAAGGACATTGTAGGATGATAAAGGTAGAAAATTAACTGAGTCTTATATGTATCTCAATAAAAAAAATCACAAGAAGGAATTTAAATCGGATGATCTTGGGAGATAATATCAATTATAATCATGTATTGCTTTTTACAACATTTCAGATCCATTGCTTGTATAATCAGGGTTGGCATGCTTTAAATAATTTTTGTTGTTGTTGTTGTTTTTATCGTGTTTTAAACAAAGTTTTTTTTTACTGAAATCCAATAGTAAAAAATTAAATTTCTTTAAAATACTAGCTGACCCACACTGCATTGCTTGGGCCCGTAAAGTAAACTTAAATGAGCCTTAAATTTGTTTAATTATATATCTTTATCTCGATTTTGTCTGAATTTATATTTTTTAATTAAAAAAATCACGAACAAAACATTGATTTTTAGTGATAAAAGTTTTCGTAAGAAGACTTTTTCATTTGAATAACATGATTTCTCCTTTGGTTACAAAATGTCATTTTCAGAAAATATAATAAATTTCACAATCTGTAATTGTCCAAATTGCTAGAGATTTAGATAGATAAGATGCATGTCCAGTGACTATGTCGAATGCGAGTGAAACCACGACAAAACACTCGGATTCTTAGTGTTTTCATCGAATTTTTCACTCTTTATTTTCTTAAAATTCTACCCATCCAAACAGTTCAAATTTTTTGTAGACGATGTAAATCTGGTGTATTAATATGTTCTAAAAACAAAGTAGGGATGCACCGAATAGTGATTTTGGCCGAATACCGAATATTTGGCTAGCCGAATAGCAACTGCTAGGCTGAATGCCCAACATTCAGCTTGTCGAATACTTTTATATATCAAGGTTTGAAGGCATTAAAATGTTTAATTTTAAAACAATTTTACATAATATTTAAAACAGAAACTTTTATTCTAATAAACAAGAGCTTTTTTCAATTAAACTTTATGCTGAAAAAAATCTGCTTTGAGTTATTTAAGAAGAGGATAGTTATAAAACTTTTTTAATTAATAAAATTTTTAATTTCATGACTTCTTCCAATGAGGTACCGTAATTTCCGTCCTATAATCCGCACTTGCACATAATCTGCATTTTTTCTTTTCACCGGAAAAAAGTTTGCAGAAAATCCGCACCGTTCTATAATTCCCACTAATAGCGAATCGGATATAATCTATTTTATTGAATCGAATATTGGATTCATCAATATTAAATTCAGGGCCTGCTGCTCTGTTTCCCATATTTTCTGCATTTTCTACAACTTTTAGTTTGAATTTGACGGTATAACTCATGCTTTTTTTGCAAGGCATGTTTTCAAAGATGGCCTGATGCTATCACTAATGAAATGGCAATGGCGGCAAAAAGCGCTTAATGTTAAAAAATACTGTTCTTTCTTTCTTATGTAAGCTTGTTTGTTAGAGAGCATGTGCGTAATGAGTACCAAGTGCACAAAAGCAGGCAGCCAGATTAAGCGATTGTGTGCTGCTGCCATCTATTGGGAAAGTAGCAAACCAAACAATGATAAAAAATATCGTGAAAAAAAATCTGATAATCCGCGGCGGCCGATTATCCTCATCGCAAAAAAATTCACTTTTTTTAGCAGATTATCCGCGGATTATAGGCCGGAAATTACGGTATATTGAATTACAATAACTGCAAATTTATTGTGTAGCACAAGTCATTTTGCAAGCAATTTATTCAACCACTTTTTTCCAGTTGCTGAATGAAGCGAAAAGATTGGGATTAGATATAGCGAAGTTGAAGGAATGGTTGATAAAAAAAATAGCAGCATTTCAGAAGTCACAAAAGAACGACGCTATAAGAACAATAGGCTGTCGCAGTTGTTCAATGAACAAGCAGAATGTGCATGCACTGAAGGTAAAAGAGTGTGTTTTATGATTTTATCTGTTTACTTTTAATTAAATTATACAGGGTGCCCCAAAAGTCTCCATACAACTTAAAAAATTTATTACAAAAAAAATAATAGGCCTACAGCAAAAATAATTACAACAGTACATAGAGTAACGCAAAAAGTTTTTTCTACTATCTTAGTATACTTCTACATGAGATCTTTTCGTTCATCGCATGGAAACGTCGCGTGCAACGAAAGGATCTCATGTAGAAGTATAATAAGGTAGTAGAAAAAAAAAACTTTTACAGTTACTCTATGTACTGTTGTAATTATTTTTGCTGTAGGCCTATTATTTTTTTTGTAATCAATTTTTGAAGTTGCACGGAGACTTTTGGAACACCCTGTATAACATGACATGTTTTTAAATGCTCTATAACTCAACCTCCAGTGACAGCATTCTGCCCTTGTCGAATCGGAAAACTTGCTCATAATGTGTCAATGAAATGATAATTTCGCATTCTGTCCCAAACGTCATGGAGTTTGTTCCGATATTCTGTGGTTATTTCTGTCGTAATTCATCTAACTGCTATAGGCAGCCTATAAAGCGTTTTCACTGTTGGTTTAAGATTGCACATAGATATATATGTGCAGCTCTTGTATAGAGACCTTTTTTTGTTAAATGTATATTTGCATTGTATTATTATTAATTTTTTGCTTTCTATTTTTATGTTCATTACTAGAAATAGCTTTGCCTTAAATTTAATGTAAAATAATAATGAGTGAAGCATAGTTTTTAATTATTTGACTGATGCTGACATAGTTTGTATATTCAAACATAAATTTAAAGCTTGTATTAAAAAGAGAAAAAAAAATAGAACTCCATGCTGAAATATATTGAAATATATTTTTGAGAAGATAAAAACTTATTTTACTAATCCAAAAGTGTAATTAGAATAGTTTTTGTTTAGATAATCCATTTTTTTTTGCTCTAAGCAACAATAATATATATATAATTATAAATATACAATAATTATGAGTGAAGCACAATTTTTCAATTATTTGGCTGCTATAGCATGTATTTAAAAAAAAGTATGGTAAAATATATTTTTGTGAGATTAAAACTTACTGTACTAATCCAAAAGTGTGATTGCAAATAATTTTTGTTTAATTTTTGGATGTTACTCTAAATAATAAAAATTATACAATTGTAAATGTAAAATAATTATGAATAAAGTATATTTTTTTAATTATTTGGCTGATGTAACCTGTGTTGTTCGATTTTAGCTGTGTATTTTAAAACATGTATATAAAAAAATAATAATAAAGAGCTGATATTAAAACAGTATACAAAGTTGCCACACAACCTTGAAAACACAGGGAATTTGAAATTCCCCTCCAAAAACAGGGAATTTGGAAATATTCTTAAAAAAATCTGGAGAACTCTGGGATTTTTTTAAAGGATTTTTCCTCAGCTTAAAATATATATTGTTTAAAGTAAAAAATTATTATAAATACGTTTTATAGTAAATAATGTTATCGATACTTAATTTAGTACTTTACAAGAAATCAAGAAATGTGTATTGTAACATTTTTTCTTTTTTTAAAAGTGTGTTAATCAAATGACTATATATTTTAGTGCTTAACAACCTTTTGTAAAACTACTGTGTGTTTAAAGATCAATATTTTAAGTAGCATCTAAAAGATGGCAAATAGGTTTTTTTCCTGCTTTTTTTTAGAAATGTGGCAGTTCTGCAGAAATGTCGTGTGAAATACATAGTAAGTACTTCTCAAAAGATGATGTATAACGATTCAACTGCTGAATGTCGAATAATTCCAAGAATTCCTTATGAAATCTTTTCTTTGAGTGTTTGAATTTTGTCCGATAAGATAGACATTAACAAAGATTTAGAGGAAAATGTTTTGAATAACTGTGGGGTTTGGGGGGGGGGGTGCAGTGTTCAATTTAGACACTTTCCTCCGGGAGGGATTATGTGGTTCCGGTGGGGCATTATAGAGTTCTGGGTGGGGGATTGCACTTTTTGACCATTGAAAACACAAAATCTGAAACCTTCCGGGGATGGACATCTCATTGCTTTGGGAGGGAAAAAAAGCTTTTTTCTCCAACCCTGATTTTAAATAGAAATTTAAGTAATTTTCAAAATGTATATGAATATTAATTTGAATTTGAGGTCTGCACAGGCTGAAATTTCCAGGTTCAGCCCCACCCATACCAAAAAATTACTGGCTGCATCCTCCCTGCTATAAAATTCAAAAGTTTTGCTCAAGACTTGCCCAACCCGACCTCATTGAATTTCTACAAAGCATGGAATTTTACATAGACATGGTTAAAATTTGTCTTGTATGAGGAGTTCTGACAAAAATAATTATTAAAGTTTTTTTTTTTTTAATCTTCGTGTTTATAATCTTTATTTTTAAGAAAGCCCTATAAACAACAATATTTATTTATAAAATGAATCTATTTGTTCATAAATGTTTGTTATCATTAAAGGGTCATTCCATGGTAACTTACGTTACATTTAAGACAATTTACTGCAGTAATTTTTGGAATATAACACCAAAAAATATTCAAATGTAAAGTTGACATGATTTGGTATTTAACCTATCCAAAGGTCAATTTGGATGAAAATTACCTAAAAAATTAGAATGAAAATTACATTTTTTATCGGTACGTTTTTCTCAGTAATTTCAGTTACCACAATAAATATAACTGCCAGATTTCTAGAAATTACACTAAAATTAGGTAATTTCCATCTAAATTGCGCTTTGAACAGGTTTAATTAACAAATAATGTCGACTTTACATTTTTAATATTTTTTTGTTGTTGTTATATTACTAAAATTACTGAAGTAAATTGATCTAAATGTAGCATAAGTTACCATAGAATGACCCTAAACTGTATTCCATGTATTGGAGACTTAAAGATTTGCGGTGTCATTTTTCTCTTCTTTGTGTGAATTTGCTGTGCTTTGGGGATACACTTTAATTAGACTGTGTGTTGTGTCTTCCTTAATAAAGTTATTATTATTTCAGATTGTGAACTTGCTTTCACCCTTCTTGTGTTACCTTGCCTCCTGCAAGAAAAAATTCCATCATTATGTGCTGCTGAAGATGCTGATGAAGATGCTCTGCAACCTATTATTGTTCATCGTAATTCTGGCAATGTGTTAAATAATATTTCATACGAGCTGTTCTTAGATAAACAATTTATAGCAAAAGCTGAGAATCTTGTCTGTGTATGTTTTTTGCGGTTTACACTATTTTGGATTTTTGATGTTGGTTACAGCCAAAAACATCGGAAATTTTTATCTTTCTTGGATGCATTTATCTTTAAAAAGTTGTCACTGCCACATGTCCCTGGAAGTGTCAAATCTTTGTATAATAATATACAATAAATTCATTCATTTTTTTTTACAGTCATTCAAAGAAATTTGTGTGAAATAAACAACTGTTTTAATAAATAAGCTTCTTTATTCAGTGTTTTATGCATTACATTATATAGTTTAATTTTGAAATTTATACTTCCAAACAAATTATAAAATATCTAGCAACGTCGGGTACTTCAGCTAGTATGCAATAAAATATAGATTTGAATAAGCTCTGTACAGGGTTGGTACGGTTTCAACCAAGTGGTTTTAACCATGGTTTCTCAAAAAAAAAAAAAAAAAAAAAAAAAAAAAAAAAAATTGTTTTCTGTTGTGTTTTTTAAGAAATTTAATGTACAGTAAACTCTCTGTAAGACGTAAATCTGTCTAACTTGGAAAGATTTTTAAGTCCCTGCGAATCCATAGACATAGAGTAAAAGTTGTCTACTGCGGAAAATTTTCCTGGTCCTGAAGGATTCCGCCTTAGACAGAGTTTACTGTATATTCCTTATATATAAAATTTAAGTGCTTCAAATTATTGGATAAAGATTTTCCCTACTTTTAACACTTTATTTCAGCAGTAAACATTAGATATAGTGGATCAAGATTGAGTTCGTTTATGTATGGAATGAAATTTCTAGAATGAAAATTAGTGTTTGTTGATGAACATATCTGAGGCTCTAAAGAGAAAACATATGAATTTATCAAAGATAAAATACTATATTAAAATGTTTTCATTTTTTTAAAAAGCAGTTAATAACATAACACAATGATCTTTAAGACTTTGGTCAAGCTGTAAAAGAAAATTTTCTTAATTCGGGAGATTATCCTTTAACAATTAAAATCAAGATATGAAGTTTAATAAAAGAGCATTCAAAAATTGGGTGTTAGTTATTATAGTAGTGCAATAATACCAATCTATATATTTCTTTCTGTTATTTGCTGAATCTAATGGTAAAAAATGTTGATTTCAAACTGTCACTCAAAACAAAATTGCAAGAAGTATTTCAAATGTATTTTTTGAATAACTGTGGGAAGGAGAGGTATTATATTCCTCAAACTATCTAACTAAATGTTTATTATTAGTAATCATAGTATTCTTTATAAAGATTTTCAATGTTTCATTGTGTACAGCAGTTTTTTCTTTGTAATGTTTTAATTTCTAGTAGTGTTTTAATTAAATTATGAATTATTTCAGATTTATACATAATTGATTAATTATTTAATTTAAATGATTTTCAAATGAAGTTATACTACTTATATTAGAAATGTAAAAATAACAAAGTTAAAAGCACCAAAAATTTTTAATTTTTAAGCATACGATTTCGGTAGCATATAGCATACCGTCCTCAGTGATAAGAATGGCAGAATTTGCTCCCATATATAAGAGATATGGGGGATTCAAGTTAAAGCTTTATTGACCAATAAGAAAACAGAGGATTGCAGGTAGGAAAATAGATGGGAAATGGCACCGAAGTAGTGAGAAATTGCTAAAAATTTTTTTTAGAAAAATAAGTTTTTATGTAATATATCCAACATTCTGATAATGGGGGAATAGCGAATTCACAATTAACATTTTCAAAATTTTTATAAATATGAAATGCTTTAAGGAAGTTAAGTTCGTGTATAGAAGTAGGTTTAGAGATTATATTAACCGAATTAAAGTAAGAAGTGTGATCCATCTCCCAGCAATGTTTTGCAATAGAGGATTTATTGGTTTCTTGTTTTTAATATATTGTTGATGCTGTTTGATACGTTTTTACATCTCTATGATATTGCACCAAGCTCAAACTTAATAATTATACAACAAAATGTCTATTTTTATCAAAAAATATGCATGTACATGTTTTTTTTAAAGCCGGTTTAAACAAAAACAGAACCGTTTTTTAACTGTTTTCTTTTTGCCAACCCTGGTTCTGTATTAAGATACGTACTTAATATAATGTATGTTTTTTAAAAGCTTAATTTCACATAACTGTGATTTTATCACAACTGTAAAATTATTTTATTTCCTATACTTCCATTTCATAGCCTAACGTCTAACTTTCAGGAAAATTTAAAGAATAGGAAACATTTTTATAATTTAGAAGTTGCAGCAGTTTTTACGTTATTCATCTCTAATCTGTGTGTGTGTTTTTCTATTTTTTTTTAAGAAAAAGAGTAGAAATATATAAAAATAATGAAAATCTTCAAGCAATATACCGGGTGTCCAAAAAAGGAGTAACATGGTTTATTTCTGTACCTATAAAATAAAGTACATTGCAAAAAAGTTCATGAAAAGAAAAGGTAGATGTAGGGACTATACAAAAATTTAAATTTTGAATTTTTCCGGAAATACTCCCGATGGAGATAAAAGAGTGCAACTCTAATTCGTTACCTTCCTATGATGTTCGTTTTTGCAATTTACATTATTTATATCTCGCATAGTTTAAGGAAAAAGCCATGTTAACACCTTTAGTGGACAACTTGTACTTTTACTGGTAAATCTTTTAACAACTGTAATTTTTACTTAATCTGAGTTTAACGAGTCTGAAATTGTACGTCAAGCATGACAAATGAAATGTGTTCATACTATAACTAGTTTTATAAATATTCAGATCATTTGCATGAATACAAAAACTATTACATAATTATTTATATATATATATATATTAAATTCAGTAATACGAAAATAATGCCATAATCACCATAGCAACCTAGAATCATTACCTACCATGGGATATCATTGAATTCATTATGTATGATAGGATTTAATAGAATGAAAATTTTTATTAATATCTTTCAGTTTTGATTTGATTTTTAGAAAATTTGAAATGAATCAACAAAATTCTGCAACGATTATGTATATTGACTTTCAAACCATTCGATTTAGTTGTTTTGCACTGTTATATGCTGGCAGACAAGATGACGACTAGGGCTGGCGCAACAGTTCGCGGGGTCCTGGACAAAACACTCTGTGGGACCCTATATGTCCGTGACTTCAATATTGAAAATTTTATTTACTAAGATTGATTCATACAAAACTTATTTAAAAGAATTTTCGTTACCATTTGTAGTGATATTTCAAAAGAACACAGTTTTTATACATTCCTTTTTTTCTACTGAAATGTATTAAAGGCACCATGTAATTTGTTAACATGCATAGTTCTGCTTATTATACTGAGTGGGTCCTATTTAATAAAATCAATAAGGGTAAAGCCAATCCAGTTTAAATTAACATAAGTTAACAGTTTCGATTAACCAAATTTGTTGCATTATCAAGAATCCACAGTTGTCTTTTTTCTGTACATTTAAATTTTAAAATTTTAACAATTTATAACATTCATCTAAAATCAGAAAACAAATTATTATAAAAAAAAAAACAGACAAATGGCAGTGGTAAAAAAGTTAATATTGTATATTTTGTATAGCAGATGAATCAATTTAAATTAGAGATAATAAAGTTTGTGTGGGATATATAGGAAATTGACTTATCACATTTTTACGAGTTTCTTTTAAATAAAAAATAACAAATTATATGCTTTTTTTTTTCTTTTCAAAATGTGAAATGCTAGAATCTGTATGTTCCCAACCAGTTATAAATTCTAATTCATATTAACTTTTTCTTGAAAATAAAATCTTTTAAAATGAGAACTTAAATGATCAAAATGAAGGCAAAATTATTTTACAAAGAGACAAATGATTTTCAATTGTGCGGAAAGACATGAAGCCTCACAGAATCTTAACCCGCCCTGGGCAATCGCCCCATTTTCCTGATGGTTGCATGGGCCCTAATGATGTCTACAGGTGCTACATATTTATATAATTATGAATGCACCTAAAAATGTTGACATTTCATCATTCATAAGAAAAAGACTGAAATGTGGTCAAATGGGCTTTAATATTGAATGTTCCTGATCATTTTCCCTATTGAATAAAATGTGAAAGGTAGTCAACACCTTGTATTTCACAATTAAGGCGATAAATACAATTGCTCACCATCGATTGGGGATGCTTTCCCTTGTGAAGTCCCATCCTTTCTCCTCCATAAATCACCTTGAAGTAAGGGTGCTTTTATTCTGCTCTGGGGTACCATCCATTCACCTCCCAGGGCACTTTTGAAAGGGGTGCCATTATTCTCACATGGGGGGGGACATTCTTTCACTCCTGTAGCACCTTTGACTAGGGGTACCATTCTTTCAATCCTGAAGCACCTTTAACTAGGGGTGCCATTCTTTCACCCCATAGCACCTTTCACTAGGGGTGCCACTACTCTCCCATGGGGTGCCATTCTTTCACCCCATAGCACCTTTCACTAGGAGTGCCACTACTCTCCCATGGGGTGCCATTCTTTCACCCCATAGCACCTTTCAGTAGGGGTGCCATTATTTCACCCTATAGCACCTTTCACTAGGGGTGCCATTCTTCTCCCTTAGGGTGCCATATTTTCACCCATGCACTTTGGAGTATGGATGCCATTATGGAGTAAAGGTGCCACCTTTTCACCCTCCAGGGCACCTGTGTTGGGGTGCCACCTTTTCACCCTCCAGGGCACCTGTGTTGGCATGCCACTCTTTTCACCCTGGTTAAGGGTGAAAATCTGGCTCCCCTAGGGGGGTCGCTCACGAGACAAGCGTTTCACCCCTAGGAGGTGCCATATGCAACCTCTAGTTTTAACAGTGTACTTTCCGCCGAGCGATTTCCATCTTTTCCACTATCTCAAGTATCATCTCGGAGGCAGGCTCTACAACGATGGCGAAGACGTGAAAACGGCCGGGACCTCTTGGTTATCAGAGAAGGCGGCAAGTTTCTGTGATAAGGGTCTTCAAAATCTAGTTTTACGGTATGATAATTGTTTAAACAAACTTGGCACCTATGTTGAAAAATGGAGAAATGTATGTAGAATCTGAAAATAATTTCGGTTTTTGAAAATTTTCTTTTGTTTGGAGTTTATTTTGAAACGGCCCTTACTTAAAAAAAAAAAAAAAAAAAAAACCTCATAGTTTAGATGATGAGCATAGTTGAGATGATTCTAATACAAAGCTTTATTCTTTTGACAGTGCATTTTAGCCGTGCCCTTATTAAGGAGAACTCTACTGTAATTTTATATTATGTGTTATAAGCACCCTGAATTTATTATTAGGCGCATAAAAGATATCAAGAAAATTTATTATTCTGTAATTTGGGACCAATGTGCCGAGTTACATCGTGGAGTTCGAGCGTTACCTGTGACTCAGTGCAATGACAGCAGCTGCACAGTTACTAGGTATGCAGCTACTTTAAAGTCATCTGGGATTTTAGGTAGATTTCGTATGAAATACTACCTATTGTGATCTCTCCTATGTTTGAATTTCGGAATGCAAATCTACACCGACAATGACCCCTAGAACCCAAAACCACTCCAAGTAAAAACTTTATATATACACACACACACACATGTATATATATACTATATGGCCAAAGGTGACCGGTCACTTGCGATTTTAGACGCTTTTTTAAATATCTAGCAGAATACATGAGGAATTAACGTGAAACTCCAGGTGTGTAAACATAATAGTATAGGTCATATATTTCCGTGAAGATTTAGTCCCGAAATCACATAGGGGACCGCCAACAATTTGAAAGAGAACGAATATCTTTTGGACAACACTGTTAAAGCCAATGTAGTAAAAGCATTCAAAATGTAGATTATGATTCATTGGCGTATTGTAACAATTTGTGTTTATTTTTATGAGGACAGCGTGTAAACTCGAAGAGAAATTCAGGATTTCATAAAAGCGATCTCAAATTTTGCCAAGGTTTTTGCTTATAATTTGCAGAATTCTTAATATAAAAAAAAAGTTATTTTCAAAAAATATGACAAAAAATATTGTACACAATACCCTTCAATCAGAATTAAAATATAGTAAAAATTGAATGAAAAATGAGCAGGTTTACTAAATAATGTTTCGCTGCGCTTGTCCGAACGCAATCAAAATACAATGTGTTATGTAAAATACAATGTGCATAATGTGTTAGATAAATGTATAGAGCAACATTAGTAAAAGTCTCAAAAACATAGCTTGAAAATTCTGAAAATTATCGTTCATAGAATAAGCTAAAAATTCGTTATTCCAAAATGAAGCAAAAAGACGAGGGGCTGTATACATATATCCATTGATTAGTGCCAATATAGTATACACAATAGTGCGCGTACCACTGTATTTGGATACAGACCCTCATCTTTCTGCGTCCTTTTGGGAATAAGAGATTTTGAGCTTATTCTAACAACGATAATTTTCAGATTTTTCAAACTATGTTTTTTGAAACATTTTTAAAAGTTGCTCTATACATTAGCTAATACATTATGCAAATTATATTTTAATTGCATTCGTGCATGCGCAGTGAAACATTATTTTGTAAACCGGCTCATTTTTCATCCATTTTTTATTAATTTCCAATTCTGATTGCAGGGTATTGTGTACAATGTTGTTTGTCCTATTTTCAAAAAATAACTCTTTTTTTTTGTATTAGGAACTCTTCAAATTATAAGCTTTGTAAGACAATTAAAAACTTGTCGAAATCTGAGACTGTTTTTATACAAACCTTAATTTATTGACGAGTATACACTCTATCCTCATACAAATGAACACAGTTTATTACAATAAGGTTCTTAATCATTTTCTAGAGTTTGAACGCTTTTTCTACATTAGTTTTTACAATGTTGTCCAAAAGATATTAGTTCTTTTTCAGTTTGTTGACGGTCCCTTATGGGGTTTCGGGAAAAACTCTTCGCGGAAATACATGACCTGTAAAATACTGCTTACACACCTGGAGTTTCAGGTTAATTTCTCATATATTTTCCTAGATATTTAACAAAACGTCCAAAATCGCAAGGGACCGATCACCTTCGGCCATATATTGTACCTATATATATATATATTGTACCTATATTGTACATATATATATATATATATATGTTCAATATATATACTATAGTGATGTATATATATATATAACTTTTTTGTGGACACGATATCTTTCATAATTCTGTACAAACCTTTTCCAAACTCATACATAAAATCAAGGAGCATAAAACCTCGGTCAAGTTCGTTAATGGGCAAAATCTGGCCAAGAGGGTGAAAATAGGGAGGGGTATTGTGAAAAACGAAAAATTCCCGTTATTTCTTAATTATAATACACATCGACTCAGTTTAAAGTTATTATTACTTCTAAAATATAGTCCAAAAATTTATGTATGACAGATTTTTGATAAAAATAAGTATGGGCTCAAGGGGCGAAACAAAAGGGTTTTGGCGAGACAAAAATTCATAACTTCGTCAGTTCTCAAGATATCAAATCCAGTTAAATTTATTATAAATTGTTTTAATAGTATCTACAACTTTTGTATTAACAAGTTTTTGATAGAACGATTTCTTACTTCAAGAAAAAGAAAAAAAAAACGAAAAAAAAGAGGGTGAGTTGAAGCAAAAGAAATCCATAACTTCGACAATTCACAAGATATAAAATCCGCATGAATTTATTATGTATCTCCATATTATTATCTACAACTTTTATATTGGTATGTTTTTGGTAGGACGAATTCTTACAGCAAAAACAAATTAAAAATACATAGAGGTTGAAAAAAAAATATCGTATTAAGGATGTACTCAAATCCAAACTGCTTATTTTCTGACTCATTTTTGCTTTCAAATGCATCCATTTGGTAGATTTTCTTATAAAGAAACTATATAATGTGCCATAATGGTCGATTTTTGATAGAGGCAGAGTATATTTTCTAAAATGATGTCAAAGTGCCATTTTGAACCGAATTTCTCGAAGCGATTGTGTTGGAAACGAAAAATATAGTCCTACTGAGAAAATAATTGTTTATAAATCGAGCTCTAATTAATTGAACGAAAAATAAAAACATAGGTCTCTTATAAATCTCTTCAAAAATCACGTCAGCAAGTTTCATGTTCTTCCTTTTAAAAATGAATCTGAAAATGTGTCAGACACTTTCGAGTTGATGAGCATGGAAAAATATTTTTTTAATATTTCCTTAATATGGTTCTGATAAAACCAGCTCTTATATAAAAATGAAACTAAAAACTCGTCAAAAGCGGCCAGATAATATTGTTAAAGTGGGTTTATCTCTAATTTTGATTTAGTTTTTGTTAGTCAAATTAGTACTTAACTTCGAAATCTATCTGCGCCTGTTTGCCAAGCCGGCAGGGATTTTTACAATAGGAAAATTCGTGAAACAAATAGTTTGCCTTACATTTTGTGTTCCGTACAAATTTTGTGTTGCCGAATCACTGAGAATGTTAAAAAGACCTACGGTGAATCGTGCATGCCCAAAACACAGACATATTAATTGTACAAGGCATTCGTAGAGCGCAAAGACATGGTTATGGATTTGGCTTATTCTGGTCAGCCTTCAACGTCTACTAACGAAACGAACATCAATAAAATAAACGAGTTGGAAATTGCTCGTCAAACGTGGCAAATGAGGTACGTTCGTACTATAACTAGTTTTATAATTTTTTTGTGCAGTATATTGTACTAAATGTATAATTTCGGGCACTTCAATAAGTGCATATCAATTTCAATCTGTTCGAAAGGCTGTAACATCATTGAAATGCACTTGCAATAATTGTTTCCCATTGACCGTAAGGTAAGGGAAAACTTTTGACAGTCCCTCTAATTAAACTATACATGCGATTTTCATAAAATTTGAAACAACTCAAGAAAATTTTGCAAAAATTATATATTTAAAATTTCAGACCATTCGGAAGGTTGTAACATCATTAAAATGCACTTGCAATATTTTTCCCCATTAGCCGTAATGTAACGGGAAACTTTTGAGTGTCCCTGTAATTAAACTATGCATCCGATTTTCAGAAAATTTGAAATGACTCGACAAAATTTTGCAACAATTATATATTTAAAATTTCAGAGCATTCGGTTAGATAGTTTTTGCTCTGTTATATGTGGAAGGAGAGACAGACAGACAAACGGACAGACGGACAGACGGACGGACTGAAAACTGCGACTGACGAACGCACCTAAAAAGCAGGTGCTTGAAAATCTCCGTATGAATCTTAGAGAGTGGGCTCATGATATCTCACATGTCATTTATGTCCTTTCATAACGTTATGAGTATTATTTTTTGGTCATGAAACTATAGCCACACGACTGGTTTCGAAAGAACTCAATTTTCCCTCATTATTCTGCAAGAGGTTTTGGCCCAAAACGCAACTAATGTCATAGACTAAGGGCATTTCTCGCCTGGAATGTCCATGTGTATGTATGCCTGTCTGTGACTTTTTCTTGTTCAGGACACCAAAATTACCACTACGAGGAAAATGTTTTGATTCAATCAATGTTAAATGAAAACTCGCAGAAGGGGCTAAATTTCACACCTCAATCTATGTACCTAAACATTATGGAAGATTGGGTCCCAGTTTGGCATAGTTGTGTTGAAATGGATGTCTATTGAGGTCTACTTTAAAAGTTGCAAAATAAATTTTGGTGTTTTTTTGTTTGTTTGTTTGTTTTATTTAACAATACCTCATAGTTCTTACGGAAAATGTACGTGTAAATTTTTATCGTAAACTCATTTCAATAAACATTTTTGCGACATGTTTTCCATCTCCTTTAAAATAAGTACATTGTACTAAAAATAAGCTACATTGTTACAAAACTCAAAACATCTGTTCTTTTACGAGTTTAAAAAACAAATGGGAATAAAACAAACATATTGAAAATGTTTATACATTAAGAGAATAAATAAAATTATTTGAATTTATGAATACTCGTAAAACGTAATGGAAAGAATTTCAAAAATTCATGTTTATGTTATTTTTCGTTAACCCTATTACATGTTTTCCTGAGTTCAGCTCAAATCGTACTACAATAGAATATGAAACGTTAAATGTTTATGAAGAAATTTAAATAGATAGTAAGTTTTCAGTTCACTATATGTAAAATTGCTTTCATATTGCAAATATTTTTTCAAGCCTAGTCACAAATTATATACATTCCCTTTGAAGATTTTGATATTATGAATGTAAACAATTGAGTAACATATGATTTTCATAAATAATATTGAATGAGGAAAAACTAAATCTAAAATATTGAACTGCAGCAGAATTTATTTTACGTTAAAGATCGTAAAAATGGTTTTTAATTTTAATTATATTCATTCTGCGGGAGACGATATTTAAAACAAAAAGTATTTTTAGATGCAGAGGTTTCTGCAATTCTCAATAATTGATTCTGTGAAATAATTGATTCTATTGAAAAATGTGTTATTTTTTTTAAATTTCAGTCTCAATAAGAGCCACAAATTTATGAGAAAAAGTTCAGGAAAAAGTATCTTTTAAATACTGAAAAATAATGGTATATACCTGAATTATTACCGACTGCCAAGAAGGGTTATGTGTTTCACGCGTATCTGGGTATGTGGATTTCTTTATACCCTCGAAACATCCCAACGGCTGGATGAATTTTAACGAATGAGGTCTCTATCGATTCGTCTGAACCGTCTGATGGTCATGGCTAGGTTTTGTTTTTATAAATTAAAATGGCGGCCATAAAATAGAAAATGGCGGATGGCATGGATTTTTTTCTTTTTTTACGCACCATATTGAGAGGCATATCTTTGAATAGGCCTTTCAAAATGAAGACGATGTTTCATTGACCATTTTACAGTCTGAATCTCCGTTTAAATGTTACACAACCTAAAGTTGTGTAGGTAGGATCTCTAGATTTACTGCAACTCTAACCTTCATACACATCTATAAAGGCTTCATCAAAATAGTGTTTATAGATAGGAACTGACAATTAAACACAACTTAAAAGTCATCAATACAAGTAAATAAAAATTAGATAAGCAAGCTAAAAAATACTTTTATATTGATGAGAAATAATTAATTAGTTCGCTTTTTTTGCAGTCGGGTTTTTTAATTTTTTAAATTTAATTTTTACTTGTTGTTATTTTATTTAACTTACATTTCGAAAAGAAAGAAGCTAGCTATTTCAGACATTCGCCAAAAAATATTACAGAAAATTTCAGGAAATATACATTATACCCCTATTTATTTGGTCATGCGATAGCACTCATATATATGAACCGATTTAGATGTGACTGCACTGTCCAGAACGTACGAAGGTCTCGGACCAGTTTAAGAAATACGAATTGAATATTTCCAAGTGAGCGAAAACATGCTTAGCCCGGGAATCGAACCCACATCCCTGTCTTACGTTGCGAATACTCTACCATTTAAGCTAACTGGGCTGACAACCGGCGAGCATATTTCACTCAGATAGCTTTATGATAATAACATCTGGTCTGTCAAGTAGATAGCTCAACAGAATAAACCACAGGTAATGGAACTTCATATAAACGATGGGTTCATAGACAAACAATTATTTTAATACATTCAAACTGATTGGTAAAGTTATCATACGAATTGAATATTTAAATATTCGATTCTTAGGATAACTTTAATAATCAGTTTGATTGTGCTAAAATTATAGCTTAAGGCAGCTTCTTGTTTGAAATTGGTGGCCATTTAAAGATTTCAAATAAAAAAATAAATACTAAAAAATTTAAAAATTAAAAACCCGACTGCGAAAAAAGAGAACTGATTAATTATTTCTCATCAACGTGAAACTATTTTTTATATTACTTACCTATTTTTTATTTACTTGTATTGATGACTTTTAAGTTCTGTTTAATTGCTAGTTTCTATCTATAAACACTGTTTTGATTTGATGAGACCTATAGATGTTTATGAAGGTTGGAGTTTCAGTAAAGCTAGAGATCATACCTACACAGCTTCCAGGCTATGTAATATTTAAACGGAGCTTCTGACTGTAAAATGGTCAATGTTCGTCTTCAAAACATCGTCTTCATTTTGAGAGACCTATCCAATGATATGCCATTCGATAGGGTGCGTAAAAAATTCTTTTCGTCTCGACCGCCATTTTGTATTTTACGGCCGCCATTTTGAATTTATAAAAAGAACACCTAGCCTATAACCATCGGATGGGTAAGACGAACCGATAGAGACCTCATTCATTAAAATCGACTTAGCCGTTGGGATGTTTCAAGTGTATAAATAAATCCACATACCCTGATATGCGTGAAACACATAACCCTTCTTGGCAGTTCGGTAAAAAGTAGAAACCTGAAAATTTTTACCACCAGGTGTTTGGTTTTTTTCGTAGGATTCAGAAAGATTTTTAGTTTTCCCTGTACCGCACAAAATTGCCGAGATAGATCAGTTCGAAATTTTAGGGTGTTCATTTTTAGGGTGTCAAGTTTCATTTCTGAGCATTAGAAAACCTACAGTTTTTCACAAATATACATTATTTTATCTTATACTAAAATGCGAGCAAAAATTGTGTGTATATATGTGTGTGTGTGCACTCTCCTACCCTCCCTTTTGAGTACCTAAAGTGGTTTAAACACCAACGTAAGGAGTAACCAATTTCAATTCGAGTAACTTTTGCCGGGTACTCGATTTGTTTAAGCATACCATGACGTTCCTGAAGCATTTTTCTATGCATTGCACCACTTTTTTCGAAGTTACTCAGAAAAGCGTTATTCCACAGTCATTCATACACACCGTGTGTTATGTAAAATCTAAAATCTGTGTAACGCCATCTGGCAGTGTGTAAAAATGCAGCCTCAAACCCAGGGAGTTTCCTAATGATTACTCGGTAAAACGGTAATAGTCCAATAATGGCAACCCTTGTGTGTTTGGTTTCTTCGATAATACAGGTTTGCTATATAAGATTTTCCTCTCTATTTAGCGGTTACTCACTAAAGCGACAATATTCCAATGCTGGCAACCCATGTGTGTTTTGTTCCGCCTGTTATTCAGGTTTGCTATGTAAGTTTTTCCTCGTTATTTATCTACTTTTTTGGTAGAAAAATATCTGTCTGTGTAGTTTTTTAAATATAATAAAAATTTAAATATTAAATTCACGATTCTGGTTACCATAGCTTTACAGCGTAAACTTCTCGCGGAATAAAGTTCTGACATAAATTAAAAAATTCAGTGAATGCAAGAAAAAAAAAGTGTTTAAACCTGTTATTAATTAAGCAAATTGTTAGTTTCAAACATCACTTTTCTTCCCAGTAGAGGTCTGCACGGTCCGGGATATCCTGGCCCGAGCCCCACCCGACCAGAAAGAGAAATAATTAGGCCCGGCCCGGTCAAAAAAAAAAAAGCAAAAGTCAAAGAAATCAAACCAGACTGAATTTTGATTTTAAAAAATCCGATTTTTCTTAACGTACAATTAAGATTCTTTTCTAGTATACTGAATATATGTTTATGGAAAAATTTAATAGGATACATTTTAGACTATTATACGTTTTCAAGCCAAAACATACAGAATAGCAACATTAATTATCACTTAGACTCATTGGTCTCTAAATTCGATTAAAGATTCATTAAAAACATTAATATGTTCAAAATGAAAGAAAAAAAAATGTTTAAACCATCCTATATTTTGAAGCTAAAAAAAAAAAAAATAAAAAAGGAGATTTAAAAAAATATTTTTCTCTAACTTATTAAGGTATATTTCCGAATTTCCGTTATCAAAAGTTGATTATTACTACTATTCTTTTTAGAAAACAAATTGCTTGTCCGATGAGGCTACTTTAGTCACGCGATATTACCCACTCGCTAAGGTTAATCCAAAGGAAAAATGTTTGAAGATATCTCGTTAGTATTTAAATACTTTTACATGATATGATTTTCTTTAAATGGATAGCTGAGGTCGATCTCTACAAAGGCCGTTTTTTACGTTTTCTATTTCGTTTTCAGGCTTTTTTTATGGGGATGCTTTCACTTTCGAAGCCGGTTCCGAAAGTGAAGTTGTTCTACTTAAAAATAACTGCAAACAAAATCGAAAAAGTGCAGAACAGCCTTTGTAGAGAACGAACATTTAGCTATCCAATGCAAAAAACCCATTTAAAAATATTGAAATGCAAACGAGATACCTTAAAATGTTTCTCCAATTGGATTATTATTGAAGAGCAGGTGTTTTCACATGACTGAAGTAGCCTCTTAATTTTATTACCGGCCATCCTCGCAGACGTAGTATGTAGAAAAAAAATGTAAGTCTGATCCTGGCCTCCCTCGATCCTACAGAAAAAATTAAACCCAGTTTCAGAGATGATGTAACTGCCCGATATCGATTTCTACGCTGAACATGTTTTCTGTACACATAAATATACAGAATTATTTATTAATAATACTTGTAATTAATTATATGTGTTGTTCAAATTGGCTCTCTGCTCATCTATCCAAAACTTTTTATTTTAATATAAAATAAGATGTAATTAATTCATCTACGACATAGAATAATATTCCAATTATACGAATTTCATCTAATTAAAAAACGTTTTTGGTTACATGCTTCGATTTATCTTTTATAATGATTTTTGTAAATGATCATCTGTTATAATAAAACTTTCTCAAAGTGTACTCGAAACACTTCTACGATTTCAAACAATTAAATTTCTATTACTATTAAGTCTGCAGCTTTTAATCAGCACGGGAAAAGCGTCATATATGCATTGCTTGCTTTATAATTTGCACTCGCCTTTTGAGTCAGAAATGACTGCTAATTATAAACAGCGAAGTTCATAGTAATAGATAAATACAGAATGTCTCATTTGAGCCGATACAGCTCAATGTGTAACGTCGCAAACTTCCGAAGAAAAAATTTATATTTTCGGAATACAGATAGTTTTGGTGGAGTGTCGGTCCACCCGCATTTTTGGCAACATTTTTGCCGAAAAAGAATTTTGGGCAAAGCTTACGTTTTCGGCAGAAACCGAAACCGAAATTGCAATCAAGCATCAAATTGTGCAGCACATTTTATACTTATCCTCACACCGGTCACGTTCATTTAAAATTGTTAGTATTTTATCGGCTTAGTTTGATACTTTTAACTTTTTATATCTGGTTAGTCGGCCCATTTAATCATTTTATAGGTCCGATATGAACGGGCCAGGCCCATAATTTTTAATTCGGCCCTGCCCGTTAAAAATTGTCTTTAATCTGCCGTTCCAGCATAGGCCCGTGCAGATGTCTACTTCTCAGTCAGAACAATAGGTTACCCTTTTTTTTTAACAAAGTTGTTAAAAAAATATTGAAATCATAGATTAAAAAATGCCCACGGGCTATAATGTATTTTCTATGTTCAAGGACATCAAAAAATTTTAATGTCTCGCCTAACAAAGGAAAAAGACTTTTATTGAAATCAAATAATTTTAAAATAATATAATTCGATGGTCATATATAATAATATAAATGATGGTTTGAAAATATAGCTCCATTAACTGTAGTGTTATTTAAATTTTCAAATGGCCATTATTTTCGAATCTAAATGCCCAAATTTCGTTCTATTTTTTTTTTTTTTTGGGGGGGGGGGGAGGGGAGGCGGGGTATTGTTGTGACGACACAAGAATGTAAAGTATGATGATGCACAAGTGAGATTCGAACCCAAACCATTCCATGAATACCAATGAAATTATTTTAGTGTATCTGACACCAAAGTAAACAACTGCAAATTATATTAATTTAATCTATGAAATCCATCACATATTTGTAATGAACTAAACGTATACCCTCAATGACCTTAATGCTTGTTATTCAGATTTTCAAAAGGTCGTTATTTTGAAACGATTTAAACAATTTTCTTAATTAACGAACGCACTCAATATAATTTTATATTGTGTGCGTTCGTTGAAATATTTATATAATATATATTTAAAAAGGAAAATTTATATATATATATTCTTATTTTTCGACTAAGCTAAAAAGACTTGTAAATTGTAGCAAATCCATTGCCGGGCTTAGACTATGTAGTACCCAGGGCAAATATCATTTTGAAGATCCAATATTCTGTCTATCCATAGAAATTGTTCGTGAATAGTATGCTCAAGTGACTAGATTAAACATCATTTTTTTTTCTTTTTTTGTATATATATATATATAAATTTTATACCAGGAAGTACTCACATCTGTATACAGGGTATCATCACAAGACGCCTCAAGTTTAAGAAAAATATTAGTAGGAAAATAAGTGGATAACTGTAGAAAAAATGATGGATTGTTTTATGATATAAATGTTTGCGAACTTTCCCTTTCCTTATCTGTGTAAGTCATAAGATGGGTTAAAGACAACCAACACTCTTCCACTGGTTATCATAAATTGTTTTAACATGCTCCTTTAAAGAGGAAAATACCAATAAATAATTTCACTTGAAAATTATTGACTACTATATAACACAATTTTAATCATTAGTTTTCTGATGACGTAGCTCATTCTTTTTTTTGTTTGGGGAAGGGGTAGGGGCTGCAGGAACCAAGGGAGGAAAGGAGATTAAACTCCCTTCCTAAATATTTTAAAGTGTTTTTTGTGAAAAAGAATATTGATAACTTTTGGCAAATTTTAACCATTTAGCATCCTCTTAATGAAAATCCTGATTTCTACCATGGTGCACCCCTCAAATGGGGAGGCCCGCATAGCTGCTCTGCATGCCCGGACACTAGTCAGGCCTATAACGATAATGCTTAAGAACTCCCTTCTAAAGCCATGCATGATCAACAAAATTTAGAAAAACCACGTTATGAACAGCAATTTAGCTAATATTATATAATAATAAAAAACTATATATATAGACTTATAAATACATAAATATTTTAAATAGAGACATATTAATTTAATAAAATTATTTATTTTTGATATGCTTTTTTCCTTGCCTGATTCCGTTATACCAATTACAAAATTTATGAGATTTTTTTTTAATGTCTTTGGCTGCTTACCAATCGCAGTTTTCTGTAACTTTCCTCAATAGGACGAAATTTTGGTATTTTAATTTAGCAGAAAACAATGTCCTCAGTTTTAAAAATAGTCATTCTTTCAGACATGTCATAAATTTTATGTAGATGATTATTAAATCAATCAGAGTGAAATTCTTTTTTTTAAAAATCACCTCTTTTAAGTATTCACCGCCTATCTTAAAAATCAGACCAGGCTCTGACTGTTAAAAAATACCGCTGTGATTTACGTTTCATAGATAATAGGAATTTCATGCTGAATTAATATAAATATATAATAACATTTATTTTTTGGCGTTTTTAGGTATATGGCCACGGAAATGGGAAAAAAGGATCATTTAAACTTATGTAGACAATTAAACAGGAGTCGCACATTGTTTTTAAATGATATAATTTTTTTCATTAATTTCGAAAGAAAACATTCCATTTCTATGCACATGCAAAACACACAAAGATGAATGAGGTATCATTCGAAGGGTTTAAACAGATTTTTCATATCGTAATTCACAAATCGCTTCGTATCAGCCCGTTTAATTAAAAATTAATGGAAAAAACGTAACACAAATAATCCTTTTCGAATCATATAACTTTTTTTGTATTACCCTAATCACACAAGCATGATTCCAGGTATTTTTAACATTTTTCATTGTCGTTACAGGTTTAAATATTTTTATATATAGTTAATGATTTAAATAATTACAGTTAAATTAATTTAAATCAATAGTAGGCTATTAAATGTTACGACTAGGCTAGTCATAATTTGCGCAGTGCTGCACCGTGAAGTTTTCCTAATTGAGTTTAGAAATATGTAAAGGTTCATCAAATTTAAACTGGTTTTTCAGTACGTTGGTACTATAACAACTTTAGTTACTCAAAATGAAGGATAGGACAGTTCAGAGTGTTTCTTAGTGGTTACTCATTAAAGCGGCTAAATTCCAATCAAGGCAATTTCTGTGTGTATTGGTTTCTTCGGCATACAGTTACTGTAATATTGATTCTTTTTCTCCATTTAAGTACATTTTCAATAGAAGAAAAACTATATATTTGTAATTCGTTGTGAAAACTGTCGAATATGCATTTCATACCTTTGTTAAACTTTTTTTTTCCTGTAAGTAAAACTTTTCGTACTATACACGTATTTAAAAATTAACTTAATTTTTTTTTTATATCTGTGAGAAAAAATAAATAAAGGTTATATAATAACAATATGAAATCTTAATGCTGTAGTTAGTTACTTTATTGTAGTTAGTAAATCTCTAAAAATATGAAAATTTCTCGACTATCTAAAAATCCCTTAATCAGAACCTTTGTTAGGCCTCTTCCCTGATTTAAAAAAAAAAAAAAAAAAAAAAAAAAAAAAAAAAAAAAAAGCTGGTTACCACATGAAATTACAGAAAACTTTATTTCTACCACAAAAATCCAGGTAGGATAAATGTGAAAATTTTTAATTATTAAAAGGTATTTTGCAATCTTAATTTATCATTATTATTTTTCTTTTAAAGTTTGTTTCAAGTGCGAAACATTCGAATACAATCTGTAAACATATATTAGTTAAAACAGACATAAGAATTTAATAATACACAGTCACTATATAGTATTTCGAATGCTAACATTATTTCTTTATGCGCATACAAATCGAACAACGATGGATCAGGTATCACTCGAAAAGTTTATACACATTTTTCATATACATTCACATATCGTTTCATATCTACCTCTTTGATTAAAACTTAATGAAAGAAAGTATCACAAATAGTTCTTTTTGAACCATATAATTTTTTTCTGTGCGTGTGTGTGTTACTCCAATCACGCAAACGTGATTCCGGGTAAATTATATTTTTTTATTGCTCTTTTTAACCGTTTTTCAGTGTCATTACAAATTTTATTTTTTTATATATAATAAATTGTTTAACTAGATAAAAATAAATTAATTTAAATTAATGTTATGTTATTATTAAATGCTGTGACTGTCCTAGTCCTAATTTAAACAGCATTGCACCGTGAAGATTTCCTAACAATTTAGTAACTTGTAAAAGTTCAAATTAAAATTGGTTATTCAGTACGTTGGTACTTTAACAACATTAGTTACTCAAAATGAAGGATAGGACAGTTCAGATAGTTTCCTAGCGGTTACTCATTAAAGCGGCTAAATTCCAATTAAGGCAATCTCTGTGTGTATTGGTTTCTTCGGTATATAGTATCGTAATATTGATCATTTTTCACCATTTAAGTACATTTTCAATAGAAGAAAATCTATACATTTGTAACTCGTTGTGAAAACTGCCGGATATTCTTTTCATGCCTTTGTTAAGCTTATTTGTTTAAGTAATATTTTACGTACTATGTTTAAAAATTAACTTGCATTTTTTTATGTATGCAAAAAATTAAATAAATATAGATTGTATAAGAAAAACATGAAATCTTAATGCTGTAGTTAGCTACTTTATTGTAGTTAGTAAATCTTAATTAAGTTAATTAATCAAAGACGGAATGAAGAATGATTTACAAAAAATTTAATGTGTATTAAGAACATAATGAAACTAAAAATATGAAATTTCCTCTGCTATCTAAAAATCGCTTTATCAGAAACTTCGTCAGACCCATTCCCTGGAAAAAAAACTTGTTACCACAGGAAATTATAGAAAACTTTGTTTACAGTAAAAATTCCAGGTAGGATAAATATGAAAAATTTGAATTATTAAAGGTATTTCGCAACCTTAATTTATCATTATTATTTTTCTTTTAAAATTGTTTCAGCTACGAAATATTCGAACAGAATCTGTAAACTTCTATTTAGTTAACACAAAGCTTAGAATTTAATAATACACAGTCATATAGTATTTCGAAAGCGAACATTCCCTTTTTTATGCGCATACAAAACACAGAACGATGACTGAAGTATCATTCGAAAGGTTTAAACAGATTTTTCGTATCGCACAATCATAAATGTTTCGTATCAGCCTGCTTGATTAAAAGTTAATGAAGAAACGTAACACAAATAATCTTTTTGAATCATATGTTTCTGCATTACTCTAATAACATAAACGTGATTCTGGGTAAATAAATTTTTTTATTGTTCTTTTTAAATGTTTTTCTTTGTCTTTATAAGTTTAAATATTTTGATATGTAGTAAATGATTTAACTAGTCACAGATAAATTAATTTAAATTAATATTATATTATTATTAAATGCTACGACTGTTCTTGTCATAATTTGCACAGCGCTGCCCCGTGAAGATTTCCTAACACAATGTAGTAACGTGTGAAATTTATCAAATTTAAATTTGTTATTAAGTACGTTGGTACTTTAACAACTTTAGTTACTCAAAATGAAGAGTAGGATAGTTAAGAGAGTTTCCTGTCGGTTACTCATTAAAGCGGTTAAGTTCCAATCAAGGCAAATTCTGTGTGTATTGGTTTCTTCGGTTTGCAGTATTGTAATATTGATTCTTTTTCACCATTTAAGTAATTTTTCAATAGAAGAAAATCTATATATTTCTAAGTTTTTGTGAAAACTGCCGGGTATGCATTTCATAACTTTTGTTAAAAAAATTTTAAGTAAAACTTTACATGCTATACACGTATTTAAAAATTAACTTAATTTTTTTTCATGTATGCAATAAAAAAAAAAATAATAATAAAATTATATATACATATATATATATAGGTTGTGTAATAGTAGTATGAAATCTTAATCCTGTAGTTTGTTTAGTTACTTTATTGTAGTTAGTAAATCTTAATTAAGTTGATAAAACACAGGCTTAATAAAGGAAGATTTTAGAAATAAAATTTTAATATGTATAATGAAAGAAATTATCACAAATACTCCCTTTTTAACCATATATATTTTTGTGTGTGTGACTCCGTTCACGCAAACGTGATTCCGGGTTAATTTCATTTTTTTTGTTCTGTTTAAACGATTTTCATTGTCATTATAAGTTTAAATATTTTTAGATATAGTAAGTTGTTTAACAAGACAAAAATAAATTATTTAAATTAATGTTATGATATTATTAAATATTATTACTGTCCTAGTCATAATTTGAACAGAGCTGCACCGTGAAGATTTCCTAATACCATTTAGTAACTTGAAAATGTTCTTCAAATTTAAATTGGTTATTAAGTACGTTGGTACTTTAACAACTTTAGTTACTCAAAATGAACGGTAAGACAGTTCAGAGTGTTTCTTAGTGGTTACTCATTAAAGCGGCTAAGTTCCAATCAAGGCAAATTCTGTGTGTATTGGTTTCTTCGGTTTGCAGTATTGCAATATTGATTATTTTTCACCATTTAAGTAATTTTTCGATAGAAGAAAATCTATATATTCGTAAGTGTTGTGAAAACTGCCGAATATGCATTTCATACCTTTTGTTAAACTTTTTTTAAGTAAAACTTTACATGCTATACACGTATTTAAAAATTAACTTGAAATTTTTTATGTATACAAAAAAATGTATATATATTTAGGTTGTGTAATAGCAGTATGAAGTCTTAATGCTGTAGTTAGTTTAGTTACTTTATTGTAGTTAGTAAATCTTAATTAAGTTGATAAAATAAAGACTTATTAAAGGAAGATTTTACAAAAAAAATTTTAATATGTATAGTAAGAAGAAACTAAATACATGAAAATTTCTCCTGCTATCTAAAAATCACTTAATCAGCACCCTCGTTAGCTCCCTTCCTTGAAAGAAAATAAATAAATAAATAAAACTTGTTACCACAGGAAATTACACAAAACTTTATGTCTCCCGAAAAAATCCAGGTAGGATAAATGTGAAAATTTTAATTTATTAAAGGTATTTTTCAACCTTAATTTGTCATTTATATTTTTATTATTTTTTTTTTTAATTCAGCTGTGAAATATTCGAACAGAATTTGTAAACTTATATTAGTTAACGCAAAGATTAGAGTTTAATAATACACAGTCACTACATAGTATTTCCAATGCAGACATTTTATTTTTATCCACACACAAAACACACAGTATTGATGAATGAGTTATCATTTGAAGGGTTTAAATACACTTTTCATATCGCACGTTCACATATAGTTTCATATCAACCTCTTCGATTAAAAATTAATGAAAGAAATTATCAAAAATAATCCTTTTTTAACCATATATATTTTTCTGTGTGTGACTCCAATCACGCAAACGTGATTCCGGGTAAATTTCATTTTTTATTGTTCTATTTAAACAATTTTCATTGTCATTATAAGTTTAAATATTTTTAGATATAGTAAATTGTTTAACTAGACAAAAATAAAATATTTAAATTAATTTTATGTTATTATTAAATGTTATTACTGTCCTAGTCATAATTTGAACTGAGCTGCACCGTCAAGATTTCCTAATACAATTTAGTAACTTGAAAAAGTTCTTCATATTTAAATTGGTTATTAAATACGTTGGTACTTTAACAATTTTAGTTACTCAAAATAAAGGGTAGGACAGTTCAGCGTGTTTCTTAGTGGTTACTCATTAAAGCTGCTAAGTTCCAAACAAGGTAAATTCTGTGTGTATTGGTTTCTTCGGAATACAGTATTGTAATATTGATCATTGTTCACCATTTAAATAAATTTTCTATAGAAGAAAATCTATATATTTGTAAGTCGTTGTGAAAACTGCCGGATATGCATTTCATGCCTTTGTTAAACTTATTTATTTAAGTAAAACTTTAAGTAACTTGCATTTTCTGTATATATGCAACATATTAAATAAATATAAAAAGACTGAATAAAGAATGATTTTAAAAATAAAATTTTAATATGCATTAAGAACATAATGAAACTAAAAATATGAAATTTTCTCGGCTATGTAAAAATCACTTAACCAGAACCTTCGTCAGTCCCCTTCTCTGAAAAAAAATTTGTTACTACAAGAAATTACAGAAAACTTTATGTTCACCGTAAAATTTCCATGTAGGATAAAAGTGAAAAGTTTAAATTATTAAAGGTATTTTGCAACCTTAATTTGTCATTTTTATTTTTAAAAAATTTTTCAGCTGTGAAATATTGGAACAGAATTTGTAAACTTATATTAGTTAACGCAAAGCTTAGAGTTTAATAATACACAGTCACTACATAGTATTTCCAATGCAGACATTCTATTTTTATGCACACACAAAACTCACAGTATTGATGAATGAGGTATTCCAAAGGTTTAAATACACTTTTCATATCGCACGTTCACATATAATTCATATCAACCTCTTTGATTAAAAATTAATGAAAGAAATTATCACAAATAATCATTTTTTAACCATATATATTTTTTTGTGTGTGACTCCAATCACGCAAACGTGATTCCGGTTAAGTTTAATTTTTTATTGTTCTATTTAACCCCATGAGGGGCACCGTTATATATTATATACCACCTACAATTAATGAAGTTTTACACCAGAAAGATTTTATTGAATTTTACTTTTCTAACTTTGTTGGAAAAAAGACCGTAAAATTGCTTTCACTTATTTTGAAATAGAATTTTTCAAAGATTCCGGTGGGAATTCAGCATTTCACAAACGTAATTGCTTGCCCCTCAAGGGGTTAAATGATTTTCATTGTCATTATAAGTTTAAATATTTTTAGATATAGTAAATTGTTTAACAAGACAAAAATAAATTATTTAAATTAATGTTATGTTATTATGAAATGTTATAACTGTCCTAGTCATAATTTCAACAGCGCTGCACCGTGAAGATTTCCTAATACAATTTAGTCACTTGTAAAAGCTCGTCAAATTTAAATTGGTTATTCAGTACGTTGGTACTTTAACAACTTTAGTTACTCAAAATGAAGTGTAGGACAGTTCAGAGTGTTTCTTACTGGTTACTCACTAAAGCGGCTAAATTTCAATCAAGGTAACTTCTGGGTGTATTGGTTTCTTCGGTATACAGTATTACAATATCGATTCTTTTTTCCACATTTAAGTACATTTTCAATAGTATAGTCCGGGTGCTACGGTTGAGAAAACTGCAAATCGTGATAAGAATATACCGATTGGTGAGTATCTACTTTATATTAATACAATGAATTTCAGAGGGGGAGGCATCCCGTAAAGTCGTAGGAATTGAAGATGGCGGCTGTTATTCAAAATGGCGTCATTTTCTGAATTTTCTTATTATCCATCATACAAATGTGTGTTTCAGGTCAATTTAGATGTTTTTAACGTCAAAAATTTCGTTTTTAATACTTTCCGCCATAGTTTAATCAGTTTGTCTGTCTGTTTGTCTGTCTGTCTGCTCGCCTTACTATGCTCTAACTCGCGTAAATATAGCTACTCGCTTAAATTCTCTCAGATTGTGATTTAATTTATATATATTATTGAAGTTTACAATAACATGTTCCGAATAAAAATGAACTATGTAGGTTTTATAGTCCGTTTACAGAGTCCTCAAAATAATTCCATTACGTTATTGTCTATTAATCCAGGTTCTACGGTTGAGAAAACTGCAAATAGTGAGAAGAATATACCGATTGGTATATTCTTCTTTAGTATCTTCTTTAGTATCTACTTTATATTAATACAGTCCAGATAAGATAGCCCAGATAAGTAGTAGGAATTCAAGATGGCGACTGTTATTCAAAATGGCGTCATTTTCTGAATTTTCTTACTATCCATTATATAAATGTGTGTTTCAGGTCGATTTTGATGTTTTTAACTTCAAAACTTTCGTTTTTAATACTTTCGCCATGGCTGAATGTGTTTATGATTTCAGTTTGTCTGTTTGTTTGACTGTCTGTCCGCTTGCCATTCCGTGCTCTAACTCGCTTAAATATCGCTACTCGCTTAAATTCACTGAGATTGTCATGTAATTCATGTATGTAATTGAAGTTTACAATAACATGTTCCGAATAAAAATTCAAGAGTATAGGTTTTATAGTCGGTTTACAGGGCCCTCGAAAGAATTCCATTACGTTATTGTCTATGGGGGGAAAACCCTTGCAATGCATTTGAATCATGTTATACTTCCAGAAATAAATTCAAATTGACATACATAAGTGAGCTGCACTACAAGATACTTACTATAGAATAAAGTGTGCATAGTATTTATCGTTTATTTACAGTGACACACCAAAAAAAGAATAAGCGTGTTTGTAACTCGTGTATAAATTCTATAAAGATCATCAATTAAATCAATTGTTATTTTAAAGATATCCCGAATGGCCAGTATCTACTTCTTATTAATACAATGCATATTAGAAGTTGAGGCACCATGCAAATTCATAGGAATTCAAGATTGCGGCTGTTATTCAAATTTATTTCCATTTTTATTCCTATAGATCATATAAAAGTGTCTATGGTATCAATTTCAACATTTTTAGAATGAAAAACCATTATACCATCATATTATCCCAGAAGACGGCTATAGAAACAGCTCGAAACGTAGAATTTAACTTTTAGCTTATTAAAGTTCGTGTTTTGTGTACCATTAAGCAAGGTTGAGTGTCTTTATTCACTATAGTTTATGGTGCAATTGTCCAGTATGTGTGAATGAAAAATTCCCTTTATTATACAAGATATTAAAAAAATTTAATGTTACATAGTTAGAGAATATAAAAACTTTACTTTGTATCATCATATTTCTCATATTAGTTTTTGCAGTTGCACAATAACGTGCAAGAAAGTCCAACCTTTCTACAGCCGCACTTATTTTTACAGATTTTGCACATACATTTTACATCAAACACACTTTTATACGATAAATAGTATGAAAATTGCAAGAATTCCAGAAAATGATGCCATTTTGAATAAAAGCCGCCATCTTGAATTCCTACGAATTGTCGCGATGCCTATAAAGTA
The DNA here is from genome assembly GCA_963932465.1 of Maratus speciosus. Lineage (NCBI taxonomy): Eukaryota > Metazoa > Arthropoda > Arachnida > Araneae > Salticidae > Maratus > Maratus speciosus. The sequence goes on from OZ010794.1 coordinate 522,815,635, forward strand.
GATACTCACCAATCGGTATATGGGGCATTCTCACAATATTTTGTCTTTCATGTCCCTGAATAATAATTTTTATTTTAATACACTTTTTTTGTGTTTTTTCTTTTATTTCATATACTGGGGAACATCCCATTGCATGATTGCATAACAATATCAACGCGATAAATAAGTTTTGGACGATGTTGGTTATTCAAATACCAGAAAAACTCATCTGCCGTCCCGTGTCCCTGATGCTGATTTTTAAGTTGGGAGCTGTCTGTATAAAATTGTTTCAATAGAAGTAATTCTATGTAATTTTTTTCCAAAACTGGGACAATTGTTTTATCTAAATATGTAGCAAAAAATTAACCTGCACACATTTTTACAGTTCATATTATTTTTTGAAGTCTGTCCCTGGGTTTTTCATCCTTTCCCTCTTGCTAAACTCATACAGAAAATCACTTCAGATGCAGCCACAGAATTGTTTTCAATTTTTTTTCTCATGCAGAAGTATGCTAGAGAAAGAACGTCTAAAATTCATTGACAGGAAATTTACTGCAGAATTTAAATCAGCATTTAAATATGAATTTCAAGATCGTGCCTTTATTGGTAGTCTTACCGTCCACAAGGTTTATTCCTGCACCCTTCGAGGTAAATAATAATAAAAAAATTAATTTAATCCAATGTTAACAACTGTTTCTAAAAATCAATGAACATTGTGGCTATCACTTAGTCTTAAAATGATTTTCCTAAAAATAGGTGGTAATTTTCCTTACCGTCCTTTTTTTTTACCCTTTCGTCCCTTTTTTCCTATACCATCCCCCTTTTTTTTAACTTACCGTGCCTTCTTTAACACCCCTTTAAAACAATGTTATACAAAAATTATTATTGGTATTAAAATTATAATTGTTATTAAAAGTACTACATTTTTATTATTTCTTATTTGAATGTCCTGTGGGCACTATGCAAATTCATCATAAGTAAAAATTTAGAAGAAAATAAAAAGTTATAGGGGTAAAGTGGTAAGGAAAATTAAACTCGCAAGTTTAATTTAAACCTCAGTTAAATAAAATATTTTTCGCTGCTGACCATTTTTTCTTTATTTTGAATCATTAAGGCATTCGTCTATCAGGTTAAAATGTTATTTTAGCAAGTTTAATTTCGCCAGATTTTTTTCCCCAAAAGTCAAAAGATTGTGAGAATGCCCCACATTCTTCTCACGATTTGCAGTTTTCTCAATCGTATCACCCACACTAATCGACAATAACATAATGGAATTATTTTGAGGGCCCTGTAAACGAACTATAAAACTTATACACTTCAGTTTTTATTTGGAACATGTTATTGTAAACTTCAGTAACATATATAAATTACATAAAAATCTGAGTGAATTTAAGCGAGCAGCGATATTTAAGCGAGTTAGGTCATGGAATGGCAAGCAGGCAGACAGACAAACAAACAAACAATTTGAATTCATAAACTAATTCAACTATGACGGAAAGTATAAAAACGAAATTTTTGACGTTAAAAACATCGAAATCGACCTGAAACACACATTTATATGATGGATAGTAAGAAAAGTAAGAAAATTACGCCATTTTGAATAACAGCCGTCATCTTGAATTCCCACGACTTTACGCGATGCCTCCCCTTCTAAAATGCATTGTATTAGTATAAAGTAGATACTGACCAATCGGTATATTCTTATCACGATTTGCAGTTTTCACCTTATTTTAGTCGTGTAGCACTCGGACTAGTAGAAAATCTACATATTTGAAAATTGTGGTGAAAACTACCGAATATGTTTTTCATATCTTTGTTAAATTTATTTTTTTAAGTAAAATTTTACTTACTATATTTAAAGATTAATTTGAATTATTGTAAGTGTGCAAAAAATTAAATAACTAAATATGGACTACATAATAACTGTATGAAATCTTAATGTCGTAATTAATTTCTTTATTGTAGTTAGTATATCTTAATTATATTAATAAAGCAAATGTTGAATATACAATGATTTTAGAAATAAAAAATTCTTATTTATTAAGAAGATAATGAAACTAAAAATAATGAAAAATTCTCGGCTCTCTAAAAACCATTTAATCAGAACCTTTGTCTTCCCCCTTTCTCGAAAAAAAAATAAATAAATAAATAAAAACTAGTTATCACGGGAAATTACAGAAAACTTTAAGTCTAAGATAAAAATCCAGATAGAATAATTGGGAAAATTTTAAATTATTAAAGGTATTTTGCAATTGAAATTTTTCATTATTATTTTTCCTTTAAAGTTTTTTTCAGTTGTGAAATATTCGAACAGAATGTGTAACATTATATTAGCTTACACAAAGCTTACAATTTAATAATACACAGTCACTATATAGTATTTCGAATGCGAACATTATATTTTTATGCACATACAAAACGTGCTACGATGAATAAGGTACCATTCGAAGTGTTTAAACAGGATTTTTATATCGTACATTCACATATCGATTCATATCCGCTTGTTTGATTAAAAATTAATGAAAACATATTACACAAATAATCCTAAATATTGCAGTGCGAAAGGTTCATGTGGTACACTTTTAATTTAATAATAAATATTGTTGTATCTGTACAAATTTGAAAAATATTTTTTATGTTTATTTAAGAATGGTTTGTTTCTAACAAAAACTAAAGAGAAATAAACGGTCAAGTGCGAGTATTACTCGCTCTCAGAGGGTTCCGTACAACAAATATATGAATTATTAACTGTATTATTAAAAAAACTGTTACTGAAGGAAAAATAAGACTTTGTAAAAAACTGCACAACGTAGGGTTTGGTATAGCTGTATATATACTAGAAAAAGTATGAATGGGTATACCATAAAAATTTAAAGAGATATAAAGCCTAAATAATGTCAAACATTGCTATTGTGTATAACTCTTATTTAAATCTTATCTTATCTGTTTATGAGGAACTTAATTCGGTACTGACAATAAAAGTAGTGCATATTTAAACTTCATTTGATTATATGAAGTAATGATTAAATGGGTTTTTGGTTAAACTAAATTTAGCGTCGTAATATTTTTTTCTTTTTACAGTTTAGCTAAAACAAAACCCTTGTTCAAAGTTTAAACTTGGCATTTTGTTAAGCGCGCTTCGAAAGGAAGTCGCAAAGTAGCAACGCCGCTTTAGTCCATGCCATGTTTTTCCAGATATGTTTTAAATAAATTTAAAGACACGGGAGGCGCATTGAGAGATCTACTCAATGCGAACTAGTCCATAGAATCTCATAGTATTTATGTGATTAATTCTATTAGTCTGTTTCTAACAATTTGAAATTTATTGCTTTTATACTGCTACTGGGCATTGCATTACACAAATTAATCATTAAAAGTTGTTATCTGGGATTTAAAAGTCGATGGTACATAGAGTACGCCGACCCTGTCATTATATATGTCCAAACCGCCAGTGACTTTAAGGGTTAATATCTCGGCTAATTACCGACGATTTTTTTTTCTAAAATCGTTATCAACAATGCTATTATACTTCTGGTACGATAGGTACCGCCAGCGCTTCCCAACATTTTTGCTGAATGCCCGCAAATCGAAATTTGTGTCTAACGGGAAAATGCGCTTTTCTCAAAAACTATGTGACCTAGGGTAATCGCTATAATTTTCCTGCAAGGTTTAAGTCAACGCCTACTACCTCTAATTTTTTCATAATTTTAGTTTCAGTACATCCGGAAATAGATGGGGGGGGGGGGGCATATTTTTGAACTACATTCTCGACGATATCTCTGCAAATATAATACCTAAAATTAAAAGAAATATATTTTTGAGTTCAGCGTTACGAAAGCTTTCACGCGATGCAAAGAAATTATGTCTTTTCCCAAGCAACTTCATTAGCTCATCTACATTTTTCTAAAAATATTTGTAAATGTTTTATAATCTGTAAATATGTGGGTCAATAGTCTTTATTACTGCCCCAATTTGAACTTTCCACGTTTAACACAGAATTTGTGTACAACCTTTTTAAATATAAGTAAGCGGAATATAGGCTTTTAGTCATTCCAGCCATGAAAAGCGCGAAAGTTTTAGATATAAATACAGATATGTTATAGTAAGCAAAAGGAAAATTCCATTTAATAACTCCAATATTTTTATTAACCCCTTAGGAACGAACGTCTTTTACTGAATTTTTAATCTTTTATCACCAGTTTTTTAAAACACAAATTTTTGCCTCATTGAATCGGGAAAATGCTCGGATTAAATAAGGCACAATTTACAATTAATATTTTCTGTTGAGAATAATCACTGATTCTGAGCACCATACGCAGAACGAATACCGGTCGCTCATCCCCAAGGGGTTAAGAGTGGACTTTGAGGGGAGGGAGATAAAATATCAGTATCTACAGCGATAAAAAAAGAAAAGAAATAAGCGTGAGGGGGGAGAGTAACGATGAACAAAGGGTATTTTTACATTGTGGAGACTTTCCTGAACTGGAATTTTACACCAATTTGGGGTCTGGGTGAAGCAGAATTAAGGCAATAACATGAAAAATTAAGAAGAAAAATGTTTAGAGTTTGAACAGGATTAATAAGTTTTCGAATTTTAGTGACAAAATTTTTTAATGCTTTACTTTTTAAAGAGAAGCTTACAAGGGCATTTAATGAGTTTAAAACTTCTCCCCTTACACACAAAAATTTATGCAGGCAAAACCCATTGTATTAAGATAAATACATGATAGGTTAAAAAATCCCTGCCGGCCCGGCATACAGACGGAAGTATATTTCGAAGTTAAGTATACTAATTTCGCCAACAAAAATTAAATCATGATTAGAGATTTATCCATTTTAACAATTTTATCTGGTCGCTTTTGACGAGTGTTTATTTCATTTTTTTTTTTTTTTTTTTTTTTTATAACAGATGGTTTTATCAGAATCATGTTAGGGAGGTATTCAAAAAGTACTTTTCCATGCTCAACAACTCTAAATTTTCTGGCACATTTTCAGATTCATTTTTAATAGAAAAAATATGAAACTTGCTCACGTGATTTTTGAAGACATTTATAAGGGACCTGTGTTTTTATTTTTCGTTCAATTACTTAAAACTTGATTTATGAACAATTATTTTCTCAGTAGGACAATATTTTTCGTTTCTAACACAATCGCTTCGGGAAATTCTGTTCAAAATGCCCACTTTGACATCATTTTTTGAAATATATTCTGCCTCTATCAAAAAAGCGATCATTGCGGTACATTATATAGTTTCTGAATAAGAGAATCTACCAATTGGATGCGTTTGAGATCAAAAATGTATTTAAAAATGAGTCAGAAAATAAGCAGTTTGGATTTGAATACACCCTTAATAAGATGATTTTTTTTCTTCAACCGTTATGTATTTTTAATTTGTTTTTGCTGTAAGGATTGGTCCTATCAAAAAGTTGTCTATATAAATGTTGTAGACAATATTAAGAAGATATATGATAAATTCATGGGGATTTTATATCTTGTGAATTGACGGAGTTATGGATTTTTTTTCTTCTTCAACCCCCCCCCCCCACCCCCTTTTTTTGTTTTCGTTTTTAATTTTTTTTTTTTTTTTGCGTTAGGAATTGGTCATCAAAAACATGTGAATATAAAAGTTGTAGATAATATTAAGGATATTTATAATAAAATTAATTGGATTCGATATCTTGAGAATTGACGAAGTTATGATTTTTTTTTTCTCCCAAAAACCCTATTTTTTGCACCCCTTGAACCCATTTTTAAGTGGATCAAAAATCTGTGATACATAAATTTTTAGCTCTATTTTTAGAAGTAATAAAAACTTTAAACTGATTTCATATGTACAAAAATTAAGAAGTTATTGGGTTTTTTCGGTTTTCACAAAACCCCTACCTATTTCCATCCCCTTGATCCGATTTTGCACATTAACGAACTTGACCGAGATTTTATACCCCTTGATTTTATGTATCAGTTTGGAAGAGATTTGTGCAGAATTGTGGAAGTTATCGTGTCCAGAAGAAAGTGATATATATAGATAGATAGATACATAGATAGATAGATAGATAGATAGATAAAATTTTTTACTGAGGGTGATTTTGGGTTCTAGGGGTCGTGATCGGTGTAGATCTGCAAAAATTTTTTAGAAATTCCAACATAGGGGAGAATGTAATAGGTAGTATTTCATACGAAATCTACCTAAAAACGGAAGGAAAAACATAAACAGCACCCACCTTATCTCGCCCCAGGGCCTAAACTAAGGGGGGGCAGAGGGGGCATGTGCCCCGGGCGCCACAGGCAAGGGGCGCCAAATGAAGGATTATACCTTTGGAATCGATCATTTTCTTCTGATGGACTCATGGCTTTAATTTATTATGAAAGCCATGAGCCCATCAGAAGAAAATAACTCGTTTAAAGCGGAAACTCGGTTAAGCGGGACTCGGATAATCGGAATTCTACTGTATAAGCAAACACTGTAAATAGCCGGTAATACATGCGAATTCTTTTATGTGAACGAACTATAATTGCAACAAACATCACATTCAATTTTTGTAGTTCAGTATTACATATTTTTAATTTTAAAATAAGTCGGCCATTAGAAAATTAGTAAAATTCTCTTTGTAAATATACTTTGAGGAAGAAAGTGGGGGGCTCCAAAATTCCATTTTCCCCCGGGCGCAAAAAAGGCTAGTTTCGGCCTTGTCTCGCCCCTCCACCTCATCAGAAAAAAAAAAAAAATATTATATATATATATATATATATATATATGTTCAAGAACTATTTTAAAACTTTATAATAAAAGTCCATTTCTCAGTGTAAAATAGAATGAATGAAAAGTACGTGTGAAATAATAGAAGACAAGTTCGTGTGTTACATTTTCTAATGTTTCTCAGTCCTATTCTTTTATTGTCATGTTTCTCTGTGTTCTAAAAAAAGGTAACTAACGCTGTCACCGCCGCAGTAAATGAATTTTTCGTGACATGGGGTCTTACTTTGGTAGTATTAAGAAAAGTACTGCACACAAAAATATGAAAATGGTAGTATTATAGAGCAATGTTTGATAAATACATTTTTAAATAATAAATAATAAATACGTTTTTAAATAAAAATTTTATTTTAAGCGATATTTAATGTTAAAGTTGGTCAAAATCGTTCTATTAAATAAGTTTTACATTAGCAAAAACTATACATAAGAATTTAATCCTTTTTTTTTCTTAGGATATACAACATTAGAAGTTTCGGGTGTGCCGACTGCATTTATTTTTTTATTATTTGGCTAATTTTTTGAGGGCTAATTTCCATTAAAATCCAAATTTTCAGCTTTTTGAGAGACTATTTTTTACATGTTTTAGAAAAGATTACAATTTTAAAGTGTTGCCAATTGTAAAACAGCGCAAACAATAATATTTCCTTCAAAACAAAAAATATATTTACATGGGACTATTATAAACAGGGGAAAAAACTTTCAAATTAGAATTAAATGATTATGTATTAAAAGCAGGAAAATATTGAAAATTACGTCATAAAATCTATATTTAGTACATGTGAATATTAAAAGCGAAAGAAAATTTTAAGATAATAAATCTATTAATCTGTGTTAAGTATTTTAATTGGAGGAAATTAACTCCTATTTAAAATGACAAAATAATAATATTGTAAAACTGTTTAAATTTAAAAATATATTCGAGACATTTATTTCATATTTGGAGATAATATTTTTAACTATTGTTGTGAATTTTAAGAAAGCGCAAATATTTTCTTTCTAACAACAAAAGTATTTTCACGTGAATATTAAAAAGAGAAAGAAAACTTTTGTGAAAATTATATCAGATATAAAGCGATACATTTAAAATGTCTTATTTAAAACAATTTTCTTATATCGTTGTTAGAAAAATACATGGAGGATAAGACTCTGTTTACATAGTTCATTTTATATTACCCCCCTCCCTTTTTTTTCAAATATTTAACTCATCTTATTTAATCAAACATGAAAACAGTCAGCAGTTGTTTAACAGCAGCTGATCCCGCCTTAAAATTCCGCAATCAAAAAGAAGTGAATAGAAATCTATTTACAAGGAGATCGCCACTGATTTTTTAAATTATAGTTCAGTTTCTGCAATCTTTTTACAGCCGATCAAATTAACGTGTTTCTACAGTTTGCGGTGTCTTAATGGGGATTGGCGAGCGTAGCTCGTAGATGACAGTAGGGGGCAAAGCCTCCTTAGTATACTAAAACATGCTTTCTAAACATTTAAGCCTATTAAAAAAAATCCGCTTAATAACGAGAAACTTTCTGACTCATGTTTAAACATAAAAGAGTCAATACTTGCGGTGATGGTTATTGAAGCGATATGGAATTGTACATTTTTTTCCGATAAATAAAAAACACCGCGAGTTAAACGATTTTAATCCCATAACGACATTCGGCTGCCTTGTCTGAAAATTTAGTTCAAAATGCCAGCTTTAACAGCCTTTTCTGAATAATCCTCTGCTTTTATCGAAAAATGGAAAAAAAAATTAGATTTCCTAGTTTCTGAAAAAGAGCAGCTGCCAATCGCATGCGTTTACATACAAAAACGAATTCGGGAATGCGTCATAAAGCTGTCAATTTTGATTTAAGAATATTAAAATGATTCTTAAATAGTGGGTAACTTTAATAATATTAAAAAACCATCTAGAAATTGCGGGTTAAATGCCAGTCCAGAGTGTTTATTGTGCAGTTAAAAATTGTCTCTTATCTATCCAGAATTTCTATATGCATTACAGGGCCGAAACTAGCCTTTTTTGCGCCCGGAGCAAAGATGAATTTTGGCGCCCCCCACCCCCCTTCTTCCTCAAAGTATATTTACAAAGAGAATTTTACTAATTTTCTAATGGCCGACTTATTTTAAAATTTAAAGTATGTAATCATAAAATATGTAATATTGAACTACAAAAATTGAATGTGACGTTTGTTGCAATTATAGTTCGTTCACATAAAAGAATTCACATGTATTACCGGCTATTTACAGTGTTTGCTTATACAGTAGAGTTCCGATTATCCGAGTCCCGCTTAACCGAGTTTCCGCTTTAACCGAGTTATTTTCTTCTGATGGACTGATGGCTTTCATAATAAATGAAAGCCATGAGTCCATCAGAAGAAAATGATCGATTCCAAAGGTATAATCTTTCATTTGGCGCCCCTTGCCTGTGGCGCCCGGGGCACATGCCCCCTCTGCCCCCCCTTACTTTCGGCCCTGATGCATTAAACTTATCATATGAATAAACAGCAATAACAAACAAAATAATGGAATATTTTTTCTATGCTCCTTTCTGCCAGCATTAGATTAAACATTTCAAAAATCTTAAAGGTAATATTCTTTAATGAAAGCTGAATGCACTATTTGGATAAACTATCGTCGATTAATTCATAATACAGCCGATCTAGTTGGTGCTTACATAAATAAGAAATGGTAAATGAATTAATAGTTTCCATGCGTATATTCCGCAAGATAATCTTTTTTTCTAAACTCTTTTACTGAAAACACGATAAATCTAATATATATATATATAACCATTAATTAAACATTACCGACCTCCAACAAAAACCGCGGTATATATATATCTATTAAACTTGTACAAAAATACCATTGAAGGATAATGACAATGACCAATAATATGAATACATAAACACCACATAATATATATATATATATATATATATATATATATAATGTTTATTATTATTAATGATTAGTTGATTATTTTCTATAACATATTTAAATTTCTTGTTATTATCTATATTTGTTTGTTATTAACTATAACATATTTAAAAACGCATTTAATACAAGATTCATAAGTTCTTCAAAGCTGTTTCTCTAACCACTTGGAAATACTTTTTTCTCCCCTAACACGCCGCCGCAAGGCAAGACAAGACATCTGGGGATAATTCTATTTGCTGCTTTTGTTAATGACCGGTGACTGATTACTGACCAGACTATATTTCCGCTAACTATTCGAGTGGAGCATACAAGGACAGAATGAGTGGAAAACGGGTTTTAAATACATTCTTTCTTTTATCGCAGTACTTCTTCGAACTATAGGTCCGGTATTTCTAGCACAATAGACCCATTCAGATGGCTAAATAAAATGTTATTCGCTCAATGAAGAAGAAAAAAATATCTGTAGCAAATCGAATTTTAACAAATTTATATGCGTTTTTATTTAAAAAACTAATATTCCATTGAATACATTTTATTTTAATTCAAATGTTAATATGTGTTTATAATTCTTTTATTTCTTATGATAAAAAACGATGTGTTGATAGTTTAAGCTGACAAAACAATGTCAAGGATTTTAAAAAAAGTAACTAATACTTGTGTGTACCAAGTTATATGAAATCTACGTTTACAAATAAATACACCAATGAAAAGTATTTTTTCACAGAGACTAAATATATTATGGTTTCGATTTAAAAAAATATCTAAAAATAAAACATAATTTATAGATTTAAAATTCCTGGAAAGCGATATAAATATTTATGGATGCAAATTTTTAAGTATAAATGTTATATACATAAGATAATATACTGACGTGGAAAATTGAACAGTGAAGTTCTTAAATTTAAAATGCAATTTTTTATAAAAATATTAAAGAACATAATATGTTTCCATTTATGCTGATTAATTTTATTATATGCTAAATATAGTAACACTTTTTTGGCTCTTAATGTTCCAGTTCAATATGTATAATTAAGCTCAGAATATCTTTCTTTAAAAAAAATATGTATTAATAACAATTTTTAATGTTGTTTTTATGTCATTCTGTGTAAAAATGCAAGCAAAAAATTTAAATAAATCCAAACTTTTCTAATAAAAAAAACGTGATTTAAATAGTTCTAACATTTTAATCACAATAATACTTTGTTTAAAATTTAAGGTTTAATTGCGTATTCAAATGTAATTCAAAATTAGTTTCTTATATGATTAAAATATACGTTTTCTTACGCAAAAATAGTTAAGTTAAAATATAAGTTTTATTTTAAAGTTTATGAGTGTAAAAAAAAGGGGAAAAAAAAGAATCAAACACGTACATACATAAACATGGGATTGGTTTATCAACTGAAAAAATGTTAAAATCTTATTTGTTTTTATTTTATATGTGATAAACTTATGTTATGAGAAATATTTCTCTGTGCCTAAATCCAAAATGGCTACCTTTTGGCACATACAGGAAGTTATTTTTAATTTCGGATGAATGTAAAGCTGGTGTTCTTATTCACGCACTATGACATTGAATAGCTCAGGAAATGCTTTCAAAGTGGATATTTTAAAAAGATTTTTCGCATAGAACAAAATCCCTTCTAAAATGTTTTTTCCAGCATTTTTATCTTTCCAATACTGTATCTCTGAGAATAGTTGTAGTTGTAAAACCAAAAATAATCTTGCTGTAAGATGCGCACACAGCTGTGCACAGAGAGATCTTTTAATCCCATTTAATACCCATGACTGTATCTTGTAAGGCATGAGAGAAAATAACAAGGATCCCAATCAGGGCCGAAACTAAGGGGGGGGGGGGGGGGGATGTGCTCCGAACGCAGAACGAAGAGGCGCCAAATGAAGGATTATACCTTTAAAATGGATCATTTTCATTTGATGGACTGATGTCTTCCATTATAATGGCTGTTTCAGAGAATAGGGGGGGGGGGGGGGCATATTTTTTTTTCTGAAAAAATGGCCATTTTTTTACTTATTCTGACCAGAAAATCAGAGTTCTAACTTTTTACGGCTGCTCTTAACCTTTCAAAAAATGGCCATAATAAAAAAAAATGCCATCCCCCCCCCCCATTCTGACCAGCAAATCAGAGTTCTAACTTTTTACGGCTCCTCTTTCATCTTCACCTAACATTTCTTTTAAAATGGCTGTTTCATAATAATGGAAGCCATCAGTCCATCAGAAGAAAATAACTCGGTTAAAGCGGAAACTCGGTTAAGCGGGACTCGGATAATTGGAACTCTACTGTGTATTGCATTTTAATGATCTTTAGAATATTTTTGTTGGTGTTCAGAGGGAGGGTTCAAGATCCCCGTGACCTTCCCCTTGGATCTGCCATTGTAGATTACGTAATTCAGTATTACATATTTTAAAATTTAAAATAAGTCGGCTATTAGAAAATCAGTAAAATTCTTTTTGTAAATATACTTTGCAGAAGAGGGGGGGGGGGCAAAATCCATGTTTGCACCGGGTGCAAAAAAGGCTAGTTTCGTCCCTTATCCCAATTTCCCATTTCATGAGGGTAATTGGGATCAAACAAGCATTTTTCCCTGAAAAAGACACTTTTTACCTGGTAATATGATACATTTAAAATAATTCTTTACACATTTCAAGAGACCAGTAAGCACTGAGTAAACTTATACATATCATTAGTATATAGTCCACTTCATTCTCTGGCAATTAATTGTCATAGTTCAAATTGTCAAAAAAAAGTTATCCTAATCACCCCTGCCACCCCTAATTGTTTTGCCATGTAAATTGTTTTCTCAACGTTTAACCATAATTTAATAGATTTAAACTGCAAAATTTAATAGGGTATTTAACACTCTTTATTTTTTACTTTTATTAACATTTCTACATTTTAGCTTTTGAAATATTTCACTGTTGCAGTTCCCCTATAATAACTGTGAAGATCAAAATAAAAGGAAAATTTTTCTTTTAATAAAATAACGGAAGCTTTCTTATATTATGAGGTGTTTTACTCAGTATGCCTTTTCAGTTGAATCAACTGGATATACAACTTTAATACAAGTTTGCTTATCTTGGAATTCGTGCAGAGATCTGTTGTCTATTATGTTTCGGGGCGGGTTAGTAAAACATGTGCAAAGTATAAATCATTAAGAGTTCTAAAGTTGGGTTCTAAAGAAAGTGCATGCGCGTATTGAAAATTTCGGGGAAGTTCTATAGAGAGAATCCTATACTTTGAGATTTTAAAATCATTCTTCTTTTAAAAATTAAGACTATCTAGATTTTTTAATATATGGTTCCTTCTAAAGAAATACTTGCAATAATATTTAAAAAAAGATATAACTCATAGAGTCAATGATGTATGTAATAATCTCAATTTTGTATCTCTTGCTTATATAATCTTTTAAATTTATTCCAATGACATTTTCATTTCATTATAATTATCTCGCAAGACTTGCAATAAAGAAATGAGAAAGTATTTTAAATTCAGAAAAAAAAAGCGATAAATGACATTTTTTTTATTAATATCCTGATCTCACTTCCAAATTTATATTAATTGCTTTGCAAGTAATTTTGCATTATTATGATTCAAACAATGTGCGTAGATTTTGTGTTGAATTACTCAATTTATGTATGCTCTCATTATCAAATTAAATTTTTTGAATTCCTGAATTCGCTTTGTTTATGATCAAACTTTAATTTACACTCTCTTTGTAATAAAGAGAATAATTTTCGAGAAATGAATAGTATATGATATTTGAATACTTAAAAAATATGTCATTGCAATAAATAAACTAAATTAAATACTCAAAGAAGAAAAGAAAAAGCCTTAACACATTGCTTAAATCAAAACTTTTTTTAAAAGAAATATTTACGCACATCTTCTTTTTTTCCAATCTATTTTGAACTCTAAATATTTTTCTTTTCCTAATAGCACTGAGATTGATTAAATTCTATATTGTTTTATGCATAGAAATTTGCGTAAGGCGCATTCAGAAATTCTACTTTTTAAAATATGAAGTGCTTATTTAAGTCAGTCAATTTACTATTTGTTGAAATATAACTATATTAGGATACTTGGATTTACGGAACCGTTTTCGAAAGTGAAGTTATCCTAATAATATTTTTTTAAAAATACCTTTATACATAATAGAAAAAGTGAAAAAATTTCTTTGTAAAGATCGGCCTCAGCTATCCAACACAAAAAACATTTTAAAATATTGAAATGCAAATGCGATATTTAAAAAAAATTGTTACACAGAATTAACATTAGCGATCGGGTATTTTCGCACGAGTGAAGTAGCCTCTTAAGAGCAGGGCTTAATTTCTAACAAAAAAAGTACCGGAGCCCTTATATTTTGCGGTGCCGGTACTAACAACTGTACCGTTCCCACTCCCTCCCCCTGTCACTCCAATCTGCATATTTATATTTTGTACATTATTTACGAAATTTAAAGCATTTTTTCTTTAGAAAAATAAACATTTTATTCCAATCTGCATATTTATAATTTGTACATTATTTGCAAAATTTAAGGCATTTTTTTTCTTCTGTAGCAAAATAAAAATTTTAAATACATCTGTCAGCATATACTTTAGCTGTCCACTATTCCATTTTTCCCACTTCTTCCGAATAGCAATCTTTGCCTAATTATAATGTTAATTGCGATTTTTTGTTAATTCTACTATTAAATATGGTAAGGATTATGATTCGGACATAGTGTTAACATATAAAAAAAGAGATAGTTCGTAGCTATGCATTTTTTATGAAAAGATAAATGAAATTTACAGAAATTAATATTTATATGCTGAAGAATAGAACAATGTTTTCAGTTTCCTATAAAACTTGCATACCTTAAACTATAATCGATTATTTCCGCATAACAATCTTTTGTGGTGAGTCCCTGAAAATCAGATTAAATTAAAAAATTGACACCATTATTTTAAAGATTAGATGCTTTTATATACAAAGGGGAAACACTGCTCGATTGCTTTCTGATAGAATAACAATACATGGCAATTGTATGGGCCATTTTCACAATCTTTTAACTTTCGGGAATGAAAATCTGGTGAAATTAAATTTGCTAAAATAAAGTTTAAATCTGATAGACGAATGGCTTAATGATTCAAAATAAAGCAAAAATGATCAGCAGCGAAAAAATTTTTATTTAACTGAGGTTTGAGTTAAACTTGCGAGTTTAATTTTCCTTACCATTTTACCACTAAAACTTTTTATTTTCTTCTAAATTTTTACTTATAATGAATTTGCATAGTACTCACAGGACATTCAAATAAGAAATAATGACAATGTAGTAATCTTAAGTACAAAATTTTGGCATAGCATTGTCTTAAAGGGGTGTTAAAGAAGGGACGGTGATGTAAAAAAGGGGAATGGTATAGGAAAATAGGGACGAAATGGGAAAAAAGGGGGACGGTAAGGATGGAACAGCAAGGAAAATTACCACATATTTTAGGCAGATCATGTTAAGACTAAGTGTTATCCAAAATGTTCATTGATTTTTAGCAACAGTTATTTACATCGCATTAAATAAATTAAAAAAAATTTAATTTACCTCGAAAAGTGCTGGAATAAACCTTTGGGCACGGTGTGACTACCAATAAAGCCACGATGCTTGAAATTGATATTTAAATGCTGATTTAAATTCTACAGTAAATTTCCTACTAAAGAATTTTAGTCATTATTTTTCTAGCATACTTCTGCATGAGAAAAAACTTGAAAAAAAATTCTGTGGTTGCATCTGAAGGGATTTTCGTATAATTTTAGAAGAGGGATTGTAAGGAATCTAAAACCCAGGGACAGAGTTTTAAATATAATAACAACCCTAAAAACGCGTGCAGGCTAATTTTTAGCTACTTATTTATATAAAACAATAGTTCCAGTTTCAGAAAAAAATTACATTGAATTATTTTTATTGAAACAATTTTATTCAGACAGCTCCAAACTTAAAAATCAGCATCAGGGACACGGGACGGTATAGGAGTTTTCCAGGTGTTTGGACCCCCAACATCGTCCAAAACATATTTATCTCGTTAATATTGTTGTGCAATCATGCAATGGGATGTTCCCCAGTATATGAAATAAATAAAAAAAAAAACACAAGAACATGTACTAAAATAAAAATTATTATTCAGGGACATAAAAGTCAAAAGATTGTGAGAATGCCCCGTATCTACTTACAAATGAAAGTAACTACGTAAAATGTGCAAAGCAGAGGCTTAACATGGACAGAGTTCATGATACAAAGTAAATAGAAAAATCACTAACGTAATTTTTATACTTACGTAATAGGAGACAATAAACCTCAAACAAACAAAACAAACAAAAAAAAAACTGATGCTCGTTGGATAAAAACAGAAAATATTCTTTTCAGGTTAGATATCTAAATAATAATAATAATAATAATAAATGATAATTAAGAAAAAAATCCAACCAATTAAAAATTATCCTACTGTAATAAAAGAAAATCGAACTGAAAGCAAATTCATTTTTCAGTCTCTTGAGTGGAGCCGTATCAATGCAAGGCCGACATAAACTTGCAACTATCACCAGAATAGAAAAACACGATTTCTGTTTTCCTTTCATTCTGATCAAAATGATTCGAAATAGAATATAATACGTAATTTTGAAGGAGGAAATTTTTTTTCTATACGTGAATAAATAAAATTTCGAATATAAGACAGATTGAGCTCCAAATCCAAAAATTGATATAAAAATTGAGTATGTTTTATCTCCATCTCCTAATGTCACACATAAGTGTTTTGATAAAAAAAATAATGCAAAAACTTGGAGATTGGAAGGAAAGGAAAGGGTAATTTAGGCTTCGGTTTTTCGGAATTACGAGATGGCAAATCATGGTTGGGGGAAAAATGCGCTCCGGAACCCTGCATTTATGAGCTCTGGTGAATTTCGACTAATGTTTAAATATTTACTGAAAACAGAGAAGTGCCAGATTTGGGCTCCGGTTTTTCTCCGACGCAAATTAAACCCTGCAAGAGGCTACTTCAGTCAGGCGAAAACTGTCAGTCTGGCGCTATGTTAATCCAATGGGAGATATTTTTTAATATATCTCGTTTGCATATTTTAATATTTGTGGATGATTTTTGTTTCATTGGATAGCTGAGATCGATCTCTACATCGGCCGTTTTTTACTTTTTCGCTTTTGTTTTCAGGTATTTTTAATTAGGACCCTTTCACTTTCGGAACTGGCTTAGAAAGTGAAAACATCATCATAAAAAAATCTGCAAAGAAAATCGAAAAAGTAAGAAATGGCCTTTGTACAGATCGACCTCAGCTATCTATTGAAAAAACACTAAAAAATATTAAAATGCAAACGAAATTATCTTAACTTAAAAAATTTCTCCCATTCGATTAACATTAGCGATGAGAGGTTTTGAGATATTTATTTGATAAATCGGTAGGTGGAGGTATCGGTAGGTCAAGCCTTATACTTGCTCGTCGCAGCTTTTGTTAACTTGTAATAGAAATATTTTTTTAAATAAATTCCTTTTTTAAAAAAATTACCAATTTAATACACTTAAATCAATTTTATTTGAGCCTATATTGCTGTGTTAAAAAATCGAATTATAATTCCAATTCTGTTTTGTTAACGATGTATTTTGTAATGAATGTTATCACAGGACTCTAGCGATAACGACTATAAAACAATTGAAAATCCTACTTAGTAATGTCAAAACTATGGGAAGATTAAAAAAAAAAAAAAAAAAAAAAAAACCCTTATAGACTTTACGTAACGAAACAAACTGCTGTTTTATATAATTCTAATTTAAGTTTCATACTTTTCAAATTTGTCAGATTTTAATTTTATTTATTTATATATTTTTATTCCTGTGTAAACAATTACAGGTTCTTTAAAGTTACATTAATTTTTGAAAAGGCCGAAAGCCTGAACTACAAACACAAAATACCTCACGATATTCTCTTTTCTACGATTTTATTTATTTATTTGTTTCTGTGCATATGTGTGTCTGACTCTTTCAGTTTTATCGGTGCAAGAGTGTTCTAAAAATAACCCCCATCCCTCATTTGACAAATTTACATATTTATTTTTAAACATTAAAGCATGACCCGGGTAGGTATATTTATTGAATTGATTTGGAATTGAACAGCTTTTTTTTTTTTTTTCGGTAAATGAATTACACCTTGAGTTATAAACGATTGTTTGATCATGGCGACTTTTATCCGCGAGTGTCACTTCCGGAAATATAGCTCAAAATGCATGGTAAAACTCTCTGAAAGATTCTCTGCCATTTTATAAAAAAGGGGAAAAAACCTATTTAATAGTTTCTGTATAAGAATGCTTGTCAATATCCTCTTTTATAAATAAAATGGAATTCAAGAATTTGTCATAAATTAAACAGTTTTGATCAACATAAAATAGGTTGTAATTTCAATCCCCCCCCCCAAAAAAAAAAAAAAAAAAAACTACGTAGAAATTTCAGATTAAACGTCGGAGCAGAATATTTATAGGAGGTTGAAAAATTTAGTTTGTTCGACTTTTCTTCCTATGGGGGAGGGGATAGGAGAGTTTAGATATTTTATTAAAGCTTAACTATACCGCGCCGGTATTACTAGATTAAGTTAATTACTAATTATTAGATTAAGCATTTGAAAAATCTTAAAGGTAATATTCTGTATTTTGAAAAAATGTTTCTTTAAAATATGAACTTTTATTTGATTTGCTGGTCTATTCTAGTTGGATTCGAAAATTCATTTATGATCATTTCAGCTTTTGCAACGCAAACGATTCCGAAGTTTGTACTGTATGGCTTGTTACTACCGAGCTGCACATGCTTGTTCCTGTCAAAGGCTCAATTAATGACTTGCAGTGGGACATTCTACCTATGTCTGCTTATATTAGATAAAGGGCAGGCGAAAGCAGGTTTTCAATTGCCAAAATATTATTCAGTTTCCCGTTTCTTCAGGCGAAGACACTCGCGAGCTAATGCTAACGCTCTGGGAGGTTCTTTTCAGGTATATCGGGTGCATTTCGACTTTTTATTATTATTTTTAATTGGATAGTCTCTATATTCGCCCATTTTATTTTATTTTTATTTTGGGTGCATTTTTTTTTTTATTTTTTATTTTTTAATAAAGTTACTTTTATTTTCGGAACGGGTTCCGAAAGTGAAAGTGTCGTTATAAAAAAAAAAAAAAAGTAAAAATGGGCCTAATGTAAATATCAATTTCAGCTATCAAATGCAAAAACAAACAAACAAACAAACAAAAAATATCGAAACGCATTTTCTTTCTTTTTTTTTTTTTTTTTTTTTTTTTTTTATGAAATATATAGGCATATGCGTCCTTGAGACCTAACAACGGTAATTATTGGTTAATTGTCTTTGTATTGTACGATATAAAACTATGTAAATACTGAAACTAAACAACCAATTTTTTAAAAATTTTGTCCATTGATTCCTCTCCTTCTAACTTATTGGATTATAGAACATGCCTTAATCTCTACCCCTGATAATTCAGATCCAGTTCAATAGCCTATTTTGATAGTGTTAAAGCATACACTGTAAAAAAATCCTACCAGATTTCCTGTAGGAATCGGAAAAATAGCTGCCCTTATCGTACCGGAAACTTTTCCGACCTAACACGGAATAAAATCCGTAAAAAGGGGAAATAGTCCATAAAACGGTATTTTACGGATTTTACTCCGATTTTAAGGATTTTATTCCGAGCTGGGTCGGAAATTTTTCCGGTACGATAAGGGCAATTATTTTTCCGATTCCTACTGGAAAACTGATCGCATTTTTTTTTTTTTTTTTTTTTTTTTTTTTTTTTTTTTTTTCTTTACAGTGTATAGATTTGAGAGACCTCAAGTTTATGAATACTTTGACCAGGGCCCTGATTACCTATGTCTCAATCTAGCCCTCCCGGTGAATACTTATAATCAGTTTAATTTTCCTAAACTATATTGATAGCGTTAAGAGGCTAATCACTCAAGCGAAAACACACGCTCGCTAACGTTATTCTTATGAGAGATTTTTTTTTAATATCTCGTTTGCATTTCAATCTTTTAAAAATATTTCTTTTTTTACATTGAATAACTGAAGTCAATCTCTAGAAAGCCCGTTTTTTACTTTTTCGATTTTGTTTGCAGTTCTTTTTTAATAGGATACTTTCACTTTCGGGACTAGTTTGAAAATTAAAGGTATTCTAAATAACTTCTCCAGTGCTGTACAAAGTTATGCAGCTATCCAATGCAAAATAATAATAATAATAATAATAATAATAATAACAATAATAATGTACAAATATTAAAATGCAAGCGAGATATTTAAAAAAATTATAGGAATAACATAGGAATAACTCTTATAGGAATAACATTAGCGAGCGTGTGGTTCGGCGTGAGTGAAGTACACTGTAAAAAAAAAAAAAATCAGACAAGTTTTCCTGTAGGAATCGGAAAAATAGTTGCCCTTATCGTACCGGAAAATTTTCCGACCCAGCTCGGAATAAAATCCGAATAAAAAAGGAAATAGTCAATAAAACGGTATTTTACGGACTTTATTCCGATTTTACGGATTTTACTCCGAGCTCGGTCGGAAATTTTTCCGGTACGATAAGGGCAACTATTTTTCCGATTCCTACAGGAAAACTGGTCGTATTTTTTATTATTATTATTATTTTTTTTACAGTGTAGTCCCTTAAAAGTGCGGCATAACAAATTAATACTTTTCTGTTTTTACATCATATGTTTTTGAAAATGTCATTAGATAGTTATATTTCGATTACCAGTAGACTCTGAATTTCTATAACAAATGTAATACTTTTGCAAACTTTACTTTGTACCTGTAAAAAAGATTTTGCTGAACTAAATTTTCCACACCATGAGAGTTTTAAGAATCTGATTTTAAAAGATTTTTATCAGTTGTTAAAAATACTATATAGATCTGGATTTTTTTTTTAATTATTCATTTTGTATTATCTTAAAAAACGTATTTGACGACACTTTTGACAACCTAAGTATTTTAATACATGTATTTTTATTCAGGTTTTTTTTCCTGTTTATAAATTAGATATATCTTTGATTATACAGCTAACTGATGGTTAGCATATTCTTTTTTATGGCTCGTTTGACGACTGATTTAAGTGATATATAGTGAATTTTATAAAACAGATAATTCTTGTATATACAAATAATAATAATAAAAAAATTGCTCAGTTCTCAAAGAATCTGAATTAAATATCTGAAATTTTTATAACTGTGTTTGAAAATTTTGTTATTGTGACTGAAAATTTAAGAGTTATTTGTAAATAATCAATGCATACGTATGCAATGTTGTTGTTATTAGCGATTAAACAGAAAACGTTATATGGTATTATTTATTATTATTATTATTATTATTATTTATCTGAGTAATTGTAGTAAAATTTGCATGAATTTTGAAAAATAAATAAAAGATTATGATTCCTATTTTTTTCAAAATTCCTATCTTTTCCTATCATTTTGAAAAAAATGATGATTGTGTAACTTACCACCTTTATCATCTGATTTCTTCAATTGTCAAAACAAGGTAACTATTTAAAGTCTTATTCTAATACGCAGTTCCTTTTTAATTATAGACTCGGGGGGGGGGGGGGAAGAGTTAGAAAAAATATTTTAATTCTTATTGGTAATAAACTTTTACGAAAGATCAATTCTTGCTCCAATCCGAATTCCATGAATCTATGTATAGGGGTAAGAGAAAATGGATTTTATGTGGAATGAACAAGCGACTTAAATGAAAGATTCTTTTCTAATTCTTGTACACTTGCTGGGTAGCCGCCATGCATCTCAGACAAAAATTTATGGTTCTTCGATGAATACAGTACATCTACTACTGATTTTCGAATATTTAAGATTCGCATAAAAAATCAAGAACTCCCCCCCCCCCCCCCCCCTCCACACACACACAATCTATAAAAGTGCCTCACAGCTACGACCAATATTGACAGAATTTGAAGGTAAATCCCGTTTTGCAGAATAATTTGCATGTATATATATCTAACCTACTATTTCATTACAAAAAAAAAAAAAACCTTAAAAGAAAATCCAACATTTTAAAAAATTTTTATTAGGGGATTTAACTGGACAACGCGATTACAGAACGTTGGCAGAATCTTACTTTTTAACTGTAATAGATTTCTTATAATTAATATGTTTTTAGATTGCACACTAGCAACTCCAAAAATCATTTTAATTTTAAAATATAAAAATGTATTCAAATAAAGTTTTGAAATTTATTAAAAGTAATACTTTTGTATCAGCACCAAATCAGATGTTAATATCCGAAACAATCGATAAGGATTTCGTTAATTACAGAAGTATTTTTTTCTGATTATTTCAGCGGTTTTAGAGAGTAATTAGATTACTTGTCTATTAAATTTGTGTTATATTTATATTATTTATAATATTTTTTAGTTATTCATAAAGTTTCAATTTCGTTATGGAATACTATTCGAAAATATATGCTAGACTATTTATATTGTTTCGTGTGTAAATGGGTTAATATTTCGTAATAGGAAAGAATAGTGCAATTCTTTTATGTAATTTTTTTAATTAATATTACAGTATATACTGTATACACACATAGCTGTCAACTCGTACGGATTTTTGTTACCACTAAAATTCAATAGGAAATTTTGCCTAATACAATCTATGAAGTTTAACGATTACTTACACTTTAATGAGGTAATAGTCTTACGGGTATTTTTTAGGGGTATAGGTAAATTTTAGGGGTAACAAAAATCCGTACAAGTTAGCAGCTATGTATACATTTCCCTTGGTCATATTTTATTTAAAAAATCAGTTTGAACAATTTCAAAGAATAAAAAAAAGCTTTCGACGTGTATAAAATCTATAAATGGATTAACAAATTTTGCTAAAAAGCTGCCTACAGTCAAGCTTAAAACATACTTAAAAAAAATCATAATTCAACAAACTTAAGAAATTTAATAATTTAAAAATATTAAGAATGTTTATTGTGTTTCCGTTTATTTTTATTTCTTCTTTTTACAAAAATATCAAAATGAATTGCATTGCAATAAAGTCGGAATTTTGAAATAGAAATTATTAATTTAATATACTAAAAAATAGACAAAGTGATTTTATTATTGGAATTATAAATTGTTTTAGGTATATTCAGCGCCATGCAGTGTCATGCCATTTTTCGAGCACACACTATTATTTTTCTTTTGCACGTTCTCTTTTCCGAGTGCACTATTCTATTTGTGATAGCTCCATCATATTTTTATTTTCTAAGATAAACAAGTACTGCATCTATTCTTAATTTTATTAAAACTTTTATTTCTATTTTCTTCTTTTTTAAATTCATACTAATAAATTATTGCACCTGTTTATTTTTCTGTTTTATACACTGAAAAAAAAAAAAAATAGATACATGATTAAAATATGTTTATAAGTCTAATTACATAAAATGAATGCATATATGAAACAATTATCAGGGTTCTTAAAATTGAATCTTCTCCCCAAAAGAAAAAAAAGCTTTCAAACATTTAAGTTTAATATTTTGTTACTTTCAATATAGTTTTAGTTTATTTTGGTACAATTTCTGTTTATCAATAAGAAATATTTATTTACAAATAGTTGAAATAAAAAAAAACATTTTAAAAATATAGAAATGATACTGAAATGTTACAAACTATTTTTAACCAGAAATACATTTATTATCATTTTGCATTTAGAAGAAAGTATCTTTTTACGATGTTATAAAAAATTTGCTAATATTATAACATTGTTTATGCATCTTTTATAATTCTTTTAAAATGCATATTTCTGTTTAAATTATATATATATATATATATATATTTATTTATTTAATTGTATGAGACTGAATCGACAAAAAACTCTTCTTTGACTTGTGAAAGAGTCCTTTCACACCTAATCCACTCTCCCTCTATCTGAAAATATGATTAATACTTGTGAAATATTCTATAACACGACCCACTGTTCTCTTGACCTATGTCGCCGTATATAGTAGGGTAAGAATGCGTAATCTACGAACGCATAGTATCATTGTATGACCATGTGCATTTAAAAAAGCTTACAAATATTTCCTGAGAAATGGCGGAAAAGAATAAGGAATTCCCATGCATAGAACGTTATATTCAGTGCCTAATTTAGTAATGTAGGGTTCAAGCACGAAAACTTCAGTGAGCTCATATACACAGATACTATATGACTTCTTTCTATTGCTTGATAAATCCTTATATAGTATATAAATATAATCAGAGAATTACTACTTTGAGGTTCTCACAATAAACAAGTAAATGAAGAAACTGCGAACAAGAGTGCCCAATTTATACATATGTGAATTGTGGATATCCACTAAATCTTCAATCCCTTCTTTTAACATTTCCCGTATTTCATGAATTTCATAGAAATTTTAACACACAGGCACAAATGTATGCATATGTGAACATTTCCCAGTCGTATTATCTCAGTATCTAATGTCAAGAGAAACCACAAGATTTTGGGAGACTGCAATTTTTATACTTATTTTAAATCTTCTTTTTTTAGATGCGTTCGTAATTATATAAATATGTTTCACCTATAATCGTCATCTGGCTCGTCCGTCTGACCGCATATAACAGCGCAGAAACTACGCAACCGAATGGTTAAAAATTTAGTATGTATAATCGTTGCAGAATTGTGTCGAGTTATTTCACATTTTTTGAAAACCGAATCAAAAATTTAAAAGATATTAATAAAAGTTTTCTTCCTTCTATTAAATCCTGTCATACGTAATTAATTCCCTCATATCCTCTGATAGGTCATGATTCAATTTTGCCATGGTGATTACGTCAGATTTAAGATGAAATCATATCATTTCCGTATTATTGGATTTAATGTATATAATAAATTTTATATTCATGTATTTTTGCATGAGAGTGCAACAGCTATTGTATCAAAATCTGAATGTTTACAAAACTAGCTATAATACGTCATTTGCCACATTTGACGTACAATTTCCGATTTTCTTTTCTACTAATTTTTTAATTCGTTACCGCAATAACACGTGAACCCTGGGTATAAACACTGTTTGGGTCTCCATTATTGTGTTGTGTAGTACGTGAAACGTTTGTAATTCTACTCGAATGGTGCAATTTAAACTTTGTACCGGCCTATTCACGAAGTTAATTTTATTCATAAATGCACAAAATTTGCATTTATATTTAAACTCAAATTTCAGAAAATGGAATTTTATTTCAAATTTTTCTATTAAAAAGATTCTTAAAATTGGTAAAGATTTTCGCTATAGAGCAGTGAAGAAAAATATGTTTTCGCTTAAGAATTAATTATTTTAATTAAGGATGTATATGTATAAGTTATTAAAAAAAAAAAAACTGATAAATTCCATGGCACCCGAAATAGTACTATTTAAAAATTACACATGTTTAGATGTAAAAATGTCTTAGTGAAGGTGCAAAAAGGCGCGAGTTTCCAATTGCAGTGCAAAAAGGAAAAAATAAATAAAACATTGGAACACGCTTATATAACGTTTAATTGCATATATGATTGGACATTTTTTAGACGTGATTTTCATGATATAGAATTAACCCATAAGTCGCGTTATACCTTTCTTGGGCATTGCGAGGTAGTTTCAAGAAAGGTATTAGTTTCTGGAACACAGTAGTGGTGATTAAGAGTTACCTATCTTGTTATTGTACAATATAAAAGTATGTAAACAATGGAACTCAACAGCTAATTTCTTTCAATTCTGCCAATTGACCCCCCCCCCCCCCCCCTTTCAAGCTTATGGGATAATGGACCAATGTCCCGTTTGCCGATTCATAATACTGGCCCTGTGTATGCTTAAATCACAGTTTAATTGGTCTACCTTATGTTGATAGGGTTAAAAGTGCGACATAATAAATTAATACTAATTTGCTTTTACATTGCGGTCACTTGAAAATAGTAATGAATTTATATTTCGCTTAAAATCGATTCGAAATTCCTTGATAAAATGTAATAATTTCGCAAATTTTACTTTGTTCTGTACGTGTAAAAAAGTTTTACCACGCTAACTTTCAACAGAATAAAAATAAAACAGTTGCTAAAAATTGTGTGTTTCACGAAAACCTTTTTTTTTTTTTTTTTTTTTTTTTTTTTTTTTTCATTTTCTTTCATCTGAGAAAGCTTTTTGGCCCACGCTCTTGAAAACCTCAGTATTAATAGGTATATAGTAAAACATTAATGTATTTTAATTCATATCGGGCCCCACTAGTGGCCGAGAGGTTCTGCTCTGGAAGCTGGTAGACGGGAAGTGCTGGGTTCGAACCCAATCGCGCCCGTCGGCCTAATCGTTCGGAGTTTTCGTGTTTTTCTTCGAACCTTGGATTTCCAAGCGTTAATACGGGTTAGGTTCCCTTAGAAAAACCCCCTTACGAAGGGCACCCCCCCCCCTTAGGTCATATATCCCTCGTGTTGATAATTGGCCGTCATAAACACAACCAACCAACCTTTAATTCATATCGATTTTTCCTCCTTGTTTATATATTAGATATATATCTGATTATATATGTGTGAACAGCTGATTTAAGGGATATGTAACGCGTTTTTTATCATAGATAATTACTGTTATAGACATTATTAATAAGAAATCATCAGTTGTATGGAATCTGAATTAAAATGCATGGAATTTTTATGATTGAGTTGAAAATATTTCGAGATTTTAAATGAAAAATAAAATGATAAATGCATATGTATGAAAATTGCTGATGTTGGCTATTAAATAAAAAAAGAAAGTTATGTAAAATTATTAATATTATTTTAAAATCTGAGTAATTACAGTAAAATTTATATGCATTTCATAAAAAATAAAGGGTTATGATTCCTATTTTATTTTTCTTTCTTTAAAAGAATTTCGAAGAATATCTTCTGTAAAGGTAGAAAAAGGCAAAATATTATTTTCTCCTGACCAAAACCCTTTTCAAAATATTTGTCTTCGGGCTAAAACTAACCGCTCTTTTGCCTAGAGCGATTGCACCCCATACCTTGACGACATCTGGCCGTGGTCACTCACACTGGAATGCCAGACTTAAAATTTCCTAGAAATGGGCAGGAAACGTAAATAGCCATGATCATGAGAACAGTTGTATCTTACTCCGTGTTTCAGATAGGGGGAAAGTAACATTCAATGTAATGTATTGTATTATGAGTTAATCCATTAATGTTTTTGTTATGTATTAACGTATTTTTCTCTCGCAAAGAATGCACATATTCTATTGCAATACGTATAATTGATTTCAGAATACACTTCCTTTTTTTAAAATATTCCCCAATAACAATTGTAAATGTTGATTTTATAACATTCTGTATTAAAATTTAAGCAGATAATTAAAACTAGACTTAAACTTTCATAATAAAGGCCTGATATATATACATATATATATATATATATATATATATATATATATATATATTATAAAATATTTAACTTTAAAAAACGCGATTTTTCTAATGAAAAAGAAAAAATACGAAACCTTTTAAATATATTTTTAGTAGCAAATTAAAAAATACTTTTAATATAATTTCTTATCTTAAAAATGCCATATGAGTTCGTATTTTGTTGGTAAAAAATTCAATGTCAAACTTTTGAAAGCATCAGTATTAAACCGACGATGTTTATTTAGTCAATACCAGAAAAATAAAATTAAACAATAAAAAGTTTAATTAGCATTTTGTTTTAATAACACATATATGGGATAATATTAAAATATGAAATTCCGAAATACAAATAACTCCAAATTTGATTTTAGGATAGAAGATTTTGATCGTAATTTTATAATATTAATGAATAATGACACAAACGCCATAAAAATTAAACAATATAGAGTGATTAAAAAAAAAAAAAAGAAAGAAAGAAAAAGAAAAAAAAAGATCTGGCAAACTTTAAGAAATGGTGGACCACGCCACAACAAACTATTTTTAATATAGGAAGCCAAGGTCGAATAACATTTTCTATTGTCAAAAATACAGGTTGTCTCTCTCCCAGCACCACAGGAACTCCATTTGGCGCCCGGGGCGGAAGAGCTTGTTACATACCATTGCCGCATAATGATAATAACTGGCAAAAAAAAAAAAAAGCAAATATTTCGGATTGACCATCGGTCAGGAATGTTTATATGGGGGTGAAAATTTTATCTTATTGGTTCTACATTTTTTCATTTGGAAGGGTGTCGTGTCGTTATTTTATTAAGGCTCTCAACTGCTCTGCTCAACAAGCGCAAACAGTTTTGACACATTTACAAATTCATTTTTTAACGGAAAAATATAAAATTGGAAGGCCTAACTATGGAAGCGATTTGGAAACGAACTGTGTTTTCCATTTTTTGTTAAATAAATTACCTATTGAGTTATAAACGATTTTGATCACGTAACAAAGACGTTTTTCTCCCTTCGCTGACAGGTTTTCTGCTTTCTTCGGGAACTTCGGTTCAAAATGTCCACTTTGACACTATTTTCTGAAAGATCTATTGCGTTTGCAAAAAAAACGGAAAAAACAGTTCGATTATATTGTTTTTGATCAACAAAAATTGCTAGTTTCATGCATTTCCGAACAAAAATAAATTAAAACTTATGTCATAAACTTGCCCTTTTGGATTTGAGAACAGCCTTAAGACTTAAAAAGCGTTAATACGGGTTAGGTTCCCTTAGAAAGACCCCCCCTTAGGGTCTATATCACTCGTGTTGATAATTGGCCGTCATAAACACAACTAACCAACCTTAAGACTTAACTATGATGGTATTGCATTGAGCATTTCAAAAACCTTAAAGGTAATATCTTCTATTCTTTCTTTATAGAAAGATATCTATTCTTTATAGAAATCTAAATAAACATTTTAAATAAGCTTTGATAATTAATGCGTAATGAAACCGATCTCATTCATACTCACATAAACATGTGGGAGGGCTACTTCATTCACACGAAATGACCCGCTTGCTACTGCTAATCCAATGGAAGAAATTTATAAAGGTATCTTGCTTGCATTTCAATACTTTTTAAATCATTTTTTTTTCTGCATTAGATAGCTGAAATCGATCTGTACAAAGGCCGTTTTTTATTTCTTATTATCTTTTTATTTATTTTTAGCTCACAGGCTGTCAAAGCCTGAGAGCCTATGTGCCCGCCTGTTCTGTATTGTATGTACGTAAGTAACGCGATAACTCTTGACAGAAATATCCGATTTGCTTCAATTTTATTTTCCAGGCTCATTTTGATAAGGCGCTTCCCTGATTAGTTTTGGGGTTCACTGTTTAAGGATAAAGGGGAAAAGGGGGGTTAGTGCCCCCCTTAATTTAGATAAATGGGTTTTTCATGCAGAATTATCCGATTTGCTTCAAATTTGGTATACCTGTTTATTCTGATAAGGAGCTTCCCTGATTAATTTGGAAGTCCATTACTTAAGTATAAAGGGGGTAGTGGGGCTACCCCCCCTTAATTTATATAAATGGGTTTTTCATGTGGAATTGTTCGATTTGCTCCAAATTTGGTATACCAGTTCATTTTGATAAGGCGCTTCCCTGATTAGTTTTGGGGGTTCATTGTTTAAAGATAAAGGGGGGGAAAGAGGGGTTAGTCACCCCCTTAATTTAGATAAATGGGTTTTTCATGCAGAAATATTCGATTTGCTCCAAATTTGGTATATCGGTTTATTATGTTGAGGAGCTTCGCTGAAAGTTCATTACTTAAGTATAAAGGGGGGAAAGGGGAGGCTACCCCCCTTAATTTAGATAAATGGGTTTTTCATGTAGAATTGTTCAATTTGCACCAAATTTGGTATACCAGTTTATTATGTTAAGGAGCTGCTTTGATTAGATTTGGGGTTCATTGCTTAAGGATAAAGGGGGAAAAGGGGGCTGATCCCCCACCTAATTTAAATAAATGGGTTTTTCATGCAGAAATATTCGATTTGCTACAAATTTGGTATACCGGTTTATTATGTTAAGGAACTTCCCTGATTAGATTTGGGAGTTCATTACTTAAGTATAAAGGGTGAAAAGGGGACTAGCCCCCCTTAATTTAGATAAATGGGTTTATATAGAATTGTTCGATTTGCTCCAAATTTGGTATGCCGTTTTATTGTGTTAAGGAGCTTCCCTGATTAGATTTGGAGGTTCAGTAGTTAAGTATAAAGGGAGAAAAGGGGGTCAAGATCCCCCCCTTAATTTAGATAAATGAGTTTTTTATGCAGAGTTGTTCGATTAGCTCCAAAGTTGATATACCGGTATATTATGTTAAGAAGGTGCCTTGATTAGATTTGGAGGATTATTGATTAAGTATAAAAGGGGGGGGGAGGCTAGTAACCCCTTAATTTAGATAAATGGGTTTTTCATGCAGAATTATTCAATCTACTTCAAATTTGATATACCAGTTTATTCCGATATAGCGCTTCCTTCATTTGATTTGGAGGGTCATTGGTTAAGTATGTAGGGGGGAAACTGGTCTAATCCCTCTTCATTTATTTTTTGAGGGGCATTATTCTTTGAAATAAGACTATAATAACAATTAGTGTGAATAGCCTGTGAGCTCAATGCCATCAGTTTAACTGCGCACTTTTCTTTTTCTTCTTTTTTTTTTAATGAGGATGCTTTCATTTTCAAAACTGGTTCCGAAAATGAAAGTTTCCTTATTAAAAATACCTGTAAACAAAATCAAAAATGTGAAAAACTGTCTTTGTACAGATCGATTTGAGATACCCAATGCAAAAAAAAAAAAAAAAAAAAAAAAAAAAAAAAAAATCATTTAAAAATATTGAAATGCGAACGAGATACCTTTATAAATGTCGCTCATATGATTAGCATTAGCGAGCGGGTCTTTTCGCTTGACTGAAGTAGCGTCCTAATGAATCGGTTCCATTTCTGATAATCCTTTTATTTCTGAATTTTTTACTGAGAATATGATAAAGTTGAAAATATTCTTACATATTTTTTTTTTTGAAAGAAAATAAATAAACCCTTTAATTGTATTAATAAAAATAATAATAATTTGAAATGTCGTATTCCTTTATCACAATGTTTGGCTTTATCTGTTACAAATATTTAAACATTCTTTAGATAATCGATGCATGTCGACAAGAACAAGAAAAACTGTCGATTTTCTAATATTTATTTTTAAAGTTGAAGTTTATCTGAATATATAATAAAATCATGTATTATTTTAATAAAATTTTACCAGAAAAAAAAATAATAATAAAAAGTTTAACAATAATTTTCTCAAGAGCTTATACAAGTCACACAGAGAAACTTGAAAGAAAATGTTAAACCTATGGGTGAAACTTAAGCAGAAATCTTTACAGAAGTCGTTATATATATACAGGGTGTCCACGTATAACCTAACCGACCTTTATTTTTGCAACCGTTGGCCCTAGATGCATACTTCCGATTACAAAAGTGGTCAAAATTAGGTTCAGAGTTAAGATAAAAAAAGTTTGAAGCGAAAAAACAATTTAGTGAAGAATTACAGAATCTAAAATTTTATACGGTCCACGGTCCTATAAGTTATATTTAGTAAAATTTTCCTGTTACATTGACTAGTAAATCAAAAAGAGTCCCGTTATTCTACGATTAAAATTGACCGAGTAACAGCTGTTTAAAGTTGGAGAATATTTTTGCTGCAAATTAGGGGTAATTCATAAATTTACTAGAAATATAATTTCGTCAGATATATTAAAGAAATGGTTGAAAGTAAAATTAGCATTGCAATATAAATTTGAAATCTTTAATCATTCTGACATATTACTGCAAAATATACAATTTGTACTGAACATATAAGAGGATAAAAATAACAGAATTTTTGTTAAATAAACGGACGAAAAACAACAGCCTTAATTCTTTAAAAAATATACTTATTTTTAAATGCCGCTAGATTACACTGTTTTTCAAATTTTGGGTTGTGCCATGCCTTTTAGCTTTTGAAAATTGATTCTTATGTATTTTTTAGCGCTGAATCCGAAAATGACCTTCATTTTAAACCATCACGTCAGGATTTTTCTCAAATTGCAAATTTCAAAGTTAAAAAGCTGAAAGTTAAAATTGATCTCCCCTCCCCTCCCAACCTCATCGGACCCCTGAGCTGTTTGGCTGTAAAAAACACAGTATAAGCCAAAAAATTGAATAAATTATTGAATTAAATAAAATTAAACTCAATAAAAAAGTTTTACACCTATTTTATAGTATCAGATTTTTCGCCTTGAAATTTCCGATTTCCGAAAAATCCTGACATGATGAAATTAAGCAAATTAAGCAAGCAACTGTAAACAAAAGATCTGGCTAAAATGCTATTCGAGTTTATTAATATTTTACTAATTTAAAAACAAAAGAATATTTTTTGCATAAGTTACTTTATTTTTTTTATTTATAGGTAACATAATTTAAATAATATTAATCAGTGGTTAACTACTACAGATTAACATTTGTCAATTAAAAATATTCACCAATTACTTACATTTTTCTACGTACCAATAGCGTCAATTAAGTACCATTTTAATCAAATGTAAGTAGCATGAATATCTTTATATCATAACGCTTTCATCTCCATTGCAAATATTATATTTTCGATATATTTTCACCAACCAGCAAAGCCCCCCCCCCCCCCCCCACACACCGTATGAAACATCCTTTCATGTCGCATAAAAAAGACACCATTCTACAATTATTGCACCGAATTAAACAAGCAACCGTCTTCAAAAGACTTACCTAAAGAATTTGTTACAGCCAATGACATATATTTTAATATTTTAAACAAAATTTAATATTTGTTCACAAAATTTCTTAAAAAAAGAGTCAATTTTCTTTCAAAGACGACATTAATTAAGTCGTATTAATCAATCATTAACTAACCGCAGTCAATAAGTCAATTATTTACTACTTGTCAATAATAATCATTTATTACTACCCATAACTAATAATAGACTCCAATTAAGTACTATTTTAATTAACAATAGCAGATGATTAAGCATGAATAACTCGAAATCATAACGATTTCACCCCTATTGCTTAAAACATCCTTTCGAAAAATTGGCATTGTCCTTCAAACGCTTCAATAACATTATACACTTTGTCAGGCAATTCATTGAATAATAGAGTAACCACCCAGGACATCTTAGTTCGAGATTAAGTTACTCGGGTCGAGTGTGTAAAATTTCAAAACGAGTAACACTAGAGTTACTCTAAATAATTGTACTTTACTCCCACAAACTTTTCGCTCTAAAAAATACAAATTTTCTTCGAATGAAATTTTTTTGGTGTTCATATGTATATTTTGCATATCTTAACATTCTATAACAATATTTAAATGCTATTAATAAAATTTCGGTGGGTATTCCAAACGTCGGTAAAAAGTTTAGTTATTGACGAGGGCGGGTAGGACGGTATGTGTGCGTGTGTGTGTGTGCATGTAAATTTTATCTTAAAAACGGATCTAACGATTTTGACGAAGTTTTGTATTTTACCATTTTCGGGCATGATAAGACCATTGGGCTAGGTCACGTGTTCGAGAAAATTCGATTAGTGGGTCATTTTGGGTCGTAATGGGTCAAGGTCAAGCTAATTATATCTAAAAGACGGCTCAATCGATTTTGACCAAATTTCACATCCAACCGTTTTTCGACACGAAGAAACTTTTGGGCTAGGTCACATGGTCGAGAATTTTCGATTAGTGGGCATTTTTGGGTCGCTATGGGTCAAGCCAATTTTATCTAAAAAACGGCTCAAACAATTTTCACTAAACTGTATATTCTACATCTTTGGATTACGAGAAAACTATTGGGCTAAGTCACATGTTCGAGAAAATTCGATTAGTGGGTCATTTTTGGGTCACCGTGGGCCAAGCTAAGTTTATCTACATAACTTCTTTAACGATTTTGGCGAAATTTTGCACCTTACTGTTTTCGGGCACGAAAAGACCATTGGGATGGGTCTCGTATTCGAGAAAATTCCATTAGTGGGTCATTTTGGGTCATAATGGGTCAGAGTCAAGTTGATTATATCTAAAGAACGGCTCAATCGATTTTGACTAAATTTTGTATCTAACCATTTTCGGGCACAAAAATATCATTGGGATGGGTCTCGTGTTCGAGAAAATTCAATTAGTGGGTCATTTTGGACCATAATGGGTCAGGGTCAAACTAATTGTATCTAGAGAACGGCTCAATCGATTTTGACGAAATTTTGTTTTTTACCATTTTCGGGCATGATAAGACAATTGGTCTAGGTCACGTATTCGAGAAAATTCGAATAGTGGGTCATTTTGTGTCGTAATGGGTCAAGGTCAAGCTAATTACATCTAAAAAACGGCTCAATCGATTTTGACTAAATTTCACATCCAACCGGGGATGAGTCTCGTGTTCGAGAAAATTTGATTGGTGGGTCATTTTGGGTCATAATGGGTCAGGGTCAAACTAATTATATCTAGAGAACGGCTCAATCGATTTTGATTAAATTTTGTATCTAACCATTTTCGGGCACTAAAAAACCATTGGCAAGGGTCCCGTCTTCGAGTAAATTCGATTAGTGGATCATTTTGGGTCATAATGGGTCAGGGTCAAGCTAATTATACCTAAAAAACGGCTCAATCGATTTAAAATAAATTTTGTATCTGACCATTTTCGGGCACGAAAAGACGATTGGGATGGGTCACGTGTTCGAGAAAATTTGATTAGTGGGTCATTCTTGGGTCACTGTGAGTCAAGCTATTTTTATCTAAAAAACGGCTCTAACGATTTTCCCTAAACTCTATATTCTACAGTTTTGGATTACGAGAAGACCATTGAGATAAGTCACATATGTTCAAGGAAATTCGATTAGTGGGTCATTTTTGGTTCACAGTGAGTCAGGCTAAGTTTATCTAGATAACGGCTCCAGCGATTTTGACGAAATTTTGCACACTACTGTTTTCGGTCACGAAAAGACCATTGGGATGGGTCTCGTGTTCGAGAAATTTCGATTAGTGGGTCATTTTGTTTCATAATGGGTCAGGGTCAAGCTAATTATATCTAGAGAACGGCTCAATCGATTTTTACTAAATTTTTTATCTAACCATTATCGGGCAACAACAACAACAAAAAAAAAACATTGGGATGGGTAACGTGTTCAAGAAAATTCGATTAGTGGGTCATTTTTGGGTCACCGTGGGTCTAGCTAAGTTTATCTAGATAACGGTACTACGATTTGACGAAATTCAGTAATCTATCGGTTTTCGGGCACGAAAAGACCATTGAGATGGGTCACGTGTTCGAGAAATTCGATTAGTGGGTCATTATGGGTCAGGGTCAAGCTAATTATATCTAAAAAAACGACTCAAGACATTTTCACAATTTTTTTTAATATACGGCCGTTTCCGGACATGAGAAGATCATTGGGCTAGATCGCTTGTTCAAGAAAATTCGATTAGCGGGTCATTTTGGATTACAATGGATCAGGGTCAAGCTAATTGTATTTAAAAAGCGCTTCAAAACATCTTGACATAATTTTGTATAATAACGTTTCCGAGCATGATAAGAGCATTGGGCAGGGTCGCACGTTCAAGAAAATTCAATCAATGGGTCATTTTGGGTCCTAATAGATCAGGATCAAGCTAACTGTATCTAAAAAACCGCTCAAAAGATTTTAATAAAACTTTGTACTAGACCGTTTCTGGACAAGATAAAACCATTGGGCTGGATCGCATGCTCAAGAAAATTCTATTAGTGGGTCATTTTGGTGATAATGGGTCGGGGTCATGCTAACGGCATCTCAAAAAGGTTCAAACAATTTTGGCAATTTTTTTTGTTATACCGTTTCACAGTACAAAATGACCATTGAAATAGCTCACATCTGTCGATGAATTTCGGTTAGTGGTTTTTTGAATCAACGTGGATCAAGCTTATTTTACCTAGAAAACGAATAACGATTTTCATTAAACTTTGTATTCCATCGTTTTCAGGCTCGAAAAGAGTATTGTGATAGGTCGTATGTTCGAAAAAATTCGGTTAGTGGGTCATTTTGGGTCACTATGTTTCACTATCAAGCTAATTGCATCTAAAACAGCAAGAATGATTCAGTGGAAAAAATATATCGAGATAAAGAGAAAGCTAATTTTGACCGAGCTTAGCTCGGTCATTCCTGCTAGTATAACCATTATTTCTTCTTTCATACGCTTAAAATTAGATATCCACTAGCGTCAAATTCTCATCAAGCTTGTCAAAAAACGGCGAAAAATATGATATAAATGAAGCCAGCTTGGCGATAGCTGACTAATTTTTTGAAAATCCCAAATTAATTTCGGTTTTGAAGAAAACTCAAAATCTTCCATATTGTGATTCTATATATTTTGCCTTCATGTGATTTAGCAAAATTGCTAGAAATTTTATAATTTTAATATATTGGTTAAATATATAATATACAATATTAAATAATGCTTTATATATATATATATATATATATATATTTAAAAGGATGATATATTTTTCAAATGTAAATAATTGCGAGTAGTAAGTCAAAATTACGTCCACCACTAACCATATCACAATTTTAAAATATTTATTTGCTTAAAAGACTTATAAAAACACATTCAATGTAAATTAAAAATTAATTAATAAATTTATTCAGAGCTCGTTTGATACTTCTAAAAGTAAATATAAAGCTATTAATGAAGTTAATATGAAAAGGGTTGTGGCTAATTATTTCCCGGGTTTCTTTGAACATATAAAATATCATTTAAGAAAGTTTGGTTTATGTTTTATCGCGAAGCCACCTCCGAAATTAAAGATGCTTTTAAATACTAAAATTTATCCTATTAATAGAGATGGCGTCTCAGGAGTTTATATGATTCCATTTATTAGGGAGGGAAGAATCAAAAATCCTTATATAGGTATAACCTAACGAAAATTCAATATGATATGTAAATAACATATAGCGGACATAAAATATAATAGAGGTAATACTGCTTTATCCCGGCTGAATCAAATGGAGAGCATTAACATACTTTTTAACGAGAGTAGAATAATATACCGGTCTAATTTTTATTTGCAATAATTTGTAAGAGAGTTCATTGAAATTTATTTTAGAGGTTCAGGAGTTTGTAACGATACATTATCTTTTCGTATCCCAAATTTATGGGTTGAAAGATTGGACAACTTACGGAGTCACGACTAAGAGAGAACACGTGCGATCGCGAAAATATATTAGGCGCGCGTTATATGATTACTTGTTTATATTCGATGATTTTTTCCATTTCTCATGTGCATTTGTAATTTTCTGTTATACATTCTGATGCCGACCCAGTAAAAGAGTTGAAACATATAAATATAGATTTTAATTTACTTTTAATGTGTTTTTATTACGTCTTTTAAGCAAATAAATATTTTAATATTGTGATATGATATATTTTTCATTTTTATCTCTTCAGCTTTCTTGACGTTGAAAGATTGTGGTTGAAAACTTTCAGTTCGGAATTATTCGTTATTTTTATTGTAAGAGCATTAAATTTGTACATTACCTAGTTGTATAAAATACTAAAAAAATATTAAAAATAAAAGATTTGAGTGAAGTTTAAAATATTGCACAAAATTCCTTTAAATATAAATTTAATTAATTAATTTTAATTAACAAAATCTTTTCAAAATTTGTTAAATTATTGCGTAAATCTTCTAATGTAGTTCCAAAAATTCATGAAACATGCTTTAGAAAATGAAATTTTCTTGAATTCATAATTTGTGATATAAAGGATTAAACTGATATGTAGAGGAATAAGTATATATTTAATAACTAGAAAACAGGAATTCTGCTTTTTCAGAATTTAGTGTCACCCCCGATGATATATATATATATATATATATGTTTTGAATTGGTGGATAAAATAAAGCCATTAACAAATGTCAATAATATTATTACTTTAGATTTCAAAGACCTATTTAATAATATCATTCTAAAAGACTTGCATTATATTATCAATTCATTATTTATAGAATATTTCCCTTTATTAAATTTACCTGATAACATTGATACTGACTACTTCACATCTTTGACTAACTTTCTACTATTTCATAATTTTATTTTCCAAGACAATGCTTTTTTTATTCAAATACCGGGCATACTCAAGGAGCTGCTTCATCAAGCATGTTATCTGATTTATATCTTTACTTTTATGAACGTAAATTTATTAATAATAATGTATTGCTCTACAGATACATAGATTATATAATTATTCTTTCTGTTACATATAATAATTCTATATCTCTTCCTGTAAAGTACCCTTCTAATCTAGAACTTAGTACTAACTTTTCAAATAATTGTAGTATTAATTTTATGGATGTTAAAATCAATATTCAATAACACCCTAACATTCAACATTTATGATAAACGTAATGAATTTTCATTTAATGTAATTAATTTTACGAACTTTAATTCCTGCTTGCATATTTGAGTATATAGAAATATTCTGCTTAATCAAAGTCTTCGTACAGGGATCGCAGCGTTCCCAAAATTTTCACACTTTCCTACCACAATTTTAAAACGATAATATTTATTGCAAAATTCTATTGTGGATGTTAATGGAATATGCCACGAAGGTTTTTGATTTAAAATACTGGTAGCAAAGTGCGAAAATTTTAGGAACGCTGCGAGCCCTGCTTCGTATCAAACGTTTATGTTCCTCCCAATTCTTACAGCCTAACATTTTTAAATTAAAGCAATTAGCATTGTCTTATAATTATCCCATCTCTTTTATATCTGCATAGCTAAAATCTTAATATTCATTTTTTTCTACTTCTTACCAGTATAGGCATTTAATATGTTTAAAAAAACTAAGAAATCGAAAACACTATTATGGAGGGTGGGATGTGGATTGCTGAAAAAATTATAAAAATCATACACACAAAAAATTATATGTATGTATATATAATATATATATATATATATATATATATATATATATATATATATATATATATTCTTATTAAAATAAATAAATAAAAAAATAAAAAAGGTTTGGTGTATGTGTATGTTTTTCCATATATTATACACTAAAAACATAAAAAAACATAAAAAAATAAAAATACCATTATGGAGGGTTGAGGTCGGGAATGCTAAAAAAAGATTAAAACCTTATATGTTTTTATGTGTGTGAGCGTGTATAAGTGTATGTATATATGCTTATATATTGTATGGACATATAACAAAAAAATAATTAAAAAAATATGGGGTATCATGCATTTAGCATAATAAATTTTCACATATTGCATCATCATTTAAGGATATATTTTACTATCTCAATATTCCTCATTGCTTTTTAAATTTTGACATTTATTTACATAATACAAGGCTAAATTTTACTATCTCAAATATTCCTCATCTTTTTAAATGATAATTATATTCTCATTTTTTATATTACAATTTTTTGTCACTAAAACGTTAATTTAATCAATTGCCCTTTTATTTATTTTTATATAATTATTTCTTTATTCATTTCTTTATTTGTATTAATTTATTCCTTTTCTTTATTTTATTTTGTATTCACTCAGTACTTATTAAGTTTATTCCTAATTTTTCATTCTAGTTTAACTAAAAGTTAATCTAAGTCTTTTCTTGATTTCTTCAATCATTTTCATTCATTTTTTTTTGGGGGGGGGGGGGGGCTTAAGATGGCAACTCTAAACATTATTGTTATTAATCCAGTTCAATTTACATTTTTCCTTTCTCACACCAGATGGCAGCAGAGTTATGGGTTTCACTCACATACTCAACTGTAGATCACATGTTAAAATAGTCTCAACTTTGTTTTCCATGCTGATATGCAGTAGTTTTGACTCTTAGTATGTCATTCAGGTATTGTGCTCTAATAATTTTTAAAATCCTGTATGAGGTGTATCTTCCTTTGGATCTCTTAGCTTTTTATTATTTATTTTCTGTAATGTTTGCGTTATAAGGAGCTAAATTTTGTCATTTTAGGCTTAATGCCGGCAAAATTGGATGAAATTACGCATCTTCTCTGAATGAACTCACAAGCTCCTCTCATGATTCTGTGAGTCATTCATAGTTTCTTATTTTACATACTGGTTTCATATGTTCATTTCTAAATCATCTTTAGAACTTTATCAATTTCTTCATATATTTGTGATTTCAAATTTATCTTCTATCTATACTCCTATTATAAAGGGGAAAAAATTGTTTATTTGTAGGAGGTAAGCTCTAGAACTACCGAACCGATTCCAAAAGTAATGGTATCAAAATGATGGTGTTAGTCCAACTTAGAACATAAGCTAAAGCTTATGTCGGTGCCACTACCCCAAACGGGGTGTAGGCGCAAAAAACGTTCTAAAAATGCGATTTTAGCGTTACTGAAGGGCCTAGAAATATGAAATATTGAATATTAACTACTTATAAGATATAAATGATGTCTAAGAACAGTTCCTAAACAATTCGAAATTTAAAAGTTGTGAAAATGCACAAAAAGCGTTCTAAAAAACGTTCTAAATGGTAGTTTCTACACAATCTCGTGAAATACCAAACCGATTAAAAAAATATTGGTGTCAAAATGATGGTGACAACGCTTGCTCCAAGATAGGCGATGTTTTATGTCGGTGTCACTACCCCAAAGGGTGTGCAGGAGCACAAAACGTTCTAAAAATGCGATTTATGTGTTACTGAAGGACCTTGAAATATGAAATTTGAAATATTAGCTACTTATTAGATATAAAGGATTTCTAAGAACAGTTCTTAAACAATTCGAAATTTGAAAGAGGTGAAAATGCGCGAAAATCGTTCTAAAAAACTTTCTAAATGGTGGTTTCTACACAATCTCAGGAAATACCAAACCGATTTAAAAAATATTGGTTTCAAAATGATGGTGACAACACTTGCTCCAACATAGGCGATGTTTTATGTCGGTGCCACTACCCCAAAGGGGGTGCAGGAGAAAAACGTTCTAAATTGCGACTTTTGTGTTACGAAAGGGCCTAGAATCGTGGAATTTGGAATGGTAGTTAGTTATAAGATATCAATGATCTCTAAGGACATTTCCTAAAAAAAATCGAAATTTAAAGGGGTGTCAAAATACTCAAAAAGCGTTGTAAAAAACTTTCTAAATTCGATTTCTATGCAATCTCAGGAAGTACTGAACCGATTTCAAATATAATGGTGTAATAATGATGGTGACAGATCTTGCTCCAAGATAGGCTGTATTTTATATCTGTTTCCACTACCTCAGAGGAGATGCAGGGGCAAAATGCGTGAAAAGCGTTCTAAAAACTTTCTAAATGCCGATTTGTCGGCAATATCTCAGGAAGAATGAATCTGATTTCAAACGTAATGGTAGGAAATTGATGCTGACAGCCTTTGCTCTAACATAGACGCTATTTTATGTCGGTATCACTATCGCCAAGACGTTGCAGGAGCAAAAAAGCGTTCTAAATTTCGATTTTTGTGATTGGTAGGGGCTAGCATTTTAAAATTAGGCAAGGTAAATATTTATTAGATATAAATGATCTTTAAGAACAGTTTCGAAAAAATTGGAAATTTAAAAAGGGGTGAAAATGCGCGAAAAGCATCCTAAAAACGTTCTAAATTGCAATTTCTACACAATCTAAGGAAATACGAAAGCTATTTCAAAAGTAATGGTGACAAATCAATGATGACAGTCCCTGCTATAACATAGGTTATATTTTATGTTGCTGTCACTACCATCTGAGGGTTGCAAAAGCAAAACGTGTTCTAATTTGCGTTTTTTGCACAACTGAGGGGTCTAACACTTTAAATTATGGCATGGTATTTACTTACAGGATGCAACTGCTTTCTAAGAACAGTCGAAAGAAAATTCCAAATTAAAAAAAATGAAGTGAGTGAAAAGCGTTATAAATTACAATTTTTAAGCAAAATTATAAATTACCAAACCGATTAAAAAAATAATGATGACAAATTTTGATGATAGAACCTGCTCAAACATAAGCTAAACTTTGTGGGTGTTCCACTACCACTAGAGGGTTGCAGGAGCTAACAACTTTCTAAATTGCGATTGCTGTGATACTGAAAAGGCTAGAAACTTTAAATATGACATGGTAGTTACTTATAAAATATAAATGCCCTCGAAGGAACGTCGAAAACAAATTCGAATTAAAAAGGGGTTAAGCGAAGGGGAGGTTTGAAAAGCATTCTAAAAAAGTTCTAATTTACGATTTTATGCAATTTCAGGGAATATAAACCGATTATAAAAGTAATAGTTGCGAATCAATGGTAACCATCTCTGATCCTACACAGGCTATATTTTATGCCGGTGATTCTACCACCTCGGGTTCACAGGAACAACAAGCGTTCTAAAAAAGGGCTTTAAAAGCTTTTTAAATTATGTTTCTGTGGAATATAAGGAAATAACAAACCGATTTCAAAATTAATGTTGGCAAATTAATGGTGACAGTTCCTGTTTCAACATAGCCCTTTATGTTGAGAGAGGTGGTATGACTTGGAATTTGACATGATGGTTAATTTTAAGATGTAAGAAGTTGGTTTCTAAAATATTCAAAACTTCAAATGAATACTGAAATGAGCGTATTAATTGAGCACAAAAGTTTCAAAATATTTTCTAAATTATCATTTATTTAGTTTTATTTCGTTTTATTAATTTAAGTCTCATTTCTACCTAATGCAGTGTAATAATGATGTTTAGTCAAACTGTGTTTTAAATAGTAATTTTTGAATTATTCCTAAAAGTAATAAGTACCTTTTAATAAAATAAAATATTACCTTTTAATAAAAATTAGACATATAAATATCACTTGGTATATT
Source organism: Maratus speciosus (assembly GCA_963932465.1). Classification (NCBI taxonomy): domain Eukaryota; kingdom Metazoa; phylum Arthropoda; class Arachnida; order Araneae; family Salticidae; genus Maratus; species Maratus speciosus. The sequence goes on from OZ010794.1 coordinate 522,858,129, forward strand.
TCAAATATTACTCGAGCAAAGCCGCGGGGTTTGCTAGTTATACACACACACACACACATATATATATATATGTTTTATATGACAAACGTAAAGAATTTAAATTCAAAGTTAATACATTTACAAATTTTAAATCTTGTCTAAATCATTCTGTATTTCGAAATATAATACTTAATCATTTATATAGAATAAAATGTTTATGTTCTTCTCCTCTAATTAACAATAATATTAAAAAACTAATTTATGATGCATTAAATCATGGTTTTCAAAAAAAATTCATATATTCATTAATATACAATTAGTACTTTACTTACATGAATTTTTAAAACAAATTAACACATGCGTAAACAAAATTACAAAAAAAATATATAAAATAAAAAAAATATCTATAAAAAATTAAAAATTGTAAAATAATATAAAAAAATTATTATAGGTTGGATGGGTGGGTAGATGTTAGAGTACGGAGGAGGGTGGTGTTGTCTGGATAATACGCAATGGTTAATTTTTAAAAAAATGGGGCCTTTGTATTATCACTATATTTTAATACGTATTTTATAAGGGTGTTGATTTGATATTTTATATGTAATTGATGACTTTCATTAATATTATATTTAGCTTAATAAAAGTTTTATTTTATTTACAATCATTTGTTATTAAATTTTAATTTACTCAGGACAATATCATATTAATTACTAATAGTATGCCATTTTTATAGTGATTAACATACATATAGGTATATTTAATATAAATAAAGTTATACTGTATGTATTAAAATTGGGTAATTATTTTTATTATTATTCCTCTATTCTTTATAATATTGATCTATTTTCACTCTGTGTTATAAAATTTATTATCGGTTTAATGTGTTTGAATGTCCCACATTCATACTTTTTGGATTTTTATGGCTGTATGAAAATAATCCACACACTATATTTGAGATTTTTAGGTAATGGGAATTTAAGTATCTGATAATCTTCTATATACTTCCATATGTTTTTTATTTCCTGTTCATTTTATAATTATCTTATATATAATAGTTATTATTAACGATTTTTATATTATTTTTAATATATATTTATATTAATTATTATTGAATTTATTTTATTTTATAGCATATAGCTATATGCTATATATTATCAATGTTATAGAATTATTTAAATTCTTAGTGTAGTTTAAATGAGTAAGATAATAGAATATTTTGAATGCTTTTTAAATTTTTATTAACAATAGTTTAAAATATATATATATATATATATATATATATAGTGTGGTTTATATTAGGTTTATAATTATCTATATATAAGGATTTGTTTGGTTTTGCTGTTGATAATTTTTTTACATTCAAAGTCTTTCAATTGTTCATCTTGTGACATTTGAATAATAAAAATAATACTAGATGGCAGCACCGAAATTTGTCTTTTGACGATAAGTTATAAATTTTGTCTTTTGCAGCTCCTTTTCAGTTATAATTTCCTACACCAGGTGGATTTTTTAGCTACATTTTGACGATATTGTAAAATAATAATTAAGTAATTTAATAGTGCATTTTAGTTATTTTAAATAATGTAATTACTTTCTATTTTTTTTATCTTATATTATATTAATTGTATTTATCACGGTATTTCAAAATGTATTAACTGCACCCTTTGGTATCAATTACTGTGATTTCTTAACTGTTTCATTCACCTTAATCTTTACGATATTATGGTAGCCATGTGCGAGTGAATATATTGAAAAATACTGAAATATTAATCGGTATGTTGTGTATTATTTCTATTTTATATCTTATAAATATTTAAACTGGTTTTATTGATTTTTTCATTTCATATTATTTGTTTCTATTCTGTTTTCATTTTTAATCTATTCACTTGATTATAATGGTTGTTCGGGCACAGAGAAAAATAGTTTTAGCTTTAGCTTTATTTTTTCTCACAGAAAACGACCATATTGCTTATATCATTTAATTCTGTGCCCTTGAAAACGTAATTCAATATATAAGCTTTTCCATTATTTGTCGGTGTCCACTTTCTTCTTTTTTCTTCCATAATAATTCTTATAATAAATTATTTGGCACTTTTTTTTAATACTTATAGCTTTAGTTCATAATATTACGGTTTTTGATGGTGGTAGGTTAAGTTTAATTAATGGTTATATATATATAGATAGATATAGATATTGATATAGATATATATAACAACATCTACAGTTAAGTATGCATATGAATTCACTACTGTTAAATAATACACAAATCCAAGAAAGAGATGTAGTCATTCAAGAAACTCGACAAAAAAACTGTCTAATGATTCATAGGTCTTCATTTGTTTGTAATATTAATATAGATACTTACAATTAAATATAGTTTATAATATCTCTATACTTTATAAGAAATCATTCATTTATATTTTTTTCAAAATAGAACGTATTTTAATTATATTTTTTTGTTCAGTAGTTATGGTAAAAAAGATATAATTGCGATTTTCCAATTATTTTTATTTTTCCTTTACTTTCTACAGAAATGGAGTACTTGTGTTGCCAATAAATAGCTTGTGTTGCCAATAAGTAGCAAATGTGCTAAAAACTACAAAAAAATTAATATCTCAAAAATAAATGGAGATGCAGTTTTAAAAAAAATTGCATTTATAAGTCTCTTTTTTTTTTCAATACAAGTATAAAAATTGAAAATTTGCGATGCTTAGAAGTTTTTAAAAATGCAGTATAGTATTTAACAATACAATGATTCATCTGATTTGTTTTACGGCTGGCTTATACAGAGGAACGCTATTTTATGGAGACGAAATTTTAATATATGGGAGAAAGCAATAGCATACCGAGGGCTAAAATGCAAAAAAAAAAAAAAAAATCCACAAATCTTCCATATAAATAGGAATCTTCCATACCATAGATTGAAAAAGAAATTTAATCTTTAAAAGCTTCCTATATACAATAAAGATATTAAAATAAATAAGAATAAAAATACATGTTGCCTTCAAGAAAGCTTTCAATGGGTTTTTTTGTTGTTTTTTTAATAAAATGTTAAAAACATTTTTTAAGTAATTTAAAATTTTTCAAACTTATTGTATAAGTGAACTTACGTACATTTTTGGTAGACTATTGCTTACATTCTAAATCAATGATTCAAAACCACACAAAATTTGATGTGTTTTGAACTTTTAAAGGACTCTGTTTACTTAATTTTATATTTAAGTAATACATATACAGATTCTATGTGAAAATGAATTTTAATAAACTATTACAATTACTGCAAAATAAATTAGAATTACTATGTATAAAATATAGTATTAAAGTTAGACATTTTCATAATCGAATACAAGTACGGATAAAAATCACTTTCCGAAGACACTAATCTTTCTTTATCTGTCTCAGGCTTCTGCAGCAATTTTTAATTACTTCTAGTAAAGGCCACTCGTGCTTTAATATGATAGAAAAGGAATATTTGTATAATATAATGAAACATTTCAGATATGTATAATTTATTGAACAGCTTTTTCACATTGACATTTTTTACTGAAAATGCAATCGCAATATTAGAATCTGAAAAAATATTTTGATTGCCCTTTCCTAATTATAGTGGAGACTAGGGAGTCTTGGCACACCCATCAGTTTTCATATTTAAAAGAATTTCAGAGTTTTATCAATAGGTTTCATCCAAAACTACTGGAATGCTCAAACAGCAGTATTTGTTTCATACAGATAATCGAAATAGGTGTGGAAAAAATCACGTGTGAGGCGTTTTAACCTAAAATTTCTGTTTTTTAGAAATATTTTGTAAGCTTTTTTCAGATAAAATATATCATAGAAATTTAAGTAAGTAGGTTTTAAGTAGTGCAGAAATGTAGAGCATTCATTCCAAGCATACAGATTGTACAGTAAGTTAGGCTTAAAATAACAATGTGCTATTCTTTAGAAAATGGCTATGTGGGGAGGCTTGACCCAGTCAATGTGAGGGACGGTTGACCAGATGCTCAAGGTTTCCATAATTAAGCGGTTTTGGAAATAATTTATTATACACTGTGATATCACAATTTCTTTAACACTAAATATATTAGTTTTCATAGATATTTGCCAACATAATTTCACTCAGAAGTAAAATTCGCATATAAAAATTATTTTTAAGGTACCTTTATCAAAAACCTAGAAACAAAAACCATGCCTTTTTCGTAAAAATTGTAAAATATTAAATAAAAATTAATTTTTGTTATAATCATTTTATGTCTGCATGATTAAACGAAAGTGATGCATATTTTTAGGTGCGATATTTATTATAAGTAGCATCTATAGTCCTCGTCTGGTCCTTCAGTCTGTGATTCCGCCTGTCCACATATAACAACGCAAATATTGCCCAACTGAATGGTGTATTTAATATATTGGGTGATTACAAAAGTTCTATCCGTTTTTTAGTGAAAACAGAAAATCGGAAAACACAAAAAGTTAAGCACCTATGAATTCACGCAAGCACCATCATTATGTGTGACCTATTGCCATCTGTCTGGCAGTAAGTAAATCCCACGCCGATAAAACTGTTTTGTTTTAGAATCAAAATACTGTTGTAACCCCGTTTTTACAGTCTCCACATGATTGAAGGTTCGGTGAGCGAAGACGTTGTGTATCGATACAAAAAAGGGGATAAATCGAAGGTGCAATGTCGGGGCTATACGCTTCGTCAGGTAAAACTTTCCAACCAAGGTCCAGGAATTTTTGCAGAGTCCTTAAAGCAACATGAGGCCTGGCTTTATCGTGATTAAAGAGCACCCCTCTGCAATTGATGAGTGCTGGCCTCTTAGAGGTTTTGATCACATTTTTACTGGGTTTTGATCACATTCTGTCTAATTGGTGGCAGTAGAGGTCTGCATTGATCGTTTGGTTCGGTGCGAGGACCTCCTAGTGAATTATTCCCTTGGCATTCTACCATACGCTGGGCAAAATGTTTTCGGGATACTTAGGTCGATGGAATACGCTCTGAAACGTCGGCACATGGTCCTTCGGTGCTTTACATTACGGTACAGTATCCACTTTTCATCATTCGTTACAATTTGTTCAAAAATGGTTCTTTACTGTTACAGGAAAGCAAAGAAACACAGGTGCTGATTCTCTCTTCACGTTGCCTTACTGTAAGCTGGTGTGGTACCCACTGATCGAGCTTGGTAATGAAGCCAAGTGCATGCATCAGTCTTTTGATTGTTGTTCTGTGTTCCGAGAACTTTTCCGCTAATTCTTTTACTATTTGATGTGAGGAATTTGTTAGGGCTGTGTCCAGATTCTCTTCAGAAAACATTGACTGGTGTACAGAATGGGAATAATTTTTACAGCTCCTGTCTCCGTCTCGGAATTTCCCAAACCAACGGCAGCAGGTGCTACCATCCATGGAATCCTCCGCATACACTTGACAAATGCTGCTGAAATCTGCGGCCGCTGTAACGGCTTTATCATACTCGTACAGTAAACAATGTCTGATGTGGTCTTTCTTGCTTGCCATGTTGTTTCTCGTTCGGCATACATTATTCTGGCAAACATTGTGCCTAAGCATACTCTACTACTCTACGCGTTATTGGCCACTTTCCTGTCCTCGAAACGTCAGTTGTAATGCCTCTACTCCACTTCACATTTACATATCTTCAAAACGAGTAGAACTTTTGCACTCACCCAATACATATAATAATTGCAAAAATTTGTCGAGTGATTTCAAATTTTATGAAAATCGAATGAAAACTTAAAAATATATTTAAAAATGTTTTCTTCATTTTATTAAGTCCTATCATACGCAATTAATTCAATGATATCTAGGTATTGATTCTAGGTTGCCGTGGCGGTTATGTCCTATTTAAGATGGGTTCATATTATTTCTGCATTACTGAATTTAATATGTCGGGAGCTTAGAAGAAAAAGGTCGAACTCGAAAAAATGATTTCTTTTTAATAATATCATAAGACGAAACGCAATTTTCCACCTTGATTCAACTTAAAATTTATAATGTGAACATTAAACATTCCACACTCTTACTTAAAAGGCGACTAATGTAATGAAAAAGATGTCACAAGTTTTAAAATATACATTTTATTTTAAAACTTCTTAGTACTGTCAAACCTTCCAGGTTCATCATCAGAGAATATCTTGATAACTAAATATTGTTTATTTATACAAATACGTCACTCTGATTTGAAAATGTTTTCAACTCTATTAATTATTGGCTCTCTCATTTTCAAAACAGAGTGACGTATTTGTATAAATTAACGACATATAGTTATCAAGATATTCTCTGATGATGAACTTGGAAGGTTTGAAAGTACTAAGAAGTTTTTAAATTAAATGTATATTTTAAAACTTGTAACACCCTTTTCATTACATTAGTAGCCTTTTAAGTAAAATTGTGGAATTTTCAATGTTTACATTACATATTTTATGATTTCTTTTTGTTGTTTATTCCACGTTAGATAGATGCAGGCAACAAGTAAAAAAGTCGTTTTGCCCTGGTTCGCCCTTAGTATTATCACAGTGTCAAGCTAAAGTCAGTAGTACCATATTCTATGCCATGTTCTATACTACTTGCAAAACTTTGAACTTGATTTCGCAACTCCCCAATTTCGGGATTCCCTCTTTGTCTTCCAAGTTCCTGAAATATAATAGTAATAAATTTCATATTCATGCATTTTTGCATTAGAGTGCAACAGTAATTGCACCAAAATCTGAATATTTATAAAACTTGTAATCGTATGAACGTATGTATTTTACATGCGTTTTTATTAAATAAAACTTTAATGTTATTTTATTTAACAATTATTGATTATTTATTGATGGTATTTTACATGATGTAAAATACATTTGTCACGTTTGAAGTACAATTTCTGACTTGTTTTAGTAAATGACCGACTGAAAGAATATTTTATAAGGCCCTTTTTTGTCCGTGCATTGTTCATGACAAAATTTATACTATCTAATAAAAGTAACACCTTCCCTGCGTTATCCGAGCTCAACTCGGACAAGCGAAACAAGTTATTCTGTTTTATTCTGATTGCAGATCCGACAATAGATAATTTTTTAACATGTAGACCACTTTCACAAAATCGTATGTAAGATAAAATTTTTCAAAAATCACCTTCTACATGATCTGTCCATTAAGTAATGAGACTAATTTTTCGCGCCATGCAGAAGGCCGAAGAGACGGGGTTTGCAGGCTATACGTATGATGGAGTCTATGAGCTAGAGATTCTAGCAGAAGTCAGTTGGCTTTGAGACTTTGCAGCGCACGGAACACTTATGAAACATACATGTGTTTGAAAGTGGCGTTAGGTTTAAAAAAAAGCAAAATGTCGAGCAGAGATACGCCATAAAGTATTGTGCAAAACTAAACAAAATGGCTACTAAGAGGCTTCCTAGGTTACAAGAAATCTACGGAAGGATTCCTTGTTCAAATCTCAGATGTTTAGGTGGCACAAAGCCTTTAAAGACGGAATATATGACATCGGTAAGGAACAACGCGCTAAACGTCCATCAAGTTCTCCAAATTCAGAGAATGTGGCTAAAATGTAAGTGATTTTGTTCTCTGATCACCGAATGAGTGTCCGAATGATTGTGAAGACGTTGTGATTTTAAACTAGTTGGATGTGCCAATCCCAAAACTTTCTTCTATCTTATACATCTTAATATTTCAAAAACTAGTTACACATGTTAATACTTCAATATTATCAGTTCATTACTATACCAACTTTGATTTTCATCTTAAATTTCTGCTTCAGTCAATTAAATGAACTAAAAACGAGTTAATCTATATCATGATATTTGTTAAAATTAATAGTTTTTCGTTATTCTGTTGTTATCAGATGTTTGTGAATAGCCGGCTTAGCAGGAAGTGAGTTCCCGCCTTTGCACGAGCCGCCGATGGACAATAGAACTACGAAAAATCAAGAAAAGTATACAAAAATCGCCATCACAGAGCCCCATTACCGCGCGATATTTCCAAATTCAAGGAGGACCTGTTGGCCAAAGCCAAAAACATGCACAAAAAATTTGGTTCAATTGTATGCATATTTTATACAATTTTCGATTGTACAATAAAGAAAATGGTACAGCCATCGTAATTATAGCGCACCCTTCCAGCGGAATTTTTCCAAATTCAGGGAGAACCTTCATGCCATGAACAAAAAGAAACTGAATTCTCTGCATAACTTCATACACTTTTCGATGGTATAATATTCAAAATGGCACGAAAAGCGATATTACAGCGCCCCCTACCCGCAATTTTTTTCCAAATTAAGGAAGGACCTGCTTGCCATAGCCAAGAACTTAAAATAAAAATTTGGTTCAATTCTATGCATAACTTCATACACTTTTCGATGGTACAATATGCAAAATCGCTATTACAGCGCCCCCTAGTGGCAATTTTTTTCCAAATTCAGGGAGGTGCTGCTTGTCATAGCCATAAACTTAAAATAAAAATTTGGTTCAATTCTATGCATAACTTCATATACTTTTGGATGGTACAATATTCAAAATCGCACAAAAATCGCTATATCAGCGCCCCCTACCGGCGATTTTTTTCCAAATTCAGGGAGGATCTGCTTGCCGTAGCCAAAAACTTAACATAAAAATTTGGTTCAATTCTATGCATAACTTCATACACTTTTTGATGGTACAATGGCGACAGACACACGGACAGACAGACATTTTCTATAAACATGTTTTTGGGGATCTCTGACCCCTAAAACATGTAAATCCCTCGAAAACCGGAAGTCGAAAAAAATTTCGATTACAATACTTTCTTCTATTGAAGATAGAAGAAAGTAAAAATCGATTGTATGTCAAATTGTCACGGAAGAGCTTCAACTGTGGAAAATTTGTGACCACCCTGTTCTTTAAATTGACCCAGTTCCTTGCAAAACACAGCATCGTAACGCTGCACCAACCACCGTATAGTTTCAATGTGTCATCCTCTGACTTTTGCTATTCCCTCTGTTAAAATCCAGCTTAAAAGGTCATCATTTTGAAAATCTGGTGAACATGGAGAAAAAAGTAACCTGCGTTCTGAACAGACTTCCAGTTAAAGATAGAACCGCGAGCGACATTACTGAATGAAATTTACATTTTGAGATTTATAAATCACTATAATTTATAAATCTGAATGGCAGGCACGACGAACCATTTCACTTGCGTATGCCAAATATTCACAAATAATATATATCAATAATGTAACGTACAATTAATTTTGAAGAGTACAATATTTATAACGAAAAACCCGTTATAAAATCAGTTGATTTCATGCATTAATAATTAAAAAATATTAAAAATCGAAAAGCAATTTCTCCGTACATTGGAATCAGCCATTAAATGAATTAATTTTTAATACGCAAATATCATTCGTTTATGCGGCACGTACTGTAACGTACGAGTTTTAAGTTTAGCAATGTTTAACTTGTTATTAATGCAATATTTCGGTTATATTTTTCAGGTTGCATTAAACAATATTTTAATAATGTTTTGATGATATTTTTGCTCTTGTAGGTTCGATAGAAAATGCTTTATACCTGGTTCATATTTTGTTATTTTTAGAAATATTCTTAGCTAAATTGGGATCACTTAGAATTTTATTGCAGTGACTGTCAAACTAAATTTATTTGGAAACTGCAGATTTTTAAATTCATGTAAAAAAGCAAAATACGTGACGGAAATATTAACAAAATTCATCTGATGGGTTTATACATGCAAAAATAATTCTATTATTTGTGATAGTCTGTCAGTATGGAAATTATTTTGATTAATTAAAACAGAAATAAAAAATAGATCTCATCTGTATATTGATTACCAAATTTAATTTTTCGCGTGCTAGATAAATTAGCATTAGTGCCAACTCTGGCACGAGTGCCATAGGTTTGATAACCCTGCTATAGAAGGTGCTTTTTCGCAGTTATGAAAATTATTTAGTAACAACTTTTTTTTAATGTTAAGGAAGGAAGAATCATTAAAATGTGTTTTAAACTGTAATTTTCTAAAATCATAATTCACAACTTAACATTTGTGTTAATTAGTGTAAGACTACCGAGTACATTCATGGACATGTAAAGATTTCTTTAAATTATTCAAGAAATTTCAGCGTGTTTTTTTATACCATGCCATTTTTTATACCATTTTTTATACCATTTTTATACCATTTTTAATAAAATGTAACGCAATTTTCAGAAAACTTGATAAATAACAATAGAAAGAACATAGCGTAATTAGTGTGTATGTTATTAAGGATCTCCGACCTATGTCATGTTCGGTATAGAAAACGAAGCGCGTAACACTTATAGATCATTTTCAGGAACACGCCTTTAGATTATGGAATACGTTTATTCCTCGTTCATTTATAGGAAACATAAAATAATTCACTTAAAGTACTGTCCATGAACAATAATTACTGGAAGTTCGTTGCTTATTACTTGGTATGTATAAATTTCATAATAAATCATATACAGTGCACAACAAAAGATATATTTCCATTCGAGTATATTTCCATTTATTGGCGGAAATTTGTGAAAAGATATTTTTAACAATGCTCTGCGTTCCCTAAATAAAGAAATTTATGAGATAATACACTGGTTATCAAAAATTAAGGAAAAGTCACAAAATGCTAATTTTTAAATACGCGAATTCTCAAAAGGAAGTAATATAATTTGAATAATTACTATCTTTGCAGAACAGCTAGTCCATATAACATCTCATTCAGGTCACACATGGTCACAAGAGTCACAGTCACTACGGCGAAACAAAAAATAGGAAATTCCATACGTCTCTTTTATGAGTCTCAAATGGCTACTATATGTGACTCCACTAACAGGTCACTGTGACTGCTGCTTTGTGACGAGTCACCAGGTGACTTTGCAATGTCGTTTCATTGAGACTTTCGTGTGACTCTCATCTGGAGATTCAATTTCAAAGTCATTGTGCAAGTTGCATTATGATAAATCACCAAATAATGTCACATTAAAGTCGCATGGTGACAGAGACCCTACTGTAAAGTGACCACTGTGAAAAGTGGTGAAAAGTCACCATGTGACTTTAATTTGACATTATTTGGTGATTTATCATAATGCAACGTTCACAATGACTTTGAAATTGAGTCTCCAGATGAGAGTCACACGATAGTCTCAATGAAATGACATTGTAAAGTCACCTGGTGACTCGCCACAAAGCAGCAGTCACAGTGACCTGTCAGTGGAGTCACATATAGTAGTCATTTGAGACTTATAAAAGAAACGGATGGAATTTCCTATTCTTTGTTTCGCGGTAGTGACTGTGACTCTTGTGATCATGTGTGACCTGAATGAGATGTTATATGGACTAGCTGTTCTGCAGGAATAGTAATTATTCGAATTATATTACTTCCTTTTGAGTATTCCCGTATTTAAAAATTGGCATTTTGTGACTTTTCCTTAATTTTTGATAACCAGTGTATGATGTATATATGCAATGTATAGATCATTTACAGGGGCTTAGAAAATAATTCGAATATTTTTCCGACTATCAATGTGAGTTCCTGAAATCGGGTTTTCGAATGTTTTATGCGTTTTATGTGTTTTCTTATGGTTGACTTAGACATGATCTATCGTCTTATTAAACTAGTATGAAGATCTGTTACAGTATAACATATTTGTTGGGAAATGTTCCATAACCTATGCTTGGAGCATGAATTTTTGTTCATGCTGTTATTTCATTTGGTCGTGCCCCCCTAACTGCGCTTGAGTAAAAATGTTATTTATGTTATATTGTAACATATATTTGTATACAATAGTAATATAAACGAAAAATCATATAGTAGTATTATTATAAATTTTAAGCACTTGTTACTATATTTGAATGTCTTTTATTTATAGTTTAAACATACCGAAGGTTTGAGTTATTTACGTTATTTTGAACTGAAATTGTTTAGTTATAAATAGTTTTACTTGTATTACAATACAGAAATATCATATATTTGAAACTTGGTGTACTATTAGCATCTGTTATAATGTTCCGATTATGTTCGCCAGCAGAATCAATGAATAGAATAAAACAGAGAAACTCGGCTGGCGTTGTATAGGTGATAATGTATCGTTTATCAAATTCCCTTGCATTGTTTACTGAAATCGAAATTCAGCTTTGAGGTATAGTTTCAATATACATGAATGGGGTTTTGAAATTGTATATTTGCTTACTTGGCTATGGTTTAGATGCACGTATTTATGTATGTGGAATGTCACATTCGTAATTTTTATCCTATCTTAGAAAGATAAAAGTAAATTCCTGTATTCATTGCGCCTGTTGAACAATAACTAAGATGAGCAAGATTGCGGAGTAGTTTCATGCCATGGCTAAGATTTAAAAATGGAGAACATAAACATTATATAAGCTAAAAAAATTATCTCTGTCTTTAAATTTTCTAGTGGTCATGCCTACGTACATGAGTTCTTTCTGATTTACTTTATCTGTAAAAGATATCACATATATGCATGCAGTTTCATCGTTAGGGATTGGGTCGATTTTTCGGTGTGCAGTATCTTTCAATTTGACATATGGTTTTGCGATTACGCATTATATTTATTTAATGCATAATTAATTCTTTCAAATAACTGAGGTACATAATTGAAACTGTAAAACTTGAGATTATTTTTAAGTCACTTCTAGTTAAATCTCTATGCCCTTAACTTGAAACCGGAAAATTTTTAAAAGGAAAATTGATTAAATAATAAACATCGAAATTTTTGAGGGACGGTGTGGTTCGGTGCTCTGAAGCTATCGCACGACCGCTGGTACTTCTAGCCTCTTATTAGTCTCCACCACAGAATTCGCGGAGCGTGGCGTTCCGCGTGTCTATCCAACGTCCCTGCCTGCGACCGTTTAGCCCAGACTCTTGGGGAAGCCAGGTTGAAAAAAAAATCGGAAAATTGAAAATGGACAAATTTAAAAGTAAAACTGGTTAAATGAAAAACACCGAAATGCGGTGCGGAAAGAGCGGGAGGGTTGGAAGACTGCCGCAGAATTCGAGGAGCGCGGCGTTCCGCGTGTCCGTACAACGTTCCTGCCTGCGCCCGTTTAGCCGAGACTCTTGCAGAAGCCAGGTAGAAAAAAAATTAGAAAATTGAAACCGGACAAATTTAAAAGGTAAAATGATTAAATTAAAAACATCGAAAGGCTGTGCGGAAAAGTCGGGTACGGTGATCCAAAGTGGTTGCACGACCGCTGCTACTTCGAGCTTCTTATAGTGAATAAGACAGTTCAACAGTTTCACCAAAACCCCAAATTTATAATTAATTATGATAAACTCGAGAATACAGCGTTAAATTAATCAGAAATCTTCTTAATAATTTAATATTTGATAAACGGGAATGTGCATTTATCTGTGATGCGAAGCTATACGATAAATATTTTTTTAAGAAACTAGGGGGCTCGGCCCCTACGAGCTACGCTCGCCAACCCCGGTCCAGACACCGCAGACTCTAAATGCACGCTAATTTGATCGGCTTTAAAAATATTTCGATAGATTGAATTATAATTTTAAAAACAGTGGCGATCTCCCTATAAACGAATTTCTATTCATTTCTCTTTGATTGGGGGAATTTAAACGCCAAATCCGCTGCGGTACTACTTGATTATCCCGTCGACCAATTTCACCAAATTATATAAATCGCTAAACCACTCGCCAAATTATACAAATTGACATAAATTTTATTTTAAATAACGAAAGAAGAAATAAATTAGCACAACATTAATAAAAATACAAATAAAATGTCGAAATAAAAATAACTTGATGACGTAGACACGTGTAACAACATTTCAAAATAAGCTAATATAAAAGGAATTAAGTAAACAGAGTCTTCGTCTCCTGGTATTATTTAACAAAGCGAAAAGAAAGTTCTTTTAAATGAGACATTTTAAATTAATCGTTTTTAATCTGACGTAATTTTTACCAAGCTATTCTTTCTCTTTTAAATATTCACGTGAAAATACTTGTGTTAGAAATGAAATATTATTTGCGCTTTCCTAACAAAAATAGTTGAAAAGATCCTCTCAAAATATTAAATAAATGTCTAGCGCAATTTCTAAATTTAAACTGTTTTGCAATATTATTTTGTGTTCATTTTTTGTAATAATTATAATGTGACGTAAATATGACGTAATATCTCCTATTTAAGACTTCTAACGCAGGTTAATGAATTTATTATTTTACAATATCTTTTCTCTTTTAAAATTCTCGTGTATACATTTTATGACGTAATTTTTAATAAGTTCCTGCTTTTTGTACATAATTATTTAATTGTAATTCCAAATGATTTTTTCTGTTTATAATAGTCACGTGTAAATAAATTTTTAATTTGAAGCAAACATTATTGTTTGCGCTGTTTATACATTTGGCATCAGTATAAATTAATACCATCTCTCTATTCTAAAAAAAAGTAACTACCGCTGTCACCGCCGCCGCCGGTTTTGAATTTTTTATGACCGGAGGTCTTTCTTCGTTAATATTAACCTTCTCACCGCCACGAACTAATATATCCGTTCACTAATCTGTAGGTTTCACTACAATAGAAGCATTATTTAAATTAATATAATTCTACAATTATAATCAAGTTTTAAAAAAATAAGTTATGACTAATACTCTCAAGCCTTATATGCCTATACGTAATAAAAAAAATTATATCATGTTGGAAAAAAACATATTTTTTTTTTGCATTTTAAAACAATTACAGAGAAAACAACATTACCATTTAGCCCTTTTGCTCGGCGTTCAGGGGGTTAAGAAAAATAATGCATACTAAAATATGAAAATCGGTAGTATTATACAGAAATGTTTGATAAACACGCTGATGCAGACAGTTTTCAAATCGAAGTATCATTTTAAGAGATATTTAATGCTAAAGTTAGACAAAATCGTTCCACTGAAAAAGTTTTATAGGAGCAAAAACTGTACATAGGAATTTAACCATTTTTAGATCATTATATGCGTTAGAATTTCCCGGTGTGCAGACTGCTTTTAGTTTTTTAATTTGACACATTTTTTGAGGTTTTATTTCTATTTTAAATTCAAATTTTCATCATTTCGAGGGATATGTTTTACATTATTTTAGAAAATGGTATTAATTTATACTGTTGCCAAAAGTATAAACAGCGCAAACAATAATGTTTGCTTCAAATTAAAAAATTATTTACACGTGACTATTATAAACAGAAAAATTCATTTGGAATTAGAATTGAACAATTATGTACAAAAAGCAAGAACTTATTAGAAATTACGTCATAAAAAGTATGCACGTGAATTTTTAGAGAGAAAGGAAATTGTAAAATAATAAATTCATTAACATGCGTTAGAAGTCTTAAATAGGAGAAATTACGTCACATTACAGTTATTACATAAATGAACACAAAATATTGCAAAACAGTTTAAATTTAGAAATGGCGCTAGATATTTATTTGATATTTTGAGAGGATCTTTTCAACTATTTTTGTTAGGAAAGCGCAGATAATATTTCATTTCTAACAAAAGTTTTTTCACGTGAATATTTAAAAGAGAAAGAATAGCTTGATCAAAATTACGTCAGATTAAAAACGATTAACTTAAAATGTCTCATTTAAAATAACTTTCTTTTCGCTTTGTTAAAAAATACCAGGAGACAAAGACTGTTTAATTAATTCCTTTTATATTAGCTTATTTTGAAATGTTGTTACACGTGTCTACGTCATCAAGTTATTTTTATTTCGACGTTTTATTTGTATTTTTATTAATGTTTTACTAATTTATTTGTTCTTTCGTTATTTAAAATAAAAATTATGTCAATTTGTATAATTTGGCGAGTGGTTTCGCGATTTATATAATTTGGCGAAATTGGTCGACGGGATAATCAAGTAGTACCGCAGCGGATTTGGCGTTAAAATTCCCCAATCAAAGAGAAATGAATAGAAATCCGTTTATAGGGAGATCGCCACTGTTTTTTAAATTATAATTCAATCTTTCGAAATCTTTTTAAAGCCGGTCAAATTAGAGTGCATTTAGAGTCTGCGGTGTCTTGACGGGGGTTGGCGAGCGTAGCTCGTAGGGGGGCGAGCCCCCTAGTTTTCTAAAATTATATAAAAAATATCTCTAGAAATGCTGAAAATTTGAATTTAAAATAGAAATAAAACCTCAAAAAAATGAGTCAAAATAAAAAAATTAATGTAATCTGCACTCTGGCAAATTCTAACGCATAAAATGTTCTAAAAATTGTTACACTGCCATGTATAGTTTTTGCTGCTATAAAACTTTTTTAGCGGAACGATTTTGTCCAACTTTAGCATTATATATCTCTTAAAATAATTCCTCGATTTGAAAACTGTCTGCATCAGCGTGTTTATCAAATATTTCTGTATAAAACCACCGATTTCCATATTTTTGTATGCATTAATTTTCTTAATATTAACGAAGAAAGACCTCCGGTCACAAAAAATTCAAAACCGACAGCGGCGGCGGCGGCGGCGATGACAGCGGTAGTTACTTTTTTTTAGAATAGAGAGATCCTTTATAAGGCTTATTGTAATAAGCAGTTTATATTAAACGTCTTGAATACAAATAAAATTATTGAACGCTTATGTGAAAAATTTATTAATTAGATTTATCCTCCATGTTAAATAAAATTATCATTAATTACAAATATAACCCTGTAAAATGAAAAGTTTTTGTCTCATATATGTTTTACTAATCCAGTTTTGTGATCTTACTTCTGAAACACTTAGAACTAGTTAGATAATATCGAATAAAATTGATAATAAAAATAACTGGCTATTTTAAGAGGTAAAAATAAGTTATATATTTAAATGCAATCGCATTCAGTATTTATTACTTTTCTTCTGTATCTAAGACAGTTTGTTTTATATAAAATCATCGTGTTGTTTCTAACATCAACGTAGTTGAAAAGTGTTTATGAATTAGGTTTGTTTTTCCATCAGTCTGTTTGTCTTTCTGAGCTCTAACTGGCGTAAATGTACTCAGATTGCCATGAAATTTATATATGTTATTGGAGTTTACTGCGGCATGTTCGATATTAAAAATGAAATGCGTAGCATTTACGGTTCATATACAAGGACACTTAAAAGAAATCCGTTACATTTTGATCTATGGGGAAATATCATATACGGTGTATTTTGATGATATTACAATATTTTAAATATATTGCTATTTTTCTTTGAGGTGTACTACAAGGTTTTTATCATAGAATATGGTGTGCATAGAAATTATCATTTATTTACAGGGGCACACAAAAGAATTTGGCTATAGAAGAAAAACGAATAATAATTGAACTACTGAAACTTATGAACAATAATTGTTGGAAGTACGTTTCAGTTGTGTAATGCGTTTTTAAATTTAACTGTCATTTAAATATTATTTGGTGCTTATGAGTTCTGAGATCATACACAGGACCATATACAATTTATAAAAAGAAATTTCTGAAGGGAATTTTCATTTCCGCGATGCGTTTAATTGAAATAACTTATAGCATACTATGTGGAGTATACATATATATCCATAGATCATATACAGAGTTACACAAAAAGTCGTATATTTTCTTGACTATTTATGGAATGGAAGAAATTTGCTTTTCAAATACGTTAAAGTTGTGCGTTTTCCAAATTGCTCCTTTAGACAACATCTTTCACCTTAGTAAAGATTTGTTATAGCATTGAGAATGTGTTGGAAAGTATTTCATAATCTATTCTGTACGCGTGATTTTTCGTTCTTGTCTACATTCGTTTCGTTTCAGAGATTTAGATTTTAATTCGCCAAATTTATTCTACTCAAGCGAAAAGAGTCTCAGACGTTCAGAATTTTCAATAAATGAATCTCACGCTTTAAAACTAAATAATTCATAAACTACAACAAACATAAAGTTGAAATAAGAGATCTGGTAGTAATTTAGCTTGTAAATGTTTAAGTTATTTAAAAAGTAGTTAAGGTATGTCAGAAATCTACAATCTTCGATTCAACGTGTTTCGTTAAGAAACCTTGTTTGTGAAACATGTATATTATTTAGAATGTGCTTTGGTGTGAACGCAAAAAATAACTTTAACTGTGAATATAATCTAGAAAACACTAGAATTACTAACTGACGAAAGATGACGCTACTAGACTTAACTTCAAATATTCTCAAGAGATGGCAGCATCAAAAAGAGAACTAAGGCCGCGTTCACAAACGTGATTATCCAAAAAACAATGGTTTAAGTTGACTCTGCAACTTTCCTTTATTCTAGACATTATAACCTTTTCAAATACATTTGACAGCCCCAAAAACTACTCACTCTTCGGCTGGATTTCAATCAAGCCAGGGCTACCACAATTTAAATTTTATTTTCTATTGTCTGAAAGCGTTTAGCTTCAGCAATATTATTAACTACATTTCAGTTTTAAACGCTGCTTAAAAATAGTAGCTACGTTAGTTTAGTTTAAAGTAATTAAATTTTCAGACAACAGTTGGGTTATTTCATAAGTAAAAGAAATCAAAGCCTGGCGTGAAATTTAAATGCTAAAATACTAGTTTTGGGTTTTGAAGTTTGGAGAAACTAGAGCAAATTTATCTATTGAGGAAATTTTGGCAGTTAATGTAAACAAAATATTTGAAACATTGCTTTAATCACAAAGGCAAAAGAATAGATAGGTTGTTCATAGTGGTAATACTTTTTAGATACAGGTAACATTTGTCTAGTTAAAACAAATTATCAGATAAATGAAACATGTTTAAATTCCCTAAAAATGCAAAAAAAAATTCTTTTGTTTTTTATCTGCTCACAACAAATATTGCAAAATCTAAATATTACATGCAATGAACTTTGTAGACATAATATAGTTTTAAAAATGTCACCCTTGGAAAGTCAATTGATTAAAAAAGACAAAACATCATTCAATGAACTGTCGATGAAATAATGTTTAATGTTATCACGATTGAACATATAGACTTATTTAATTTTTTTATAGCAATAAATGTTTCAACAATAATTAATTAACTATTATGATAAATGTATTGAAAGTGCTGTATAAAAATTTAATTTTTTTATTTAGTTGATTAATTGTAAATTGTAAGTTGCTTAATTGTAAATTGTGCTATAACGTTCTTCTTCAACTGGATTAAACCTTATTTGGTAATTGTTATAATTATATCTTCTCTATTTTAACCCAGGTGATTAAATAAACAATTTTAAAGCGAAGGTTAGTATCATGAAGTCAGTTTCAACTACTGAATTCTGCATACATCTTTTTTCTTTAAATAAATAAAGATTTTCAAATAATATACAGCTCTTCACCGTTCCGAAGGAAGTGAAATAAAACCTCTGCATTACCTGAAAATAATAACAGGTAAGCGAAATTTACTTTCTCTAATTGAAAACGCAAATCATATATTATATTCATATACTGGGAAATTTTAACTAAATGCTATCGGAATTCACAGCTGTCTCTTTCTGTTTTTTTTTACGGTAGAAGTAGTTAAAATTTATAATTATTTATTAGTTACAGAAGATTTGAAAGTAGTTAAATTATCAGACATGAATCACAAACTTTAAAATTAAATAATTCATAAACTATAATTACATAAAATTGAAACAAAAGGCGTGTTAGTAATTTAGCTTGCAAATTTTTAAGTTATTTAAAAAGTAGTTAAAATTTATAATTATTTATAAGTAGTTACAGAATATAATTATTGAAAAGCAGTTAAATTTTCAGACAACAGTAGGGTTATTTCATAAGTAAAAGAAATCAAAGCCTGGCGTGAAATTTAAATGCTAAAATGCTAGTTTTGGGTTTTGAAGTTTGGAGAAACTGGAGCCAATTTATCTATTGAGGAAATTTTGGCAGTTCCTGTAAACAAAATATTTGAAACACTGCTTTATTCACAAAGTCAAAAGAATAGATAGGTTGTTCATAGTGGTAATACTTTTTTAGATACAGGTAACATTTGTCTAGTTAAATCAAATTATCAGATAAATGAAACATGTGTAAATTCCCTAAAAATGCAAAAAAAATTCTTTTGTTTTTTATCTGCTCACAACAAATATTGCAAAATCTAAATATTACATGCAATGAACTTTGTAGACATAATATAGTTTTAAAAATGTCACCCTTGGAAAATCAATTGATTAAAAAGACAAAACATCATTCAATGAACTGTCAATGAAATAATGTTTTAGTGTTATCACGATTGAACATATAGACATATTTAAATTTTTTATAGCAATAAATGTTTCAACAATAATCAATTAACTATTACGATAAATGTATTGAAAGTGCTGTATAAAAATTTAATTTTTTTATTTAGTTGCTTAATGTAAAAATAATTAAGATATGTAGGATTTGTTGAAATAATATTAAATTTTCAAAAAAGTATAGGTTATAATATTTAATATTAATTAATTGATCTGCACAAAATATGATGTGCATACTTGATAGATCTAGAGACACTGACACTTTTTAAAGTAATATAGAAGATTAGCAGCTGATTTTCAGCTATGTAATTGACATTATGTAATAAAAAAAACAGCCCTGAAGTCTGCAGTGGTCGCGGATTTGGGGACCGTAACTATGCCCAGTCAAAGTGATGTGACAGGTAAATCATATGATTATTTATACAGATTTACATAAATACATACATGGACTTATCAAAGGTGCTGGAGTTCCCCAAATTCGAAATCAATGTTTTTGTCTAATCATGTGCAAATTCTGAATTTTCTAATAAAAACATATAAGGTTCTCCATAATCTCCGTCTCTTTGAAATGAAATCATGGATGTGCTAATGGCGTATATTTATCTATCTACTAATCAAGACAAATATAATAAACTACTAATCAAGACTAGAAGTTCAAAACATATATCTTGCAAAGAATTCGTCCGTGTTCCTAATGAATTAGCAGGTGGCACAGTCATTATGTGATCGCTAGGGTTCGATGGAAAATTCGGTTTATACATGTGTTTGCTTCTCAGCGGGTTTTATATGGCATTTTCTTTTCGACGATGCAAGGAGAAGTTACCATTTAAAGCAGGATTCCGCCATAGACAGATTATATTATCATAAAATTTTCTGTAATCACAGTAAGGGAATCACGGCGGCAAAAAATATCATCTTTGAAAAATTCATTTTTTAACATTTTCCAACAAAGTTGAAAAGTGTTTATGCATTCGGTTTATCTGGCTGCCTGTCCACACTCTAACTCTCGTAAATATACTTGGATTTTCATGCAATTGATAAAGATTATTTAGAGTCACCAACGCATGCTTGATATTGTATATGAAGTATGTAGGATTAATACTTCATTTACAAGGACTCAAGAGTGTTCCATTACATTATGGTATATGGAAAAAATCGTTTGTAGAGTATTTTAATGACATCACGCTATTTCAAATCTATTAATGTGATTTTCACTAGAATCACGTTAGGACAAGATAATTCATAGCATTTTTTATTCATTTACAGGGACTCATAAAAGAAATTGATTGCAGTACTGTCATTGAGTAATAATTGCTGGAGTGAACGGTTTAAAATTCGGCTTGCGCTTTTAAATTTAACTAATTTTTTGCATGTTACTTGTTATATATAAATCCTATACCTCATATACAGGGCTCCATAAAAGTATTCACGTATCATTTTCCTCATCAGAGGAAATTGCTGAAGTGGAATATTGAACGGAAGTATATGTATATCTTACGTGAAATAAATTTTAGCATGCATGTAGTTAATAGATACAAATCTTTATATCATATACAGGGCTGCTGAAAATTTCAGGTAATTTTCCGATTGTAGATGGTAACAGCTGAAATTTGGTTTTGAAACGTGTTATGTGTTTCCATATGGTTGAGTTAGACGAAATATTTTAATTTTTTAAACGGTGCAGTTTTGTAACATTATTCTGAATGTGTTGCAAAGTGTTTCATAATCCAAGCTTGACGCATGATTTTTTCTTTCTTGTTTTGTTAGTTGCTTAAGGAGCCGATGTAAAAGAATGCGCATTATTTCATTTTGCTTCACTAAATGTTATGATGAAATTCCTTTATTTTCTTCGATTTGAGTTTCTAGACTTCATTACATTTAAACCTTATTATTAAAATATATGGTTGATATTCCAAGTATGTTTTAAGAAGCACTTTTACGGGAGAAAACAATAAAGAATTAACTAAACAATTCACGTCCAGCAAAGAAAATATAGACTAAATCGCTTGGAAAATTTTATTTTTGACAGGTTTCTGTCTTAGCAGATATGATTGCTTGATATATATTCTTGTTGACAAGCCAATCAGATTTATCAGTTTGAGATAGGATTCCATTTAAACAGGTTTCATTTTCAAAGGCTATAGTGTATTTCTATGCCAGTTTGACTTAATTAGAAGATACTATTTTCTCTAATGGAATAATTTGTTTGCCACGATGTAATGTTAATGGTCAGGAGGCGGAAGAATTCTAACAATTGTAATCCCCCCTACACCATTACCACCACCTTTGTGTATGCCACTGCAAGCGAATTAAATAGTTTATACAAAGAAATATGGAAATAAATTAATAATATAGTAGAATATTTGATCATGAAAATATATGATCATTTCCTAGATGTCGATTTACTTCATATTCCTCTTGCGCTTTTCCGTTTTATTATACACTTTTGACTTAAATCCAATTGTTCTGTTTTTATACGGAACCAAGATTCAATTTTCAGATTACAGTGTTTAGAAGATAATAAGCTCATAATTAGAGAAATGTAAAGGTATATAGTTTTCTTTTAATGCATTGTGAAAAATTAAATTGTAAAATTAAATTACTGCAGAAAACAGAAAATATTTTTGCAGCAAAATATACTTTAAATTTAACATAAAAATAAATATTAGAGTTTCCTAAAATATCATTCCACCTCCAAATTGATTGGTTTCTTTTAAACAATCAACAACTTTGTTAAAAAATACAGTTTCAGTTATTTATTTCAATCGCAATATTGTATATGGTAGTATATTTATTTTTACTTTTAGTATATTTCTTTATTCGCAGATACATTTTTTTCGAAGACATATTTTGATTTATTTTTTAACGCTTTCCAACATAGTTTAAAATGTTTATGAATTATGTTTGTCTGCCCTTCATTTGACTGTCTGTGCTCTAGCTCGCGCAAATATACTCTGATTGTTATGTAATTCATATATGTTATTGAGGTGGGGGTCTTATTATGGCATGTCTGGAATTTAAAATGAAGTGCATATGATTTAAGATTAGTTTACAGGGTCCACAAAAAGCTTTTTGCTACATTACATTCAACGGGGAAATACCGTTGAGTGCATTTTATTCTCGTTCATCTATTTAAAACATAATGAAATTGATAAGCATCACTGAGATAGACAGTAATATGTTTTCTATAGAGCAGGGGTTCCCAAACTTTTACACCTGCGTACCAGTAAATAGAAGTTTATATTTCCGCGTACCACCAGGTAACAAATTTAAAAGTAATATAGAAAAACCTGTGTAAACGGAATATGTCTAAAACGAAATACTTTTCCAGTGTCTCGTGCTTCCGGCTGAGCATATTTTACTCAATTTATTTGAATGATTAAGTTATAAAATTTGTAATGAGATTGACTGCTTTATATTAACATTGAAATAAAATCTATTATCTTCATTACATTTTAATAAAGTGTATGTTACCAATGTACGGTGTTTTGATAGAAAAAAGCTACAAAATAACATACTGGCGTCAATTTTTTGTTATATAAATACTCTGTTTGTATCAATAGTAAAATTCTATTAAGAAAATTTAATAAGTGAATCCCAGGTAAAAAAATCAGACACAAACCTTTAAAATTTTTGAGATGTTGCAGCCATTTTGAAGGTTTCAGCGGGTATCTTTAAGGAAAATGAAAACTAAAGGTTCTCTTAAGAGAAGTATACCGCTTTTTAAAAGATTTCATACAGGTTTATTTCTGTAAGTTATCACCTCCAAATTATCTTCAATGACTTAGAAAATTTTCGTGAAATCGCTTGAGATATTTTCAGGGAAAATGAAAACTGTTTCTCATGCAGGTAATATGAAGGTTTTACTTGAAAGTTTTATTATTGCACATTATGGTATCTAAGATTTTGATATGCCTGTGTTTCCTCATTAATAATTTTAATAAATTTCTAAATTAATATTTTAGATAATACACGGAAATCATTAAGTCAATGACAAGTCTTCCATCCGCACAATCAAAAATTTTTAACTTCTGAAATTATTACAAGTAACATTACCTCTAACACGCTCAAAAATTTTAATCTCAGAAAATTCCCCCTAAAAAGAAAAACAAATCACAAAGTTATTTCGAAGCCCTTTTTGACCTTAAATTTGTCACAATTTTTTTGCTAAATTATAACCAGGAACAATATCACCTCAACTCTAACACGCTCAAAAATTTCAATCTCAGAATATCCCCCTCTATAAATAAAATAATAATCACGAAATTATTTCAAAGTCTCCTTTTTATCCTAAAATTTTTCATAAATTTCTCTTAAATTCCCACTAGTAAAAATATTCCCTCAAACTCTAACGCATACAAAAATTTCAATCAACAAAAATTGTCCCCTAAAAAAAATCTCCAAATTATTTCAAAACCCCTTTCATTAATATTTAAAATGTATTCAAACACGCACAAAAATATATTTTAGTTAAATTTTAGTATCTAACGATGGACAATGGGGCCCCAATTCCCCCACCCCCTTTCTTTAAATGTCTTATTTAGTTTTTCATTTTAAGTTTTCCTAAAAGAATAAATTTTACTGTGTTTTTCTAAATCTGTCAAAAAAAAAAGAAATTTTAGTTAATTAAATTTCAAAATACAGAAGGGACAATGGCACTCACCCCTCCCACCATGCCGCTCTTTCATCCAAGCGCGACAGTCATAGTTCCTCTTTAAAACCGCCCCACCAGTGGCCGAGAGGTTCTGCTCTCAAAGCTAGTAGACGAGAGGTGCTGGTTTCGATTCCAATCACGCCCGTCGGCCTAATCGTTCGGAGTTTTCCGTGGTTTTCTTCGAACCTTGGATTTCCTTGCTTTCTCTTAGAAAGACGCCAGAGCACCCCCTCCCCTCCCCTTTGGGCCCATATCCCAAGTGTAGGTAATTGACCGTCATAAAACACACCAACAACAGCTCTTTAAAAAAGAGGAACTAAGAATTTTGCACATACAATCTATATTACATCTACTATATTACACTATCTACATATATTTGCTAAAATAAAAGAGGCTCTTTTAATTTAATTACTCGTTAATAATAAATTTTATATTGTTTTTGAAAACATAAAAAAATATGTCCAGTAAAACCTCCCTAAAGCGACCACGTTCCGTTCCAATAAAAATTGGTCGCTCTGAGAGGTGGTCTCTTAATGGAGGTTATGTTTAAATCTAGATTTTAATTGTTGAAAAAAGATAACAATGTTACTAACATTTATCGTTCACATTAAGAAAAAATATAAAAATTTAAGTATCAAAACAAAAGCTAATTACAGTAAAACCTCCTTAAAGCGACCACGTTCCGATCCAATAAAAATTGGTCACTCCAAGAGGTGGTCTCTTAATGGAGGTTATGTTTAAATCTAGATTTTAATTGTTGAAAAAAGATAACAATGTTACTAACATTTATCTTTCACATTAAGAAAAAATATAAAAATTTAAGTATCAAAACATAAGTTAATTACTACAAAGTTAAAAAAATGAATACGGTTTTATCTTTTATAACTTATCCAACCAAGTCCTTTCGAAGTTCAGTAAATAAATGCTTTTTTTTTTGGGGGGGGGGGCAATAAATAATGAAGATTTCATTAATTTGTATCTATTATTATCTATTTCTTTGAGAGTTTCTTGACAGAATAGGGCAAGGGAGTTTATTGACCGTCATTCTTAATTTGTCATCAGAATTAAATTCATTGCCTAAAAAAGGCATAAAGGGGTTTAAACACTTAAAAGTTACCGGAATAATAATAAAAAAAAATCTAAATTTAGTTTAGAAGTTTGATGAATAATGCGCTCTCCGGAATTATTTTTCTAATAAAACCCTCTTCAAGCGACCAGGAGAAAACGGAATTTGTTTCATTTTCTTCAAACAAATTGGTCGCTCATGAAGGGAGTTCAACTGGGATGGTCTGAATGGAGGTAAAATTAGTATTGAGCCTATAGGAATAAATTTCGTTCCATGAAAAAAAATAGTCGTTCTGAGAGGTGGTTGGTTAATGGAGGTGGTCACACAGGGAGGTTTCACTGTAGTCACTTAAATTTCAAAATCAATGGAGGGGAAGAGATTCTCCCCCCCCCTCTCCTCATTTTGGTGGCGTCCACGATAAAAGCTGAAAAATATAGGTGGGGTTATTGCATGCATAATTAGCCCTTATTCTCTATCAGGCGTGACTTCCAGTTTTTATAAAAATTACTTCTTCAAAAACAAATGAAAAATGTATAATTCGTATTAATTTATTTATTTCAAATTTTCGTTGGAACATTTGACTTTTGATTACGCCGCTCTATTTCTGACTCCATGTCACGGGAGAATGAGAAGGAAGTACCCAACTCAACTCTGAGACCGTGTGTTTACGTTTTAACCGCCATTCGGAAAATTAGCGGGACTAATCGTCACGTTGTCATGTTGTTATTGTATTTTTTTCTTTTTGCAGGGAGTTTTTCAACAGTATAGTAGTCGAATTTTAACTAATTTTTAAGTTGATATATATATATATAGCGTAAGAGGGCTGTATTACACTTCTTTTTAATATTAATATTGATATTCGGCACTTTGTATTCGCTACGCATTCGACAAGAATCATGTTCGGTAAAAAATATCGCCACATTAATTTAGAAATGCTGTGGTATGGGGAAAACTTTTTATAAGAAATTTTCGTGTACAACTAAAGATAAATTTCACTATTTTTTTAAATAATAGCGAAAAATATATTCATATATTTCCATTATGTTTAAAAGTGAAAGACTGATTTTACTCCTAAATAATTAAACTTGTAAAAAGTTCAGTTTGGAGGTGGGAAAATTTTGTGAAGGATCTTGTTTGCAGGTGAAAAGTTTGATGAAGGTTCCTTGTTTTGAGGTGATAAAATTTTGTGAAGGGTCCTTTAAAGGACCCAAGTTAATAGATCCATGTATTGGAATACAAATTTTACTAGTAAGTACCTGATTTAGTTTCCTTTATAAATTGAGCAGCTATAATCTTTTTAGGAACATAACTGCTTGATTAATGCACAGTGAAGGTGTAATGTCTCTTGCAAATCATTTAGCAGGGCTCAATATCTTTGGCTGCAATATTCGACTCATAAAAATAATTGGTACTTTTCGGTTAGCTGTTTGCCAGTGTTATATATACATACATATATTGCATATATGTGTACACATATATATACACATATATATGTATATATAACACTGGCGCCCAGCTAACCGAAAAGTACCAAATAATTAAAAGAATTTTTATATATTGTAGATTAATTTATTATGTAGAATATGAAATATGGAAAAAATAAGGTACTTTTCGATTAGCCGGGCGCTAGTGTTATATATTACAATATATATGTATATATAACACTGGTGCCCGGCTAACCAAAAAGTACCAAAAATAATTTTACATGTGTATAATTATTTTAAATAAAGTAATTTTTTCATGAAAAAACAGTTACAAATTTAAAGCAATATTTTTTTCAGATGAGTGCAGAATTTTTGCAATTTTTTCCCGCAACCAACTGATGAATTCTGCAATATTTTATTTCTACCAATTTGCATTTAAATGTTGCATTTTTTCTTGCACCCAATTGGTAAACTTGTGAGGTTTTTCTTTTTCTTATTTTTTTTTTTTTCATGTGATCGCTGGGTGAATTAAGCAATTTTTTCCCTGCTACAACTGAAGAAGAATGTGATTTTTTCATCGTAACTGACTGGTGAATTTATATAATTATGCATTCTTTTTTGTTTACATTGATGTTCAATAATTATTATTCAACGATAATATTCAATTGTCACTTAATGTGATTAATTTAGCGATTTTTCGCTAATTTTCTGCATTCCATTTTTTTTTGCAACCGAATGAAGAATCTCATGATTTTTTTCTCACGATTGATTGTCCGCTACGTTTCATTATTTTTTCCATAGCAGATTGACAAATTTCACAATATTTTAAAGCAACACACTGAAGAATTTCTTTTTTTTTTTTTTTTTTTTTTTTTCCCCCAATGACCCAATAGCAGAAAATTCTCCAAGTGTCTGTGACAGATCTTTCAGGGACTGAAAATAATCTGCAGGTAAAATGTTACAAATGAACCTTTAATTAATTAATCATTTACTTTTAATGTTTTTAAGCATTTTACTCATTTTTATTAATAATAAACTTCAGTTTTAGTAATAAATAATAAAGAACTAAACATAATATAAAGTTGGAAAAAGATCCAATGGAAAAAAATATCTGCAAAAGGGAAAAGAAAATCTGCGGCGCACGTCACCCGTCAGGAACTTTCTGCTACCGGGCCCAATGATTACTGGTGAATTTCTCAGATTTTTTTTTTTTTTCCCCTGATGACTGAATGAAGAATTTTGCAATTTTTTCTTGTAACCAATTGACGAATTTTGGGGTATTTTACTTGTACTGATTGGCAAATATTGCATTTTTTCTTGCGAGCAACTAGTGGAACTGAATATATATATACATAACAGTCGACTGACATAACAGTCAGTTTATGAATTTTGTCGATCCCCCCCCCCCTCCCTTACCTAAGCTGATCAACAGATCTCGTTTTTTCTGATAAAAAGTTGATAAATTTCCATATTTCCCCCCCCCCCCAACTTACTAACAAAACATTTTTTTTTCACGCGATCAATGGATGAATTAAATAATTTTTCCCCCCATGACAATCAAAGAACTGTGTGATTTTTTTTTAACCCTTTACTGACTGATAAATTTCTTGGGGTTTTTTCTTTTTCATATGACCAGTTGACAAGTTTATGATGCTTCCCCCTGACCTAATGATGAAACTTAATGTTTAAAAATTAGCAACATTCTTCATTTGATTACGGGAGAAAGAAATTGTGACATTCGTCTGTTGCTTGAGAGGACAATTGACAAATTTCAATCAGTCGTGGGAAAATATCAAAAAATTCTGTTGAGAAATGGGAACATTAAACAAGCCAGTTCCAAATATTGTTTTTTTTTTTTTCTGTTTCTTTACAAGGTACAAGTGTGTCCTTTATTAAAAAAATCTGTGCCTGATGGGCACTGACCCGTTTTTTCTACAGTAAACTTCTAGAAAAAAGGGCACTCGTATGCAGCGATGTAAACGTAAAAAAAAAAAAAACAGAGGGTATATTCAGAGTTTCTCCCATGTTTAAAAAAGGGCAGGGTGCTTCTTGTAGGAAAAGGGCACTTTTGGATTCCGAAAGGCATGTTTTGGATTTTTAAGGACACTTTTTTTAATTTTTAAAGGCATCCTTTTGATTTTTAAAATTACTTTTAATATTTAATAGACAGGACGCTATTTTAAAGACAGCAATGAGGCAATTTTTACTATGCAAGTAAATTTTTTAATAAAGAAAGGAGTAAAGGCACTTTTTTCAGCTGGGGGCAACAAGGGTGCTAATGTTTTTCATCAGGGGTAAGAGGGCTGCTGTTTTGTAAACCTAAGGGCAGGCAGGGTGCAGCACCCTCCTGACACTGTCTACGGGAAACTCTGGTATACCTTAGAGTGTATATACAATAACTTTTTTGAGAAACGGAAGTTAAGCAGTGTTACTGAAAAAGAACCAGAAGGTATAAGACATTTACCTCTGTATACCCTCCACTTCTGACAGAAAATTTTTTCTCTCTTTTTTGCGAACAATAATATTTTTTTCTGCTACCGATCGACGAATTTCGCATTCTACTCGTGACAGATCAGTGAAAATTGTGATATTTTTTCACAGTCGAATGATAAACTGTGTCTTTTTTTCAACTGATTGGCCAAATCTCGAGGGTTTTTTTAGCATGGCTGATCGACGAATTTCCATTTTTTCTCTGATCTACTGACGAATTTCGCTTTTTTTTTTTTTACCGGTGACTGATTTTTAAATTTTGCTATATTTCTCTTGAACCAGTAAGTATATCTTGAGGCCGATTGGAGAGAGTTTTTTTCCGCTACTGATGTACGAATTTTGCAGTTTCTTCCGTCGATCTACTGACGAATTCCGCGATTTTTTTTTAGCCACGACCGATTTGCAATTTTCTGGTTTTTTTCTTTTAACATAGGTGAATTTTGAGACTTTTTCTTGTGACCGATTAGAGAAGATCGTGGGTTTTTTCTGGCGGTGCACTGACGAAGTTTTTTACCTGCAACTGATTAGCAAAAATCATGGATTTTTTCTCGCAACTGTTCGTCGAATTTTGTATGTTTTTCCACAACAGGCTGAAGAATTTCATGGTTTGTTCTCCATGACTGATGAACTGTACGAGTTTTTCTCGTGACCCATTGATGAATTTCACAATCTTTTTAATAAAGATGAAAATAAGGAATTTTGCTTAGTAGCCACTGGCCGGTAGGTTGACTTTATTTAGTAGGCAGTTACTAGCGAGTGAGAATAATTTCTTTAGTAGCCAGTAAGTACATTTATGTCAGTGAATATTTAATTTATGGGTATATTTTAGGTATGTTTATCCACTGAGTAGCAGGTATGATTCAAAATTGAAAAAATAGGTTTAAAAAATCTGAAATTTGCAGCAAATTTTCTGAAATGTAAAGGGAGGGTTGGTAGGGGATCCCTCCTGGTACTAATTATGCATTTTTTCCAGATACTTTGACGAAATTCACGCTTTTTCCGGATCTATTTGCAATGTTTTCGTTTCTTTGGCGTTCCTTTGACAAAATGTGCGTTTTTTTCACGATCTTTTGACAAAATTCACATTCGTTTTCGCAATTCTTTGGCAAAATTCTCGGGGGTTTTTTTTCGAAATTCTCATCCCCTCCCCCCCCGGCGATCCTTTAACTAAATTTGTGTTTTTTGACAATCTATTGACGAATTTTGTGTTTTTGCCATGATCCATTGACGATATTTGTGTTTTTTCTTTGCTCTATTGATGATATTTGCGTATTTTCGCGATTCTTTGACGAAATTTTGGATTTTCAGAGATCGTTTGATGAAATGTGTGGGTTTTTTGCGATTCTTTGACGAAATTGGTTTTTTTTTTTCTGCGATGTATTGACGATATTTGTGTTTTTTTTCCGCAATCCACTGACCATATTTGCATTTATTCCAGAATCCTTTGACGAAATTTCGGATTCTTTGCGATCCTTTGATGAAATTCGGGTTTTTCCACGATCCTTTGACGAAATGTGCTGTTTTTATTGTGATTTTTTGACAAAATTCTCGCTTTTTTGCGATTCTTTGATACAATTCGCTTTTTTTGGTGATCGTTTCATGAAATTTACATTTTTTTTTCGTAATCCTCTGACGAAATGTGTGTTTTTTCGCGATCTTTTGACAAAATTCACATTTTTTTCTTTCCCAATTCTTTTACGAAATTCCTTTTGGAAAATCTTGCGTTTGGCTGGTACTTTCCATATTTTTAATCGTCAGTTTTTCACATTTACTCGTTGAGTGGCGACTGGCGATTGCTTATTTTCATCTTTACTTTTTAAATGAACGATTAAAGAATTTGGTGATTTTTTTTCTAACCAATGAGTGACAAATTTTGCGATTTTTCTTACATTGAATGGTGAATTTTCTTGAAAATGAAAATTTGAAATGTTCTGCAGTGAAATCCGTTGTTCTGCGATGTACGTCGCATTTATAAGCATATTCTGCTTTGGGGGATTTCATTATCTCTTACTTTTCGGACTTTTTTTGAAATTGCAGCATTTTCATCGGAGGTTTCCGATAAATATTATTTGTAATATATAAAAATTTCAAAGGGTGGGGGGGGGGGCACAATACTAAAGCCCAAAGTGTGGCACTTTTCTAACTTTTACCAACACCTGTCCCTATCGTGTAACATACAGTTGGAACGGCCTGTGACCACTTATTCATGTTATACACATCCGATATCCATGCTGCCACTTTGCTCCCCCCTGGGAGGGGCACTTTTCTAAATTTTGCCGGCACCTCTCATGTGACATATCGTTCAAAAGGTCTGTGACCACTTATTCATGTTATGCCCCTCCCCCCCACTTTGCCCACCGGGGGGGGGGGGGGGGGGGGGTCACTTTTCAAAATTTTGCTGACACCCCTCATGTCACATATTGTTGGAAAGGCCTATGACCACTTATTCATGTTATGTACCTCTAATGCCCCTCCCCCCAATTTGCCCCCCCCCCTCGGGGGCACTTTTCTAAATTTTGCCGACACCCGTCATGTGACATATCGTTCAAAAGGTCTGTGACCCCTTATTCATGTTATGCACCTCTAATGCTCCCCCCCCCACTTTGCCCCCCGGGGGGGCACTTTTCTAAATTTTACTGACATCCCTGATGTGACATATCGTTCAAAAGGCCTATGACCACTTATTCATGTTATGCCCCTCCCCCCCACTTTGCCCCACCGGGGGGGGGGGGGGGGGCACTTTTCTAAATTTTGCTGACACATCATGTGACATATCGTTCGAAAGTCCTGTGACCACTTATTCATGTTATGCACCTCTGTCACTCCCCCCACTTTGCCCCACGGGGGGAGCACTTTTCTAAATTTTGCTGACACCCCTCATGTGACATATCGTTGGAAAGGTCTGTGACCACTTATTCACGCTATGCATCTCTAATGCCCCTCTTTCCACTTTGCCCCCCCCCGTGGGGGGTGGGGGCACTTTTCTAAATTTTGCCGGCACCTCTCATGTGACATATCGTTCAGAAGATCTGTGACCACTTATTCATGTTATGCCCCTCCCCCCCACTTTGCCCCCCCCGGGGGGCACTTTTCTAAATTTTGCTGACACCCCTCATGTCACATATTGTTGGAAAAACCTGTGACCACTTATTCATGTTATGCACCTCTATTGCCCCTCCCCCCACTTTGCCCCCCCCCTCGGGGGCATTTTTCTAAATTTTGCCAACACCCGTCATGTGACATATCGTTCAAAAGGCCTTTGACCACTTATTCATGTTATGCACCTCTAATGCCCCTGCCCCCTACTTTGCCCCCCCAGGGGGCACTTTTCTAAATTTTGCTGACACATCATGTGACATATCGTTCGAAAGTCCTGTTACCACTTATTCATGTTACGCACCTCCGATGCTTTCCCCCCTTAGTTTTTTTTATTAATATGTATATATGTTTTATTAATATGTTTAGTTTATTAATATGTATCAAATCAATGTCGAACTGGATATGTAATCATTATTATGTATTGATCTGATGCGAATTTGCACAGAAGGCTGTCCGCATGCAGGTGCAACGATATAATGTAAAGAGAAGATACAGCTTTTATACCTAAAGGAAAACTGCAGATATTTCTGCCAAAATCGGTGAAGGGAAATAACAGGTTTTTTACCTGA
The DNA here is from genome assembly GCA_963932465.1 of Maratus speciosus. Taxonomy (NCBI): domain Eukaryota; kingdom Metazoa; phylum Arthropoda; class Arachnida; order Araneae; family Salticidae; genus Maratus; species Maratus speciosus. Next base: position 522,891,618 of record OZ010794.1, read on the forward strand.
AGGAAAACAGCAGGTATTTGGAACTCAGAAGGTTAAGGGAAAATACATGTTTTTTACCTAAAGGTAAGCTGAAGGTAATTTTAGTTCCAAATACCTTCAGTTTTCCTGAAGATTTTTTTTTAAGGTTTCTTGCTGACTTTTTTACCTGGGATAATAAACATAAGAAATTCTCATTCCTTCTGAAAATAAATTGCTTATTAATACGAGATCGAAGCTCGATGAAATAAGTAATATACACACATACAATATAGTAATAGAAGAAAACTTTTCGTCTTTTTCATTTCAGGAGGGATGAAAGGTCAACTCAACAGTTACTGGAGCATTTGTTCTATTTATCTAAAAATTCTAATTCAAATTACCATTGGCATAGGAGAAAACAAAACGCTGTCAAAGAAGTATCAACATAGAGAGTAGACACCATGAAGCCGGCGAACTGGCAAATCTAAAAAGAAAAGGAGTGATTGAGCTTTTTTTTGTTTTGTTTTGTTTTTGTTTTTGTTTTATTTTACATGCTGTATATTTTATTTCATTTCAAGTTTCAGTATCGGACTTACGCGTACTAGTAAACAGAGCTTCATGTACAGGTACTGGTACGCGTACCATACATTGAGAACTCCTGCTATAGAGTATTAGCATGAGTAGCAATAATATTCCGTGTACAGGGACAATCAAAATTATTCTGTTGTACCTTCATCAATGCGGAAAATTGTTTTCAGTGCATTCTAATTATATTACACTGTTTTAAACACAATGAAATGACTATACCTTACTGAGTAATATTGTAACATGTTTTTCATTGGGTAAGTAGTTTATATAGTGAGATTTCAGGGATGTAAAAAAAAAAAAAAACATTGCTGTATGATCTATGGAAGAAAATCTTTTGCAGTGTATTTTAATGATGGTACACTATTTCAATGAAATTAATATGCATTTCTAAAGCGCACTAAATGATGCTTTCTATAGATTATTGAGTAAGCAAGATTTATTCACAGATACACTCATAAAATTTCTGTTGCGTGACTGACTATGAACCATATCTGTTGGATGCCGCTTTCAATTGCGATACGAATTAAAAAACTAAACTAATGTTTAGTGTATTGCTAGATGTTAATATCATATACAGGGCTACACGAAAAACTTATTCGATCACATTACCGGCTTTGAACAACAAAAAATGCCGAAAATGATTTTTTATTGCGTTGTATTATTATTTTTATGATTAATGTTTATGTTTATGTTGATACCTCATTTTAATTATAAAATGTCTCGAAATTTACTTCTGGAAACCAGCTTCGAAATAATGCTTTGAGATGAAGTTAAATTCCGAACTGCAGCGATCTTGGCATGAATATACTTAATTGGCTCTAAGACGAAATATAAATCCTACGTTAAAACGATTTTGATCCTTGTAAGATTAATTTCAGCTTTTAGATGAAATTCGGTACTGATATTTGGTAAAATTTGTTGATATTTGTTAAATTCAGGAATGAGAGACATTTATTGGTTATATTTTATATTAAATTCCTTTGGTGAATATTATTTCGCTCAACTTATTTGACCTCTCTTAAAACAATATGTTTTTCTTTGTAATTTACATTAAAGATATATTACAATATATTCAAATTCGTATCTAGTATTATATGATAACATTAGTACTTTATGTAAAAAAAATTACAAGTTCGCCAAAATTTGCCCATTTTAATAAAATAAAAAATTTTAAAGGGTTTTAAATTTTAAAAATATGCAACAAAAGTGTAATATACATAATTTTGAAAATTATGTTTGCATCGTTATTATCTTTAATGCAATTTGTGTGTTAAACAACTTTATTTTAAACAATACTTAATAATAAACTTTAATAAAAGACGTAAATAAAATTAATAAAAGATGGGTATATTTTTCCTTTAAAATCATAAAAAAATGCTTCTCAGATTTAAAACAGCTAACATTATTTAGTTATTTATTAGCAAAGAAAAATTAGCATTTCGTTTTTAAAACTTGCATCATGTGCGTATATTTGTGTCTCATAATTAAAAATATATTCAATATTCAGAAATGCGGCAATAACTATTTCTAAATAAAAAACATTATTTATGAGTGTAAAAAAGAAAAAAAAAATGAGAAAATTTCTTTCAAAATATCTATAGTCATAAAAAATACATTATAAAAGATTTCAATTTCCGGTACACTCATTTTTTAATATAACATTTCGCGAAGATGTTAGTAAGCAATTTCCTTTTAGCTATTTATATCATATTCCTTAGATGAATTTGTAAGAATGATTAGTGACTGGCTTTCGATAACAATATCAGAATATTGTATCACATATGAAATGAAAATAGTCAATCTCAGCATTTAATGTGTTATACTCAATAAGTAAAAATACTAGTGACTTTAAACTTAATTACACAAGATTCATATAACCTGTCATTGAAAATAATGGTTATTTTATTAATTGTATGTAATTTATTATTTAAAATATGTTCCTCATCTTGATTTTTAACTGTGTAAGAAAACGAACACAAAAAGTTTTTTTTTTTTTTTTTTTTTTTCACGAAGTCTTATATATATATATAGATATATATATATATATACATGCTGTGGTCAAAGTTCAAATTTAGCCCAATGCTTGAATTTGCCAACCCTTCCACACTTTGACAGAGGGGATGCAATTTGCATTCTCAGATGAGGAAGAAGACGGATTTTTATGATGAAAGTAAAAAAGAATACTTGAATAAATGCAGCTGCTTGAGCAAAGCAAAATGCTTGAAAGCGATACCGTTGGAAACATGTAACGATGAATTCTCGCATTACGTGCCTGCATACCAAAAGATATATTGCTTCATGTTGTGATCTGTATTATGCCTCGTGCGACAAATATGCTGCTGAATGACTGATAGAGCCTATTAAAGCAGTTATAAGCTTACTTGTAACTTGTAAGCCATCTTTTAGTAAAAAGACAACAAGAATTGAAGCACTCTTTTTTGCTTCCATCATAAACAAATCTCACTTCTTTTCCATCCGATCGGTATAAACCGTTTCTTTGTGGTATAACCGGTATAACCGGGTAATCGGTATAACCGGTATACGGGATATACGGTGTATAATACGGGGTATACGGGTATAATCGGTATACGGGGCGGTAATCGGTATAACCGGGCTTTGTAACTTCTGGTATACGAAATGAAACATGCAAATGCTGTATTAGTTCATGCTAATTCCCGAAGTGGTTGTACCTATATCCTGCTAGAAAATTCCCAGTACTAATGTAAGGCTATCCGCTAGCCATGTACGCTAATTGGCCTGGTGCATGTAAAATCCGTCATGCGTGCAGAGTCCCCCGAGTTCCCTATGAATTGTAACCCTGGAGGTGCCTAATCAGATGAAGGCCTCGTCATCTGATCAATGTTCTAAACTCCGAAACCGATTCGAGTGGAGTAAGCCATCTTTCGGTTGCTCGGAACAATGCATAGGTGCGGGATGCACCGTGAAATTAAACAAGAAAACCCTTTTTAACACTAGAACGCCCGAAAGTTTTACACAAGCTTCATAAAAATATTTCACATCAGAAGTTTTATTTAAAATAATTTAACTGATTTATTTAACGTATTTCTGCGTTGTATAAATTTAACTTATTGTATGAAAAAAATTTGTGGCTCCAATTGAAATTTAATCATTTGGCCGGAGTTGATTCTCAACACCTTCCAGGCGTTCTAGTGTTAAATAACCAGCCAACACAGAATAAAAACAAAGTAAAACATAGCTGCCATAAAGACGTAGCCATAAGTGCTACCATAAGTCCATAAGCGCTTGTCCGAAAGACCACCGCCATGTGGCGATCATGCGATTTCGCCTCGTTTACAGGAATTCAAACCAGTAAAACTGAGTTATAGAAGAGTAGGTAGAGACTTGGTCAGTGGTCAGCGTTTAAAAAGGCTGACCAGCAGGTTGCACTTTACACATGGTAGAAAGAGTTGCCACGCTGTGACAGAAATATTCTGTTCATTTAAAGAAGTTCCTGCTTCTTTGACTTGTTCCTAATCTGATACGGCATTTTCGTTTTGAGCCCTATTTTTCGTAAATATATCGTATATTATAGAAATAATATTCTAATCTATATTTTGTTTGTTGTCTTAGAAGAAATATAAAGAAATAGAATATTGCTTCTTTATATTCCTAAAAATATTAATTTACTCTTGAAACAATTATAATGCTTTAGAACAAAGGTAAGAGATAAATAAACTAAAATAACTAAAATATAACTAAAATATACTATAATAAAATAACTAAACAGAGTTTTTTTCATAATAAAATAGATCCAATCCAACAATCTTCAAGCACCACACCACCTATATGAAGCCAAATTTTGCAACATTTTATTATATTTTTTTTAGAAAAAAAATTCTTGTTTAATTTCAAAAAAGAAAATTTTCCTTGTTATAAACACCATTAGTTACAAAATGCTTGATTATAAATGAACCACCAATTGGAAGAAGGGAATAAACACCGCTTTTTGACCAATTCATTTTTCTACACTTTAACATTCTTTAGACGTAGCGCTTAATTGTGAGTTCGAAGAAAAGAACAAAAACCATTCGCTTCGTATAGATTCATGCGGCCATAAAAATAGTTAGTTAAAAAGAAGGATCAAATCCTTCCTTTATTCCCTTCTTCCAACTATCAACTGTACGAGAATAAAAATAGTGTTTCTTTTTGCTTGTTTTTTTTTTCGGTAAACAAAAACGCATCGCTACTGGTGAGGGACGCGATACTAGCGATGTAATAGCCGCAATTTTAGAGCGCGTTCAGCAGACCTTACCAAAGCTACCAAAGTTACCGAAGAATTGTAGGGCAGTATGAAATAAAAGTCAGAGCGAATTGTGCCGTGAGCTACAATTCAACAATGGCACCAACGAAAGCTATCCTGTTGAACTGGAACTCCGGAAAAGAAGAGAAGAGGTGTTAGAAATGCCCATTTGTATAAAAAAGAAAAACAAAAGTCACAGCGTCTACATGGTCAATCTTATGTGAGTACAAGTACTGGGAGGTTAGTGTCAGCTAAATCTAACAGTAATAGTGACTGTGTCTGTAAAAAAAACTGCCCTCAGCAGTTTAGTAGTGAAGAAAAACAGCAGTTGCTTTAATTCGTTTACAATGGACGACCGAAAAATGAACATGATAGATTTATGACGAGACTCATTGAATACGCGAAGGTTAATCGCCGCCTTTCAAAACGCGAAAATCCGAAAAAACGTGACAATACATTCACGTATTTTGCTATGAAAAGAAATGAAAAAAATTCAAGTATGCCGTCAAGCTCTCTCCATTTTATACGTTATAAAAAATAAGGTCATTTTTCGCCTTAACTCCCTTAAATCGGTGGGAAATCTACCTGAAGATAAAGGAGGGCAGCATCATAATCAAGGTAATGTCTTAACAAACGAAGCAATTACGGCTATTGATGAACATATCCAGTCATTTCCCCTTAAAATCTCCTTATAGCAGCAAAAATATACAATATTTAGAAGCGAGCCTAAACGTCAAAATAATGCATGAACATTTTTTTAAATGCTCCCAATACCGAAGCGTAAAACACGACTATTACAGAAAATATTTTAATGATAATCATGGCTACAGATTCGGTCGGCCACAAATAGACGTTTGCTCGACTTGCGAAGAACTCGATGCAAAAATAAAAAGTCCATCTCTCAATCAGAAAGCAAAGAAAGTTGCGGTTGCGGAAAAAACAATGCAGCTTAAACTTGCTAAAAAGTTTTATAATAAACAGTAAGAAATTTTGGCTTTGTGTCAAGAAAGAGAAGATATAGGAGCCATTGTATTCGATTACATGCAAAATCTGCCCATTCCTAAGATCCCAGTTCAAGAGATGTTTTATTTAAGAAAACTTTGGCTGTATGTGTTTCGTGTTCACGATTTACAGACGAACTCAGCTGATTTCTACACTTACCATGAGGGTGAAGCTAAACGGGACCCGGATAAAGTATGCAGTTTATTGTGGAAAACTATACAGAACGTGGATTCCTCTGTCAAAGAACTACACGTTTTTAGCGACGCTTGTGGGGAACAAAATAGAAATAACACCTTTATAAGATTCTTTCTCATTCTTGTTGCAATGAATCGTCTTGATAAAATATATCAATACTTTCCTGTTTCAAGAAAAGCTGTAAGTCATTAGACAAGGCAACAACATTCAAGATTTCGCAAAAGAAGCTTTGAGTATAGCTTTGAGTATAGTTCAAGTCATAAAGATTACTTGACATGATCCGAATTTATCGATGGTTTCATTAAAGCTACATTTTTTCTCGAAAAACCTTCTACAAACTCGAAAATACCAGAAACTCCGGCATGTGTTACTAAAATATCCGTAAATGAGAAAAAAATAAACGACATACAAAAAATAATCCAATATATTCCTGACGAATTCAAAGTTTTTTACGATATAATTCTGACCTGGCCAGCTACAAGATCCGAAAGTGAAGAAATAGATGAATAATAGCGTGTCTTTACGTTTTTTTTCTAATAAATAAATAGTTTTTGTGACTATATTGTTTATTATTTCAAATTATTTTGTATATAGTGTATAATAAATTGGAAGAAGAGAATAAATCCAACACATTTACATATACATATATAAATGAATGTTATATATTTCAGCCAGCTCTATTAGTAAATAAATCAGAATTTATATTTTCTTCATTATCATTGATATCACATGAGCCTATAAGTTGCAAGTAAAAAGTTATAAAGTTTTTTTAATTATCTCCATTCTTATTTTTTGGATTTATTCCCTTCTTCCAATTGGCAGTTCAAATATAAAACAACTTTATTATTTTTTCAGTTTTGCGGACATGGAATTTGAACATTATTATTCATTTAAAAATTCGACAGTAAAGTTTATTCAGTGTTTTGTAGATGTAGAATAAATTTTCTTTGTTTAGACTTTTATTAGTTTTTGATACATAATCATCGTAACTCATGATAACAAAGTAATCATTGTAATGCAGCAGTTTTGTAATTAATTTTTAGGGCTCCTGTACACCTAGTGCACATAATGCTTTAACAAAATAGTCATTATAACTGGTATCCTTCAAAAATTTGTGCTTTGTGTGCTTCAAGCCCAGAAAACATTATAACGGCGATAACAATAACGGGACTCTTACTACAAATGTCTATGTGATCTTAAATAATTGATCCATAAATAATTTATATGGCAATCACTAAAACGAAGACCTACGTATAACGGGGCTTTGTGTGCTTCCTGTTAATAAATCGTTAATACGATAGTCACACTAATGGATAACTTCACTAATACGAGGTTCCATGTGCTTGGCACCTATGTTTGTTAATTGGTTTTATGTTTAACAGCAACAGCGTCGCATACAAATTGATGCTTGCTCACCCTGGAAAAATTGACTTTCATAACTTTATCTCAGTACCAAATAATTTTAATCTTTCAGACCCTTTAGATGGATAAATTGGGGGATTTTATCTAATAAAATATTCATTTCTTTTTAAATTTGGCGTCATTTCCCCAAACTGAAGCATATTGCTCCACCCGAGTCATGAGCCGTGAAATCCGTTTACCAATATAAAATGGCGTTATAAATATGCATTTTTATTCATTAAAATAAAAAAAATAATTACTATAATAGCGTAAGACGTTTAAGATTCTACGGCTTCAATTCAAAACTAGAGGAAGGAATTTCCTTTTTTTGAAAATTCTTACGAAATAACCGTATTTAAATCTAATAATTTTATGAAAGATAGTTTTTGAAAGTTTTGCTGTTGTGTGTCTCTGTAAACGAACTGTAAAACTACACACTTGCTTACAAACTTCTGTTCGTGTTCTGGACGCCAAAAAGCAAAATATCAAACCACAAAATCTCTGTCACAAATAAAGCCAAAATTGACATCGAAAATACTTGTGAATTTCTGTTTCAGTTTTTAGAATTGCTTATTCAAGCACATGTGTATAAAGTATATTAGAAAATAATCCTTACATTAGGTGTGGACAGGGCTTAATTTCTAAATAAAAAAGTACCGGAGCCCTAATGTTCTGCCTTACTGCCGGTACTAACATCTGTACGGTTCCTCCCTCCCACCTCCCCTGTCACTCCAATCTGCATATTTATATTTCATACATGCAATCTTTGCCTAATTTCAATGTTAATTAATTTCAGAATTCTGCAATAAAAGGCAAAGATTTTCATTCGGAAGTTAAAACAAAAAGGGATATTTCGCAGCTATGCATTTTTTATGAAAAAATGAATGACATTTACAGAAATTAATATTTATATAGAAGAACAATCTTTTTCAGTTTCCTATAAAAGGTGCGTATCGCATATCTTAAACTATTGTCGATTCCTTCCGCATAACAATCTTTTGTGGTGAGTCCCTGAAAAATAGATTAAATTAAAAATTTGACACCGTTATCGGAATGATTCGAGGCTTTTATAGAAAAGGAGTAAACCCTGCCTGACTGTTTTCTATCAGAATAACAATACATAGTAATTATACCTACTTATAAATGAAAGTGACTTCGTAAATGCACATATCAGAGACTTAGCATGGATAGCGTTTATGAAACAAAACAAATAGAAAAATCACTAATGTGATTTTTGTAGTCGTACTTAATAGAAGACAAAAGACCTAAAAAAACACCCTCAGAAATACCTCAAATGAAAACTCAAGCTGATGCTCGTTGGATAAAAAGAGAAAATATTCTTTTCAGGTTAGACATTTAAATAAAAAATAAAATAAGCCAGCCAATTAAAAATTATCCGACTGTCATAATAGAAACAGAACTGAAAGCAAATTCTTTGCTCAGTCTCTTGAGTGGTGCCGATTTCAACACGTCGCCGCCATCAATGCCATAAATTTGCAAATATCACAAAAATAGAAAAACGCGATTTCTGTTTTTCCTCCTTTCTGATCAAAATAACATTAGAATGAATTAGAATATAATGCGTAATTTTGAAGGAGGAAAAGTTTTTTTTCTATGCATGAATAAATAAAATTTTGAATGTAAGACAGATTGAGCTTGAGCCAGTCCAAGCCCCAAAACTGCTATAAATACTGAAACCGTTTTATCTCCATATCCTATGTGGGCGACACATTACGTCACATGTAAGGGTTGATAAAAAAAGAACGCAAAAGCTGGGAGATTGGAAGGAAAGGAAATGGTAATTTAGGCTTTGGTTTTTCGGAAGCGCTATTGCACTAGGCTCCGGAGCCCTGTATTTATGAGCTCCGGTGAATTACGACCAATATTTAAATATTGACTAAAAACAGAGAAGTACCGGAGCTGGGCTCCGGCGCAATTTTAGCCCTGGCGTATGGAAATATTACATTAGAGTGATTTTTTTTCTTATTAACCGCAATAGTGAAATATGTAACTTCTAAATTACATGCTTTTATACTAATTATTTTATTTTATTTTAATGTTATATATAGAATTTACGACATTTTTAAAACTAGTTCCATATCTATGCAAAAATAAATTATTTTCTAACCGGAAATATATAACAAAAATCTGCAATGAAATGTATAGCAGTTGAATTTAGTTAAACACGGTTTACTATTGTCTTCCTATCATGCAGTTTCAAATTAATAGGTATAATATAAGATACGTTACATAACAATATCCGAAATATTGCAAAGATTTATATATCTACTGCGAATGATGAATGAGATAAACATATGTAGTATAATTAATTCTACAAAACTGATATTCTATCATTTCCATTATCAACGTGCTTTGTTTCGGGAATTTCATGTTAGATCCCTAGTGTTAGTTTCTCTAAATGTTTGCAATTTACGTTATTGTTCATCATACATTATAGTGAACATTTAATTTTTTTTCTTGAGTTTGATTTAATGCTGAAGTTTAAAACCATTTATAATATATTTAGAACTCACAACACTTTGTGACTTAACAACTCCGATTTGAAGAAATGAACAGTTAGAAATGAAGTTTCTTCAGAACCAGGCGACAAATGGAAAACATCATTTATCTCAGAAACATGGTCTCCTCAAATACTATCTGAAATGCAATATTATGAAAGTTTTATTTGTCTAGAATCCGGGTTCCCAAACTTTTAAAAGCCACACCGCACCAAAACATCTGTAAAATCACGATGCCCACCCTCACCCTGGTTCTGTAAGGTATTTCATTTATTATTTAAAAAGTGAACTCTATTCACGCTGTGAAAGCCTAACATGACTTATCAATAACTATTCAGTTCACAGTTTTTAACTTATCAGAGTGGTGGGTCTGCTTTCATAAATTTGTTTTTAATGTAAATCTATAAATGCAATAAAAAATTTATATACCTTCACCTTTGAGACTTGTTATTTTCCAACTTACCTGAATATTAAACTAGTCGGATATGGCAATCCCAAAACTTTCTTCTATCTCATACATGTTAATACTTCTTGAAAATGCAGCATATCAGCGCCACCGATTTGACGATTTACACTAAAATCTAACCATCAGCAGGTTATGTAAAATTCTAATTGAATCTCAAATTTGATGAATATCCGAGCATTAGTTTTTGAGATAGAAGTATTGTGGAAATTGTAAAAATTTCGGCATAGCAACGCCACATGTTGGGCGATTAGAACCCATCTATCAAACGAAATCTAATTAGAACCAATTTATACCAAGGTCTAGCTGAATCTGAAGCTTGATGAAAATTCATCCATTACTTCTTGAGATACAGATTTTGCAGAAATCTTTAAAAAAAGCAGCCTTGCAGTACCACCTGTTGGACAATTTACAACAAAATGTAATCAACACCAGTTTATGTATCAGTCTAACTGAATCTAAAGTTTTGTGAAATTCCGTGTATTAGCTCTTGAGACAGAGCGCCCGCAAATTTGTGTCACATACAGATTCACAGTGTGACAACGTGACAGACAGACTCACAGAGAGGGATTTTCAACAACTATCAAATCGTGTTCAAGACATTCTAAAATATATAAATCCACCGAAAACCGGAAGTCGAAATTTTTCACGAAACAAATACTTTCATTTTGTAGATAGAAGAAAGTAAAAAAGTATTATACGGTCTATATTTTAGTCATCACAAAGTGTCTTGAAGAAACTCTCACATTTAGAAGTAACATTGCTAACACTGACGTATGTTAAGATTAATTTTTACTTTCTTCTATCTTTACAAAAAAAAGTACTGGATTCGTGAAAATATTTGACTTTCGGTTTTCGACAGATTTACACGTTTTAGGGATCAGAGATTCCGAAAAACATGTTTTTACAAAATGTCTGTGACGCTGTCTGTCTGTCTGCATGTATGTGACATAAATTTTGTGGGCGCTCTATCTCAAGAACAAATACACGGGATTTTATAAAAAATTATATTCAGTTAGTCCCTGATATAAGTTGGTGCTGATTAGTGTTTGGTGTAAATCGCTCAACAAGTGGCGCTGCTATACAGCATTTTTCACGATTTCCACAATAGCTCAATCTACAGAACTAATGTACGGGTTTTTTATCAAACTTCAGATTCAGTTAGTCTTTGACATCAGTTGACGTTTTATACATTTTGGTGTAAATCACTCAACAAGTGGAACGGCTATACTACACTTTTTGCGATTTCAGCAATATCACAATCAGCTCTATCTCAAAAACTAATGCTTGGATTTTCAACAAACTTCAGATTCATGTATATCTTGATATGAATTACTGCTGCTTATATTTTGGCGCAAATCACTCGACAGGCGGCGCTGCTATGCTGCATTTTTCAGAATATCACCTATAACTCATCTCAATTACTCATGCACGAATTTTCATCAAACTTCAGATTCAGGTATACCTTGATATCAATTAGTGCTGTTTATGTTTAGGAGTGAATCGTTAAACCGGTGGCGCTGCTATGCTACATTTTTCAGAATTTCCGCGATAGCTCTAACTCAAGAACTAATGCACGAATTTTCATCAAATTTCAAATTCAAATACACTTTGATATGATTTGGTGCAAAATTGATGTAATTTCTTGTACTATTTAAATGATTTAATTGGCGTGATTTATATTGAAGAATGTTTTGTGATGGCCACAACAAACTAGTTGTAACTTATTAAGAGTTTCTGAAAGAGCTTTGGAGAAAATTTTCTTTCTATGTATATTACACAACACCCAAGAGGCATTTCAAGACTCTTCATTTTATCAATATTAAAGAGCCATTATTCCTCATCACAACACATATTCTATGCTTTCGTTTTTACCAATATGGTTAATTGTCTGTCATGTATTATCTGATTTTAAACTTTAAAATGTACATACCATGATGTAAATTTATTTACTATGTAAAATTCCTGCATTAGAGTAATATTTATTTATTGTCTAAACATATTATATTTATTTATTATCTACACATATTATATTTATTTATTATCTACACATATTTTTTCTAACGATATTCAAGATTTATAAATTTTATGAAGTTGGTAGTACTTCATTTAGATATTTCAAATATATATACGTTAAATACGTTTAAGACAGACAGATTTATATGTACTTTAAAGAAGTACTTTTAAAGTTATAAATACCTTTATATATATTTTCGCGTGTAGAAGTTTCTTCGTGTGTCCCCCATAGCAGAGCAAAAAGAAACAGAAGGTTCATGCAAGATATAATTGAAAGCATAGCGAAAAATTGTAAAATATTATAACCAGAAAAATTATAGAGATTTTACTTATAAAATATGTGTAAAAGTGTTTTACATGCCATCCATATTAATTACTCGAATATAGCCCGTCAGACTGACGTTTTTGCATTTTCAAAACATTATATAGCAATGCATTATAAAAACTAGTCGGATGTACCAATCCCAAAACTTTCTTCTATCTCATACATGTTAATACTTCAAAATTCGCTATCACACTGCCAAAATTAAATGGCAATCTATGCATCTCATGGGGATTCTAAAGATATGAAATTCCGTGCATTAGTTCTTGAGATATGACTATCGCTGAAATCGTCTACATCTAGCAAAATGCTGCCTAGCAGCGCCACCTATTGGGTGATTTATACCAAATCCTAATTAGCAACAATTTACGTCAACATCTGACTGAATCTGAAGTTTGGAGAAAATCTGTGCATTAGTTTTTGAGATAGAGCTATAGCGAAAATCGTGAAAATTCCTGCATAGCAGCGCCACCTATTGGGTGATTAACACCAAAACCCAATTAACAACAACTTGTGTCAACATACAACTAAATCTGAAGTTAGCTGAAAATTCGTCCATTAGTTCTATAGATAGAGCTATTGAGGCAATCGTGAAAAAGGCAGCAGAGAAGCGCCACCTGTTGGGCGATTTATACTAACACATAATCAGTAGCAAGTCATATCAAGGACTAACTGAATCTGAAGTTTGATGAAAATCTGTGCGCTAGTTCTTAAGATAGAGCTATTGGGGAAATCGTGTAAATCCTGCAAAATTCATCATAACAGCGACACCTAAAGGGCGATTTACACCAAAACGTAATCAGCATCAATTCATATCAAGGACTAACTAAATCTGAAGTTTGATCAAAATCCGTGCATTAGTTCGTGAGATAGAGCTATTACGAAAATCGTGAAAAATGCAGGATAGCAGCGCCAGCTGTTGAGCGATTTACACCAAAAACAAATCAGCATCAATTTGTATCAGGGACTCAGTGAATATAAATTTTTATTAAATTCCGTGCATTAGGTCTTGAGATAGAGCGCCCACAAAATTTGTGTCACATACACACAGACAGACAGACAGACAGACACACAGAGTCACAGACAGACATTTTGTAAATACATGTTTTTTGGAATCTCTGACCCCTAAAACGTGTAAATCCGTCGAAAACCGGAATTCGAAAATTTTCATGAATCCAATACTTTCTTCTTGTAAATATAGAAGAAAGTAATAATTGTGAAGTAATACATTTTGTCTTATCTGACTAATAGGGTCAGGTGGGGTAAAGTAAAAACAGTCCATTTTTCATTGAAACTTAATTTGCAAGAAAATTATTAATTGAATTGGTGAAATACTGACATAAAGTATGCAAATGAACTTCACTCAAAAAATTTGAAGAAATATTTCACAAAAACATGCAAATTAGTACTAATAATGCCATTTTAAAACATATTGTCAATTAACTATTTTACCTCATGGTATGGGGTAAAATAAAAGACAATTCCAGCGGAAATTGATTTGTTTTATAAATTGCCAAAATAATAATTATATAACTTAAAATTTAAAAAATTGAACAGAGAAAATCCGATATTTTTAAAACATGCATAAAAGAAACCTGTAAGAAATTTTTATAATTAAAAAACATATTTTATCACTTAAGTAAATTGCAACTATTAATTGCATTAACAATTTTTTTTTCTCAAATTATGTTATTAAATTACAGACTTATTTTCCCTACAAAATACAAAATTTTATTTATTATAATAATGTATATATATATATGAGTGTGTGTGTGTATGTGTATGTAGTACACGGCATTATATATACCTGATATTCTAATTTCATTTTATAAGAAATATTCATTTTTCCCCAATGTCTTCAGAATTCAAAGAACATTTTAAAAAGAAAATTTCTTTTTTTTTTATTTTAACTACCGACAGATGGCGCAACAGAACATACAAACGTTTAATATTTGCGTTTTGTTTTAATATTTTAAAAGTTCAAGACGGATGAATCAATTGTTTGTTTACTTTCATACAGGGATAGATAGAGCTGCCAATCTAATTTTAACTGAAGTTATCGCAGCAGAATATATAGATAATTGAATGTAAGTCATCTCTTAAATGTTAATTTATTTTGAATAATCTGTCTAAAAATGTAACTTTTGCGAATAGTGAAAAAGAAAGCACGTTTTAAGATTGAAAAATGAAATCAACATTCACTTGTGATACCACTTATACAACACAAATTCCAAATCCAGCAACAAATGAATGACACTTTGAACGAATCATTAAAAAATACGGTCGACATCCGATTTTGCTCTTAAAATATTTGTAAATGCATAATAAAGCCTTTAAATAATTTCAAATACGTTTATTTTTAGAAAGGTAAAGTTAAACCGGTACAAAATAATTCACAGGAATGAATCACAGAATACAGCTATACTCACTGAACACTATGAAGCGTTCTCATTGGTCAGAAAATAGATAGCCTTGAAAAACAGAGGTAATTTTTCGCAATATTTTTAGCAATGTATACTGAATTCAAACTGTAAATAAATGTAAACAAAAGTGAAAAACGCATTTCAAAATATTTTAAGAGCATTTAATGAATAGCTGAAAGAGTCATTCATTTGTTTTCGGATTTGTAATTTGTACTTATGAATGTCAATGGTAATAGCTTGTATACATCGGAACCCTGTTGTTGGTATCTGGTTATTTTTAAATTAGATCTTAAAGCGTTATAATTGTATAATTTTTGAAGGTTTTAGAAAAATTGAAGAAGAATATTTTACACAACGAATAGATAGACCGATTAAATAAGGCAGTCGGCAAATACGGGATCAGAATGCTTAAGCCTAACATGGCCGCGTTTGGATTATTAGGAAACGGATCAGTTCCCTCCCGGAGACGTTATACACTTAGTGCTTTTATATATATAATGTAGTGCTTGTTCTATTTTAAACTTTTCATTGGGTATTTTTTTAAACGCAACAAATAAACATATTTTTCTAATTTTGCTTGTGTTCAGTTTATTTTTAGACTACAACTTTATTTCAGAAAAAAAACGACAGAAGAAACTGATAGTGAATGGTTGAGTATGAAACATGGAATTGCTTCCCTAAAAAGTCAAATTTTCCTACTGTGGGGCGTAATCCCCACGTTGGGAACCACTGTCCTAGAATGTAAAATTTTTAGAAGAATCTCTTTTTGACAAAACGCAATGATTAGTTAGGAAAATTAGAGTAACTTTTATCGATAACTATGTGCCTTATGCGCATACAAGGTTACTTACGCAGACAACACTTACACATTCAAGCAGAACATTCGTACGTTAGTCACGCCTTTTTAACACTTTACAACATAGTTGAAAAATGTTTATTAAATCGTTTTGTCTGTCCGTCTGTCTGTCTGTCTATCCGTCTCTCCGTGCTCTAACTCTCTTAAATAAGCTTGCCATGATATTGATATATGTTTTGTGGTTATGTTATTGTTAAAAAAATAAATCCTTTTTTCAAACTTTTGTAACATTCTTTTGCGAAAAGATCAGAATACATTTTTCTAGCATTCCATTAATTAGATCTTAAGTATAACCCATGTGAAACGGAAACATTTTTTTAAGCTCTACACATTTAAGGAGAAACATTAATGAAATTCATTTCTCACTGTAATTTGTTTGCTAAAATATTTCAATGCTAAAAATATATATGTAGAAATGTAGAAATATTTTATAATGGAATATACGTGAAGAGTAGACTTATTGTATAAAAAATCTAAAATCTATAATGAATAATAAGCAGTAGAAGAAGAAAAAAATTTTACGTACGGCGAGAAAAAAAATGCGTAAGCACTTTATTTCCACAGCACTATCTGAAAACTAAAACAAAGAAATACCGACGCTTAGAAAAAAAATTGTGTTGTATATTACAGCTTCCAAGTTTTCCTATTGTTGTTTACTGTTTAGGAAGAAAAATATTCGCCCTATTTAATGACAAATGTTTGCGATTGAATAAGACGAATATTACTATTCTGAATAACGATCTTGCAACGTCAGGAGACTTGAATGCTATAGTATATCTACTAAAAAACAACTTTTCAAAAGTAAAAAATAAGCCAAGCAAAAAAAAAAAGAAAAAAAAGAAAAGAAAAGAAAAGAAAAAAGGTGAAAGTTGTGGCTAAAAAATAGTGTGATATCAAATTTCCAAGCTTATATTGCGGTACTTATTTAACATTTTTTGATAAAAATTTACCATATGTAAGTCGAGTACCTAAGTATGCGTTGATAGAAAGCCTTTTCTCCTTTACTAAATACATCATAACGTGTTTCTGAAAATTAATTTTTTTTAAATTATGCATGATGGGCTTGGCGGCCATCTTTCCATATTTTACACAAATTTCTAAGCACACAATTTCATTCTTAAGATTGGAAGTTCGAAATTGTTACTAAAGCAAACATTTTATTCTTTTAATTTATGGGAATGAGTGCCTAAAAATTTGTGTCTAAAAATAAAGCTGAAGTAACTTCAGGTTTCATCTTATGATTCTCTTTTTTCGGAGGGGGGTTAATTAATTAGTTAAAGCAGTAAAAATCAATTTGTTTTTCAAAATAAAAAACTTTCTTAATTTATCTGTCTCTAGCTAAAACTATAAGTTCGAAATTCTTAATAATGCAAATATGTTACGAGCTTGAGTGCTTAGAAATTTGTGTAAAATATGGAAAGATGGCCGCCAAGCCCATCATGCATAATTTAAAAAAAATTAATTTTCAGAAACACGTTATGATGTATTTAGTAAAGGAGAAAAGGCTTTCTATCAACGCATACTTAGGTACTCGACTTACATATGGTAAATTTTTATCAAAAAATGTTAAATAAGTACCGCAATATAAGCTTGGAAATTTGATATCACACTATTTTTTAGCCACAACTTTCACCTTTTTTCTTTTCTTTTCTTTTTTTTCTTTTTTTTTTTTTTTTTGCTTGGCTTATTTTTTACTTTTGAAAAGTTGTTTTTTAGTAGATATCAGTTCTTTTTTTAAAACAAATGATATATAACTGAAATAATTGTACTAGCTCAAATTAAAATTAGTCCTTGTATAGCCTTTATAAGCAGGGGGCAAACACAATATTATACATTTTGTTTACCTATCATTCATTTTTTATAGTGATCAATAATTTAAAAGTAAGGAAAGTCAATTTCTTCTTTCAAAGTATCAGTCTTTCTCAATTTATATCTCCTTAAAATTTTCTACGAAAGATGAAAATTTAGTAAAAAACAGAGTCGAAATAAAATATATATTTACAGTTAGTCTGTCAGTTAATTGTTTTTTCCAACTTTTTTTGCTGACGGTTTTGCAAAATAAATTTACCTTTACAAATACCTACGGTTAATCCGAGAATGAAAAGCCCGCAGGCATATAAAGAATCGAAGATCTGTAAATCTAGCAATTCTAGACATAATAAAGGAACATTTTTGATAAAAAAAATCTAAAAATTTAAAGAGATAAACTGTAAATATAACTTCATCTTCATTTAGATCGTGTTATAGAGAAGAAAGAATAAATATGTAATTTTACTCAAGTCTGTTTATCCATACCTATTTGCATAAATGTGAGGATATTAATTTACTATAAAATTTCCCCTAAATTGATTATCTTTAATAGTCTATTATTAAAGCCGCATATACATTAGAATTAAATATTTTTCGGTTAAAAATTGCCTGAAATCTATAGTCTTATCGTTCGTTAAATTTCTTTTTTTTTATGCCCATACTCTTTTTCTGAACTCTGACAAAATATCACAGACATATTGAAGCTATCCATATTCTTATATCTTTCTATCGTATTTCCTTTTTTGAGGGGGGTGTGAGGAAGAGCCTTAAGAACTTCGTTTTGTTCTCAGAATTCTGAATTATTCATTCAAAAGATCTACCTACATAAGTCTTGTTGCAGAATTTTCATTAGTTAAGAGTTGCATCAAGTTATACATCATGTGAATCTATTAAATTAATTTTGTGAAATACTAGATGGGAGCCATTGATATTTCCAGACCATTTGCCTACATTTTAAACTTGAGTCATTTACTACTATTCATTAATTTTCTATACGAATTAAAGAAGTCGTTGTTTCATTGCCAACTGTACCTTTCACTATTGCTTGCTTGTTTGTTTGTTTGATTTATTGAACACATACATCATATCACATGCGGATCACGGCGGGATTCGAATCTGCTTCCACCTACGCTCTCAAGCGATTAGCGGCATTGTGTCTTATCCACTCAGCCACAGTGGGCCACTATTGCTTTCACTAATGCCCAGATACTCAAATTTAACCAACTGCACTTAGAATCATGGTCATAACACAGAACATTTATATGTTAGAGCAGCGTTGCCAGTGGGCTACTTTTTTTTAATTCAGATTTCTTGATTGCCAGCACTTATTATAAACGGTAAAATTCCCATTGTTTTCGCCTTAATTAATATGTCATTAAATAAGGCACATTTTACAATTTCAAAAAAGTGGTGCCAATCAAGTATCTGAGTTAAAAAAAGTAGCCCATCTGGCAACACTGTGTTAGAGTTGTGACATATGCACAAGTCGTGTACTCATATTCAATTTTTTGTCCAAAGTACGGTAACTCAGTTTTCAGTAATAGACGAGGAAGATTTCAATTAAACTAACCAGAAAAGTTAACAAACATTGGCTTCCTGATTTGATTTTATTCAAAATTGTTTTAACCAACCAAAGTTAATGTCCGGGATCCAGATAAATTTTTCTCTGTTAGTAAAATTACATTGACCAATCAGTAGCCTTTATCCTTGCAGGCTTTTCGGTGTTTACTGCAAACATCAAAAAGTTCGGAAAAATGCAGACGTCTGATTGATCAATCCCATCCCGTTAATAGCGAAATATCTATCTTGATCCCGGCCTATTCAACGCCCTTTAAATATTTGAGAAAACCTTGACACGTGTCAGAAAAACGTCACACAAAGCAGGCAAAACAAAGAAGAAAAATCATTCATTGGCTAGTTCATATTCACGTGCCGATGAATGATTTTGTTTCTTTGATTTGCCTGCTTTGTGTGATGTTTTCGTGACGCGAGTCAAGACTTTCTCAGATATTTAGGATGCTTTGGCGTATTTCACCACCATGAAGTTATGAAAAGAGAGGAACAGACATGTCAATCTTCCCGTGTGAAAAACTAGTTACCAAAAAAACCAGTTATTTCCTCTCTTCTGCCCTTTTCTCTCTTGATTTTGACCGATAGCAGCCCATTTAGCAGTCTCCAGTACAAGATGCCGCTATATACGGTGGACGCAGGAGGGAGGGCGACCAATGACATAATAGGCCAGTTCATGATGTTTAAAAGTCACACGCAGTTGGATCGAGGCTAACGAAAAAGACAGGCTACCGCGGTGTGTCCGATTCTTCTTTTTTTACAAACCGCTGGAGTCACGTGATGCTCTTTTCACGCACCTTCTTTGGTGCATTCGAGAATCACGTGACTCCAGCGGTCTGTAAAAAAAGAAGAATCGAACCCACCGCGGTAGCCTGTCTTTTTCGTTAGTCTCAGAGTTGGATCATCTTTACACGATGATTAGTACAAAGCTGCGAGCCGATTTTTTTTGTGTCCATTGCCGTGTACAGATAATCAACTCCGTGTGACGTTATGAACTGGCCTTATATGTTGTTGTCCACAGTTTAGGAACAGCTACAAATGACTTCATCTATATCTACTCCGAGGTAAACGAAAAAGACAGGCTACCGCGGTGCTACAGCGCCTAGAATATATAGTGTGGAAATCGGCTATCCCAGTAATACTTTAAAAAGTGCTAATATATTGGATCTCTTAAATTTCAAATGATACTGAAATCCAATGAGTCGATCACAGCGATATCTGCAGGATATTTCCTAAAACTTCATGACGATTTGTTAACATCGTCTAGAATACCTAGTGTGGAAATATTTTATTAACTTCCTCGGTTCTCAAGTATCACATGTGATACATCCAAAGCGAGGAGGATATAAACTAAACTATTTGACTTTTTTATATTTTTACTTTACTGCTATAGAGCTGACAGTTTTTAGCTTTCGATCAAAACCAATAAATGGCAGCACTGAGGCTTATTTACTCATAAAATAAGTGTTATTATCATCTGAGTTTAAAAAATGCATTCCAGACTGTGTGTCTAAGAAAGTAAGAAATCTTCAGAATTAATTAACTTAAACGCTTTACAACAAACTAGTATGTTA
Source organism: Maratus speciosus (assembly GCA_963932465.1). NCBI lineage: Eukaryota > Metazoa > Arthropoda > Arachnida > Araneae > Salticidae > Maratus > Maratus speciosus. The sequence continues at coordinate 522,912,574 of OZ010794.1, forward strand.
TGGCCATCACAAAACTTTCTTCTATATAATTCACATAAACACCACTAATTGATATCAAGGTATACCTGAATTTCAAGTTTGATGAAAATCCATGGATTAGTTCTTGAGGTAGAGCTATAGTGGAAATTCCGAAAAATGCAGCATAGCAGCTTCACCTGTTGAACGATTTACACCACAATGCATATGTGACGGTTGAGCGATTCACACCACAATGCATATGTGACGGTTGAGCGATTTGTACCAAAACATAAACAGCACTAATTCATATCAAGGTATACCTGAATCTGAAGTTTGTTGAAAATCCAAGCATTAGTTCTCGAATTAGAGCTATTGCGAAAATCGCAAAAAAATTGCAACATAGTAGCTTCACCTGTTGAGCGATTCACACCACGATGCATAAAATGTAAATTCATGTTAAGAACTAACTGAATCCGGAGTTTGATGAAAATCCGTGCATTAGTTCTAGAGATTGAACTATCGCGGAAATCGCTAAAAATGCTGCTTAGCAGCGTCACCTGTTGAGCTATTTACACCAAAAACTAATCAGCAACCATTTAGATCAGGGAATGGTTGAATATAAATCTTAGTTAAATTCCGTGCATTAGTTCTTGAGATACAGCGTCCACAAAATTTGTGTCACATACAGGCAGACAGACGGAAAGACAGACTCACAGACAGACATTTTGTGAAAACTTGTTTTTCGGGATCTCTGACCCCTAAAACGCGTAAATCCGTCGAAAACCGGTATTCGAAAAATTTCACGAATCTTTCTTCTTGTAAAGATAGGAGAAAGTAAAAAGGATTTGTAGACCATTCAATTAAATAAAGGCGTTCAATTTGTTACTGCGTAATTTAGGGTTTCATATATTTTAATGGCGTTAGTAATTTTAAATCCGTATTTTTTAACCCAAATAACCAGCCCTCTAAAGTATCAATTTCAGAAAAAGTGCTCCGTCTGTCAACTATGGTGTCTTTTTGTTTGTGCGAAATCAATAAATGTATCTTCGCAGTGTTATTTTAGCTTCGGGTCTGAAGAGGTTATACAACGCTAAAAATTTGTATCCCGTAAATGATCGACGATACTGCTAAAATTCCAAGTGTCGATCGCAGCGAAATCTGCGGGATTTTCGTATTACATTGTATAGACTAGCAATATCTTTCAGTTATAGAAAATATCCTGCTGATGTCGCTGCGATTCGTATATTTCAGCAGCATCGTTGCACATTTAAGGATACAATATTTTACCACTTTTTTAAGTATTACAGGGATAGCCAATTTCCACACAATATATTCTAGGCGCTATAATTTGGTCTAGACGTTGTAGCATTTTTTTTTTACATTTTATTAACATACGAGGCTAACGAGAAAGACAGGCTACCGCGGCGGGTCCGATTCTTCTTTTTTTGCAGACTGCTGGAGTCATGTGATGCTCTTTTCACACACCTTCATTGGTGCATTCGAGCATCACGTGACTCCAGCGGTCTGTAAAAAAATAAGAATTGGATCCACCGCGGCAGCCTGTCTTTTTCATTAGCCTCGATTAACATACATCTGACTTGTGTGCTTGGCGTCAAGCCCGCTGTAATAATACGATGTTTACTTTGAAAGTTTATCACAGATGTCGCTGCGATCAGCTCCGTGGATTTCAGCGTCAGAGCACATTTAAGGGATACAACTTTTTAGCGCTGCTTGGATAGTAAAATTCCACAGTATGTATTCTAGACGCTATAGCGGTGCATTACACGTGTCTCTTTCTTCTTTAAAAAATATCCTGCAGATGTCGCTGTAAATGACTGTTTGAAATTCAACATCGTTGTACATTTAAGGGATTCACTATTTCCGCGCTTTTTTTAAGTATTGCTGGGATAGTCGATTTCTACAACATATAATCTAGGCCTATAACCGAGCTATAGTACAGCGCCTAGAACATACAGTGTGGAAAACGGCTATTCCTATAATTCTTTAAAAAGTGCTAAAAACTTGTATCCCATAAATCTCCAACAATGAACAGCGCCAATATGCTGATACGAGCGCCATCTCGTAAATCTTTTCAATATAAACACTGAGTTTTCGAAAATTATAGAATGTTAAATATCGGAAACTATAAATATAAGATATTTTGGTCTGTTATAAGCTAATTTAGTTAAGGAACGTGAAATAGGTTAAAGAGTCTCTTTTAGAATGACTATCGTTTTTATATCACTACGATGGCGCTACTATCGACATCTTGTTATTCAGCGTCGTTGTATATTTATGGGATTCAATTTTTTAGCACTATTTTGTAGCCGTTTTCCACACTGTATCTTCTAGGCGCTGTATATATAGTGTGGAAATTGGCTATCCCTGTAATACTTTAAAAAGTGCTAAAATATTGTATCCCTTAACTGTGCAATGATACTGCTGAAATATACAGATCACAGCGACATCTGCAGGATATTTTCTCAAACTGCAAGATATTGCTAGTCTATACAATGTAATACTAAATCCCGCAGATGTCGCTGTGATCGATACTTGGGATTTTAGCAGTATCGTCGCACATTTAAGGGATACAAATTTTTAGCGTTGTTTGGATAGCATATTTCCACACAAGGTATTCTAGACGCTGTAGCCATACTTTCGGCAAAAACTTGAAATGAGCATGCTTCCTGTGCATATATCACCACTCTTATGTATGAAGGCTCTCTGTTATGGTGTTGATTCTGAGCGCTCTTTGTTAAATTTCTATATTTGTGTTTTAGAGAAAGCAATACAGAAAAGTACTGTTACTATGGAGACAACAACTTCTTTAATATTGAAAGGTATAGCAAAGGAGTTCAGAATCAGTGCCTTAAATAGTTTCGAATATGTATTGTTGTTATGACAATTAATACCCTACCTGGATGTGGAAATGCAAAATTGTGTTCAACATAATGGAGGATATTCCATCTACATTTTGATCACGTGGTCAAGGTAAAAACTTCTATCGTAAAGAAGGGAAGTCTCCGTAGACGTGTAATGTAAATCCCCGCTAGCCAATGAAACGGTTCATGAGGCAAAGTAGTAGTATCTTCCCTTCTTATCAGATAGAAGTTCCTTGGATAAATTACCGGTATCACGTGACTTTTTCAGCCACGAACCCATATTTGGAATATTCTCCATTGTGCGCAATTTAGATAGATTTTTGGCTGTCAGAGAAACGAGATTCATCAATCAGAAGCCTGCATTTTTGTGAACTTTTCACTGTTTGCAGAAATGCAGGCTATTGATTGGCGATTCTCGTTTCGCTAACAGCGAAAAATCTATCTGGATCCTAGCCTACATTTCTACAAACATTGCACTTCATCCACGGCACTAAAAAAATGACTCAAAACTTTCATGACATAGGCCGGGATCCACAAACAGCAAATATTCTCAAACATGCAGGCTTCTCATTGGTCAAACTCATTTCCCTAACAGCGAAAAATCTATCTGAATCTCAGCCATAGTTATCTTCGATCAAATCAATGCAAAAGGATAATATAAAAGAAAAGTATAAGATTTCTAAAATGTTTTGGCGGGTTTATCGCTATTTGGCATAATTTGTAAACTTTAGAACTAATTAACAGTTTTTCGCTAATTATGAATAGAAAATTAATGTTTTTAAAGCTGAATTTTATAAAAGCACTTAGATTGAGTAAATATCTATCCAAAAATTCAATCCTTACTTTTTTCTGTCCATTATTTAAGTCTCTACCTCGATTTAAACATAAGTTGTGACGAAGAAAATAAGTCTGTCATTTTCAGTATCTCGACGTTATATTTTAAAAAATCTATATCTCTGTTTATAATTAATTTATGAGGATGCATTTGATCTCAAATTGAAGATCGTCTTTATTAGGTCCTTCTAGTGTTGGTTTTATTTTTCTGCGATGATTGCTTCTTTTGTTATGGGAAATTTTACGCTGGCATATTTCGTTCATTTAACATGGAGAAGTTGTCATCAGTATAATAAGCAGTTACGGTGTCTTGCCTTATTCTTGGCGTTTGTTTGTTTGGCGGGGTTAGCATTTTTTTTCAGCTTGGCTTGGCAGAACGACCGTCCTGCTTCATGTCGTTTAAAATTACGATTTTTACGTATATGTCAATTTATTTTATTCTTTCATATTGAACGATCATCAATTCATTCATTACATACTGACGTTTGCTATGCATGATTTTTTATTTTTTTATTGCTGAATATAATTGTTGTTATTTCGTTTATTTATTAATAGTTTGAAAGTAACATATACTTCCAGAAAAGACGTAGACAAAATTATAAGCCGTAAGAACGAAAACTTTTTTTAGGAATGGGCAATAAACAATGTATGATCACTTTATTCTCATACTATTACACGAAAACAGGAACAATGAAACACAGTAAAAAAGAAATTCAGGTCATATGTATCATGAAATCACATACCGTTACTTATGTGTCAATTTATTTTCCTTTTATCCATTCGTTTCGCTTTTTGTTAAGGACTTTTGTCCCATATTCCTTTTGTCAATATATATCAGTATATTCCCCGTATTCCTTTTCTTATGTTGTATTGTTACGCTTTAAAAGGAAATCTATATTCATTTGCTGATAACGTTATTGTTAAAGTAAATAAACATTTAGCGTGGGGAATGCGAAAGAATATACACTTTAATATATTTAAATACAATGCAGAAAGTTTTGTATCTTTATTGTTTAATATAGGGGTGCACAACCTTTTTAAGAGAAGGGCCACTTACAAAAATTTCTGGGTTGTCGGGGCCACATGAGTAACACGGAGAGAATTTTATTTCGGGGAGGTGATCTGTGGCCTATATTCAGATAAAAAATACGGTTTCAGAAGGGAGAGGGGGTTGACGACTTGCCCCTCTAGATTTCCCTACCCAGTCAACACATCCAATTCAGTTGGCAAGGATAAATAAACAGTTTACGTTTGTATATATAACAAAGATAAAGCAAGGATTATTTTGAAGGAGTGATAACGGGCCACTTTTGACCCGCAGGCCACAGGTTGTGCATCCCTAGTTTAATATATTATATTTTATATTACAAAAGTCCATAAATTTTTATATCTTGATTTTCGGAAAACAGTCCATAATATTTGGGTTAAGTTCAAACTTTAAAAACACCTTAGATTTAATCTAATAATCTGATTTTGTTTTAGAATACCTTCCTTGTGAAATAAATTTATATTAATTTGTTGATTAATTCTACAGCTGCTTTGTTTAAAAAAAGTTGTACTTCCAAATTTAATTCTTACTTGGAATAAGGATATGCTACATATTAGGACCGCAAAAAACGAGTGGCCAAACGTGATTAGTGGACACTATCTTGGAAGAAACAGAATTTCTCAGCCTAAACTAACATATCTTTTTAAGTAAGAGAGTGGTAATTTACAACCAGGGCGCATGATTCAATATGACGTATTTATCCAATTTATGGCAACCCAGATTACACACCTTGTGATAGACGTTTGGGAGAGTTTTCTTGGATGAATGAGAAAAATTAATTATTTGATTGAGAATAATGGCAGGCTCGTCAACAAAATTGCTAGTTCACCAGATTTTGGCGGTAATGTTCTCTCGACCAATTAAATTATATTGCTCGTATATCACCATTGTTGATTTATAAAAGTACTTTGCGTTTAACATTATTTTTTTATGAAACATTCTCAATCAATATAGTTTTACTGGGTAAAAACCTGCTAAAAAGATGGTGAATGTTTACCCTTTGAACTTATCTAAGCTGACTTCCTGTAGCGAATTTCAGAACTATCTCTTATTGAATTTTCATAATTTGAACAGCAACTTATAATCTTATTATTCACCTTGTAAACATGTTACAACTTTGAAATTATGTTACAACATTGTAAAAATACTTGTATTCACGTCTAAATATTTCCAAGATCGTTTTATGTTTGAAGATTCCTTTAATTGTGTCGTCTAGTTGCAAAACCGGCCAACTCCTCAAAAATTGAAAATGTGTTTTTTCAGTTTTTTCAGTTCTAAGTAAAGGTTTCTATCATCTGGCAACGATAAACCTTGCAAAAACCTGTCAATCCTTGCGTTACATGCGTTTGAAAATCACGATGTGGAGCAAAAGCGGCCAAATCTTTCAGCCGGTGAGTTTCAAAACCGGCCATCTCCATATCCGCTAGCTAGAGCTTCTGCTCGACCCCACAATAACTTCTCACTTGTTGATTAGATTAACGTTATCGTGTTTCCTCTCGCCTGTGATTGCTCTCCCTTGGTGCATACAAATTTTCTAATAATTTAGCTTCGTGTTTTCTCCGACTATGGAAGTGTTTCTGGAAGAAGTGTCTACTAATCAACCAAGGAAGCGGCAAAGTGGATCTACGACGTGGTAAAGGAGAAAACCCCAAAGTCAATGTACACCTTTAGATAACCAGGGGTGATTTATCATTTTTTGACGCCCTAGGCCAAAATACTTTTCCGCAGCCTCCCCACCTCCCTTCATAAAACTGTAAGTGAATTTTCTTTGACAAATTTAAGATTTTTTAAATCTATTTAATTAAATAATAATAAAAGAAAATAAGTTGAAACTGGTGTGAATGACTAAGAACAAAAAATCTTCTTAAAACACCATAAAAAATTTTGTAAATGCGCTAGGCCTTTCGAAAGATCTGAGTCTTTCTTCGTCAGGCGCAAAAAAGACGTTCTTCTACTATGAAAGCAGAGGCAAGACTGAAATGAAAGATAAGGGAAAGGAAACAAGCTGAAGAAACAGCCAATAGGAAGATAGAAATCAACAGCCAATAGGAAAGTAAAAGACAACAGCCAATCACAGAAGAGAATAATCAAAACAAAAGAACACAGAGCAGGAGGGGGAAAAATACATATAATCCAATATGGGAACACACGAAATTAAAAATGAATAATATATATATATATATATATATATATATATATATATATATTTAAAAACCGACAATAATAATACGAAAATAAATTAAATGGTAGTATTGAAAAGGTTTTTCCAAGCTGCAGAGAGCATTGTTGAATCAGATTTATCATTAACAATAACATCACGATTAAGATAAATAGCTAAATTTTCAAGAAAGTCCAATTCAGAGATACTATTGGCATTAGAGATAATTTTAGCATTTTGAAAATTAAAACTATGGCCGGAATCCCAAGAGTGCTTGGCAATAGAAGATTTAGAAAATTCTTGATTGATTACATAACGTGAGTGTTTTTTTAAGCGGATTTCGAGATTCCTTTTAGTTTGACCAATATAAGATAAATCACAACCATTACAAGGAACTTTATAAATTCCCCATTTACGAAGATCAGGAACAGGAGATTTAGTGGAGGGGAATTTGAATTTATTGACAGGTTAAAGATAATGTTAAAATTGAAACGTCGTAAAACTTTAGCTAACTTGAAACATAAAGGAGGATAAAAGGGGAGGACAACAAAATTATCAGGTTTGCTTTTGACAGATTTGGAAAGAGTAGATCTATTAGATGGTCTATTGAGTTTCTTAACAGCATTATTGATAACAGAAGGATTAAAACCTCTTTTGACAGCAATGGTTTTTAAGTAATTAAGCTCTTCCTTAAGGGATACAGAATCGGAACAAATTTTGAGAGTACGATTTACATACGTGTAAAAAACACCGATTTTTTGGATGACAGGATGATTTGAGAGAGCATGAGGTGGGTTAGAAACAGAAAAAGGTTTTCTATAAACACAAGTTTTGAAAGAAGAATCGCATTTGGTAACTAAAACATCAAGGAAAGGAAGTTTATTACAATTTTCTAATTCAAAAGTAAACTGAATATGTGGGTCGATAGAATTGATAGTATGAAGAATGGTAGAAATATCAAAAGGATTATCAACTAAAACAAAAGTATCGTCGACATAACGCATCCAACATTTAAAATTAACCAGATTTAATAATTTTTCCTCAAAATAATGCATATAAATATCACAAAGAATTGGAGATAAAGGATTACTCATACTTAAGCCATCTGATTGTTTGAAAAATTTATTATCAAATTCAAAAGTAGTTTGAGTGATGCAAATTTTGGTTAAATTAACAAAATCTTGGACTTCAATATCAGAGAAATTAAATTCACGTAATCTTTTTTCCAAGCAAGAAAGAGCACCTTCAATTGGAACATTCGTAAATAAAGATTTGACATCAAGAGAAAGCATAGAACAATTGGATGGGCTAATATTTTTTAATTTACTAACAAAATCATAAGAATTTTTTATCGTATGAGTATTAGAAATGCATAACGGAGAAAAAATGGATGTTAAAAATTTGGCAAGAGGATAAGTAACAGTACCAATATTAGAGACGATAGGTCTTAAGGGGACATTGGTTTTATGAACTTTAGGCAAAGCATAAAAACGAGCACAAATGGCTGAAGAAGGAATAACACTATGTTTAGTATTGTCATTTAAAATAACAGAATTCTTAACAGCTTTTTTGAGAGTGGAAAGATGCGAATTGGTAGGATCTTTTTTAACTTCAACATAAGGACCTTCAGATAAGAGAGCATAGACTTTATCAGAATAATCTTTTTTATCCATAAGAACAATTTGACCACCTTTATCAGCTTTAGTAATAATAAGATTATCATTGGACTTAAGCTCATTCAGAGCGATATTTTGAGAACGAGAAAGATTAGGTTTAAATTTTGAATTATTAGAAGAAATAGTATCAGCAAGGATGTGACGAAGAGTTTCTTTTTGAAAAGGAGTGACTTTACTATGTTTAAAGGAAGACTCAATAGGAGCAATCAATTTAGTGAGAGAAGGTTTGCAAGACTGAGAAAAATTTAAACCAAGATCTAAAATGCTTTTTTGCTCAGGAGTTAACATGTGAGAGGAGAGATTAACGATGCAGTTTTCATTTGAAAGATTCTTACATGAAAATTTAGACTTATTTTGCTTATTGCACAACGAAGAAAACTTTTTATCAAGCTTATTTTGATGAGCAGTTTTGAAAGTAAATAGAGAAGACCAAACTTTATTATCAATATCACAGAAATTGTAATTTAAAATACGTAAAATTAAAATACGTTCTATTTTTTAAAAATATAAATGAATGATTTGTGATAAAACATGGATATATTATAAACTATATTTAATTTAACTGCCTATAATACAAACAAATGAACCTGTAAGAATCATTAGATAGCTGGATTTTTATTTGTGGAGTTTCTTGAGTGACATCTGTTTATTATTATTATTATTATTATTATTTATGTATTATTCAGCGATAGTGACGTCCTATGAATACTTTACTGCAGATATTGTTTAAGACTGGATCGTCAATGAGGAATTCTTCAGAGCATGCAAATGACGTAATTTTATATAAAATAAAAGTTTGTGTCAAATTTTATATAAAACAAAATTTTATATAAAAAGCGTGTGTTTGAAGTCTTAAAACTGAAATATGTTTTGTATTATCTATATTTATATAAATTTACGTTTTTTCATCGGGGGCGACACTAAATTCTGAAAAAGCAGAATTCCTGTTTTCTAGTAATTTTTAATTTATTCTATTTTTAGAAGAAGAAAGTACGAATATAGTGCATTATGTTTTCTATCTTTAGAAGAAGAAAGTATTGGATTCGTGGAAAATTTCGACTACATGTTTTAGCCAGATTTATACCATTTCGAAGGTATGAATACGATATGACTGTTTTCAGAAAATGTCTGTAGTGAGTTTGAGGTTCAGAGAGCCTTTGAATCAGTTTGTCTGTAGGTGACAAACATTTTTTTGGAGCTTTATCTCAAGAATTAATGCATGGAAATTAATAAAATTTTAGATTTAGTCAGTATGCGTATCTGTTTGTCTATATGTAACATAATTCTTATGGGCGTTCTATCGCAAGAAATAAATCGCAGAATTTGATCAAACTCCACTTAAAAACGGCATAAATACTTAAAAACAGCATAAAAATAAAGAAATGCGTGAGACCTTTCGAAAGAACCTTGTCTTTCTTCATCAAGAACAAAGAACACGTAAACCACATTGGAAGTAGAAAATAGTTTTTAAAATGTAGTATAGCAACGCCACCTTAAGAGTAGTTTACACGAGCTTCTAATAAACACCAATATATGTGAAAGTTTTACTTAATCAGAAGTAAAACCTTCACATATATTGGTGTTTATTAGGATCTCGTGTAAACTACTCTAAAGATGTCGTTGCTATGCTACATTAAAAAAAATCCACTTCCAACATGAAATATGGCGTTGCTCTGCTACATTTAAAAATAAATTTCCACTTCAAATGTGGTTTACGTGTTCATTGCTCCTGATGAAGAAAGATAAATTTCTTTTGAAAGGCCTCGCGCATTTCTTTATTTTTATGCTGTTTTTAAGTTCTCTTGATGTTACAGTATCGCCCCAGCTTACATCAACTTTAAATAATTTTTCTTTTGAACATGATTTAACACTGAAAAGAAAATTATTAAAAAAAAATATTGTAATTATTTTTCCCCCGATTTACCATCTAATTTGTATTCGAAATAATTCAAAACTATAAAAATGCATCCTATTCATTTATTGCCTTATACGTTTTCCAATCTTATTTGAAAATATTACAGAGATATAACTTTAAATCGTTATAAATGTAACTGTCTTGTTTTAACTATTCCAGAATAATTGTATGATTCAATGTATACTGTAGATATTATGTTCATATAATTGCAATATTGGTCGAAGAAAATAGCGTCCAAATATCACAAACTGAATAAATGCAAGAAGTTCAGGAAGACATAAATAGGAACTGCATAGCATATTATCTTTTCACTTTGATATATGATAAACGAATTTATCTTTTTTTAAGTTTATTGATATGCATAGTTATAATAATATATATATGACGCATAATTACGTTGTCATTATTTGAATTTCTGCAATTTTACTTAAAAATATTACATAGATACACCTTTAAATCGTTATAAATTTAACTGACTACTTTTTAATATAACAGAATAAGTAGAAGATTCTATGTAAGCATTAAAAATCAGCTCCTATACTTGTAATACAGGTTGAAGCAAATAGCGTACAAATATCACGAACTTAAACTCAACTCAAGAAACTCAAGGAACTCTTCTAGAAACTCGAAAAGTTCAGGAAGACATAAATAGGAACTGCATAGAAATGTAATAAATATCTACTAAAAAACAACTTTTCAAAAGTAAAAAAAAAAGCCAAGCAAAAAAAAAAGAAAAGAAAAAAGGGGAAAGTTGTGGCTAAAAAATAGTGTGATATCAAATTTCCAAGCTAATATTATGGTACTTATTTAACATTTTTTATTAAAAATTTACCATATGTAAGTCGAGTACCTAAGTATGCGTTGATAGAAAGCCTTTTCTCCTTTACTAAATACATCATAACGTGTTTCTGAAAATTAATTTTTTTTAATTATGCATGATGGGCTTGGCGACCATCTTTCCATATTTTACACAATTTTCTAAGCACACAAGTACATTGTTAAGATCGGAAATTCGAAATTGTTGCTAAAGCAAACATTTTATGCTTTTAATTTATGGAAATGAGTGCCTAGAAATTTGTGTCTTAAAATAAAGTTGAAGTAACTTCAGGTTTTATCTTATGATTCTCTTTTTTCGGAGGGGGTTAATTAATTAGTTAAAGCAGCAAAAATCAATTTTTTTTTCTTCAAAATAAAAGACTTTCTTAATTTATCTGTCTGTAGCCAAAACTAGAAGTTCAAAATTCTTAATAATGCAAACATATTACGAGCTTGTCTGCTTAGAAATTTGTGTAAAATATGGAAAGATGGCCGCCAAGCCCATCATGCATAATTAAAAAAAATTAATTTTCAGAAACACGTTATGATGTATTTAGTAAAGGAGAAAAGGCTTTCTATCAACGCATACTTAGGTACTCGACTTACATATGGTAAATTTTTAATAAAAAATGTTAAATAAGTACCATAATATTAGCTTGGAAATTTGATATCACACTATTTTTTAGCCACAACTTTCCCCTTTTTTCTTTTCTTTTTTTTTTGCTTGGCTTTTTTTTTTACTTTTGAAAAGTTGTTTTTTAGTAGATATCAGTTCTTTTTTTTAAACAGATTATATATAATTGAAATAATTCTACTCGCTAAAATTAGTCCTTGTATAGCCTTTATAAGTAGGGAACAAACACAATAGTATACACTTTGTTTACCTATCATTAATTTTTTAGAGTAATTAATAATTTAAAAGTAAGGAAAGTCAATTTCTTCTTTCAAAGTATCAGTCTTTCTCAATTTATATCGCCTTAAAATTTTCTATGAAGGATGAAAATTTAGTAAAAATCAAATAGAGTCAAAATAAAATATATATTTACAGTTAGTCTGTCAGTTAATTGTTTGTTCTAACTTTTTTTGCTGACGGTTTTGCAAAATAAATTTATCTTTACAAATACCTACGGAAAATCCGAAAATGAAGCCCCGCAGGCATCTAAAGAATCGAAGATCTGTCTAAAGAAGTAAATCTAGCAATTCTAGACATGATGATAAAACATTTTTGATAAAAAAAATCTAAAAATTTAAAGATATAAACTGTACATATAACTTCATCTTCATTTAGATCGTGTTATAGAGAAGAAAGAATAAATATGTAATTTTACTCAAGTCTGTTTATCCATACCTATTTGCATAAATGTGAGAATATAATTTCGTATAAAAATTCCCGTAAATTGATTATATTTAATAGTCTATTATTAAAGCCGCATAATCATTAGAATAAAATTTTTTTGCAGTTAAAAATTGCCTGAAATCTATAGTCTTATCGTTCGTCAAATTTGTTATATGTTTTTTTTAATACCCAGACACCTTTTCTAAACTCTGACCAAAGATCACAGAAATACTGAAATTATCCAAATACTTATACCTTTCTATCGTATTTCTTTTTTTGAGTGGGTGGAGGGGTGAGGAAGGGCGCTTAAGAACTTCGTTTTGTTCTTAGAATTCTGAATTAATCATTGAAAAGATCTGCCTACGTAAGTCTTGTTGCAGAATTTTCATTAGGTAAGAGTTGCATCAACTTATACATCATGTGAATATATTAAATTACTTTTGTAAAATACTAAATGGGAGCCATTGATATTTTCAGAGCATTTGCCTACATTTTAAACTTAAATTATTTACAACTATCCATTAATTTTCTATACGAATTAAAGAAGTCGTTGTTTCCATGGCAACTGTACCTTTCACTATTGCTTGTTTGTTTGTTTGTTTTATTGAACACATATATATCAGATCACGTGAGGATCACGGCGGGATTTGAACCCGCCCCCACCTACGTTCTCAAGCGATTAGCGGCGTGGTGTCTTATCCACTCAGCCACGGTGGGCCACTATTGCTTTATCTAATACCCAGATACTCAAATTTAACCAGCTGCGCTTAGAATCATGCTCATAACAGAGTACATTTATATGTAAGAGTGGTGACACATATGCACAAGTCGTGTACTCATATTCAAGTTTTTGCCCAACGTACAGTAACTCCGTTTTCATTAATAGACGTGGAAGATTTCGATTAAACTAACCAAAAAAGTTTAAAAACATTGGCTTTCTGATTTGATTTTATTCAAAATCGTCTTAACCAACCAAAGTTAATGTCCGGGATCCAGAGTGTTTACTGCAAACATAAAAAAAGTTTTCAAAAATGCAGGCTTCTGATTGATCAATCTCATCGCGCTAATAGCGTGAAATCTATCTTGATCCCGGTCTATTCAACGTCCTTTAAATATTCGAGAAAGCCTTGACAAGTCAGGAAAATATCACACAAAGCAGGCAAAACAAAGAAGAAAAATCATTCATTGGCTCGTTCATATCCACGAGCCAATGAATGATTTTGTTCCTTTGCTTACGAGCCGTTAATTCCCAAATTGGCTCATCCGACCTCAGCAATCTGATCCTTTGTTAATATTAATATTTTGGATTACTTTACTGTGATTTTGATCAAATTTAACAAAATAAATTAATTTAAGTCATTATAATTGCATTCTATTTTACATTACACTACTTCATAAGAAAATAAATATAATTATCTACTATATAAATTTCAGTTTTAGCCAATCAGATTGCTGGGCTCGGTTGAGCCAATTTGGGAATTAACGGCTCGTCCTTTGCTTTGCCTGCTTTGTGTGATGTTTTTGTGACGCGTGTCAAGACTTTCTCAAATATTTAAGGGGCGTTTGTTTATTTCACCACCATGAAGCTATGAAAGGAGAGGAGCAGACATGTCAATCTTCCCGTGTGAAAAACTACATAAAGAAAACGAGTTCTTTCCCCCCTCTTCTGCCCTTTTCTCTCTTGATTTTGACCGATAGCAGCCCATTTAGCAGTCTCCATAGCAAGATGCAGCTATATATGGCGGACGCAAGGGGGAGGGTGTTAGCGTGATCAATGACATAATAGGCCAGTTTATGACGTTTAAAAGTCACACGGAGTTGGATCATCTTTACACGATGATTAGTACAAAGCGGTGCGCCGATTTTTTTTGTGTCCATTGCCGTGTACAGATAATCAACTCCACACTTAGGAACAGCTTCAAATGACGTCATCTACTTCGAGGCAAACGAAAAAGGACAGGCTACCGCGGCGCTACAGCGTCTAGAATATATAGTGTGGAAATCCAATCAGTCGATCTCAGCGATATCTGCAGGATATTTCCCAAAACTCCAAGACAATTTGGTCTAGACGCTGTAACATTTTTTTTAAACGTTTTATTAACTTACATTTGACCTGTGTGCTTGGCGTCAAACCCGCTGTAATAATACAATGTTTACTTTGAAATTTGAAAATATATAGCAGATGTCGCTGCGATAATCTCCCTGGATTTCAGCGTCAGTGCACATTTAAGGGATACACCTTTTTAGCGGTTCTTGGATAGCAAATTTCCACATTATGTATTCTAGACGCTGTAGCGGTGCATTACACATGTCTCTTTCTTCTTTAAAAAATATCCTGCAGATGTCGATGCAAATGACTGTTTGGAATTCGACATCGTTGTACATTTAAGGGATTCAATACTTTCGCGCTTTTTTAAGTATTGCTGGGATAGTCGATTTCTACAACATATAATCTAGACGCTATAACGGAGCTATAGTTTCTAGAAGATATAGTTTAAAAATCGGTTTATTAAAAAAGTGCTAAAAATTGTATCCCATAAATGTTGAACGAGGCTGAACGACGAATGTCGATTACAGCGACATATGGTAATTCCAACATAACTATTTCAAAAGAAAATGTTTCGCTCAGAGAAGATCTAGAAAATGTTGCTCCTATCGACATTTGTCATTCAGTATTTGTCAATATTTATGGGATTCAATTTTTAGCACTTTTTAACGAATTACTGGAATAGCCGGTTTCCACACAGTGACCGTGATCTAGGTAGATTTTTCTGTGTTATCGTAACGAGATTGACCAATCAGAAGCCAAAATTTTTGCTAACTTTTCACTGTTTGCAAAATTGTACCTGAATACCGGCCTATATTTCTAGACGCTACAACTGAGCTCAGGAATAGTACAGAAAGCAAACTCTGTATTTTGATACATTAAGGCCGGGATCTAATTAGGAACAAGTGTGTCTCTATAACGAAGTAGCGACATACGGCCAATAAATGTTTATTGGTAAAAGTGATAAAAACAAATCGTTAAAGTTCTTTACGAGCATGCCATTATCGCCAGGTTAATGCATGCTGAATTATTTCCCTAGTCTAATAGAGATCGTCCATGCGCGTATCTTCTAATGGAGGATATTCCAAATATGGGTTCGAGGCTGAAAAAGTCACGTGGTACCGGTAATTTACCCAAAGAATTTATAACTGATAGAAGGGAAACAGGAAACTACACTGTTAAAAATATCGTGAAAAATTACCTCGGTTCTTACAGGTTCTCTATTTTCTGACCAATGAGAACGCTACATAAACGCCTATGAAGCGTTCTCATTGGTCAGAATACAGATAGCCTTTAAAAACAGAGGTAATTTTTCACGATATTTTTAACAGGGTACTACTGCTTTCTCCCATGAACTGTTTCCTTGGCTAGCGGGGATTTACATTACGTAGACGGAGCCTTCCCTTCTTTACGCTAGACGTTCTTGCCTTGACCATGTGATCATAACGTAGATTGAATATCCTCTATTCAAGAAAGCGGATTGCCGTACTTTCGACAAAAGCTTGAAATGAGCATGCCTCCTGTGCATATATCACCACTCTTATGTATAAAGGCTCTCTGTTATGGTGTTGTTTCTGATACAGCGCTTAGAATACCTATTGTGGAAATATGCTATCCAAACAGTTCTAAAAATTTGTATCCCTTAAATGTGCGACGATACTCCTAAAATTTCAAGTGTCGATCGCAGCGACATCTGTGGGATTTTCGTATTACTATTATTACATTGTATAGACTAGCAATTTCTTGCAGTTGTAGAAAATATCCTGCAGATGCCGCTGCGATCTGCATATTACAGCAGTATCATTGCACATTTAAGGGATACAATATTTTAGCGCTTTTTTAAGTATTACAGGGTTAGCCTATTTCAACACTATACATTCTAGGCGCTATAGTTTCTGAGCGCTGTTGGTTAAATTTCGATATTCGTGTTTTAGAGTGAGCAATAGAGAAAAGTACTAAAACTATTGAAACAACAACTTCTTTAATATTGAAATGTATAGCAAAGGAGTTCAGAATCAATGCCTTAAATAGTTTCGAATACGCACTGTTGTTATGACATCAATACCCTTCCTGGATGTGGAAATGCAAAATTGTGTTCAACATAATTGGCCGCAATCTAGATAGATTTTTCGCTGTTAGCGAAACGAGATTCATTAATCAGAAGCTTGCACTTTTGCGAACTTTTCGCTGTTTGCAGCAATGCAGGCTATTGATTGGTGAATCTCGTTTCGCTAACAGCGAAAAATCCATCTGGATCCCAGCCTAAATTTCAGTAAACATCGCACTTCATCCATGGCACTAAGAAAATGACTCAAAACTTTTATGACATAGGCCGGGATCCAGAAGCAGCAAAAGTTCTCAAACATTCTGGCTTCTGATTGGTCAAACTCATTTCGCTAACAGCGAAAAATCTATCTGGATCTCGGCCATAGTTTTCTTCGATGAAATCAATGCAAAAGGATAATATAAAAAATTTTAAAAGACTTCTAAAATGATTTGGCGGGTTTATCGCTGTTTGGCATAATTTATAAACTTTAAAATTAATTAACAGTTTTTCGCTAATTAAGAATAGAAAATTTGTGTTTTTAAAGCTGAATTTTACAAAAGCACGTAGATTGAGTTAATATCTGTCCAAAAATGCAATCCTTACTTTTTTATGTCCATTATTTAAGTCTCTACCTTGATTGAACCATAAATTGTGACGAAGAAAATAAATCGATCATTTTCAGTATCTCGACGTTATTTTAAAAAATCTATATCTCTGTTTATAATTAATTTATGAGGATGCATTTGGTCTCAAATTGAAGATATTTTCCATTAGGTCCTTCTGGTTTTGGTTTTATTTTTCTGCGATGATTGGTTCTTTTGATATGGGAAATTTTACGCTGGCATGTTTGGTTGATTTTACATGGAGAAGTTGTCATCAGTATAATAAGCAGTTACGGTGTCTTGCGTTTTATTCTTGGCGTTTGTTTGTTTGGCGAGGTTAGCATTTTTTTTTCAGCTTGGCTTGGCAGAACGACCGTCCTGCTTGATTAAGATGGAGCTTTGTGCAATATAATGTAAATGTAAAAATGTCAACGCAAGAATAGTTTTAAATATTAAGCACACCGGTTCCACTAGCATATAGCATACCATACTCGGGGCTATATCAGCTATATGTGACCGAATACCGTTGTCATAGCATATTATTGTTTTACTTTGAGATATTATAGTAAAAATTTATTTTTAATTCTATTGATATATATGTATATTTTTAGCAATATATATATATATATGACGTATAAGTATGTTGTCATTACTTGAATTTTTGTTATCTGACATTAAAATATTACATATGTGTCGCCTAGTTGCAAAACCGGCCATCTCCAAAAAATAAAGTTTTGAGAAAAAGCTGATTTTTTACCACACTTAGCCAAATAAAATTTGGAACCAAAACTTTTCAGTTTTATAGTCATTAGGGCAGTATATTTGAAAACACGAAATAAGGTGGCAGGGGCACATGAAGGGAAGAGGTTATTTAGGTCTTTGTTTTGGATTTAGACGCCTTTGCAACTTACTTTGGAGTTGGCCTGTTTTGTAACAAACCAGAAATTAATTTTTGCTAAATTTAATCTAACATTGGGTTTTTAGGGGATGCAAATTCACAAAAATGTTTTATTCAACTTAATATTATTTAACAAAAAGAACTTTAGGAAAGTTGTTAACGTAAAACGACTTTTACACACTTACTGTTTGTTACAACTGACTAACAGTTAAAACTAACTGACTAGCTGTTAAAACTGATTTAAATGTCACTAAACAAATGATTTAAATAATATGATATTATTTTAAATAAAATTATTAAATTTTAAAACTTAAACAAAAATCATGCTATGTACATGTGCATACAATTTCAAACTTTAGTGGTCTCATCGTTTTCGATAGTCTCAGAAATTTCGTCATGAGGGTCCATCAATGCGTCTTTTTCTTCATCATCTTTGCTTTCTGCTTTTAAGCAGCTGATTCCAATATATTTTTGTAAAAAAAAAATAACCGCTGGCCAGAATCCCAATTTGGCCCGAAATGTTTCGTCAGTAAGTTTTGGACATCCCGAAGTTTTAGAGGCTTCACCACTGTATCCGGAGCCACGTCCTCGAGCTTGCTGTTCATAATACTTCTCTTACTCTTGACAACAGACTTTCTGACTTCTACCTCAGATTTGTAGAAGACTTCCCCCTGCACCAACAGCTTATTTTTAAATTCTGCTATGATTTTTTTTTTCGTAGGAGCAAATTTGAAATGCCACAGTGCAGGTGGTTTGGGGAAGAAATTGCTGGTCTTCTTCCAATAATGGTCGGTCTCTTCCCGACTTGAAAACTGTTCCATATTCAGATAAAATTTCTTCTTACTTTGCGGGCTGAATGAGGGACTTAATTTTCTTCAATCTCCTTTCAATCTGAACGAAACACGGTCTGAAGGGATAAAAGAATACTGAATCAACGTACGCAAGTTATTAGATTAATAAAATATTATGGCATCATGATAATTAATTAATCAAAATATGCTAACTATGATGTTATTATGATATCAATTAATTATGTATTATATTATCCCCAGTGTGGATTACCCATAAGGCAACTTAGGCTATGAACAAGGGGCGTACCTTAGGTAGGGTTCGCAAAATTAAGAACTTTAAAGATTTTAAGTTTAATGAAATAAGAAAAAATTAAAATTTTATCGAAAAGTATTAAATAAAAAATGAATTTGTAATAATTACATTTAAAATAATTTTTCTACTTCTCGATACACCAACACAAAATTCTCTCAGATTTTAAGTTTAACAAAAGCCCATTCATTTCCAATCTACAATCCTCAAAATACTAAAATTTATAAAGCAAAATTTAAATGTATTATTATTTAATTAAATAGATTAAAAAATTCTTAAATTTGTCAAAGAAAATTCACTTACAGTTTTATGAAGGGGGGTGGGGAGGCTGTGGAAAAGTATTTTGGCCTAGGGCGTCAAAAAATGGTAAATCACCCCTGGTTATCAAAAGGTGTACATTGACTTTGGGGTTTTCTCCTTTACCACGTCGTAGATCCACTTTGCCGCTTCCTTGGTTGATTAGTAGACACTTCTTCCAGAAACACTTACATAGTCGGAGAAAACACGAAGCTAAATTATTAGAAAATTTGTATGCACCAAGGGAGAGCAATCACAGGCGAGAGGAAACACGATAACGTTAATCTAATCAACAAGTGAGAAGTTGTTGTGGGTTCGAGCAGAAGCTTTAGCTAGCGGATATAGAGATGGCCGGTTTTGAAACTCACCGGCTGAAGGATTTGACCGCTTTTGCTCCACATCGCGATTTTCAAACGCATATAACGCAGGGATTGACAGGTTTTTGCAAGGTTTATCGTTTCCAGATGATAGAAACCTTTACTTAGAACTTAAAAAACTGAAAAAAACACATTTTCAATTTTTGAGGAGTTGGCCGGTTTTGCAACTAGACGACACATATAAAATATTACACAACGTTACTTTTTTATAAATTTAACTATCTACTTTTAAATATTCCAGAATAAATATAAGGTTCAAAGTATATGTTCAAAATCTGCTCTAATGCTTGTAATATTGATTGAAGCAAATAGCGTTCAAATATCCCGAACTGAACAAATTCAAGAAGTTCAGGAAGATATAAATGGGAACTGCATAGCATATTATTTTTTCAATTTGATATATGATAGTAAAATTTACCCTTTTTAATTTTATTGATATATATGTATGTAGGATGAGCCAGAATTATGTTCTCATTGTATGAATTTTTTCAAACTTTTTCGTGAAGTTCCTTTAAGAGAAGATGTGTTTTATGAAACAAATTTTATAGGGTATAATAATATCATTTAGTCGCATTTTCTTTCGAGATTGCCTTCATTACAAATTAGTCGGATAGGCCAATCCCAAAGTTTTATTCTATCTCATACATGTTAATAATTCAAAAATTCGCTATCACAGTGCTAGATTTAAATGAAAATCTAGGATCTCTTGAGGATTTTAAAGATATGAAATTCCGTGCATTAATACTTGAGATATGCCTATCGCTAAAATCATGTAAATCCTGCAAAATGCACCATAGCAGCGCACCTCTTGGGTGATTTACATCATCACCTAACCAGAACCTATTTATATCAGGGACTAATTGAATCTGTAGTTTAACCCTTTCGTGGTCACGCACGCGTATACGCGGTCGCACTTTGGTACTTGTAAGTGGTCGTGAACGCATATAGGCGGTCAGACTTTTGTACTTGTAGATGGTCACAAGCGCGTATAGGCGGTCAAAATATTCTACTTGTAGATGGTTATGAACGCGTTTGCGCGTTTGTGCTTCCCCCCCACTTCTCGAGACTGGGAGTTAAAGAAGGCGTTTATCAATCACCCCCTCTTTCCACGCACACAATAGGCGTTAGGCAGACTATTTGTCAACTGGATTACCGTATTTTAAGTCGAATGCCTTAGGGGATTTCTTTTTCTGTTAATGCTTAAGAATGGCATTGTATTTCGAACCATATACTAGGCAATTTTATAGAATATCATCGTTTACTTATTTTACTTTATTATTTCTGTCCATAAGATTCTAATTCATTACTATAATAATTATTATTTTATATCATTTGCCATATAATATTTATTTATTTTGCATGTTCATTATTTATTATGTAATATTTATTTATTTTGCTCTTTTAATGAATATACACGTTCTTTTCTTTCCTTTTTACTTCCAAATGTATGTCATTTTTTTCATTTAACTATAATACTAAATAACTAAACTGTTTTTTTTCTTTACTTACAGCACTTTTGTTGTGTAATAATAATAAAAATCTCAAATATCCAATTTAACATTACACTTCAAAAATAATATTTTTATTTATTATTGTTGCGCAAATTTTATTCAAATTCTAGTATAATCTAAAACTAGCACCGTGAAACCTGTCTATAATGACGCTGAATGGGCCAGAAAAAGCATCGATGTAGATAGGTTTTAAATTTCATTATAGGTAGATTGGTAAACGGAAAAAAGGTGACCGGAAAAAACGGGACCGGAAAAAACGTGACAAGGAAAAAAGGTGACCGGAAAAAACGTGACAAGGAAGTGTTAAATATTGAATTTGGAAACAATGAACCTGGAAAAAAAATTAAAACAAATCGGATGTTTCTGTCAAGAGTTATCGCGTTACGTACATACAGACGTAAGTGCATACATACATACATACATACAGAACCTGCGTGCACATTAATCCTTGGGCTTTGATAGCCTGCGAGCAAAAAGCAGGATAATGAAAAAATTCCTCTAAAGAAAATGCCTCCTCTCTTCGTCTTTATTTTGTTCCCTTTACAGGCTGTGTATGTAATTTTTTCCCTCCCCCTCCGCCTTATAAAACATCTTTACTCATATATAAACTATCAATAGCGAATTGAAAGAATCAATAAATTGTATTTCCTTAATCCCCCCCCCCCCCCGTCCGTGGATAGCACTAACTTGTCTTTTGTAGAAGTCATAATAAACTTCTGTTAATGAAATGTTAAAATTGTATTTTCTTGGACCAAATCTTAGAGTTGTCAAACTCTCAAACTCACCCCTAAACTCTGCCCCCCCTACGCTGTAAGAAACTGACAGTGGAAAAACTTTACTTTAGTTTTTAGCATTTATTTATCGACAAGTTCAATATTTAACACTCCCTTGTCACGTTTTTTCCGGTCACCTTTTTTTCCTTGTCACGTTTTTTCCGGTCTCGTTTTTTCCTTATCCCGTTTTTCCGCTCTTGTTTTTTCTGTCACGTTTTTTCCGGTCACCTTTTTTCCTAGATTCAATATTATTCCTAAGGAAGAATTTTTTAAAGATAGCGTGCTTGCATTTCAGTATTTTTAAACGATTTTCTTTGATTTGAGTAGCTGAGGTCGATCTGTACAAAGGACTTTTTTACTCCTTCTATTTTATTTGCAAGGTTTTTTAATGGGGATACTTTTACTTTCGAAACCGGTTCCGAAAGTAAATGTATCCTAAATAAATTTAAAAAAAACTTTAAACAAAATCGAAAAAGAAAAAAACGGTCTTTCTATAGATCGATCTTACAGTCGGACGATTTAATCTTCGAGCACTCTGACCCCCGCGGGTTTTTTCCGAATCCGAAAAAGAAGCGAGAACGGGGAAGGAAAAGACAACGACGAAGGGTTCGAGGTCGATCGCACGGGGAACGGGGTAAAAATTAAACTCTCGACACACGGCACCCGACAGTCGAATCACGGATCGGGAAAAATAATTCGCGTGTGTGTGTGGGGGGGCGAGAAACAAAACACCAACAACGGATGTGTGTATTTCAATGATGTCACAGCCTTCCGAATGGTCTGAAATTTTAAATATGTAATTGTCGTAAAATTTTGTCGAGTCATTTCAAATTTTATGAAAATCCGCGTATAGTTTAATTACAGAGACAGCCGAAAGTTTTACGTTACATTACGGGGAACGGGAAAAAATTATCGCGAGTGCATTTCAATGATGTTACAGACTACGCACTCATGAAGTGCAAAAAAATATACATTCAGTACGATACGGGATGCAAAAAATAATTACAAAACTAGTTATAGTACGAACGCACCTCATTTGCCACGTTCGAAGAGCAATTTCCAACTCGTTTCGAACGGTCGAAAAACAATTACAGACCGAGACGAGTCGCGATAAACGATAATGGCTAGAGCGCTATGCTTTTTCTCGGAAATTTTTCCATCTCCGAGCGTTCGAGAAACATTTCCGGCATCCACGCGAATTTTTCAGTGGCTTTTTTAAGTTCTTCGTCGTCGTATTTACGAGCCGATACCACGAGCTCTGTTCTTCTCGAAGCGTCCACGCGAATTTTTCGGTGGCTTTTAAAAGTTCTTCGTCGTCGTATTCACGAGCTCCGTATTCTTTTCGAAGCGTCCAAGCGAAATTTTCGGTGGCTTTTTTAAGTTCTTCGTCGTCGTATTCACGAGCCGAAACCCCGAATCGTATTCTTTTCGAACAGTCGTTCGGAGCACAGCGTCCGCGAATCGAATCCGGTGTCGAAAAAGACATCGGCGGTCGATCACACCACGGAACAAGCAAAGAACAACGTGATCGCGGCGAACGCGACTTCGAACACAGCACAGATCCCCCAGAACACGTCTTTCCATTCCATTTCTTTATATTTAATTTTTTCTTTACATCTCGTTCTTTTGTTCGCGAGAGAGAAAACATCGCGTAAACGAAAAGCCCAGTTTTCGACATCGGATGGGGAAAAGGCATTTTTTACTTTCTTCTATCTTTACGAGAAGAAAGTATTGGATTCATGAAAGTTTTCGACGGTCACGATTTTAGGGGTCAGAGAACCCGAAAAACATGTTTTTACAAAATGTCTGTCTGTGACTCTGTGAGTCTGTCTGTCTGTGTGTACGTGACACAAATTTTGTGGGCGCTCTATCTCAAGAACTAATGCACGGAATTTAATAAAAATTTATATTCTGTTAGTCCCCGATACAATTTGATGCTGATTAGTTTTTGGTGTTAATCACCCAATAGGGGGTGCCGCTATGCAGTAATTTTCACGATTTTCGCTATAGCTCTATCTCGAAAACTAATGCACGGATTTTCTCCAAACTTCAGATTCAGTCAGATTCCACACTTTTTTCCCGAAACAGCGAAAACAAGGCGGGATCGTCATCGGAAGCCCGTCGCGCGGGAAACAGGACGCGTCGGCTTTTTTCGTCCGGAAGGTCGAAAGGTCGCGCGGGCGATTAATTATAGCGAGTTTTCTTATCGGCTTCCGCCCGCGTCGTTCCGAGAAAAGACGAAAAGAAACGGGTCGAAAGGACATCACGTGATCCGTTTCCCGCGAAACAGGATGTTTACGCCGCGCGAGATTATTTTCGTTTCGGCTTCGATTTCCACGAGTCGTGGAAAGGAAGTCACGTGATCGCGTGTTTTTCTTCCGGCGAAACAGGATGTTCTGGAACAATCTCTCGACCTCGAGAGACGGTATAAATACGGGTCCGTGGGCGAAAGGAAAATCATTCTGCCTCAGAGAATCGCTGCGTGTGGACAGCTCCGTGTTCCCGACGAGTTTTTTTCTCTGACTTTTGCCTGCCGAGTGTCTCTGACTTTTGCCTACCGAGTGTTTTCCAGTCTTTCGTCTGCCGAGTTTCTCTGACTTTTGCCCGCCGAGTGTTTTCCAGTCTTTCGTCTGCCGAGTTTCATCATGTTTTTCTACCTGTGCCACGATCGCCTGCCCGCCCCCGTGCTGGTCGTCCTGTCCGCCGACGGGCTGCCTTTCCTGAGGGCCGCGGACGTGGCCCGGATCCTGGAATACAGAAACACGCACCGATTTTCCTCGATGTACGCCAGTCTCAGGATCCGGGACATCGTGTATAAGAGAATGGAGCTGCCCCGCCAGGTGCTGGACATGAAAATTTTTTCTGCCGAAGAAGCCGTCGAACTTCTCAAGCCGTGCAGGCGGAGATCGGTCCTCTACTTGCGTTGCGTCTTCGAAATGTCGGATACCTGTCGAGTCTTGCCCCTGGACACCATCAGGGCCGCCACCATGCAGAAAAGGGCCATGCGCGTCAAGTTCCTGGTCGCCGAGTATTCGAATTCCATGACTTTTCGGGATTTCCTGAACGAGTTCAAGACGAAGACGTTTCTCCTGTACGAAGACCTGGCCCGAGAATACATGTTCAAAAGGATCGAAAT
Organism: Maratus speciosus; assembly: GCA_963932465.1. Lineage (NCBI taxonomy): Eukaryota > Metazoa > Arthropoda > Arachnida > Araneae > Salticidae > Maratus > Maratus speciosus. Next base: position 522,937,986 of record OZ010794.1, read on the forward strand.
ACACTCGTACAACTCGAGCCTGGAAATCCTCAGACTTCCCGAGCCGCCGAGAAAAGTATTGGTACATTTCGGGGACGAAGTCTTCGAGTACCGATTGAACTGATTTCTGTAAAAAAATGTTTTATGAAAAAAAAAAAAAAAAAAAAAAAAAAAAAAAAAGGTCGAACGAGGTGTGTGTAAGGAAAGACTTTATGTCTTTGTCCACACACACCTCGTTCGGCCTTTTTTTTAAAAACAGACAGGTCGCCAATATTGAAAATATCTTAAAATAAAACTCGTACGTTTCGAAACGGATTGTCGCAAAAAACCGTATTCGGTATTAAAAAATCCCAACTTTTTTCGTTACCCGACTCGTGTGAAATAACGTGACGGAATTCCTCGAGCGTAAAACCCATACGTTCGATTTTTCATGAAATTTGAAACGACTCGACGAAATTCTGCAAGTATCGAAAAGAAGCGACGATTATAACTTTTTTCAGCTTTTCGATAAACTGGACTTTCGATTCTGGACTTGTAAAAAAATTCAATCTTGTTTCGCGTTCTGGACTTGTAAAATATTTCGAACAAATTTCCTAGTCATAGAAGCCATGCATTAAAAAAAAAAAAAAAAAAAAATTTTTTTTTTTTTTTTTTTTTTTTTTTTTTTTTTCCAAGGATGGAGGTTTGTATCTTTTACGCTTTTCAATCTTAGTTAAATTTATCGTAGCGTTCTGGACTTGTAAAAAAATTCAATCTTGTTTCGAGTTCTGGAGTTGTAAATATTTCAATCTTGTTTCGCGTTCTGAACTTGTAAAAATTTTCGAACAAATTTCCTAGTCATAGAAACCATACAAAAAAAAAAAAAAAAAAAAAAAAAAAAAAATTTTTTTTTTTTTTTTTTTTTTTTTTCGTTTGCTCCATAAAACGGTCTCGCGGAAAACCCGAGAACGCGTTTGCTACGAAACCTTTCGACCAAACTCATGTCCCTGAGCATCGTGAACGTAAGCGGAACCGTGAACGTGATGAATTACACGATGAACGTCACGAACAATCGCATCCACTCGACCAGGATCTCGGTCCCCGCCGGCGAAAAGCCGAAGGTCCTTTCTTCCGAATCCGAACGGCCCGCGAGGATCGTGCACGAACATTCCAGGTGCGTGGCCTCGCTGGCCGTGTCCGCGAACGGATTCACCCTGTTCGACGGACGATTCAGCGTGGTCCACGACGGGGGCCTCAGCAATTCCGGGTTGGTACGGGAAATCGCGAAACGCGGCGTCAGGAAACTGCACGTGTGCGACGACAGGACCTGGAAAAAAGTGAAAGATCTCCGAAAATCGTACCCGCACCTGTTGGGAAAAATGGAAGTGAAAAGGCACGAGGCCCCGAAGCACGCGAACGCCACTTGCGCTTACTGCCGATCCGCGAACTGTCACAGGTGGATCGCCGTGTCCTTGCTCTCGGAGGTTTTCGAAATATTTTTCGACCACGCGATCCACTGATTGAATTTTCGCGAAAAGAAAGGGGATGACAGAGATATCCAACGTTAAAAAAAACTCGTAAAATTTTCCAGATAGTTATCCGAGAAAGTGTATGAAAGAAAATATATAAATCTTTCAACGCTGGAGATTTATATACTTTACATTTTTGACTCTTAGTTAAATTTATCGTAGCGTTCTGGACTTGTAAAATATTCCAGATTTGATATCGCAGTCTGGACTTGTAAAAATTTTCAAAGAAATCTTTTCGAAAAAAATTTCATCATTACCCTCTAGTGAAAAAAAAAAAAAAAAAAAAAAAAAAATATATATATATATATATATATATTTTTTTTTTTTTTTTTTTTTTTGAGTTTTCCTTCCACGCGTTTCGAGAATCAAGTTCAAGTTTTCTGACGCAATATCTCTGGAAGGTTACGCAATCCCGGGGTATAAATACAGGTGTGCGAGCCACATTCGTTCATTTGATCGTCGGTGCCAAAGGAGTTGCTACCAGAAGTTCTGCTGGACGGAAGATGGACTCGTGGGTAAGTCGATTTCTGATTATTCCTTTAATCGTACTTTGAAGTTTTTGCCTCGCGCTCTGGACTTGTAATTTTTTTCAGTTTTGCCTCGCAGTCTGGACTTGTAAAAATTTTCAGTTTTGATCTCGCAGTCTGGACTTGTAAAAATTTTCAGTTTTGCCTCGCAGTCTGGACTTGTAATTTTTTTCAGTTTTGCCTCACAATCTGGACTTGTAAAAATTTTCAGTTTTGATCTCGCAGTCTGGACTTGTAAAAATTTTCAGAGTTGATCTCGCAGTCTGGACTTGTAAAAATTTTCAAAGAAATATTTTCGAAAAAAATTTCATCATTACCCTCTAGTGAAAAAAAAAAAAAAAAAAAAAAAAAAAAAAAAAAAATATATATATATATATATATATATATATATATATTTTTTTTTTTTTTTTTTTTTTTTTTTTTAGTTTTTCTTCCACGCGTTTCGAGAATCAAGTTCAAGTTTTCTTTTCTGACGCAATATCTCAGGAAGGTTACGCAATCCCGGGGTATAAATACAGGTGTGCGAGCCACATTCGTTCATTTGATCGTCGGTACCAAAGGAGTTGCTACCAGAAGTTCTGCTGGACGGAAGATGAACTCGTGGGTAAGTCGATTTCTGATTATTTCTTTAATCGTACTTTGAAGTTTTGCCTCGCAGTCTGGACTTGTAATTTTTTTCAGTTTTGCCTCACAGTCTGGACTTGTAAAAATTTTCAGTTTTGATCTCGCAGTCTGGACTTGTAAAAATTTTCAGTTTTGATCTCGCAGTCTGGACTTGTAAAAATTTTCAGTTTTGATCTCGCAGTCTGGACTTGTAAAAATTTTCAGTTTTGATCTCGCAGTCTGGACTTGTAAAAATTTTCAGTGTTGATCTCGCAGTCTGGACTTGTAATTTTTTTCAGTTTTGATCTCGCAGTCTGGACTTGTAAAAATTTTCAGTTTTGATCTCGCAGTCTGGACTTGTAAAAATTTTCAAAGAAATCTTTTCGAAAAAAATTTCATCATTACCCTCTAGTAAAAAAAAAAAAAAAAAAAAAAAAAAAAAAAAAAAATTTTTTTTTTTTTTTTTTTTTTTTTTTTGAAAATTCAATGTATAAAAGTGTGCGTTTTCTTTCAGAAAACTAAGAAGACTCTTCGGACGAACAAATTGGTAAGTTTCGTGTTTTCTTTTTGTGTTTTTCTATCTTTTCTTCTCGTTCGAGGCGCCGGAAACCCAGCGGTGTTAACTGAAAGCGTCTCGATCCCTTCAGCTTTTTTGTGTTTTTCTGTCTTTCTTCTCGTTCGGTGCACCCGAAACCCAGCGGTGTTAACGTAAAGTGCCCGATCCCTTCGACTTTTTCTTCGAGGCGCCGGAAACCCAGCGGTGTTAACGGAAAGCGTCTCGATTCTTTTTCTGTCTTTCTTCTCGTTCGGTGCACCCGAAACCCAGCGGTGTTAACGTAAAGTGCCCGAACCCTTCGACTTTTTCTTCGAGGCGCCGGAAACCCAGCGGTGTTAACGGAAAGCGTCTCGATTCTTTTCTGGCGTGTCGTGTCGTCCTTACTCGTGCGAGCGAAGATTCTCCGGACGTGCCAGCCAGGCGACAGATTCGAAGGACGTGCCAGCCAGGAGACAGATTCTCGGAACGTGCCGGCCAGGAAACAGATTCGAAGGACGTGCCAGCCAGGCAACAGATTCTCCGGACGTGCCAGCCAGGAAACAGATTCGAAGGACGTGCCAGCCAGGAAACAGATTCTCGGGACGTACCAGCCAGAATTCCGATTCGACAGACGGACCGGAAAAAGGGGTGAGTATTCTTTTCGTTTTTTCCCAGGCATTTTTTTTTCACTCCGAGTCGGATTCGCTTCGAGTCAGTGCGCGTTCCGCCAATTACCGAGCGAAAAAAACCAGGCGCGAGTCAGGTAGTCCGTTTGATCCTGGTCTTGCGGCAAAAGACGAGTTTTTCAGAGCGCGTGTTTAACGAAAAACGCGCGGTTCTAGCGCGTTCTCAAAAACCAGTTTCACGAATCAAAAAGTCCTTTCCTTGGTGCTGGTCTTGGGAGGCACGGTTCGTCTCGAGAAACAGTTTTTTCCCGAGACGAACGCGCGGATAGGAAAGAGCCATCTCGGACGAATTCGATCTCGGAGTCGGAGTGTTTTCTTAACTATTTTTTTTTATTCGACCCATCGAGCCATTCCTTCGTCTTCGGGCGAGCGAGGAAACGTGCAATGCCTTCAGCGACTGCGTCGGTGAATCGCTCGTTCGATTCGACGATGCGTTTTCGTGGATCGGGGCTCGGGCCGAATCTCGAATTTTTCTTAAATGTTTTTTTTTCGACCGATCGAACTCGTTCCTTCGTCGTCGTTCGAGCGAAGAGGCGTGCAATGCCTTCAGAGACTGCGTCGGTGAATCGCTCGTTCGATTCGGCGATGTGTTTTCGTGGATCAGGGGTTCGAAAGGTCTAGAATTTTTTCGAAACGGGTTCCCGTTCTTCTCTCTCTCGGTGTCCCCGTTTTATACGCCGGCCGGAAGCCGTTCGGGCCCTCGAGCGTGGATTTTCTCGACGATCTGTTCCCAGACGCTAAGCCGCGGATTTTCGGAGGGTTTCTTTTGTCTCCGGCGAACGTTTAAGGAAAGCACTCGATATAATTTCCCTTGCGGGAGAT